>OY856411.1:594305490-595505490 GCA_963693085.1 Alisma plantago-aquatica
GGTAGTGTTCCAAGCACTTCTGCTCATGGTGGACGATATTTTCCACTTCAGAAATATAGAATTCAAAGCCCTGACTGCTCATTGGAAAAGGTATATAAGAAGATCATTGAGATAACATCCGGGAGGAAGATTAATTCAAGACACTTGTCAAATTAGCAAGCACGACTATGTTTGATAATAATATCAAATTATCATCAGTCAAGTGAAGAAAACTAAAATAAAAAAAGGACCCATTATATAGTTTCACTTTCACCAATTCATACTGATATACTAATTTTAACATTGCATCATACAAAGATAACCAAATGATATTAACATCTTAGTATCTTACGCAATTCATAGATAAATTGACCAATATACTCTGTTGAACTACAACTAGGAAGAAAGCAGAGTAATTGTTGCCAAATTAGTAAACCAAAGCCTCCCTAAAGCAGGTTTCATGTCTGCAGACAAAGAGATATACTCCGGAAAAAAACTCGAAGCTACAAACAAAACCTATATAAAGTAGACAAAACTACTAGAAGGGAAAAAATGAAACATCCTTGAGAAAAGATAAAGAAAAAAAATGATGATGACAACTGGAAGCTAGGAAAGTATGTCCCCTAAATTTGGAAACCAATTGGGTTTTCAGCAGGATCTCCAGAATACATCAGTACAAAAACTAGCATAAGTGTACAAACTAAGTGTCATGTGAAATTAGTAATATGAGAGACTTAGGTTAATGATATTTATAAAAAAAATGATATGAAGTAGGAAGGGGATGACAACCACCTAAAAAGTCCATGAAGACATAGTTGTATGATTTAATGATGGTCTTCAGGCCATCAGTGGATATTCCATACCATGAATTCGAAGATTGAATCGTATAAAAGTTGGTCTTCGCTGATGAAAAAATTTGGGAATGATCATTAAAGCAGTCAATTGTTTGGAATATTTAAACCTAGTTATTAGTTGAACCCAAAGTGAGACGAGTCCAGTGCAAAACATATAGGTTGTAGCCAATAGTAAAGTGTTTTCTATTCTACAACAGAGGATCCAATTTATGTAAATTCAGACAAGACACTCAAACCTAGTATTTCCTATAACTTTCATATTATGAATTATTTCTTTGATGCCTTTAACAGGGCATATAATAAATGTCTACTAATCTATTTTCTATTTTTACAAAACTCCTCTTGGTCTTTTTTTCTTTTTAAAGGATAACTCCTCTCAAAGAATACTAAACTGGTTTCGACTTTTTAAAGATTGTTCCTCTGCTGTCCTTGAATTTTCTCCACTGCCTCATAAGAAAGTTCTCTTCTGTCTGGTATCTATATCTATTTTAAAAATATGGTTGCCTCTCCATTGCATAATTAGTCAGTGTACCACATTTGATTTTGCTAAAATACATATATTACAGGATGTTTAGCCTCCCATGGACTGCAGAGATTAAGTCTGTTCCAATGAGTATATGCATTAGAGTTGTTCGTGGGGGACTGTCTGTCCTGCATCAGTTGTACTCAAATATTATAAGCAATGAATGAGTTTAATACCTTGCTTTTGAATATGGTACCATAGCAGGTTTATCCGTTTATTTTCTCCTCCCTCTCTTCCTAGTCCTTTTTTTCATATTTGCTACATTGCCACGGGTGCTACAGTACCGTGCCTGTTACAACAGTATGGAAGCTGCAAGTCTTGTGGCACCAGGTGACTAGGTTACCACCTACATTGGTAGAAAACACTCCTATCCTCACAAAAACCAGTATAGTCAGCATTTGAGTAACTACATATGTTAATAAGTAAATCAACGTGATTGAACAAGTGAGAACCCTCTCCTTCATATAGAGGAGGGGGCATTATATTGGTCTAATAGATGGGTCAAGCCCAATAACCCAATTACATAATTATCTTAACACTCCCCTTCAATAGCGAGCAATGTTTTAGAAAGCGGGAAGCGGGAGGCGTGCGGAGAGCACCTTGTGGCTGCTTGAGCGCCAGGCGACCGCTCAGGCGGGCGCTTTTTGAAAAAGCGGATACTGAAATTCTTCTATAATTTGATAAAAAGATATACATGTTTGTATATAAGTAATATATATATATATAATTATATATATATATATATATATATATATATATATAAGGAAGTTTTAGACTTATCTATACAGCGTACACAACAAAATAAAGCACCCAGATAGTTTTTAACACAGTTGTAATATGGTATTTGGGTATTACTAATACCCAAATTGTTTAATTTTACTGTAGTGAATATATTTATAACAATATATACTAAAATGCAGTAAGCAGTAGAAGATATATAATGTATTAATGTAGCTTATGCAGTAAACAAATAGAATATATATAATGTTTTTCATTAATATCCAATAAACAATAGAATATATATTACACTATAGAATGTATTAGTACATTATAGTTATATAAGGTAGAAAGGTAAAGAAATACAATTTGCAGTAGATAAGTAGATATTTATGTATGTATTATTGTATTATAAAATGTATTATACAGTAATGTTTCATATTAAACAATGTACAGCAGCAATGTATTACATTATTACAGACTTCTAGTATTGCACATTATATTACATGGTAATACAGTCAATCATGCACATAGATAGATACTAGGAAAGTCAATATATGGTAGCAGCAAAAACATTTGATTAGAAAAAAATGAAAAAAGAAAGCAATTGTACAAAAATACAGCGCCTAAAATTTAGGCGGCCAAAAGCGGGCGCCCAAAACAAAGAATCAGGCGGGCAAATAGGCGGGCCAGGTGGGTTTAGGCGGCCGCTTAATGGGCTGCCGCCTGAGTGGCCGCTCAAGGCTGTAACCAGGCGGTTGAGCCTCCTGGCCGCTCAAGCGGCCGCTTAGGCCGGCGCCTGGGGCGCTTTTCAAAACACTGATAGCGAGTATACATCATCATATAATCTCATCTTGTTATTCATGTACAGGAACAGATTAGGAGGAAGTATTTGGTGAGGATATCTACCATTTGCTCTCCAGTCTTCATGTATAGTGTAACTATTTTTTTTTCTTTGACTAGATCACGTACAAAGTGATAGTCGACTTCGATATGTTTTGTGTGCTCATGGAAGATAAGGTTGTTGGTGATAGGAACAGCGTCATGATTATCACAGTACGGTGAAGTTTGTTGTTGGACAAGAATTCTATAAGTGGAGGAAATAGATTGAACCAATTGCAAGTCACGACATGCATGTGCCATGGCTAACCTGTCAAACGTGTGGGTGGGTTGGGTCATTGCGGGTTTGGGTCTCATGGGTGCGGATTAAAAAGATGCAATGTTAAACGGGTGAAGCAATAGAACACCCAAACCCAACCCAAGGGGGGTGCCCATTTAATATGTGTATGGTAAAAAGTATGTTGCTAGTTTTCACTCTATAATAAGTAGAATAGTTCATAAAAAAATTTAGTGCAAACATAGGATAACGAGAGGAACCATCCACTGTCTGTGATGCAATTACAATGTACTATTCGTTGCTTAATTTCAACATAAAATTGTAATGAAAAAAACAGCCAACTATTGTAATGTAAAAATTAAAAAATAAATGATCTAGATACTGTAAATAGCATAATATATCACTATAACAACACTATATTTCTTCATCTAACATTAGAAATTACTAACATAGCATATTCTTATAGTTATCTACCATAAAAATGAACATAAAAAGAATGTAATTGATTGGACTGAATATAAAACATGCAACATGATCACTATGTGTTCATGAATATAAACAACAATGTAGAATATAGCTACTTTGTTTCCATTGGCATAAAAGTTTATTTAACAAAACATATCAATCATGGTCTTCAGACTTTGTCTTTTTACATAGTATATATTACACAACAGCCACTTAACTGATTTATACATGTGTATATTTATTATAATATATTTATCTTAATTAACTAGGTCACCCGCGGGTGCCCACGGGTCACATGTGAAACCCTCTATTTAAACGGGTGGGTATGGGTTTGGGTGATTTCTAGTGGGTGGGAAATTTTATCATCCAAACCCAGCTTAAATAGTGCGTGCGGCTTTTGACCCAATTTGACAGGTCTAGCCATGGCGTGATATTCAGCTTCGGGTGCTTGAAAGGAGAACAACAATTTTCTTGTTAATTATCTAGGAAACTGGGTGACTACCTAGTAGGATACAATATCCGGAGGCAGATCTTCTGTCATAAAGGTATATGGCCCAATATGTGCTTGCATATCTTGTGATAGTCAATAAGTTGTATTGGGGTCATTAATAGAATAAGCCTTTTTTTGGGAAATTTTTCAAATACACGATATACATTGTATACTAGCCCAATGAGCTCAGAGAGGTGTTCATTTGCTGACTAAAGACTCCAACTATATAAGAAATATATGGACATGTGTTGATTAAATGTAACATACTCGATTTCAGGCACATAAGCTAATCCTTGATTCTTTTAGGCCCCTATTTTATTATGTGGATATCCAATCTCCCTTTCGTCCTTTTCAGTTAACTACCTTTAAATATCTATATTTCACTAAGTTAGCATAGACCAAACCATATTAGGATCTCATAATCCTAATCGGCTCATTAGTATCCCATGGACATGAAATCTTAGGATGAAGTAACCCTAATAATGTATTTATGGACAATCAATAAATAATGATAATAAACTATAATCTTGACCATAATTGAATATCCTATTAAGGCCCTAAGATATGAAAGTGCGGGAAGTGGAGACATCATATGATGATTCACCAAATTTAACCATCCGGTTAAGTTTAATATATTAATTAAATAATTAGTGTATAACAAGGAAGATATAAACTAATAACCTCAAAATAAAAATCTAAATCCAGATTCGTATTCCTCACACCATGTTTACCCTAGGTGTAAATTTTTATATTAACTGGACTTAATTTTCCCCTTTAAATTAATTTAAGAAAGAAACATATAGTTTGAACAAAGTTAATTGAGAAAAATAAATCAATGAAATCGCCTATATCAGCTAGGTCCATTCTAATTAGGCGTAGCACACTCTTTGCCACGCTTTGGGTGGGGTACACATGTTTTTTTTAGCAATGCTTGGACTCAGCAAGGCTGTAGGATCGGGATCGGAGGGTCAGACTCCGTCTCCTACCTCCCGATCCCCCCCCCCGCTAGCGCCGCGGTCAGAAGAGCTCCCTCGGCTGACTAGTTCTTCTGTCGTTCCTCCCTTTTCTCACCATCATTCCTCACGTTTTCTTCGGCAACAAACTCTAAACTCTCCCCCAAGTCCAACGAACTATCTCACTTCCCTTGCAGTGCCCTAATACAAAAATGCCCAATCGTAGCCGAACAGCCGCCGCTGCTCTTTTCCCCTCCCTCTTAACTTCTCGTTTCAGGTTCTCCTCTCGATCGAGCTCAGTTCAGTAGTCGATCTCGGCGACTTGCCTACGTTTTCCCGCCATCAATTCAGTGCGTGGGTGCGTGGAAAGCTCGGATGGCGGTCGTCTTCCGCAGAGCAAAATCTTGAAGCTCCGGTGACTGGAGCAACCTCGGTTCGATTCCTCGTGAGGTAACCATCTTCGACCCTCGTGCCTCCTTTCCTTGTGCTCAGTATACCGTGAGGTTTTCTGGTTTGTTCGGTCGACAAAACGCCGCCGAGTTCCCTTGTTCTTTACCGCGTGAGGTTACCGGAGGCCGCTGACCCAGCTACAACCCATCGCAGACACCCAGAAGACCGCACAACCTTTACCCTCGTCTCCCTATCACAAGGGTTCTCGTACCCGATCTCACGCCTGAGCTGTAGCCTTCATCCTACAGGTGGACGCCGTGAACTACTCCTCCGCCATGAATTCCTTTTGGGGATCCATGAATTATCCAGTCGATCCCACCATTTACCTCTGAAAAACCGGAACCTTGTGATGAGTAATCACACCACCACAAACCATTTCGTCATGTGAGTATCCTGAAACCACCCTTTCTACTGTGAATTCCTTCCTCCTCATGCTGCTCTGCCTAGTAGCCCCCCCTCCTTGTCAGCCATGACGGAGAAGACCATGGAGCCCCAGCCACTTCTGGCTAAGGTGCCTTCACTCTCTGAGTTTGGTTTCAGCTGACGAACTCAAAAAGGGAGTTTCTGTGAGCTTGTGGATGAGCAATTCCTGAGCCATGATTCCTAGCCTGAGCTTCGAGAGGGTTTCCGCAAGCTAACCTACGCTTAACAATGGGAAACACTATGTTGCCAGTACCCTAGTAGTTTGATCCTGGTCACACCTGATATGGGCATAAAGGTCCTTTAACCTGGAAAAATCCCTTGATGCGCATATGTTTGAGTGAATGAAAAGACACGACCACCCTATCACGTTTCTTCAGCCAATGAATGATACGTAGGGGCATACATGTCATTTGATAGGTAATTCTTGTAATATAAATTTATAAATCGCTTTAACTTATAAAAATCATAACTATTTATTGGTTCAGCAGAAAAATACAAATAAATATGTTTTTGAAATCATAAAAATACGACCGATTTATTGGGACAGGTTTCACGACTAGATTTCCAACCGACAGTAGGGTCAATTTCTAAGCTAGGGATTTAATGCATATTATATTAATCGAATGCACATATATTGTGATTAGGTTGAGACAACCCTGACCCTGATATTAGGAGGTGTTATCGAATATGTAGGACTGATCATAAGGTATGTACACTCTCTATTATTATTTTGAGCATTAAATGACTAAAATCCATATATCTTTTAATGAGGCATCTCTTGAATTGTAAATCCTTTTTAAAATCCAAATACTTGGACATTTATTGCTCTTGATATGAATTCCTTTTGTTTATGTGATATTTATATTGCTATGCTCATATGGGTCTTTTGGGCCCCTCCTACCTTGTTGTCTTTTATTTGAAATTGACTAAAATGATAGTCTTGCCACTCTATTTTATGCATGCTACATGTTTGACTAGAATATCTAGAATAGCGGTACTTATGTACAACCATATTTATACAGGGCGTGCGTATTCCGCCCGGGGTGTGCGTTTCCACCCTTGTTTATTTTTAGGCCATGATCCTATGGTGTTATGGCCCTGTTTTAGGTATATTTAGTCTACATTGTTATGCATGCAAATATTTGTTGTTTTAATGTGAATCTGTGGTTGATTGATATGGCAAGACACTCTTTTATTATCATGCTTGTAATCTGAGTTTAATATGCCTCATTTCTTTTGCTTCATTTCTTTTGTTACTTATCTCTTGAACACACCTAATTGCAAATAGCCCCCTTTTATTGTGGAAACATCTCTTTTTGTACTTGTAACCCTATATAATGCCCAGAATGTTTAATATATGTACATACTCAGCCTTTTCTGACCTCTTTATTGTTTCCTATGTTCTGGGTGATGTTCCTTTCCACCCAGGTTTAGGTGCATTAAAGATCAAGGTTGCTCGAAGATCATGTAAAGAGAAACTGTACCTAAGGATAGCTTGGAATGGCTAGGTTACTCTCTGCTACTGGGCTCATTTGTAGTTAGTTCAAGTCTTTGTAACATCGCCTTTTATGGTGATGAGAAATTGTATAATGATACCCATTGTAACTTTGTAATAGTTTTGTTTCCGCTGCTTATTCATTATCATGCTCTGTAATATGTGCCAATTGAGAAATGAATGAAATTCCTCCTTTCTTTATTACCTTTTGGTACGTTAGGGATTGGATGGGCTATTTCTTCAATTCAGTGAAGAGTGGATCTCCTATTGGATCTCACTCTTTACAAAATGGTATCAAAGCCAAAAGCAGTCGGTAACTTGACTATTTCAAGTTATCCTACATTGTTCCTTAATTAGGTGCATAGGTGACCTTTTAGAGGTTATTGTCCGACCTATTTTTTTTAGTGGTTTACCAATTAGTAATTCAACCCTTTCAAAAATTGGTCAATACATCCTCCTTACAGCACATCGATTGTTGAAGCATAGTACTTGACAAATCTAGGCTACCCTACCCTCTCTATGGGGGTGTAATGAAACTACAGTGGAATTGGCCTTTCTAGTGATATATCCCCTATTTTATGGGAGGTTATCTAGACTACATTATGTGTAGGTTGACTTGGACATTCATAGCTAGGTGTGATCCTAGTTATCACATTTGACCCCTTTTATTTGACGTTGATCTAGCATGCACATCATATATTCACTTGGTTACTAAGCATGCATGAATGGGAAATACAAAATCCTAAATTAAGATTAGGGTTAAAATTCCTTTGATGTTAAATGTTATCCTCAACTAGATCAATTTTATTTATAGCATGTCTTGTCCTCAATGTGAGTATATTAGGATAGCCTTGCCCTGGTGCCATCCCCTCAAGGGCTAAATTCCACCCTCATTGGGATTGTTATTCTTGTGTATAGGAATTGATTGATGGAACTAAATGTTTTAGTAGTCATACTTAAATTATCACCTCTCTCAGAGTACTTGGTTTACCTAGTGATTGAAATGGGTATCTGGACTATATAGGTTACCTTATCATGTGGAGGAACTACGGTGGAGAAAACCCTAAATCACTACCTATCATGCTATGTAATCTCATGTTTTGATTAGGACTTAGGATGAGGTAGTGGGGATTATGAGTAAGAATGACGTGGGAAATGGTGGATGTCATGCTTGGGTAGGTTTTGACTGATTATTGGCTATGAGCAATATACACCCTTCTCTCTCTCTCATTGCTTGCATATTAGAGAATACTCACATGACCTTTTAAGTGATAGGAGGATCAGACCTATTTTGTAGAAGGAAGTGGTTATAGGATAGTAATGTATGTTTCATGTTGTGGAAGGTGTCTGACTTGGTTCTCGGATCGATTTTTGGCGCCAACTTTGCATCTTCATTGCCAGTCCTTTATCGCTAAAACTTATTTTCATTATTATTAGAATGTGTGGTATTCAACCCAAAACCAATTGGCAATGGGTGAAGGAACCACACACCTTATAAGCCCAGGACCTTTCCCAGAGCTCAGCGGCCCAGGACCTTTCCCAGAGCTCAGCGGTGTGGGATAATTCTAACATCCCCCCTCAAGTGCAGCCACTTTTGAAAACCTTGTTTTTTCAAACTCTCTCCTAGGTCCTTGAAAACCTTGTTTCTTGGTTACTCTGGTACGAGTAAAGGTTACAAGTGTTATTGCCCGAGTTTGCGTCGTATGTTTGTTTCTAAGGATGTCACCTTTCATGAAACCAGTCCATATTTTGCAAATTCTATGAGCAAGGGGGAGCAATTGAGTGAGGGAGTGCCACCCGCAATTCAAAGTGAGGGAGTGCCACCTATCATTGTTGAGGACATACAGCATGCTCCACCTACCATTCAACCCTATACCCAGGTTTATCACAGGCGAGGTAGACAGGATCCAGATGAGGTAGCAGCACCAGTCCATGAGCCTCCTTCGCCATCTTCTACTCAAGAGATTCCTGCAGAGGCTTCTGACCTTGATCTTCCTATTGCTGTCCGGAAAGGTATACGTTCTTGTACTGTTCGATATCCCATATCAAATGTATGTTGTTTGTCGCACTTATCTACACAGTCTCGTGCATTTGCTGTTGGGATGGACTCCATTAAGATACCAAGAAACCACTTAGAGGCTCTGAAGGACAGTGGCTGGCAGCAGGCAATGCAGGTGGAAATCTCTGCTCTGATTGACAATGGCACATGTGATCTTGTTACTTTACCTGCGGGAAAGAAAGTTGTGGGCTGTAGATGGGTCTTTACAGTCAAACACAACCCTGATGGATCGATTGAGCGGTTGAAGGCCAGATTGGTAGCAAAAGGCTACACACAGACATATGGAGTGGACTTCTTTGAGACTTTTTCTCCAGTTGCTCGTCTCAATTCTGTGCGGATCCTTATATCTCTAGCTACTACCTTTGATTGGCCTCTTTTCCAGCTGGATGTCAAGAATGCCTTTCTTCATGGAGATCTTCAAGAAGAGGTGTATATGGAGCAACCACCAGGTTTTGTTGCTCAGGGGGAGTGTCAGAAAGTCTGCAAATTGAAGAAGGCTATCTATGGGTTAAAGCAATCTCCTCGAGCTTGGTTTGACAAGTTCAGTGCTGTTGTTTTACAGATGGGCTTCTCTCGTTCCATGACTGATCACTCTCTATTTTATTCAAATTCTTCTGGTGGGTCCATAATTATTGCTGTCTATGTTGATGATATTGTGATTACTGGCAGCGATTCTACAGGCATATCACGTGTGAAGGAAGGACTACAACAACACTTTCACACAAAGGACCTGGGGAAGCTGAGATACTTTCTAGGGATTGAGGTTCTTAGATCCCATGCAGGTATAAATCTCTCCCAGAGAAAGTATGTGCTTGACTTGCTACAGGAAACGGGTATGACTGATTCTAAGCCCATATCCACTCCTATGGATTATCACATCAAGGAGGTGGACGATGATACAGTATATTCAGATCCAGGTCATTACAGGAGAATACTTGGGAAGTTGATTTACCTAACTGTCACAAGACCTGATATTTCTTTTTCTGTTGGAGTAGTAAGTCAACATATGTGCACACCACGACAGTCACATTGGACAGCTGTATGCAGGATTCTGAGATATCTGAAAAGTGCTCCTGGAAAGGGGATCACTTATTATAAACCAAAGAGTCCTCTATCTTCTTTGACTCTCAAAGGTTATGCAGATGCAGATTGGGCTGGTAATCAAGTTGATAGAAGATCCACATCTGGCTACTGCACCTTTCTTGGTGATCATCTGATTACTTGGAAAAGCAAGAAACAACAAGTGGTAGCACGGTCTAGTACTGAGGCTGAGTACCGTGCTATGGCACATGCATGCTGTGAATTGCAATGGATCAAATCTGTCTTATCTGAGCTGAAGATTTTGATTCAAACTCCCATGATTCTCAAGTGTGATAATCAATCTGCTATACATATTGCCAGGAATCCTATCTTTCATGAGCGCACAAAGCATATAGAGGTTGACTGTCATTTCATCAGAGATCAGATAAAGAATGGCAATGTGGTGACGCCATATGTCAAGTCTGAAGATCAACTAGCTGATATCTTGACAAAGCCATTAGGTCCAGCAGTGTTCCAGAATTTATGCGGCAAGCTGGGCATCCACAATGTGTACACTCCAGCTTGAGGGGGAGTGTTAATATATCTTTACCTTGTGTTTATTTCATATTTCATATTACTGTTGTACCTACATGTATTTTTCCCTTTAATATAAATAGAGAGGAGAACCCTATTGGGTCTCTCACGTTGCCTAGTGCAACACACACAGACTCCGTCTCCCGTATGTTAACATGGTATCAGACAAGACAAACTCTCTCCTAGGTCCTTGAAAACCTTGTTTCTAACAATTATTAAATTATATGTACAAAGATTTATTTTCCTTTTTATGATCTCATCGATGATTTTCAGAACCAAGTCACCACCACAAGTAAGTTGAGTAGTAGAGAAGCTCTTTAGTGAAATACCCTTAGTTGACATGTTCAACCCTAATACCCTAGGTCTGAGACTGACATAGCTAGTTTTAATATATATAAGACCTAGCGGATCCACCCTTTTTCCCCTCTAGGCTATGTCCCAAGTTATAGTTTAAGCCTTTTAAGGGTGGAGTTCCCGTATGATCTAGTTAATAGGTATAATCGGGATTAATAACAGCTACAATAAGTAAAACTTGGATAACTCCAAGTAATAATGTCAAACACATGTAGAGGCTACCAAACCGGGAATTCCAGAGGAGCCTTGCTAATCATACCATCCTACATGTTACTTTGATGATTAAAATAGATCTTAGAATTTTATCTTGAGTTATCCTTAAAGGGTGTATTTAAGCCAGATAGGGGTAAAAGTAACATTTCACTTAAAGCTCAAATTAATACCCTATACCTCAGATTGCTAATAATTAAGTGGTGAGGATGGCTATACAGTATAGGCTAGGGTGAACATACTAAGTATGATGAAATTTCTGAACATTTCCATTTGACCATGATAAATAGTAGTGGTAGGGGAATTGACTACACATCAATCAAAACATGTCTAATGTAATGCGTAAAGTTAGCTCATGAATGAGAAATTCAATAAGTTGCATACAACACACTATAGTGCTCAATTATGAATGAGAAAGTCTATTGAAAACAAAACCCTAAACTTACACCTCAAACCTCATGCGCCTATTAAAGTATATGTGTTGTCTTAGTCATGTAACACATCATAATTTGACCTTTATAAAATCTATAAATAAATTTAATTTAAGATATAACCCTAATACTGGTAGGAAGCAAAACATATGAGCATGTCTTACATAAAGTGACTATTATAAATAATATTAATGATATGTTGATGATGGTAGTGATGATGATGTTGTTGTTGATGATGATGATGAGGATGATGATGATGATGATGATGATGATAATGTTGATAATGATGATGAGGAGGAGTAGGTGATGATGTCGGTGATTTTGATAATGAGGATGGTGAGTAGATGATAATGATGATGTTGTTATTTTGATGATGATGATAACAAGAGAAATTGTGTGGATCATGATCAAAGAATGGCAAAACTATGATATCATTGTAGGTAGACCTTGGATACAAATTGGTGGACATAATCCTAGGTCTTGTTGTAATTTTTTTTTGTCCAACATCTACCATAATCAAATTAATGGATGCATGACACTTGGAGACATAGTTTCACCTTGAGAATAGACTATAAGTGTGACATGAGTAGTATGTTATGACCCCCTACATTAAGTACACTAGAAATTTATAACTTGGTTAAAAGTATAACTTAGCATACCATACCATAAGTGGATAGATTTCGGGGACGAAATCCTCTTTAAGGGGTGGAGTGTTGTAACATACTCGATTTCAGGCACATAAGCTAATCCTTGATTCTTTTAGGCCCCTATTTTATTATGTGGATATCCAATCTCCCTTTCGTCCTTTTCAGTTAACTACCTTTAAATATCTATATTTCACTGAGTTAGCATAGACCAAACCATATTAGGATCTCATAATCCTAATCGGCTCATTAGTATCCCATGGACATGAAATCTTAGGATGAAGTAACCCTAATAATGTATTTATGGACAATCAGTAAATAATGATAATAAACTATAATCTTGACCATAATTGAATATCCTATTAAGGCCCTAAGATATGAAAGTGCGGGAAGTGGAGACATCATATGATGATTCACCAAATTTAACCATCTGGTTAAGTTTAATATATTAATTAAATGATTAGTGTATAACAAGGAAGATATAAACTAATAACCTCAAAATACAAATCTAAATCCAGATTCGTATTCCTCACACCATGTTTACCCTAGGTGTAAATTTTTATATTAACTGGACTTAATTTTCCCCTTTAAATTAATTTAAGAAAGAAACATATAGTTTGAACAAAGTTAATTAAGAAAAATAAATCAATGAAATCGCCTATATCAGCTAGGTCCATTCTAATTAGGCGTAGCACACTCTTTGCCACGCTTTGGGCGGGGTACACATGTTTTTTTTTAGCAATGCTTGGACTCAGCAAGGCTGTAGGATCGGGATCGGAGGGTCAGACTCCGTCTCCTACCTCCCGATCCCCCCCGCTAGCACCGCGGTCAGAAGAGCTCCCTCGACTGACTAGTTCTTCTATCGTTCCTCCCTTTTCTCACCATCATTCCTCGCGTTTTCTTCGGCAACAAACTCTAAACTCTCCCCCGAGTCCAACGAACTATCTCACTTCCCTTGCAGTGCCCTAATACAAAAATGCCCAATCGCAGCCGAACAACCGTTGTTGCTCTTTTCCCCTCCCTCTTAACTTCTCGTTTCGGGTTCTCCTCTCGATCGAGCTCAGTTCAGTAGTCGATCTCGGTGACTTGCCTACATTTTCCCGCCATCAATTTAGTGTGTGGGTGCGTGGAAAGCTCGGATGGCGGTCGTCTTCCGCAGAGCAAAATCTTGAAGCTCCGGTGACTGGAGCAACCTCGGTTCGATTCCTCGTGAGGTAACCATCTTCGACCCTCGTGCCTCCTTTCCTTGTGCTCAGTATACCGTGAGGTTTTCTGGTTTGTTCGATCGACAAAACACCGCCGAGTTCCCCTGTTCTTTACCGCGTGAGGTCACCGGAGGCCGCTGACCCAGCTACAACCCATCGCAGACACCCAGAAGACCGCACAACCTTTACCCTCGTCTCCCTATCACAAGGGTTCTCGTACCCGATCTCACGCCTGAGCTGTAGCCTTCAACCTACAGGTGGACGCCGTGAACTACTCCTCCGCCATGAATTCCTTTTGGGGATCCCTGAATTATCCAGTCGATCCCACCATTTACCTCTGACAAACCGGAACCTTGTGATGAGTAATCACACCACTACAAACCATTTCGTCATGTGAGTATCCTGAAACCACCCTTTCTACTGTGAATTCCTTCCTCATCATGCTGCTCTGCCTAGTAGCCCCCCCTCCTTGTCGGCCATGACGGAGAAGACCATGGAGCCCCAGCCACTTCTGGCCAAGGTGCCTTCACTCTCTGAGTTTGGTTTCAGCTAACGAACTCAAAAAGGGAGTTTCTGTGAGCTTGTGGATGAGCAATTCCTGAGCCATGATTCCTAGCCTGAGCTTCGAGAGGGTTTCCGCAAGCTAACCTACGCTTAACAATGGGCAACACTACGTTGTCAGTACCCTAGTAGTTTGATCCTGGTCACACCTGATATGGGCATAAAGGTCCTTTAACCTGGAAAAATCCCTTGATGCGCATATGTTTGAGTGAATGAAAAGACACGACCACCCTGTCACGTTTCTTCAGCCAATGAATGATACGTAGGGGCACACATGTCATTTGATAGGTAATTCTTGTAATATAAATTTATAAATCGCTTTAACTTATAAAAATCATAACTATTTATTGGTTCAGCAGAAAAATACAAATAAATATGTTTTTGAAATCAGAAAAATACGACCGATTTATTGGGACAGGTTTCACGACTAGATTTCCAACCGATAGTAGGGTCAATTTCTAAGCTAGGGATTTAATGCATATTATATTAATCGAATGCACATATATTGTGATTAGGTTGAGACAACCCTGACCCTGATATTAGGAGGTGTTATTGAATATGTAGGACTGATCATAAGGTATGTACACTCTCTATTTTTATTTTGGGCATTAAATGACTAAAATCCATATATCTTTTAATGAGGCATCTCTTGAATTGTAAATCCTTTTTAAAATCCAAATACTTGGACATTTATTGCTCTTGATATGAATTCCTTTTGTTTATGTGATATTTATATTGCTATGCTCATATGGGTCTTTTGGGCCCCTCCTGCCTTGTTGTCTTTTATTTGAAATTGACTAAAATGATAGTCTTGCCACTCTATTTTATGCATGCTACATGTTTGACTAGAATATCTAGAATAGCGGTACTTATGTACAACCATATTTATATAGGGCGTGTGTATTCCGCCCGGGGTGTGCGTTTCCACCCTTGTTTATTTTTAGGCCATGATCCTATGGTGTTATGGCCCTGTTTTAGGTATATTTAGTCTACATTGGTATGCATGCAAATATTTGTTGTTTTAATGTGAATCTGTGGTTGATTGATATGGTAAGACACTCTTTTATTATCATGCTTGTAATCTGAATTTAATATGCCTCATTTCTTTTGCTTCATTTCTTTTGTTACTTATCTCTTGAACACACCTAATTGCAAATAGCCCCCTTTTCTTGTGGGAACATCTCTTTTTGTACTTGTAACCCTATATAATGCCCAGAATGTTTTATATATGTACATACTCAGCCTTTGCTGACCTCTTTATTGTTTCCTATGTTCTGGGTGATGTTCCTTTCCACCCAGGTTTAGGTGCATTAAAGATCAAGGTTGCTCGAAGATCATGTAAAGAGAAACTGTACCTAAGGATAGCTTGGAATGGCTAGGTTACTCTCTGCTACTGGGCTCATTTGTAGTTAGTTCAAGTCTTTGTAACATCGCCTTTTATGGTGATGAGAAATTGTATACTGATACCCATTGTAACTTTGTAATAGTTTTGTTTCCGCTGCTTATTCATTATCATGCTCTGTAATATGTGCCAATTGAGAAATGAATGAAATTCCTCCTTTCCTTATTACCTTTTGGTACGTTAGGGATTGGATGGGCTATTTCTTCAATTTAGTGAAGAGTGGATCTCCTATTGGATCTCACTCTTTACATTAAATCTATTAGTTTCCCAACTATTTGTCAGTGTTTTTCTATAACAGGAAATAGTTCCCCCTCATTTAGGGTATTCACATGGTTATCCATCAAAATAGAGATAAGTTTCGAGTCAGTCATTGCTATCTTTTTTAATAGATCAAGGACATATTGTCTTTCACAGAGTTTGATCCCTTTTTTGGACCAAAGAACTTCAATGCCAAGTAAATACCTAAGGCTCTCCGAATCTTGAGTATGGAAGTTGAGTTGGAGAGCCCTATTTAGATTAGATTTTCCACATGCATTATTTTTGGTGATAACAATATTGTCGACATAGATGGTAATCAAGACATGTCCTTTGTTGGAATATGAAGAAAAAAGTGAGAGCTCACTTGATCTCCTGAATCCAAATTTTAGAACAGTGTTGAGTTTGTTGAATCAGGATCAAGGGGATTGTTTTACGCCATAAAAAGTGTGACATACTTTGATACAATACTCCCCCATCAACAAATCCGAGAGATTGTATATAAACTTCTTCAGAACGATTATCAAGCAGAAGGGCATTATTGATATCCAATTGATGAAGTGGCCAACCAAAGGTAGCAGCCAAAGATATTTGAATGTGTACAGAGACAATGTGAGTCACTATGAGAAGGTGTCGAAGAAGTCCACTCCAAAAGTCTAGGTGTATCCTTTAGAAACTAAGTGTGCTTTCAGACATTCACGGTCTCATGCACATGCAATGGTGCTTAACTGAGGAGATCCAACGACATCCAACAATATTCTTATCAAGGACGGATCAACTTGCTCACATGTGTAGTTTTTTTTATAGAAAGTTCATATATATATATATATATATATATATATATATATATATATATATATATATATATATATATATATATATATATATATATAGTCAGGCTAGAATACACTTGAGTGTATCCGGAGCGGAATACACTCAAGTAGTTTTTCATGATGCAATATTTTTTTTGAAAATCTAATCCATTGATCTTCTTAAACATCTTGTGAACAACTCATACGCAAAATTTGAGCACATTTGGATATGTATAGCTCATGTTATGAAGACCACAAAAATTATACATTTCAAATTAGTTTCGCGCGTCGATTTTGTTTCCCTTGGATGAGTGACTTACACTCATCCAAATGGGCTCAAAATTTGTATGTAGCCTAGTTATAGTATGACGGTGAAGATCAACGGCTTACATTTTACAAAAAATAGTCTTGATATGCAAACACACTTGAGTGTATTTGTGCAATCCGTACACTCGAGTATTCTAGCCTGACTCTCTCTCTCTCTCTCTATATATATATATATATATATATGATAAATTTAACATACGACCGTATACTAATAAAATAGTAAAACAAGGCGTTCCTAATCATAGTTTCCTTTTACTGCACCAGGAGTGCCGTAAGGAACTATGAACGGAAGGTGATGCGAGATTTGTTTAAAATGGGGGAAGCACGCCTAAACAGTAGGCCCCTCTAAAAAGACAGTACATGTGTTAATGTTGTGGCTCCTTGCTTATAAGGCAAATATACAATTGCATGCAAATATCATAAGAGATGGAGTAAACGTTAGTTAGCGCAGTTCAGGAGGAGAGTAAGAGAAACAGCTAAGGAAACGAGAGTAGCTAAAGAAACAAGTCAACAGCGACCTGAGAGGGGTGGACCTCTTGAAACAGAAGCTGCAGGTCTGGAGCAAGTAGCCGCCCTTCGCCGCTTGGTAACTAGCCGCCTGCTGACAGAGACTCGTGCATGCCGGCGACACGTCAAAAGGCTGGTTGACTGTTTGGACAGAGAACAACCAGCTCAGTCAATTAACAGGAACGTGATAACAAGCCTGTCATCCCCTCCTGGTGCTGCTGCTGGCACGGCGCCAAATCCCTCAATAGGACAAGTTGGCTCCTAACACCCACCCCCCCCAACCCCCCAACCCTGGTGACGAAGCAGCTTTCGCGAGCAGGGTGTGAGCAACGTGCCAAGGGTCTCTGTTTCTGGTGTAATCAGGAATACACTTCGGGGAATCAATGTACCCGCAAGCTGCTGCTGTTCTCTGTAGCAGACGAAGATCATGACTATATATATCGGTATTGCAACCATCCGGGTTGCTTCTGAGGATAGAGGAAATGGGAGTTAGTGAGCAACCACACCCGACAATCTCCTGAAAGGGTCGGTGAAGGATCCAAACCCCCCGAAATCTGTAGATTTCGAAGCGACTCATAACATCATTGATCTTTCCCTGGTGTTTGCTCCGCGTCAATGATGGCGGGGATAGTTAATCTGATCACAAAAGGCTGTTTGAGAAAATGTCCAATCACTGTAGGAGGCACTCGACAGTGGAGGACTTGTATGTGATGCGGGTCGGGCGTCAACAAGAAGCCGTACGTGGGATGGTGTGGCTCGCGCGATTGGGACCAATTACTAGAGACTACAAGAAGAAGAAGATATCCTTCCTGATGGACGGAATACAAATCACACTGCAAGGATTAACAATGGCAGAGTTGCAGGAGATATACTTCTGATCTGAACCAAAGCAGCCTGTGTGATGCTCCTCGGCTGGACTATATCAACGGATGATGGGGTCAAAGAATAACTGATCAAGGAAACCCACCCTCGAGATGATTATGCTTACTAAAACTGAATGGCGGGTCATGGGAATGTAATGCCAACGCTGTTGGATACAGATTGTTTATAATGCAATATTAAGAAATAGAGATTTGTTAGTTTACTGGATGTAGCTGATTAAGCTAAGGGAAAAGTAGTTATTGTATTTTTTTCAAATGAAAAAAAAAAATGCTTAGTTTCACATTGTTCGCTTTTAGTGCTTAGAATATATGTGATACTAGTGTTCAAAAGTTTTAGGGGAGGATGTGCTCACATTAGCGGTGGATATGGTGATCACATGCACGCAAGGGAGTGTCACGCCTTACCGGGCAGGGGCATGGGACTCATGGAAATTATCTTCCGTCTTCAGTCTCTTTTTGCACAAGAGAACAACATACTATTTAATTAATGTAGTTATTCTTTCTTAAATAGTTTTGTTAAAAGAATAACAAAGTTACTCCTCGTATTTTTTTTATGGGTACAAGAACGATCGTGTCATCCCGTCTAGCCTGAAATAGGATAAAGCCTGTGACTGCTATAAAAAAGACCCTGACATTTGAGTTGTAAGGCATCTATCGTTCGTGATTGAGACCCTACAGTCATTCATTGGTTGTCGTAGGCTCGTAGCTGTCGCTCCCTGTAACACTTCTCTTGTGAAGTTCGTCTCATGTGTAAAAGAAAGTGCTTCCATCCACCTCTCTTTTGAAGATGTGGGTTAGGTGGTGGTGTCCAATGGTCGTTGAGCCGCACTGATGGTGGCATTGTTCATGTGCGAGGATAAAACTCATTTATAAGTTCATGACCAAATCTAGATCGAAACAACAGTGCACATCTGACGCATATTGGAGGATTGATTCTTGAAGTAACGTCCTTCTTCGAACAAGCAAACGATTAAGTTTGAGTTTTCTAACTCTATTTTATTGATTCTCCAACCATGTTTGATCTTACACTTCTTATATGAATCTTAAACTTTAAATGTAGATCTCTGAATTAAATTACAATAAGTTGCTCTTGTTCATAAGGATGATTTAATATCCAACAATGTTACATAAATCAATAAATTCATTAGTTAATACAGATGGTCATGGTTCTTATCATCCTAATATTGAAACCTCTACTATGGTTAAATTTTTTAGAACGTTGACTTTGGAAATTGCCAAAACCAAAAATTTGGCTCCGAATGATAGGTTTTCTTGATTTTTTTTCAAAAAAATGACCCTAATCAGATGAAATTGATCCTAAGAACGTTGGAAAAATAGTTGATTAGAAGTATAGTGATTTTTTGTGTAGAGGATATATTCTCTTGACATTGTTAGACAAATTGTATGATCTATACTCCAAATCTACTTCCAAAACAACTTAAGTTAGGTGGGATACGTTATATAAGAAATATAAAGCAAAAAACAAGAGTGCTAAAAAATATTTCTTTCTAAATTTCTTAAGTTTCAGAGGTTAGAAGGTAAACATGTTTCTCGTCAGCTAAATAATTTTCATCTTGTGTCAAGAACTTCAAGAAATGGTCATGAAATTACTTTAAAAATTATTGGTATATATACCATTGAAAAATTCCCTCAACCCTAGGAGGGCTTTGGCCTGAATCTCAAGCACAAGAAGGGAGACATATCCTAAAATGAATTTATATTAGATATTTCAATAAGGGAGGAGCACTTGATAGATTTGGAGGTCAAGGTGTCTATTGATGTTAATCATACTATAAATTTTATGATTGATATGAACAAAGATAAAAAAATAGGAACATGCATAAACCTAAGATCATGATTCATAAGAAACTGAAGGAAAAAATTCATTGGAGTTTTGAATAGGTTGGCCACTGATTCAAGGATTTTCCTACAAATGTTATTTGTGTACATGTTAAAGTACATAGAAAACATTTTCATTGGTAGATAGGAATTGTAGAATATTGGATTTAGTGCATACTGATGCTTACGAGTTTAACAGAATTGCAACTAGGGATCGTAATGTCATTTTTTAACTTCTAGTTATGATCTAATAAATAAATTTTGTTAAAACTAAAGGTAAGGCACTAAAAAAATCAAAATATTTCATGAATAAGAAGAAGAAGAAAAAACTAGTAATATAGTTTAAAGATTAAGGTATGACAAGGGAGGAGAGTTTATCTTGAAAGTTTTCTTAAAATTTTATTAATTCTATAGTATAGTTCATGACATTATTGTTACTTATTCACCAAAATCTAATGGGACTACACAAAGTAAGACCAAACCGTGATAGTCTTGGTAAATACTCTGCTCTAAACTTTGGGTCTTCCCAACTTTATGTGGGGAAGCTTTGAATTTGGCTTGTCATATTCTAAATAGAGTTCCCCATAAACATAAAGATAGTACTCCATTTGAGTTATGAAGAGGCCTAAAGGGAAGTCTCAAATATCTTTGAGTATGGGTGTGTCTCATAGAGGTACTTGTCTCTAAACACAAAATGAAGAAATTGATACCCAAAATAGTAGATGTCATTTTCTTGGGTTACATAGAGATGACTTATTCCTCTAGACTTTTTATTGTGAAATCTGAAATCTCAGGCATTGATGTCAATACTATAGTTGAACTTTGTGATACATCTTTTCTGAGGTGTTCTTCTCATGAAATCTAGTGATCCCAAGGAAATCTTTCAAAGGGATTCAATCACCACAATTTCATTCATGAGTGCATGGAAAGGATGAAAAATGTGGGGGACAACTCAGAACATGCTATTTCTAAATTTGAAGATTTTGAGTAAATGGTTGAACCAAGGAGAAGTAAACAGTCTAGGATATATAAGGATTTTGGAAGTGAGTTCCTCACTTATAATGTTGATAATGACCATGTATAGTGTAAATAAGTTGAGTTTTGGACGGGAGTCGTTAATGAGGAAACCTAATCAATTTTCTCAAATGAAATTTGGGAATTAATGGATTTGCCTCCTAGACATTCTACAGTTGGATGTTAGTAGATCTTTAAGAATAAACTCAATGCAGATGGGACAATAAATAAGTATAAGGATATATTTGATTCTAAGGGGTACACACAAATAGACGAAATTGACTATTTTAATACTTATCTCTTGTTTCTCACAGGACTAAAATTTGTGTGCTCATAATACTGCTTCCGTTTATGATTTCTATATCCATTAGATGGATGTGAAGACCGCATTCTTACATGGTGGTTTTCAAGAGGAAACATATATCGAAAGACTTGAGGATCTTGTGGGTGGGAATGAGTCCAAGGATTATAAACTATGTAAGTGTTTATATGGCTTGAAACAAGCCCCTAAGAAATGACATGAAAATTTGATTTAGTGATATCATATTTTGGCTTCATTCCTAATGATTTTGATAATTATGTTTATTTCAAGATAATTAACTATAGATTCATCATGTTATGAGTATATATAGATGATAATATGTTTTATATGTTCCAATATGAAAGTAGTAGATGAGACAAAATCATTCTTGAGTAACTAGTTTTTAATTAAATATCTGGGTGTCACTAATGTGATGTTTGGGCTTAAAATCACTAGATCTATTGATGGTATTACACTTTATTAGTTTCACTATATTGAAAAGATATTGTAGAGGTTTGACTACACATCACATAAACCTATTATGACTCCATATGATTTATCCAATCCCTTGTTCAAGAACGACATCGGCGTTCCTATGTCTCAAATGCAATAATCTCATATTATTGAAAGTTTAATATATCTTATTAACTATACATGACCACACATTGTGTTTGTTGTAAGTAAGTTAAGTAGATATACTAGTTGTATCGATAAGATCTATTGGGAAGCTCTAGACAAAGTGTTGAGGTATATCAAGGGAACTAGTTCCCTTGGGGTGCATTATAATAAGTATCCTTATATAGTCAAAGAATATAGTGATCCAAGTTGGATTACCATGAACTCTAGAGCACTAGTATGTCAGGATATGCATTCCTATGGGGAAGAGGCATTGCTCACTGGAGGTCTAAGAAACATACAATATTGTCTTGTTCGACCTTTGAGGCTGATTGTATTCTTTAGATGAAACTGTATTTGAACCTGAATGTCTACATGGACTTATGTGCAATTTACTTGTGGTAAAGAAGAAATATCCTACAATATTAGTTCACTTTGATATCACAACAACTATATTCAAGATAAGGAGTTAAAAGTACAAAAAGAATAATGTGGACACATCCAATTTAGCCTCAAGTCTGTAAGGGAGCTTGTGCCTATTGGATTTGTAGTTGTAGACTATGTAGGATCAAAATATAATACATTATATCCTTTGACTAAAGGTATTAACTTGTCCTTAGTTTAGGAATACATGTTGGGGATGGGGCTGAAAAACCTTATTCTTCATGGACAGTATCAACCCAGCCCAAATGAGTGGAGTTCTCACAAATTAGGTTCAATGTCGTTATACCATGATGTCGGCTGAATTAGATGACAATATGAAATTTTTATTATGCTTATAAAATTTGTGTTTGTCCCTTTAAAACTTGTTTGAGTCATGACTACAAATTAGTAAGACATTAGTCTTTGAATGGTGTTGATTCCTAGGATAGAATGCTAGCAATATATCTTTGGATACTCCAACTAAGTGATTGATGTTGGGAAGGCTACAATATGGGAATTGAGTTGTTCCTTGATATCAGTCAAGATTCTTAATTTTGATGAATGACCTTTATTGGTTTGTTCTTTTTCTTTGTTACCATTGTTTTTTTGTGTTGTTATTTAATTGATATTCTTGCACCTAAGGTTCAAGTTTAAGAATTTTGTTCACCTAGTTCCTACCAGAGTGAATGTTGGATAAATCAAGCACGGTTCAACCTGAAAGGCACCTATTGAAAGTACAATATGGAGGACAAAGTGGAAAATCGCTTCACACATTAGACCTTGTGAGGAATTTTTGGATGTATAGGTCGTGCTAATTAAACTAGCATGATTTAAGCCTAACATACGTGTAGCCAGTACATATGGAGTGTGGAGAAAAAAGTGGTTCTTGTATTTTGTGCAAAAGGGAAGAAGGTTAAGTCTCACATTGTCAAATTCTATAGTATTATGCTCCTTATATGTAGGAATGCATGTGACAGTAGTGTCTAAAAGCTCTAGGAGAGGATATGATCCCCTTGTGGTGGGTATGGTTACCACAAACTTGCACACAAGTACATGCCATGCCATGCTACGCCTCTCCTTGCCTTGCCTCTCTGAGCTCGGGAAAGGGCATGTGGCTAGTGAGAATTGTCTTTCATCTTCTATCTCTTTTTGTACAAGAGGATAACTATTTAATTAATTAATTTATTTATTCTTTCTTAAATGGTTTTTCAAAACAAATGGGAAAGTGACTCCTCATATTCATTTTATGTGTACAAGAGGGATTTCCTAACCGCATCTATCTGGGAACAAGACATAGTGTGGGAGTGTTATAAGTAAGTCCCCTGGAATTAGGTTTAATTACATATCTCATCATCTTTTATTCATGATTGAATATCTACAACCATTTCTTGTTTGTCATAGTTGCTTCTCCCTGTAGTGCTTCTCTTATGTAATTTGTCTCTTATGTGAGAGAAACTACTTCGATCCACTCTCTTCCAAAGATGTGGATTGTTGAATGGTAGTGTCTGATAGTCATTAAGCTGAAATGGTGGCATTGTTTTTCATCAACATGTGAGCGGCATGACTGCTTTTTATAATTTTGTGACCAGGTCAAGATTGGAAAATGATGTGCACTTGTTTCATAATGAAGCACTGGTTTCTTTAAGTATTGTCCCTCTTTGAACAAGCATGCAGTCTTATTTGAGTTTTCGAACTCTTTTTAGTGATTTTTTTCTCTATTTAATCTTACATTTTTTATTTAAATCTTAAAATTGGATTGTAACTAAGTTAATTAGATTATAATTGGTTACCTATTGGTTGTAGTAATGATTTAAAATCCAACACAGTCTTATAAAAAATAGTGCCCCATCAACAATGCAAGCATGCACTTTATCATCAGAATATGATGTCCCGTCATCAAGATATATAAATTATCTTGATCTAACTTTGACCATAAGTCATATAGAATCCATCATATAGCAAACGTAGTAGCAGATCACACCAACAAGAGAATGGATGAGACAGTTTACTCAGAATTTTGCATCTGCCACAATAGCGATAGTGTTAATGAATAATGATTCAAGTATGTATCATAATCACCATGGAGTCCTATTGAAGCAATCTGGATTAAACTAACTCTCTCTCTCTCTCTTTGATGGTCATATGTTTCAAATAATTAGTTATGCAATGACTAGAATCACAATTGATCTTGCACATCTCATATATGATGAATATTCAACAATTGCTCGAATACAGTTCAACTGGTCAAATACAACTAGTCAAATACGATTTAAATACAACACACTCTCAGGTCCAATTTTCACTAGATGAATGTTAGTACTCTGAAGTAGTTTGCATTGCTTGACTAAAAGTACTAAAGTTCAGTTAAACTACTCGAATATGCCACATGAGATCAACTTGAATATGAGTCCATATTGAACAAAAATTTCATTTCAAAACTTCATAATATAAAAAGCAATCAAAAACTATTTTTTGAGCCATGAGTCTTAATACTCGATGGTTGCACTCAGCATGACATAGTGTGGCCTACATGTGTGCGCAAGTGTGTGTGGTCCACCGTTCTATCTTATAATTTTGCAAAAAGTTCTCACAAACCATCTCATACATAAGGACTAATTCCAAGTTCCAACTTAAAACCAGTCAATGTAGACCGAATGATATTTTCTTCACACACTACACACCACTTATACATACTATGAAATGTTGCAACTATTAGACTTATATGTTTTATATATAACAAAAGCATCCTTCAAAAAAAGCAAGTTGGTATTCTTCCTCATGGTCTTAGTAGGAAAATAGGATGACCTCCTATGTGGCTTATTGGACTGTAAATCATTAATCTAGAAATGATTGATTGCATGCAAATTTGTGGGTGTTGGACATAAAAGGTCCATGTATCTAGTGTTGACTCAAGGTCAATTAGGTCAATGTTGACTCATGTCTAAATTGACTAAATCTGTGTTTTGATGATGACTAACCATTCCACATATTGGTGTCTAATGTCTCTACTTGAGTGATTTCAGATTAGGTATAGACATACTCCAATTGCCCTAACTTGTGCATATCAAATTGGAAAAAAGACAAGTCAAAGACAATACAAGTGGACGTTTTTGTAATATGATGTATATCCATTAGAATCATGTTGTAAATCACTTGTAATGATTGTATGACTTGTAATTAAGCTTAGAAAAATATCAGGAGCACTTAGATCGAATATTAGAGCACTTTAGATGCAACTTTGAAAATTGATTACGGGCACTTTGTCGGTCGAGTTTCCCAGCCTGAAAACTCGACCGATCATCCTTGATCAATTTTTTGGAGATTGCATCGGTCGAGTTGTGTTTACACAGAACTCGACCGATGGAGTAACTGACCAAAAATGATTTTCATTGGTCAGTTGAGTTTCCTCAGGACAAACTCGACCGATGGTCTGAATATCGGCTTTGTCTTTTACTCTATCGGTCGAGTTACCCTTATAGAAACTCGACCGGTTGCACTCTACGGAAACGTGCAGAAAAGTGCTTCTAGCCATTGTGGAGTTGCAACAAGTGAAAATAGATCTGTTGCAAGCCACAAAACAGCTAGTTTTCATTCACAAGTGTTCCCAAAGGCTAAGAGACATCCCCAACTATAAATAGGACCCCTTGGGCTTCATTCCAAGGTTGAGCATTCATTGCAAACTCTATGTGAGGTTCCTATTCTATAGTTGAGTGCTTCCTACAGCCTCCTCTCTCTCTCTAAGCTTAATCACTTGCTACATCCATTAGAGTGAGTAGGAAATCTGTAAGAGAGCTAGTCCTACATGTATATCTTGTGAGGCTCTCACTTCCACCACCTCCATTTCTATCTTTTCAATCATGAAGATGAAGGTTCTCTCTCTTGGCTGAGAGAGGTGAAGAAGAACAAGGGAAGGTGTCCCTTGGTGAAGATCAAGGCTGAAGACTTGGAGCTAGAGTGGGTAAGCCCTAGGAGAAGGCAGAAGACTCAAGCTCAAGTGGGTAAGACCTTGATGGAACTTCTCCGAGTGAAGGTGAAGTCAAAAGTTGAAGATCCAACAAGAGTGGGTAATCCCTGCAAGGCTGAAGACTTGTGCAAGAGTGGGTAAGTCCTTGGAGAAGGCCGAAGACTCTTGCAAAGTGGGTAAGTCCTTGGTAAGGTTGAAGACTCTTTGTATTGGATAGGTAAGTCTTTTGTTTGGTCATGCATTGTATGTCTTATGAATGAATATAAGAGTGCAATAGTTTGGAAGTCCTAGAGGTTGACCTCTCTAGTCAAGTGGACTGACACACTTCTAGTTTGAAGTGTGGAACCACTCTAAATATCTTGTCTAATTGGTGCATGTTCAATCTCTCTCTCCCTTGCTATGTATGTTTTAGTTGCACTCAAATTACCTATTTAGCAACCTTATCTTGTTATATATCTTAAAGGTTTAATGAGTTTTGTTTAAGTGCTTTCAGCTCTATTCACCCCCCCCTCTAGAGCATCTAATCACCCATCTAGGATCCAACAATTGGTATCAGAGCGGGTCTTCTCCAAGCATACTTCCACAAGTAGGAGAAGATGGGTGAATACCTAGGAGGGAGATTCTCGACCAGCCTTCCAATATTTGATGGGAAAAATTTCCTCTATTGGAGAAGAAGGCTTCAATTCTACATCCAAGGATCAAGTCTTGATATGTGGCAAATGGTGAACAGCCCATACATGCTACCAAAGACAAAGATTGAAGAATGGGATGAAACTACCTTGAAGAAAGCAACCTTGAATGCTAGAGCCATGCACATCCTCTATGCCTCCATGACCCCCACCGAGTTCAACCGGATTTCTTCATGTGAAACAGCCTATGAGGTATGGAGAAAGCTTTGCATCACTTATGAAGGGACATATTAAGTGAAGGAAAGCAAAGTCTACATGCTCAAAGGGATGCTTAAGAACTTCAAGATGGGAAAGGAGGAGAGCATAGCCAACATGTACTTAAGGCTCAACACCATTTTGAATGGTCTTGCTTTTCTAGGACATCCTATGTCTAGTGGAGAGATCAATTCAAAGATCCTTAGAACTCTTCCCAAGCGGTGGGAACCCAAGGTGACTTCCATTGAAGAAGCAAGGTCTCTTAGGGATATTCCTATTGAAGAGCTCATTGGAAATCTACAAGCACATGAAGCTACACTTGACAAGAGGGAGGAAGTAGAAAGACAAGAGAAGAAAGAGCTAAAGAGAATGAAGAAGGATGAAATGAAGGCTCAAATTGAAGCTATCATGGAACAAGTCTCTCCATCCTCTCAAGCTAAAGAAGATGCCATGTACTCCAAGGGTAAACTCTACAAAGGCAAGTCCTCCTCCATCCGGTGCTTCACATGTGGAAAGAAGGGTCTCTACAAGGAAGATTGCCCATAAGGTAAAAAGACCCATCTTCACAAGAAGAAATGGCAATCAAGCTCAAGTGGCTCCTCCAACTCAAGCTCAAGTGAAGATTCAAGTGAAGTATCAAGATCAAGCTCTAGTGATGAAGGAGAATGCCATTTTGCTCTTATAGCATCAACAAGTGAAGACTCAAGTGAGGTAAATCTAAACTATTTAGATAAAGAATCTTTGATTGCTATTATTCATGATATTTGTGCCTCTCTTAAGTCCTCCAAAAGGAAAAAGAAAAAGCTTGCTAAAATTGTTGATAATTTGCATGTAGAACTAGATGATCTTGAACATGCTAATTCTTGCTTGCTTGATGATAAAAATGAGTGTCTTAGCCAAGTAGACTCTCTTAAACTTGAAAATGCTAGTTTGCTTGATAAGATTAGATTTATAGAAGCTCAACCTCTCATGCCTAGTTCTAATGAAGAGGATACTTTAATTGTTGATTCTCTCATGCATGATATTGATGTTCTTAAATCTAAAAACAAGGACAAAGATTTTGTTTTGCAAGAATTAGAAATAGAAAATGCCTCCTTGCTTGCTAAAATTAGTGGGCATGAATCTTATTCTAGTTCTACTAGTAGAGAGAATGATGTTTCTGCTCTTCATATTGATAGAGATTCTTATTTAACTAAAGCTCTTTGCTTAGAAAATGATCTTTTGCATGCTAGAGATAATATCAATCATTTGTCTTCTACAATTACCTCTCTTATGCATGATAATGATAGTTTGAGATCTTCTTTGCAAAGATTCTTAGTTGGTAAGAAGAGCCTTAATGATATCCTACACCATACTACTAAACAAATTGGTAGACATGGTTTAGGATATGATAGTAATCAAGGGAACAACAAAGATAAAGGACCTCCAATATTCCATGGAGAATCCTCTGGTTCCAAGACTATGGGCACATGCAACTATTGCAATGAAATTGGTCATTATTCTACTTGCTGTCCTTTTAGGAAAGCACCCAAAAGCAATCAGATTTGGGTTGCTAAACTAACCCCTCTGGACCCAAAAACATAATTGGGGACCATTTTATCTTTCTTCTTGTAGGTACTTGCAAATGGATTGACTTGAGCTATTGAATTGCAAATTGACTTCTCAATCCACATGAAAGAAGAAAGGTGAGATGTGTAGAGGGTGACAACAAGTGGAAAAGCAATGGTAAATACAAAGGTAATGGTTGTATGTCTTGTAACCATTTCTAACTTGTTCTTGTCAAGTTAGTGTGCACTATGCATATGGTTTTTGAGTCAAAAGTGGTATTTTGTGTTTCTCTTCACACTCTTGCTCAAAAATTGTTTCTAATGCTTCTATAGTGCATTACTAACTTGCTTAAACATGTTTCGATATGGTTTGTATATTTAGCAAGCCTTTAATTATGTTTTTATGAAATATATGTGCTTTTTGACAGCTACTCTGTCGGTCGAGTTTGTCCTATTTGAAACTCGACCGATAGGCACCAATGGGTGTTGCCAACAATTGTCATCAGTCGAGTTGTCAATGCACAGAACTCGACCGATAATACTGTGCACAGAATACACAGTTGGCTTATTGAATGAGAATTTCCCTCTCAACTAGATTTTCTCAACCAATAGCCTTATTCTTTGGCACTCTCTTTTGGTACCTTTATATATGCATATTTCCATGTTCTAAATTGCCTATCTTGCTTACAACTCTATCTTTCAAATTGCTCTAAATTGGTATACCTATATCTTGCAATTACTTGCTTTGAGTTGTTTTGCAGGTTTTGATGATGATCTCTTTGGATCTCTTGTTTGTGTCTAAAAAATTGCTTCCGTTGTGCTCTAACTTGCTAAATTGGTATATCTATATCTTGTTTTGACACAACCTTGAGGTTCTTAGGGGTAATCATCTTATGGTAAGGATGCATATCTAGTGAGTTATATCCTTTCATGCTTCTAAAATTACTTATCTCTTTGTTTGGATATATCTCTACATCTAATCATAGCTTGCTTTATCTTGTATATCTTTTGGTATCTCTTGCTATGATGAAGATCCTACTAGTAGTCCTAACTTGTGATATCAACTACTAGTAGTTCATATACATGTAGTTCTAACCTTGTTTATAATTGGCATCTTTGCTCATCTATATGCTATGCTTGTATCTTGTCTCATACATGCTCAAGATTGTTCCTTGAATTGCATATCTACTATCTTGAGTTGCTTGCATAACATTGTGATGCAGGGTACATAAGATCTACATTGTATGTAGAAATTGGAGTATTTTTGGATTTTATGCAGAGTTTGCTCCAGTTTTAGTTTTTGGTGCAAGACTAGTGTTTTTCATGCAGAAACAACCTTCTGAGAAAGGCTCATTGCTTTGCGATGAGCTCTAATGATTTTTGGTCAAATTCCGTCATCTTGAGGGTCAAAATTGTGATTTATTGTTTTTCTGCAGCACCTTATCTTGCATCTTTGGGGTTGTTCAAGTATATGCTTTAACTTGCTTTTCTTTCTATGCTTGGACAAGCCCCTATTTGTTCTCTTCTACTCTCCTTATCTATATTTATGTCATCTCCTTTCTCTTTAACAAGTGATGTTTCTTATTTCTTCATAACCCCACTTTTTGAAATGACAAAGGGGGAGAAAGGTATGTCTTCTTTTAAAAAGAGGAAGAAGGCATGTCTTACATGAAGAAGAGAAGTATGTTCATGTAAAGGGAGAAGGTAAATGGGAGAAGACATATATGTGTAGAACATATATGAGAAGAAGACGTAGTATTCTATAAATGTTATGAAAGCTAACCATGCAGGAGAAATAGCATCAATTGAGGGGGAGTACGAGAACTCCACTAGCATCAATTGAGGGGGAGCATATGAACTCAATTCCCTTGAAACCCCTAGGTTTCTCTGAAGGTATGATTTTACTTGAAAGCTTTCAATACATTTATGGAATGGTTTGTCATCTTCAAAAAGGGGGAGATTGTTGACTCAAGGTCAATTAGGTCAATGTTGACTCATGTCTAAATTGACTAAACCCGTGTTTTGATGATGACTAACCATTCCACATATTGGTGTTTAATGTCTCTACTTGAGTGATTTCATATTAGGTATAGACACACTCCAATTGCCCTAACTTGCGCATATCAAATTGGAAAAAAGACAAGACAAAGTCAATACAAGTGGACATTTTTGTAATATGATGTATATCCATTAGAATCATGTTGTAAATGACTTGTAATGATTGTATGACTTGTAATTAAGCTTAGAAAAATATCAGGAGCACTTAGATTGAATATTAGATCACTTTAGATGTAACTTTGAAAATTGATTACAGACACTTTGTCGGTCGAGTTTCCCAGCCTAAAAACTCGACCGATCATCCTTGATCAATTTTCTGGAGATTGCATCGGTCGAGTTGTGTTGACACAGAACTCGACCGATGGAGTAACTGACCAAATCAATTTTCATTGGTCGGTCGAGTTTCCTCAGGACAAACTCGACCGATGGTCTGAATATCGGCTTTGTCTTTTACTCTATCGGTCGAGTTACCCTTATAGAAACTCGACCGATTGCACTGTACGGAAAAGTACAAAAAAAGTGCTTCTAGCCGTTGTGGTGTTGCAACAAGTGAAAATAGATCTGTTGCAAGCCACAAAACGGCTAGTTTTCGTTCACAAGTGTTCCCAAAGGCTAAGAGGCATCCCCAGCTATAAATAGGACCCCTTGGGCTTCATTCCAAGGTTGAGCATTCATTGCAAACTCTATGTGAGGTTCCTATTCTATAGTTGAGTGCTTCCTACAGCCTCCTCTCTCTCTCTAAGCTTAATCACTTGCTACATCCATTAGAGTGAGTTGGAAATCTATAAGAGAGCTAGTCCTACATGTATATCTTGTGAGGCTCTCACTTCCACCACCTCCATTTCTATCTTTTCAATCATGAAGATGAAGGTTCTCTCTCTTGGCTGAGAGAGGTGAAGAAGAACAAGGGAAGGTGTCCCTTGGTGAAGATCAAGGCTGAAGACTTGGAGCTAGAGTGGGTAAGCCCTTGGAGAAGGCAGAAGACTCAAGCTCAAGTGGGTAAGACCTTGGTGGAAGCTTCTCCGAGTGAAGGTGAAGTCAAAAGTTGAAGATCCAAGAAGAGTGGGTAATCCCTACAAGGCTGAAGACTTGTGCAAGAGTGGGTAAGTCCTTGGAGAAGACCGAAGACTCTTGCAAAGTGGGTAAGTCCTTGGTAAGGTTGAAGACTCTTTGTATTGGATCAGTAAGTCTTTTGTTTTGTCATGCATTGTAAGTCTTATGAATGAATATAAGAGTGCAATAGTTTGGAAGTCCTAGAGGTTGACCTCTCTAGGCAAGTGGACTGACACACTTCTAGTTTGAAGTGTGGAACCACTCTAAATATCTTGTCTAATTGGTGCATGTTCAATCTCTCTCTCCCTTGCTATGTATGTTTTAGTTGCAATCAAATTACCTATTTAGCAACCTTATCTTGTTATATATCTTGAAGGTTTAATGAGTTTTGTTTAAGTACTTTCAGCTCTATTCACCCCCCCTCTAGAGCATCTAATCACCCATCTAGGATCCAACATCTAGGGCTCTAGATGGATATACAAAACATGATGATTCCATCCTTGTTCATGGTAAAAATTGAATCTGATATTCAATGTCATGTAGATTCATATTGGATTTGTGATGTTGGATTTTAAGTGTAAAAAAATTGGATTGGGTTTCATGAGTTTTTTTTATTAGTTTTAGGGTACATGAGCTTGACAACTATGCATGTATATTATTAGAATACAATGATCTAATTTTTAATATGAAATTTTCTTGGATATAGTTATGTTTGAAAAAATATGTAATCCATAGATTGAGTTCAAATTTTTAATTTTCAATTTAAACGTGATATTTATCTAGCTTTTGAAAGTTGTTAGTCAAATTGTCTGAGAATGACTTGGATTTGTCAGACTTTCAATCATAAATAATACCAGACTTAACTTGTTATATCTGAATCAAAGACCTCAACATGCAAATTGGATTATTCTTCATTAGATAAACTAGTGAAATGCAACCATCCTGTCGTGATTAGAATATGATCAAAAACTTTACGATTAGCTGTCAAAGAATTAGCTTAAAAAAGTGATTGTCCTAGGACTAAGAGCAGACAAAACTATTTGTATTATTTTTACTAACATAAATGGTATTACTAACATGTGTGTATGATATTAAAAGTTTTGATAGTGTCACTAACATTCACATGTGACAAGTTATACCCAAAAGGATTTTCATGCACAAAATTGTAGTGGATGATACATAAGAGGATCCTGACCTAGAAATTTAACGAGGAAATATTATGGTATAATATATGTTTAAAGTTGACCTATAACACGTGACATGATCAAGTTTTTGTTTCTAACCTCAAGACTATTAATCTTCTAGGGTGAGGATGATAGCTCCTCTTTTACTAATCATTGAAAATACTGGGAAAATATTTCATATTTTATCTTCTTTATGATACATTTTATTTTATCTTTTTTCCATGTGATCTCTGGTTGTTGAAGAAGTAACTTGATATAATATTTTACATTTCTTATATCATGGAAGTTGGGGTCGTTTGGACAATTTCTCAAGTTGTGTGTCATCCTAGCACATGGGCCATGTTAATCTTTGCTATATTGTTGCAATTTTATCAGATGTCTTTAATGAGACTCTGGGTTAATTTGTGTTTCTAGAGATATGCGATTTTATCTTTTAGACTCAATGGCTTTCTTGATATATCCATAAGTAATTTTATTTCAAGGTATTAAATTTTTGATGATATTATTGTGGAAGTTGTTTAGCAGGTGAGAAGTCCATGGAGAGGTTCAACAATCTAGAAGTGATCTCTTTGATGATATTATTGTGGGTGGTTCTTAATCTCTCAAAATAAAATGACTTTGGCACCTAGGATACATTATTTGTTTTACAAATTATTGGAAGACGACCATAAATAATGTGACTAGTGAATTGGCTAAAGGTAATTAATTGTCCCAATACTGAGAGAAGATGAAACCATTGTGTTTTTTTGAACCAAGTGAAGTATGTGTTACTTATATTTATGTCTATCATAATAGAAGTGTTAATATTTTCATAAATAGTTATCATATTATATTATGTCAAGAAGGATTTTCATGCACAAATGTGTAGTGGGTAATATACAAGATGTCAAAAATGAGTGTAAATAGATTGGAGAAAGACCTTATATAGTTGAATATGAGCTTAAAGTGACATGTAACATGTGGAGTGATTAACATTCTATTACTAATGTCAAAACCATTGATCTCTAAATATTCTATGATAAGCTCCGCTTTCTCAATTATTGCAAACATTGAAAAAATATTTGGTGTTTTTATCTCCTTTCTAATTTGTTATTATTCATATTTTCCATTTGGCATGATCTCTTATTGGAGATTTAGAGCACTCAATATCATATATGGTGTTGGATAACTCATACAAGTTAGGTCATTTTGTATTTCTAGAGAAATGTTTTTTGTCTTTTGGTATCAGTAGCTTTTTTTATGTTTACAAACATACTTTTGATTCTAGGTATTAGGGAATGCTTCATGATATGAGTTTTTTTTCTGTGATATTTAGCATGAAAGGGTCTATGGAGGGGTTAGGCCATATAAAAGTGATATCTTTGGTGATGTTATGGTGTATATTGTATGGTTTCTCAAAATATAAAGGTTTTCAACCCCCGTGGAATATTGCTTGTATTAAATATGATTGGGAAGATGATAAAAAATGATACGGAAAACCACTAGGGAAGTAGAAAAAGGGAGATAACCAAGACTAAATGCGTACAAATCTACCAAGGAGAGTTTGTTGTGTTATTCTAGACCAAATGTAGTGTATGCTACTAACATTTATGTCTATCATATAGATGTTGATAAACTTGTTAAAAGATATCATGTTATACTTATGTGCAAAAAGATTTTGACACACTATACTGTAGTGAGTAAAATTAATTTGTCAACAATGAGCAGAAGATGTATGGTATTGATTAGTGCATTGTTTGAGTTTTCAAAAAACATATTATTACCGTGAGATGTTCACCATATGTGTCTTTGAAAACAAATGGATGTTATCTCTTTGGGATCTAATGCCTATAGTGATATAGTAAGACCTCCAACAAGTGTCAATGGTGTTGAGATATCTAGAGTTCAAACCAATTAGAGATGACCTTTGATCCCACTAGAAGGGACTTGTATCTAGTCAGTAATAATGTTACCTCCCAAGTTGATAAGTTGTGGTTAAAAAGGTGTATCTTTGTTTCCTGAATAATGATGGTGTGGATTGATTTTATAATAAAAAAAATCAGATCTTGCAACAACGATTAGTGAAGACCTCTATATTTGTTTCAAGTTATGGTGATTATTTATAGATATTATGCTAAATTAAGAGAAGGTGAGTTCTACATGTAATAACCTACAAGTTTGTGGTAGCAATAGAGGTAGTTATAACTCAAAGGGTGTGAATGTTTTTGATATATCTAGATTTCCAACTTATGATAGCCTACCTTTGAGCCCATTTTACGGGACATGGAACCATTGAGTAACAATGTTACCACCCAAGGGGATTAAGTTGTCATCACAAAGGTGTAGTTTTATTTCTAAAATCATGATCACATGCATGTTTCTTTCTTTAATAAACTATAATTTTACACTACAGAGAATAGTAGATATTGCTACAAATATTATACTCTAGTAATCTTATGGACATTCTATGATATACAGAAAGAAGGTGAGATCTTCATGTTAATGTCTTAAAAATTTTTGATGGAAAGAGTGGTGGTTTATAGATTAGTGAGGGCTATGTTAGCCTCCAGGTCTTCATTGAAATAAATGTCTATATTCTTGAAGAAAGATTTAAACCAATTTCACGTGTTTCATGAAAGCATGTTTTTATTAGGATCAATGGATAGATCATTATGTACACATGTATTTAATGAGATTTGGTATATGATCATAAGTTCTTGGAAAAACTTCAGTTTGTATATTGATGTTGAGATATGTAGTGGAATACAAGGTCTATATTATTCAAGTGGTAGAGGAGGTAATTATTGTTCTTTCTTGTCATACTTCAGTGTGATTCTTGTAGTTGGTTTATCTAATGAGTGTTGTTTTGTCCACAAAGGTTTCTCACTCTCTTGAGGTTATTTTTAATAGCCTGATGTGTGAACCTTTTGTCTTTGTCATTATATTTAGAAACCACAAGAACTATGCTCTTTGGAATGTTGTTTCGACTAGGAATGTTGTGGTTTTTGCAATTGGAGATGGATATGGGAGTCTTTGGTTTATTATGTCTCTTTCTTGAGGGTTGGAAATAGAGGTATCTTTATGTAACCAAACATTCCATTTTGGTTAGTATGTCATCTCATTCCATTTGTGGACTATAGGAGATACCTTTTGTTTTGAGTTTTCGCTAGGAGAGAAGCATGTGGGGAATCATCACTGAGTATAGTGAAGCAATATGGAGTAAATATTGGTCTTAATATGTGACATGAAGAAGAAATATACGTTGATCGACTCTTATTTCAGTTTGTTAGGCATGTTGTTAGAATTTGTGACAACCTTTTGGAAGAATTCTTTTTGTGAATTTGAAACACACTTAGTTTTCCATGTGGATGTAGTTCAAAGGGGAACCTGGGGTAGCCATGATAACCTTGAAGATCCCAACATATTAATGGCATGTGGGGATCCCCAAAAATGTCATCCAACCTATATAGTCTTCATTAGCAATGAGAGAACCTCCATCTAGAATAAATCTTGATATCATGGTTTGTATAAAGCCACCCACAGACAAATGAGGCAATCACTAGGAAAAGAATGGTGAGACGGTCTATATCAGTAGTCTCCACTAGATATATAGAATTTAGAGTCTAGTAATAATCTTTTGTCTATTGACCTAAAGCCATGTGGAAGGAAAATGAAAAGTTACATAATCTCAATCAAGTTTGCCTTCTTATTAATGGTCTTAGGAGGGGAGGTTATGAACAAAATTTATATGTTCATGGTATTGGTCACTCCCATCAACGTGAGGGGAACAATGATGGTAATCTCAAACATGGTAGGAAAAAAGAAAGTGTTTTCATAGTTGGTGTAATGCCCCTAACCCAACTTAACCTCTAATCATGATTGATTCTCTTAATATTTAATTACACTAATTGAGTGTATGATTAAGTTTTGAAATCATTTTACCAGCTGAATCTCCAATTTGGTTCAATTTTCACCTTGTTTTCATTGATTTTGTAATTTCATGTACATTTGTGGTCTAATATGCACATTCATTACAATTGAAGAATTAATTGTAGTTCGTGAATGGATTGTCTAATCTATTTTTTTACTTCATACCCTTTCTTACTTTTTTTTTATGCTTTCAAACTTGGTTTGAATAAGGTTTTAATCTTGTAGTCAATCCTTGAACCTAGCCTAGGTTGGTGTTTTGGATGGTTGAGGTTTGATTTCTTGATCCTTGAGACTCAGCAGCTAAGGGCCTTCCTAGACTAGATTGCATGGCAATAGAAGTTCCCTTGGGTGGATAAATATTGAGTATACCTTAATACCTTGATTGGACTTTTAATAGGTATGTGAAGATGGTTGGTTGAATATGAATGCATGACAATATCTTGATAGACCTTGATTTTTGTACCTCGATAGGATTGTCTTGAACTCGACTGTTATATCTAAGATCCTTGATAGATCCTAGGAATTTTAGCATTGACATCTCCCTTGGTGTGGATCACCCCCAACAAGGTACATCAACACTTCAGGAGAAAAATACCTTGATAGTTTTTCCCTCTCTCCCCCCTTGACAACCACTTAAGTCAGCAGTTGTTTAAGTCTCTTGACCCTTTCTCCTATATATGGACAACCCCCATCATCTCCCTTGCCTCATTTTGATATTGAGGAACTTGATTGGACGTGAAGTGGGATCTCAATAGTCTTGAAATCCTTCCTTGAAGGTCAATAGGTTGAAGAAGGAGCTTGCATGTCCTTGCATATTGATGACCAGGATCCCATAGGTGTCCTAAAAGCTTGATAGGTTCTTTCCTAGTCTTAACCATTTAATATATCACTTCCAATTACTCTTCTATTTTTGGTATTCATGTCTTCTTGTTCCTTGGACAATCTCCATGGAGTTTATTGTTGGAACTTTATGTATATAGCTAAAAAACTTTCTTTGTCCTAGATATCCTTAGACCTTGCTTGGAGGTGTCTTCTTTGAGCTTGATTGGGCTGTTTGGACATGTTTAGGAGCTCGTCCTCTGGAGTTCTTAATTATACACATTTTCTCCTTCATCTAAGGTGAGTAAAATAACCATTTTAACTTCTTTTGCCTACATTATGCATGAAACCCTAATATTGCCTAAGTCCTGTAAAATGTGCATATAGGTGGACTTTTTATGGACTGATTTACTATAATGTAATATGGGAACGAAATTTTATGCCTTTAAATTTCTTCTAAAGGTTATCCTTAATGATAATGACATGCCCTTTTAATGTCTTAAGGGCTGAAATTCGAATTACATGCATTATGCCCTAAAAATGCTCTTTTATGGTATTTTGATACTATGGTGATGGAAAACAAAATGCATATCTTTGCATACTCTTTGGATGTGATTCTAAAATTAAATTAGGATGTTTTATTAACTTTGTTCTTATAAAATTTTGTTGGGCTTAGTATATATATATATATATATATATATCTAAAAGTGTCTCATTTATGCTTAGAAATACCCTTTTATGCCTAATCTTGCATTTAGTGCAACTCTCGGATACTTGTGACTTTTGATCTAGAATTTTGCATGTTTATTTGTTTCTTCAATGTTGAGAGAATTTCATAGTTGCAGGTATATGTGGAACCTCTATGTGGGTTTGGCCTTTCATAAGACCTTTAATGGTGAAATGGGTTTGATGTGCCCTAAATTGGTCAATTGGGCCTTGGTGTGGCCAAAGATGGTTAATAGCACCGTGATTGGGTAATTGGTATATTGTGTGATACATTTTATATCTTATAGAGTTGTCACACTTGTTGAATATCACAATTACATCTCTAGACATTGTTTGTAACATGGTTGATGCAATCAAAATATGAGTAATCAACTTAATTAACCAAGTGTAACTCTAACCATGTAGTATCACATGACAATAGAACTACCGCAATAACATAGTGGATGGATAGTGAAATGAGTATCTTTATAGAAATCTCTAATTGTGAGAAGGTTACCATATTCATATACTTTTGATCCTATGCAAATGAACAATGCACGTTTCGCCGACAATCTGGTATGAGATATGTATGAGAGTTGTTGAGACTATACTTAATATTATGTGATATGAGCACGGTTGAGGTCGTAACTAGGGATATGGTTCTTAATGCTGAAGTGTTAGGTCTTGTGACCTGAGTACCTAGTATGGACAGGGTTTGTAACATTTGACCCGTGTTTCACTACTTATTTGTACTTAAGATGACCAAGGGAGATATATCTTATCACATATAGTATTCCTAAGATATTATACTGAGTAAGGAGGTAATTCTTAGAAGACTAGCTAGTAGTTTGAGTAATACACTTCAAACTATCCATGGTTTAATAGTAAAACAAGTAACTCAATCATGTAGCACATATGTGTAAGGTTTATGGACGAATCACATTGTATGCTTCAATTACTATTCTATACCTACAAGTATTACTTGTTTACTCTTATACTACACTTATTATTGATAACATCACGTGAGAGTTTATTATCTATCGAATAATCTACCTTGATTAATGTGATTATAGTATAATGGTAAGCAATAGATGTTATTAGTTGTTATATCATATCGATGGGACATGGGTCTCAATTCATGGTTATCCGCATCTTTTAGGTAACCAACTATTTGATCAAGGATTTTGTAGAGAGGAGACCCTATTTGGTGGACAACCATTGCTTGGAGGTTGGTGGCACTATTTTGATGTGGTGTCTTAGAATCATCAATATACTCTTAGGTCTAGGTAGGGTGGATTTAATTGTTCATATTTACAACTTGTGCTTGGGATTGCATACCGTGTATAGATCTACATGTTACTCTGATAGTTGTATATCTTTTTGTGTAGGCTGTGAAAGTGTTCATTGAACATCCTGTAAAGTTACCTTTAAATGAACGTAAGTAACGAGCCTTTTGTACCAATTATCTTTTCCATATGAATCACAATTTTTATTTGTCTTTCTTTAATAACTTTTTGATAATTGTGTTAATTAGTATTGATTCAATGTTTTATTTTGAGTAATCTAGAGAGAATGTTTGGAGGATACTCACAATTAGTCATGATAATTGGGCAGTTTGTGGGCAAATGGTTTGTTGTATAAATTATCGTCTAGATGATAGAAGAAGGACACTAAGACAAAGTATCATATCTAATATGTCTTCTAGTGTGTGTTTACGTGAGGTTGTCTACAAACTAGCATCATGTCATTGGATTCTACATGTTGAGAAGGCTATGTTGATTTTACCATGGAGGGAGGTATGACCCATTTGTTAAGTGTAGAGTGAGGAGTGTCTTTGTCATGTAGATGTTTTGGGTGGGACAAACAACCACTCTTTGTTGTCTAAAGGAAAGTCCATAGAAGATGGTCTGTATCTTTGTTTTTATGATACCAGTCCATGGAGACAGAAGATGATATAAATGCGTTGAAGGCATGGAGGATATATGTGTAGCTTTGGAACCAAAATTCTGACCAAAATTTTGAAATGGATAATTGATTTCTTAGTATTGATGATATTTTTATGTTCGTGTTGCGACAATAAAGTATAAGATGTACCTTGGAGCCTCTTCTAAGCAAGAGAAATAATTACAAAAAATAGACAAATGTTGGCTTGGATGTATAATTAGCCAAACAAAAGTCAAATGGGACTAGTTAACACACTGCATGACATAAATAAATCTAAACTAAAAGTTGATTAGGGATTGAGTTTCAACTTGTTATGTATTTATAATAGTATTAGTTAAGACACACACTACATGATATATTTTTTTATGAAAAATGGTTCTTTTTTCAAAAAAACCTTCCATTTTGAAGAAATTATAGGAATCTCTTGAGGCTTGAAAAATACTCAAGAACCTTCATTCACCCCTTCATCACCTTATCATTAAATCTTTATGCTTCTTTTTCTTTCTTTCTCCTTTTAATATATACCTTCACAACACCTCATTTATTAATGCTCAATTTATTTTTTGTATTGATTTATATTTCTTTCTTCTTGTACAACATTATTACAAACAAAAGTTTTATTTGGATTAGACAAGTATATGGGTTAAAAGAATACAAACCTAGACCAAGACTGTTTTCCACATATAGAACCGATAATTGAACCTCATTTAAAGTGAATATTTTTAGGTTTTTGATATGGTTACCTGCTCAATATTTCTGCAAATAGTCTGGGTCTAGATTGGCCTTGGTAGGACTTTGAATTGATGTTTGACACCAAAACATTTTGATCCCCACTTGCATTAAATTTTTCAAAAAATGACATCCTATAGATTTGGAGTTTAGTAATCAAAATTTAAATATATAAAATTTCGATAATGGAAGGATCCTCAAAATAGTGGTATCAGATATATAGTATGATGATTGCAATATTTTAAATTCAACATATATATCATATATTACTAAAAATTAATATTTTTTTAATATAAAAAATATAACCACTTCATGAAATTTTAGAAACCGCACATGATTTTTGTGGTATCCCAAAAAACCCTAGTCCATATATGCTAAATATATTCCTCTACTAACCTCAACCACTAACTTATCTTATTTTTGTATGTTTAGTTATCTCCTCATATTTCTTATTTTTATTTAATGCATTGTTCATTTTATCTTTTATTACATGTTATTTTGATATACTTCTACTACATCACCACAAACAACAAACTTGATATGAGTCGATGAGTTTTTCTAGTACTCAGATAGACTTATAGATTGGTCAAATTTGAAAGTAGTAGTGCAATATGGGAATCTGGACCATAAAATTTGATCCAATAGTGGTTTCGTCGCAATGTTAAATTTTAATCCACTCCATCTAAATTTGAAAACTATTCATACCAAAATAAAAATAATATATCTTCAAAATAATCATCATTGAAGCCTCAATGCAAACCATGTTGGGGTCAACAAAAAATATATTATATTAACAAAGAAAATTATGAAAATAATATATTTAATGTTAAAAAATTTATGAAATGCAATAATAATAATAATTATTAGTATATTTTACTAAAAAATACTATTTTCATAAGGATATACATATACATGTTGATTTTTTCCTCAAATAGAATATAGTGATATCTAATATCAATGTTTGGTCTATTTTTTTAATTATTTATGTATTTGAAAATTATTTCAAAATTTCTAGAACTGAAATTGATACAAGAAATCAAATTTTGTCATATATGGAATTGTTTATGGAATTTCAAATGTGAATGCAGATGGATACTCAGAGTTTAGACATTCATTTACAAGCCTATGCAAACAGACTTAAAGCATGATTATTTGAAAAAATATTAAACTCGTGCAAAATTTTATCATGTATAAGAGTTATACAATATGAAATCGGGTGTATGTAGGGATTTGATATCTTACAAGCAATACGTGTTTAGGCCAAACTATTTTGCATAAACCCATATCTCTTAGATTCAATTTTTTTGTCAGTGCTAATGTTATATCAGTGATGTTGTAGGAGATATATGCAAAACAATCTTAAAACAATGTATAAAATAAACCCTTTGTCTTCAATATTCAAACCAAATTTGAAATCAACACTAAAAATCCTAACTCATGGTAGTGGGTGGAACATGCAATGGTGGTGGACGGGACAGTCATGGTGGTGGTACGGGCCTCCTTCATCATGACCAATGTCCAACACAACCCATTGTTATCAAAATTGAGGGAGATGCCCATCTCATCGATCTTCGCAAGGCTCCAAAACATTCAAAAAAGTAGAGTTCTACTCTGAGTGACCCCTGGGTATAAAACATGCAAGTTCATGAACCACGTCCGTCATACGCGGCGTCCACGAAAGGTGTTGCTCCTTAGACCCCCTTTCTGATCAAACAAGTTTCACAGAACACTCTAGAAGCCAATGATATATCCATATATAGAAGTGGAGCACTTTCATCCATTACGGTGAATCGCTCAACCATACAGTCCCTCCTAGAACCCTGGAAGTTCGCTATTGAGGTCAAGGTCATCAATATAAACACAAGATTCCAAGCCCTTGTCAATAGACTCCATATCCTATGGTCACCCATGGATCCTTTTTGTGCCATTGATCTTGAGATGGGTTACTATATCATTCACTTGGCCAATAATGATGACTTTCTAATTGCAATGACTAGAGGTCCCTGGACCATATTGTATCCAGTCCTGGTCTCTAAACTTTCATCCCTTGTATCCAGTCCCTCATAAGTTGGAGTGTGGATTAGGATCCCAGACATGCTTATATTCTTGTATTATACCCAACTTCTAGCAAGCATTGACAATCTGGTAGGGAAGACGATAAAAATTGATGATACTACCTTTGTTGGTATCCATGGAAAGTTTGTAGGAATTGTAGTTGAAGTGGATACCTTCAAGCCAATCTTATATGCCATCCTTCTCAATGGTGCTCAATACCAGATTGAATACAAGAGTATTTTGGCAATCATATTTTGTGGAAAAATCCAAAGAGCTGACAGTCAAATAGATGATTGGGAGACGGTTCAGAATCATTTCCTGAGAAAAAAGTTGAAAAGCAGGCCCATCTATTTCTAGAGAAAATGGTGGAATCTCCTGTGAATGAGAATATCTAGCAAGTCCCACCCTCTACTCAAGATACCTTAATTATCCTCATGGATGATGAGACAAGAGAGGGACGCAAGATAGAAACTACCTTCCAGTTCAACAGCTCCCATGACACAGGTGACCGAGAATCATCACATTCTATCTTCCAATGGGGGATAATGGGACTGGGAATGGTGGAATTATGTTAAGAGGAAGAAAATTTATCTACCATCTTATGCAGGTCATCTTGGGTAGAGAAACAAAGAAAGGCAAGGTTGTTCAATATTTGGGTAGTTGCGACAATGCACAAGAAGCCAAAAGAATCCCAAAATTCCACTAGCAAAACCAAGAAATGGAGGAGAATCCCCCGCTTGAGGGCAATCAGGCTGTGGAGCTATGCATTGCCATCCAATAATTCTCCCTCTTTCTTTATTTCAAGGGTTTCCTATGGTTAACATTTTATGTTGGAATGTCCAAGGTGAAAAATCCAAGGACAAAATCCATCTCCTCAAAGAATATAAAGTTATGTACAAACTCCATCTTCTTGCTCTAGTGGAAACAAGATGTAATGGCAAAATTTCTCTCAATGTTATTAAATAGCTTAGTTACCCTAGCTCACACTGAGTTGAAGCACTTGGCTTCTATAGATGTATCTAGCTACTGCGGGAACCAAGAAATTACAATCTCAAGATCCTAGTGAATCATCAAAAATTCATTCATTAATCAATCAATGGTATCTGGTTTGCTACCTTTCTCTATGACAGTTCCAACCCCAATATGAGACCCCTCTTATGGAAGGATCTTAAAGATATCTCTCACCAAGTTCATGGTGTGTGGTCCGTGGTAGGTGATTTTCAACATAATGTTGGATCCTATTGAGAAATTTGGTAGTCGTTACTTTGACAAACTTGAAAGCACCATGTTCAAAGACATGCTGCTCTACATTGGATTAGTTGAAATTAAGGCCAAGGGACATTTCTCCACCTTCAAACGACTTCTGCTCTGAGAGAAATTGGACATGATTGTTGCTAATGATCAATGATTATAGTGCAAGGGGGATTTCAAGTTTCCATCCTTCCTTGCCTCTATTCAAACCACAACATGTTCCTCATTGTTGGTAACTCCCCTAACTGAAGGTCACCTGCCATCTTTTGCACCAAGTCAATATGGAGTCTCATACCAAAATTCAAGGACGAGCTTCTACCTCTCTAGGACAATCAGAAGCCCTTACTATAATCCTTTCACTCATTTCAAATGGGTTCCTTTGTATGGGACTCCAAGTGGCTAAGGTGATTCACAAACCTAAATATGAAACACTACAACGTCTCAACAAAATCGAGGTAAATTCTAACCTCACCCCTTCTCCATCTAACAAGTTTCATGTTGTTGATCTCTAAGAGTAGATCCACCAAATCGTATTACAAGAGGAGGTGGATTGGCAACAAAAGGTACATATGAGCTGGCTGCAACACTATGACTGTAATATAAAGTACTTCCTTTATAAAATCGAGATGCTGAGTGAATAAAATCACTATAATTCTTGATGATGTTGGTTCTTGGGTGATTAAAAGGGAAATATTTAAACCTTAGTCAAAAACTGCTACACACAATTCATGACCATTAGTGTTGCCCTGCCTGCACTCCCTAAAACCATTGTTATGTATATTGGCAAGTTCCCTAGAATTTTCCCTTAAGTATGCAATCTCATAACCCCCATGCACAAATATGTTGAAGTAAGGGATGTCTCCTTCAAAATGGACCCCAACAAGACTCTAGGACCAGGTAGTGTCATGGATGAATTCTTTTAATATGACTAGACACATGTTCATAATTCTATCGTATGATCTATTCAAAAGGCCTTCAATACAGGGATGACTGACCCCAAACTATCAGAATCCCATATGGTTCTTATCTTAAAAGTTTTTCAACCCCAACATTGCAGTAAGTTTCATCAGTCTCACTCAAAAATTCCTGCTTCAAGATAATTTCAACGGTTATCATTGAGAAACTAAAACCTTACCTCGATGTCTAGATCTCTAAGATCCAATTTATCTTCATACCAGGTTGTCATATCAACAATAACATTCTCCTTGTTCAAGAAGTTATCCACTCGATGAAAAGTAAAACATCAGGCAAGCAGTGGGTTAGTATCAAACTGGATTGATCAAAGGCCTTTGACAGGATGCAATGACCATTCATCCATGACATCCTGAAGAAGGTGGGTCTACCAAGCAATCTCAGCTCACTAATTATGGTAATTATCTCTAGAGGATTGACCTACATTATTTAGGAAGGTTTTCCTTGACCACACTTCAAAACCACTTGAGGATTGTGATAAGGGGAACCCATATGTCCTTATGTCTTTGTACTTTGTATGAAGCATTTGAGCTAATCAATCTCCAATGAAATCACTTCTGGCAACTAGAAACCGATTGTGTTGTCAAGAAGAGGCACTCCTCTATCTCATATATTCTTTGTTAATGATATCATGTTGATGGCAGGAGCATCCACCAAACAAGCCTCAACCATTTTTCGGGTCCAATAAGAACTCTCAGCTATCTTGAGACACACAGTTTCTAATGAAAAATCGCACTACTATTTCTCCATGAAGACCCCCTTCCAATGTGAGGTCTTCATTCAACAACAAAATCACTATTTCTCAGACTAATAATCTAGGACATACCTAGAGGTTCTAATCCTTCAACATCATCTCAACAAGTATACCCACTCATGGACCGTCACCTCATTACATGAGTGTATGAATAGTTGGGCTTCACAACAATTATCTCTAACTAGGCGTAGCACGCTCGCCAAGTCTACATTACAATCGATCTCGACATATGCTATGCCGTATGTCCACCTTTGTCCCAGTCTGTGTGACGACATTAACAGGCACATCAAGACCTTCATTTGGTCTGGTGGGTGTGAAAAATAGAAATTTATCTCTAGTCTCTTGGAAAAAGATCACATCCTCTAAAGAAGACGGTGGGCTAGGAATTAAAGATGATCGGGGTTAAAATCAAATACTTGTGTTGAAGAACATTTGGTGTTTTTTGAATAAAACCTCCCTTCTCTTGGTGTACATCATGAAGGAAGAATATATGAGGGAAGGACGTGTAAGCAACAAACCCTGCTCACATGTCTGGTCCTTTATCAAGGAAACTTGCAAACTATCATGGATGGTAGTCACAAAGTTGTGTAGTCTGGGAATTGGAAGAAAGTTTGGCATGAAGAGTAGACATGTGGTTTGGAAGTTCAGGACTTTGAACCATCATTTGTTATTCAAAAAAATTTGGACGATCTCACGGTGGATTATATGCTTTGTCCATATGGAGAATGGATTAAATGATTCATTGTAGGCTACTTCCCTCAGACTTCCTATGAACAAGTACAGTTTGTCCCTTTCCCAGTTCCTGGTGCTGGCACATATTCATGGGCATGGCCACGCGAGCATAGTTGATACCTAACAAATAGATCCTATTATGCCTTGCTGCACATCAACAAAGAGATCCACTTTGATGGTGAATGAAGTGCTACATGGAAGCTCAAAGTCCCAGAGAGGGTACAAATTTTTCCTGGCTTCTACAGTAGAAGGCTCTTCTGAACAATGCTGAGAAAATAAGAAGACACATCGATGTGGAGGCCACCTCTCCAGCCTGCCATAATGCCCCCAACTCACGTCTTTATAGCTTGTGTGACTGCTCCATTATCGAACCTATTTGGAGTATCCTTGCAACTAGTTTTGACTTAATTACCCTCAACAAAGACTAGTGGATCTCGAGGGTCATCAACCCTAAAGCAGGTACCGCACTACCATGTCTACTGCTCATCGCTTGCTAACACATTTGGCAAGAACGTAATGACCTCAATCCTGATAAGAGTTTGCACACCAACTCTAGAGTGGCATTCATTAAGAAAAGAAGCAACACCATCATCAACCTTCCTCCAAGCTGCTACGGGTCTGATACTACGTTGCATAAGATCTACCACAAACTTGAGGCGTCAGATTTGTATGTCTTCACATATGTTGCCTTCCACCTTCACACAAAAAACACCATCTTGGGAATCCATGTAATGAACTCTGATGGTCACTGTATGATGAGATATACTCTCCCTTTTGTTGCTCACTCTGCCCTTGAAGCTGAAATTCAAGCAATCATCCATGCAAGGTCCATATGCAAGATAAAGGGTTTTCTCAACCATCACTAATTAGTCGGACACATAGTGTGCTATCAACACCCTCATGAGTAACATTGCTCCCGCCCCACTGCTCCAGCCTTTATGGAGAAAATTCCATGGCTCCTGTTAGAACCCACAATCATGGCCCTCCACCATATCCTCCATGATAAGAACCTAGTGTCAGAAGCCATTGTCAAACACACTCCTTCTTTTCTTGGTGTTATTTTTGTTTCAACAAGACATCATGGCTTAGCATCAGTGTAACCATTAGTTTAAATTCCTTTTGGCATGTTATGGAGTACATGATTAATAACGATTAAGCTCTAGGTTGCCTAGAAAAAACAATGCATAAAATGAACTAAATGCCCTAGAGAGAATAGTTAGAAGAAAAGAAACCAATCAAGTTTGATTGTAAGGTAACATTGGGCATAGTAGAAGGGGAGGTTTCTAGAATTTTCTAAATTTCAAAGAGAGAGGGAGAGGAAGAGACAAAGAGAAAGAGAGAAGGGTGAAAAATCTCAAAAACCCATCAGTATGTGATTCGTTGCACGGTCCTAAAAATAGAATGTTGCGTCACAACCTTAAGATAGGAAATGGAACACCCATTTACCAGGTACGCAGAGGATTAAGACCAAATCGAGACCATCCTTACTGCTGAAATAAATCGCTAGCACCAAAGCCCCCATCATTTTACAACTATCTCAAACTCAAACATTATTTTTTATTAATATATATTCATGTAGTCATGTGTCTTCAATTTTAAACTAATTTAGCATAAGCTTTAAATCTAGGAAAATCCATTAAAATACAATCCAAACATTCACAATAAAAAATTATAATTATTCCATTGATAGAGTTAATAATGGCAAGTAAATAACAAATTAGAGAATGAGAGAATGTATTAGTAAAGTCACTGTAAATTCTATTAAGCAAACTCATAAGATTATAAGAATTGTCACTCTCTCACAATCCTTTTGCCTACATTACAATCTTGTAGCCCATTCTCGGTCCTATCCTTTTTGTCTATCATTTTGACTTCTCCATTTCATTAGCCAACAATATTGGCATTAGTACACAATGTTGTTAGACATTGACACACAATGTTACTACACATTGACACACAATGTAACCAGACAATAGTACACTATATTATATGACTCTATATCTTATTTATAGTACATTCATAGTACTAGATGTTGTCCATAAAGATAAGTCAAATCAAATGAGATAGGATGGGGAAATAAGGCTAATATATTGGAAGTGATAATAGAGAGATAATACCAAACTAAATAGGTATGCATGGAGGATAATTCTGGACATTATCTTGGACTCCAAGTCTATTAGTAGTTTTGACTTTTCTAATATTACTAGATAGTATTCAATATCCTAGAAAATAGGATAAGAGACATCATCTCAAAAATCCCCAATTTGAATGTTATCCTCTAAAGCATAATTGCTTTCCTGTGGAGTTTACTCTCGTTCTTTTTCTGTCTAAGGAAGCACTTTACTTTGCATGCATGCACATAGTACATTCTTCACCTATCTATGGAAGCACTCTACTATGCACACATGTACAGAGTACATGTCCCAACTTAAATGTCTGAAGTCTTCACGTGAGAGCTCCTCAAGTTATACTGTTTGATAAATTGTACCACCTCTATCTATATCATAAGAACCACATCCTTCTTACATTTGACATTCACGTCATAAGGTCATACCTTCTGTAATCCGTGCTCGATCGATAGCACTGCGTAGTTGGTCCTACCACGTCTTCCTCCTTTCAACAGTGTATAACTTTTTCTTTGTACCTATTGAAATTTATAGCTAAAATTTATAGTCTCCCACATAATTGTACCTAAGAGTTGAATACATGCAAACTATTTGAGTTCTTGATTCCTACCACCCATGTCACTGCTTCATCTACGCCTCCACGTTAGTAGGGTTCTCATCAGCCGCTCCTCTTTTAGTTAGAAAAATCTCAACCAGTTGATATGCTTCATCGGACCAAGTGCTCTTCATGATCACTGACCCTTGCAAGTGACTTGCATGACTCCATCTTGTGTTTATATTTCACAACCAATGGATTCAAGTGCCCTCTTAGATATAAGATTGCACTTAAAATCGGGGATGAATCATCATCAATGTGTGACATGTTCCATCATAAATCTTGAAAACATATTTAATGAAATTAGAACCCAAATCTAATATCATTCCATCGGATTTGCTCAATTTATAAAAATGTTCCCATCAAGTTTTGTACCAGATGGTCCCCAAAGGTACTTCTCAATATTATCATATTTTTTATTGTGTTGTTGATGCTTTTTTATTGTCTCACATCAACCCTACTCTGGTACCACTTGAAATAATTTAGCAGAAACTCTAATCTCAAAAAAATCCGTTAACCGAGATACAACTCAAGTATTCACAAATTTTTTTATTACCCGTTGACTAGGGAATACCTGCTAATCAAATAGCCAACAAGAGAATAAATTGACAACGAAGACCACAAATTCTCTTAAGAAAAATTAATAAGATTGCAAGTATTGTACCTCTCTCATAATTCCTTGTCCAAAGTAGAAATTGGTAACCCACACTCGCTCTCTCTCCTTTTTTGCTATCTTTTTACTTCCCTTTTTGGCTCACAATATTAATGCACATCAACACATTATGTTGCCACATGTTGGCACACAATGCTACCACACAATAACACATTGTACCACACAGTCTATGTTTTATTTATAGTACTTCATAGTGCTAGATAAGATTGTCTATAAACATAAGCCAACTATGTAAGGTAGGACGAGGGGATAGACTAATAATCTATTGAAAATGATAATAGAGAAATAATGTCCGCACTGCAAACAATATATTATACTCCCAAGTGTATCACCAATTTGAACGTTCCTAATATTACTGGATAATATTCAATATTTTTAAAAAATAAGATAAAAGACATTATCTCAACAAACTGAAACTCCTTTCTACCATTTTTTTTTTCACTTTTTCCTCCACGGATTTTCGTGGTTAGGACTGAGCAATTCTCCAGCATCTGGAAATGTAACGCGCAAGGACGTAGGCCTCACCGTAGATTCTAAAACTACGCCGGACAAATACTAGCTACACCTCGACGAAGATAAGCCATCAATCAACCGAGAGAAACCAATATCAAAAGGCGGAAAATCTGTAAGGAGTCAGACGCAACGTGACTAGAAAAACATGAACATCAGCTCATCAGCTTCTCCGTACCTTCAACTGGGTCGGTGGTTGCCGCCAGTCCATTAGGACAGAGTAGAACGAGCAAGGAAAAGGCCACAGCTCCGCGGAGAAACCACCACGAGCTCCACTTAGTCTCCGCCTCCGCCAGGCTTCTCCCTGCCATCATTCGTCAGTTGTAGCTGATCTAGCGGGGATATACAGCGGCCAGACCAGTCGAGAGGGCCAATACTTCCCAATACTTAATTATATCCTGAGAAGCGTGACCGAAGAGGAAGAAGACGATTGCTCCGGATAGGTCGTCGCGACTGGATCTTCATTCCACTATTTCCTTGCGGTAGATCGATTGTTCTTTTCCAATCATGTTTTCTCAGTACTCAAAACCATGGCCCAACGGGGACAGATCTTTAATTGCCCTTGCTGGTGTCGGTCACTGGTTCACTGCGTGGGGACGGATCTTTATTAGTAGCCGTTATTTACTGGCCATGGTTGTGTAATCATGTACACGTAACACCTCTCTGTTACATATACCTCGGAGTCTCGGACAATGCAAAATGTACATATAAAGCATTACGCACCCTCTTACACATCTGCATCCGACCCAGGGACTACGTTCCACTCGGGTGTCGGGATGCAACGACCATCGGCGGCCGTATATCATACTTTGTTATCTTCTTATATTCTTTTCTCCTGTAAGGATTTTTTTTCTCTCAATTTTTTATTTTTCCAATCTCGATTATATCGGAATTGTTTTTTTTTTAATGTAAGGTTGTCAACGATACATACGAACTCATGGACCCGATCCTAGCTGGATCTAATTTTGACAGTTTAGACCAGCTTCGTGTTCATATAAATAGTCTAAAATTTGGGTTTTGTTCGGTTCTGGTTCTGATGCTTTCACATTGGAGACGGCTCCGGGTTTAGTAAAATCTAGGTCGAGATCAATTTTGAGTTAAACTAGTCGAAAAATTAAGTTATTGAGAATTAGAATTCTGACACAACCAGTTTACAGGTTCTAAATTTGACAAATGTCGGTCGGTTTCAGGTTGAATCTCTTGATCAAAATCTTGATTCCGGTTGGTTTTGTGTACTAAATTTGACAATCCATTCAATTCTGGGTTGGACAGAGTGCCTGACATCTAGGCCGGGTCGATTCTTAGTCTGAGGGTCAAAGATTTTGGCAAGCCTTTTTTGACCCGCAATGGACTTCGGCTCAGAATTTTGACAGCCTAAACCAAGTGTCTCGTCTTAGAAAGCGTAATATTTTCCTAATACGATTTGATGACCAGGGGACTCCCCAATGTCACATTATGAGGTTATGTATTTCCTGATATAATCATTTACGTTTAAGATAATACGGTAAACAGAGTATGAAGTAACCAATAAGGACCTGGTGGAAGTTGGCATCATGTACTATAAGACACTATCCCTCTTTCCTATGCTACAAGTTGGAGATGGTTTTGGTATGCCCTTTTAGATTCTTGGGAATGCAAACTCTCTTGGTGGCAATAATGATTATCAAATGGTTAATAACGTTATTAAACTTGGTGACTTATATACACATTGGTTTTGGTGCCGTTTCACATTTACTAGAAATGTCTCCTTCATCAAAATTATTTTGTATAATTATGCCCCACGTAGAAAGCAAAGGATTTTAGGGTAATATCAATGGTTTCGGGAACGAAGTCACTACTGGATGAAATGTGAATTTTAGAGAAATTTGTAGAGAAGAACCCCTCATGACTAGTTAGGATTACACCGAAATCCTAGACCTAAGTGGGGACTAATGAGTAAGAATTTTTTTTGTATATTTTTGACCTAGTGATGAGATATGAAGGAAATAAGCCCTCTTGATAAATCCCATAGAAATGGATATATTAATAAGGGCTACTAATAAATAAAAAATGTAATTTGGCCAATGTTAGTTATAATGGGGCTAGGCTATGACCTGAGGTTTTTGATGATAAAATCTTCTTTAATAAATAGATTCTTGTAACATATTAAGTTTAGAATACTAGATCTATTTGAGCTATAATTTATAATTATCCCTCACTTGAGATTTATTTATAAACTAATCCCTTAATGTATCTTCATAATCATTTGACATTATTTTGTAAATTATGAAATCTTTTTGATTATAAACTTTAGTTAGACCTTGTATTTGAATAATACACCTACTTTGTTACCTAATGTCTTTAGAATCAAAATGAAATACCAATTGGATTACATTTGTCTATTTTCAAATACATAGTGCGGATGTTAAGTTATGCTTCTCAAAGCCATAGAGGGCAGTGTTAGTATTCTTAAAATTTGGTTTTCTTGAAACAAGATGCATGGTTAAGCTTTCCAAATGATTGGAATTATTTATTGAGAGGCATACAATTTTTGAAGAAAATATGTATTTGTAAGTTGTATATGTTATTAAGATTAGTTAGTTTTTTTAGTGGGGAAGAACATGTATTGCTCTCTATAACACAATGGTTGATAGTTATAAAGGGAGAAGTGTGGCTTCTCCTCCACATCTTGTAATATTCGATTTTGACAAAGCTCTGTGCGTACTCTACTTTTTTCTAACAAGTTTTTATCTATGTTTGATTGTTGTAAATTATATTTTTAGAATACTACTTAACTGGATCAACTATTATATTAACTTAGGTATCACTTAAACTAATAAAGATAATGCTATATTATATGATAGTTTGAATGTTTGTAATAATACAAAATATTGGTATATCCATTAAAACTCATGATTGCATTGTAAGTCAATGTTTTAATATCAATAAATGGAAGACTCTACAATATAAATATCCTTGGTCTATTGTAATATCCAATTTCATATAAAAATCAATTGATAATGATACCTTATATACAAGTTCAGATGATTATCAAGATAACATAGATATAAAATTCAATTATTTTAGTCTATGAAATTCATTGTTCTTCCACAACTACTAGTTTCATATTAGTATGCATATATGTTACTGCAATCACATTTTCTAAGTTCAAGCTTTAGAATTTCCAATTTAGAAATTTATCAATGATAAAACATACTGGTAATTAGAAATTGTGTTATTTGGAAAATAGTCATGTCATAAAGCATATTCATACTCATAAGTTAAATTATTTGGTCCTCTATATATATTTATACAAGAAAAACACGTGTTAAATTCATCGTCATGTTGAAGAAAAGGATCAATAATTTTAATAAATTTATATGATAACATAACAAATATAATCTATCTTTTTTGCTAAATAAAAATCTCTACGCACACACACACACACAGATATATATATATATATATATATATATATATATATATATATATATATATATATATATATATATATATATATATATGTATACATACATATATATATGTATGTATATATATATGTATAGATACATAAAAGCCTTACATATCACATATATGTATGTATACATACATACATATATATATATACATGTATATATATATATAAATAAAAACCTAATATCATATATACATATGTATGGCTCAAGTGGTCAATCACGATGTCCCCTAACAAAGGGACCCAAGTTCGAATCCCATTTGTCGCTTGGGTATACCACCCTCCTGGGCGTTCAGCCTCTTCCACGAACATGGGACAGGGGGAGAGAATGCATCTCTTCATACAATATATACATATATGTTCTATATAAACATAAATGTGGATGACATATTAGTTTAGACTATACCAAAATTTACTTCCATTCATCCATTTAATGCACACTTATGTTTAAGGTATATTCAGTAATTAGATAATAACATTTCACACATATTAATATGCATGTGATGATGTTAGGGATAACATGACAACACATGGTATTATGAGAGAATAACATTTTAAGACATAAATTAGAGGAATTCATATTATTCCTCACATATAAATGTAATATAGACATATCAATAGTATATTTTTGACCTTTGGTGTCACTTAAATGTTGGTTTCAAATTAAAAAACCCACACTACAACCCTGTATCACGGGTTGCTATAATACAAACGTCACTATTGATCAAGTCATATCGATTAAGAAAAATATGGGTAGTGCTTTTATTATAATGCCCACTATTGATGGATGAATCGACGTCGTAGACAACCTAAAAAATTCAAATTTTCAAGAGAAAAAATTGATATAGACGTTTAATATCATTTGTACAGAAATCAACAATACACCACTTTCTGTGAAATAAATGTGGCCTCAAAACAACTTTGTCATCAGTTTTGCTCTAAGCAAACTGACATCGTAGGTCATGTTCACTGATAAAAAAATACCTCTAAAAAGCATGTGGTGATGGTTCCTTACTAAGTAACTAACGACAATAGGTTCTCGTCATATGTCCCACAAAAATATATTTTTCCTCAAATTGGGTTATGTTGTCGATTTGGTTATGCAAACTGACAACTTAGCCCTTAGTAATGTTGGTATTTTTTATTAAGGATAAGGGACTCTGTCATTAGTTTTCATGTATCCAATCGATGATATAGTATATCTTTTATCATCAATTCCCTTTATAAATCGATAAGTAAATCCTTAGTGAGGTTGGTGTTTTTTATTAGGGATAAGGAACTCTATCATCAACTTCCAATTATCCAACCGATGACATAGTGTTCACTCTGTCATTGGTTTTTCTGATCAAATCGATGACATAGTCCTATTTCATCAGTTTTTTAGCAACAATGAATAAGTTCTACATAACAACACCCATGAAAATTTCTTCCACCCATTATATGTTTCATTGTGTGATTTGGTGTGCTTTGGCGATCAAGATTAGTTGTTGTGACCGCACTTTGCTGTTATTGGTACTACCTCGTCACCGTCGTCTTAGACTCTCCTTTTCTACCTCCTCTGCTACTATGATCATCCACGTCACCGTTGTCCTCTTAGCCTCTCCTCTTTATCCTCCTCTGCTACTCCTGTCGTTTGTGCCACCGTCTCTCCTCTTCTTCCTCCGCCACTACTGTTGGTTGCGTCATTGTTACTATTTCTCCTGGTGCTTAAGTTGTCATCACCTCCACCACTACTGCTTCTAGTTGAGTTGTCGCCACTGCTGCTAATGCTTCTACTTCTTCTTGAGGTCTTGCTTCTGCCATCTCCTTTTTTAATCTTTTTAGCTATAATTGTTTTTATTTAAAAAAAATGGTGATTCATTCATCCTATCACCATGGGGGTCGATCTCATAACCTCTCAGTATTACAACATCACTTTTACCACTAGGGTTCCACTTCATTGGCAGTTATAATTGTTGTTTTTTTTGTTTGTATGGTTTTTTTATCTATAATTTTTGAAATACATGTATAGTTGTTTGCTTAATTTGTTTAGAATTTTTCATATGAACTTTGAATATTATATTTAGTATCATTATGTATATTTGGTATGTAAATTATATATGTCTAGTATTGTTTATGAGACTAACTCCCAAGCTAATTAATGATGATATAAATTATGATAATAGATGTGTGGCATATATACCAACCTTAATCTACAAACCCAAACATCTAAATCATGGTGTTGTCCTAGAAACCCATATGAGATTTACTCATTAGGAGTAAAACTTGGACAGTCCTTAGTTTGTGATTGTTCTTGAACATTTAATCTCACTTTGGATGTAAGTGTATGATGTGTAATCAGTTTTCAAGATGTTTTAATAACGCTTCCCCATTTATTCTCTAAGTACATCTACATGTGAGTATTTTCCCATCTAAATTGATGTACTTGGAGAACTACGGAGAAATGCTACCAAAATATTTTTGAAAATGTAATACAGATTATACACTTACTAGTGAGATTAGGTGTTCAAGAATGGGATTGGTGGTACACATTCATTACTAAACTCTAATTTATAAACCATAAACCATAAAATCTAATTTATAAACCCTAAAACCTAAATCTTAGTATGTAAATCCTAAACCCTAAATGATAAAACCTAATCTCTTCTAATCTATAAATCCTAATCTTGAAACACCTAATTCAATACTTGTTTTCTCTTTGATCGTACAATGGATTGATCGTGGATGTCCATTTCAAATCACTACACTCTAGAGTTTATTACTGGTCTTGATCAATTTATAAGATTTGTGGAGGAACATAGGAAATAAGTTGTAGGTAGTTCTGTTGACCATGAAGGAATTGCAATAACAACTTGAAAGTCAACACTATTGATGAAATCAAAAGTCATGTCATGTGCAATGGGATTGTACATGGCTATATAGAATGGTACTGGCATGGAGAGATTCCTACTATGAGATTATTATATTTCAATAGCAATAATTGTGTTCAAGAAGAAATTGTCGACAATGTAGATGTGAATGAACCGGTTTCGGTAGACATGGTTGATATGATGTTAGATAGTTGTGGGGTAAACCTTACTGATTCAACTTCCTTATTTAGAGACATTGTGAATGATGTAAAGAGGCCCTTATACTTAGGTTGTAATAAGTTTACAAATTTGAGCGTAGTGTTGAGATTGTATACTATGAAGGCTAACAACAGATGAAGCAATAAAAACTTCATGTCTCTATTATCATTGTTCAAAGAAACTCTTCATGAAGGAAACAAGCTTCCAATCTCAACATACAGATTATAGAAAATGTTGTGCTTAATGGGAATGGAGGATAAGATACATAGATGCCTGAATCTATGTGTGTTATTTTCACATCTCTGTTGTCATCATTCAAAGAAATTCTTCCTAAAGGCAACAAGCTTCTGATCTCAATATACAAATCAAAGAAAATATTGTACCCAATGGGAATGGAGGACAAGATACATAGATGCATGAATCTATGTGTTTTATTTCAAAAGGATTGTATATATTTGAAAGATTGTCCAAAATGTGGGGCATCAAGGTACAAAATGATGACTTCGAGTAAGATTAAAACTAGATCTCCTACCAAGGTGATGTGGTATCCTATAATATCACAGTTTCAATGCTTATTTTCCAATACAATGGTGTGTGTAATATATCTTAGCATGTATAGGCAAAGAAAAATAATGATGGGATCCTAGCACATGTGATTGATTCCCCACAATGGAAGAAAAATGATTTGTTATATCCTGAATGTGGTGAAGAAGTCGGGAATCTAAGACTTGGGTTTTGTATCGATGGGATGAATCTATACGACAGATTAAGCATCTAACATAGTACTTGACTTGTTATGATTGTTATATACAATATTCCTTCATGGTTGTATATGAATAATAAGTATGTCATGTTGTCATTGTTGATATTGGGCCCCAAATAACCTAGAAATGATATTGATGTTTTTCTTGAACCTCTAATTGATGACTTACATAAACTACATTGAGAAGGTGTGATGACCCATGATTCTGTGTTGAGAGACGTTTCATTTGCATGCTATGTTGTTTTGCACTATTACTGACTTTCCAGTATATAGGAATTTGATTAAATACTAAGTAAAAGGATCCAAAGCATGCCCTATGTGAAGAGAACTTTGATTCAATACGACTAAAACATGGAGGAAGGATTGTATATCTTGGTCATCAAAGGCTTCTTCTAGAAGTTCATCCTTACAAAAGGTTTTAGAATGCATTTAATGGATTAATTGAGGAACGGAGTTCCCCTCAACCTATCTCAGGGGAGGATGTTAATGAAAGAGTAAAAATCTTTTTCAATGAATTTGGTAAGAGATCACAATGTACTATTCCCACACAAATTGACAAATCTTTATTTAGGAAGAGGTCAATAATATGAGATCTTCCTTGTTGGATTTCTTTGGTAGTTAGGCATTAAACCATGTCATGCATGAGTGAAAGTAATTAGTCGTAAGATGTAGGAATAAGCACAGTTCTATGTTTTACACAACATTAACAATGTGGGTATTTATATCACCAAACATACCATTTTTTTTCAAGACAAAGTATCCTCGTTCCAGTTAAATGTGGCTTGATTAGAGAGCATAATAGGACATTTATTAGATGGTTTGAAGATAAAGTCTTTTGTAAACTATCTCACAAACCAAATAATGTTGTTGATAATTATCATGCTTAGTGGATTTTGTTATGTAGAAAAGGAAATTGCAATATGGTGAAGTAACAGATCTATCAGAAACTAATGAGGTGACAAATCATGCTTTTTTGCATGTTTCCAACCATGTAAAAGAAACACGATTCAAGAATTGAACTAGGACATGCATAAGAAAGGAACAAAAGGTAAGTTTTTAAGATTATATATGAAACATTATTGTGATAAAATGTTGCAAAATTATAAGTACTTTCACTAATGTATAGGTATCTTTTGATATTTTTATCGTTGTCCTCTAAAAAATACTTCATTATAGGATAAACTCAAAGAGGCTATAGAAAAAATGAGAAGTATACAGACTTCTTGGTCCCAATTTCTAACTTGGTGGCACTAAACTCATGTTATTTGACTGTAAGAGATTACCATAGGTTTATAACTATTGATATAAAACTACAACAAATATTGTATGAGTATATTTTTTTGGTATGTTTTGGATAGGTTGAATCCTGTAGTAGTGTTCAAACACAATTTGGCCCACGTGTAGAGTCTACATGTGTGTTTCCAAATGCACCCCTATTTGGTGTATTTTAAAGTGGAGGTGGTACAATCGGAGAGAACATTAGTATATTCTCAACATCAAGAGGTGCAAGTAGAGTGGCATTGAACTATAAACCAGGAAAAGAAGTTTATTCAATATCTAAAACGATTACAATGCTCTCTCTTTTATAGGATAAGAGAGTAAAACATAATATAGGGATTAGTGATACAGGATAAAAGAAAGACTAGTAGACAAGCCAAGTCTAAATCCCATAACACAACAAGTAACATAACATAACAAAATTAGTAAAATATATACATTAATACTCCTCCTCAAGCTGGAACATAGATATCTATCATACCCAACTTGTCCATCATGGTAGTAAATTTGGCCTTTGTAAGAAGCTTGGTGAAGATGTCTGCTACTTGATCAAAAGTATGTGTATATGGAGTGGAGATCTGACTTGATAAGACAACTTCCCTCGCAAAGTGGCAATCCACTTCAATATGTTTGGTTCACTCATGGAAGGTAGGATTTCTAGCAATGACTATAGTTTCTTTTCCATCAAAATACATGGGAATAGGTTTATAATCAAAAATATCAAATTATTTTTTAAAACCACAGACCCATAAGAGTTCACAAGTAGTATGAGTCATTGGTCTATACTCGACTTCAACACTAGATTGGGCAACGATGATTTGTTTCTTGCTTTAAGTAAAAAGGTTACCTCCTAAAAAGTGTGGTAGACGGATGTAAATTCACAATCTATCTTGCTTCCTGCATAATCAGAATCAAAGTAGCCTATGAGTTTACAATGCCCATGTCTCCTAGAAAACAAGCCTTTTTTGGGAGAACTTTTTAGATACTACAAAAATGACATGCAACTTCCCAGTGACATTGTATGGGTTTATCTAAGTATCTGCTGACAAGACCAACTCTAGAAGTGATATCAACCCTGGTAACAATAATATATATAAGTTTTCCTACCGTTCTATGATATTGTTGATAGTCAGGGTATGGAGAAGAACTATCAACATCATAGTTAGTATTGGGATGTAAAGGAGTAGCAACAATTTTCACCCCAAGAATTTCTATTTTAGACAAGAGATAACATGTTTTTTGTGATAAGAATAATCCTGAAGACGAGAGAGAAACTTCAATGCCAAAAAAATATCTTAATTTGCCCAAATTTTTGGTGGCAGAGGGTTTTTCCAAGTATTCTTTAGTGTCCAGGATGCCTACTTGATCACTGCCAGATAATATGATATCATCAATGTAAACAATCAGGATAACAAGGCCAGATGGAGTTTTCTTGATAAAAATGAAATGATTAGATTGATATCGGAAAAAAAATGAACTTTTAAAGAATAGTACTCAATTTGTCAAACCATACACGAGGACTCTATTTCAGGCAATAAATGGCTTTTTGCAGGTGATATACTTTGGAAGCACCCCCTGACTAACAAATTCTCCATGCTAAATTTCTCATGCATATCTCCATACAAAAAGCATTTTTAACATCTAATTGGTATAAAGGGTAGTTAAAATTTACTGCTAGATAAATAAGCACACGGACAAAGTTTTGGCAAGCAACAATAGAAAAAGTCTAAAAATAATCAATTCCATATGACTGAGTATAGCCTTTGGCTACAAGGAGATATTTTAACTGCTCAATATTGTCATCTAGTTGATACTTGACTGTAAAGATCTAGTATTGGCCGATAGGTTAGCAATCAGGAGGTGCATTAACCAAGTCCCATTATATTGACCACTAAGTGCTTGCATTTCAGATTCCATAGCTTTACTCCATGTAGGATGTTGAAGAACTTGAGCAACGGTTTTGGGAATAGAAACAATAGTAGAGCAAAAGTGAAATTGGCAAAATGTGTTCCCAGGTTAGCGGTAGAATAGAAATTTTCAATGGGATGTTGAGTGCAAGACCTAATCCCTTTGCATAAACTGATAGGAATATCTAAGCTAGAAAACACGTGGATCTACCGAAGAAGTTGGAGGAATTGGAGGGGCCATGGAGGGAGTTGTAGCTTTCGATATTCTTTGATATACTTTCAGCAAGGGAGTCAGTGCAAAAATCGAATCCGATAAGTCTATATCACCAGTCACATGTAGAGGGGTATCAACCATTAAATTAGATGTCTGAATAGATCATGTTGTATAGTATAACGAAATATGCTCAAAGAAGACTATATCAACACTAACCATCCACCTCTTGGTATAAGGATCATAACATCGATACCCTTTATGGGTCCTAGAGTACCCCAAGAAAATACATTTGGTTGCACGAGGATCAAGTTTGGTCAAACCGGGACACACATTTTTCACAAAACATGTGCTTCCAAAAATTCAAGGAGGCACAACAAAGATAGGGGCATCAAGATATAAAATTTGATATGGCCCTTGATTGCCAAGAACAGAAGAAGGCATACGATTAGTAAGGTAACATGCAATAGAAATTGCTTCTGAACAAAAAAAAATTGGATACATTATAGTCAAAGAGAAGGGTGTGAGTGACTTCAAGGAGGTCTCGGTTCTTACGCTCTACAAGCCCATTCTGTATGGGCCTATATACACATGAGGTTTGATGAACGATACTTATTTTTAAAAAAAATTGACTAATAGAGGATTGCATAAATTTAAGGACATTATTAGTGCAGAAGATTTTTATAGGTCTATTAAACTGGGTATGAATCTCATCAAAAAAGGATGTCATAATATCTACTATGTGAGATCTTATCACATCCTTTAACAAAAATAACCAGGTAGTTCTAGAGAAATCATCAATAAAGCTCATAAAATGTCAAAATTCAGAAATACTGGTAACAGAACATGGCCCCCAAATGTCAGCATGCACAATATAAAAAATTTGTTTTGAGCAGACATTTTTTTTGGGAAAAGTAGAACGAGTTTGTTTTCCCAACTGGCATGTTTACAATTAAAAATAGAATGTGAAATATCAGGCAGTAAATGCTTCAAGTTAGTAGGAGAGGGATGTCCCAATATATAGTGCCGCTATAGGCTTATCATAGAAACAGTCAGTAGAGCAGCATGCTTCGGGGTATCTAAGTAGTATAATTTTTCTGATCCCTCATGGCCCAAACCAATCTTCATCCTCGTGTGTAGATCTTGAAAGACAATACCATATGGGTCAAAAGTAATGGATCACCATAGGTTCTTAACAGTTCTACTAACTTATAACAGGTTAATTGGGAATTTTGGAACATATAGAGTTGAGTGCAATAAAAGTTGACCAGGAGTGCATATATTCCCAATTCCATAAATAGGAGTTTGAGAACCATCAACAAGGATAACAGGTGGAAAAACGGAAGTATTATGTTGTTCAGAAAATAATGTATGATTGCCAGAAATATGTGAGGTGGCTCCAGAGTCAATCACCCATGTATGTTTATGAGACTGTGTAGAAGAGACAAGTAGTGGAGAACCTCCATCAATAGAAGCTTCAGCAGAGGAATCCAGATGATCCTGAAGTAGCTTCTCAAATTTAGAGTGGATCCAATCTACAAAAGGATGGGCAGACGAAAATGGGTGAGGTGACTTGGCTTGCCCATGCACGTTTGCCATGTTTGATCTAGCAATAGTTTTCATTATAGTTTGTGCACTTACAAAAGTTGCAGTAGCATTGTTCAACATAGGAAGAGTTGGAGTCATATGAGTAAGATCCTCTACTGGGCCAGTGGTAGAACAACCACAACCATGACCCCAACCAAAAAAAGAATCACCAGAACGTATACGACAACTACATCTACTTTTGAAGAATCAGGAGATACTAGAGAGACAAATGAGAAGAGTTGAACTCATTTGAGAACATTACACAATGTCGATAGAGGAACACTGGATAGGATTTGATCTACCATGCCAGTGAAGGAGTGCGATAAACTAGCAAGGAACTAGACTAGCTGGAGTTCATTGTGCTGATGTTGGACTTCTTTAATATTAGTAGAGAGTGGGTGATAGATCTTGAATTCATCCCAGAGTGCATAAAATTGGTTGTAGTAGTCTTCCATAGACTCAGTATTAGAGTACTCCTTCTTGGCCAAGTGTTTGAAAATTTCAATCGCCTTCTTCAAGTTTTGTTGGTGAGAGTAAACATGGGAAAATTGATCCCACACATCTTTAGCAGTCCAAATTCATAGAAGGGACTGGATGCTCTTTAGCTCACCACTATGGACCATGCATGTTATAACATCAGAGTCCTCTTTTGTCCATATGTCATAAGGTTATTTTATCATCAACATTATCAACAGGAATAGTCGGGGAAACAACATTAAGATGGGAGTATCGTCCTTGAGCTTTAATATAGAGCTCAAAGGAGGTAGACCAGGTATGGTAGTTTGAGCCATCTAACTTAATCGTAGAGACGCAAAGAGTCCATAGTGAATCAGCAGACACCATTAGAAAAAAATCTGAAGGTAGTAAGAAGTAAAATTAGTTAGAAGGAGTGTGATACATAAGAAATAATAGCAGGTAGCATGCAGTAGTAGTCGGCAGTCAACAGAAACCCAACACATGGGCAAAAAAAATTCAATCAGCAGATCTGACAAAACTGGCATTGGGGCAGTGTGTAGAAGAAGTAGACATGACACATCAGATCATAGAGACCCACACAAGGGGAAGACAAATAGATAAAGACCTACGCCAACATGTGAAGAGAGTTACTATACCATGAGGTACAGGTAGGAAACGAGTGAAGTCCAGTTAAACTGTTAATTTTTTATTGTTAGGAAGTTATCGGAGATGTAGATGAAGAAGAAAGAAGAAGAGATGATGCATGGGGTGGCTAGATGATAGGGAAAAAATAATGGTGGATGTAGAGAAGAAGAGGGAAGAAGGGAAGGGTAGTAGGAGGTGTTGTGGTGGCAGAGAGGAGGATGGGGGGTGGTGGCGGCAGGTAGGTTGCTGGTGGTGGCCAGCTACAATGACAAGTAGAGGGAGGGGCCACTGGTGGCGGTAAGGAGGGGATGTGAGGTAGAGACGAATGGACTATTGATGATAGAAGGAGAGGGAGAGGGCATGGAGAATCATTGAGAAATAGTGAGAGAGGAGGGTTAGTGGCGATTAGTAGGGGGTGACAATAACAGTAGGAAGGAGGGAGAGGGAGATGAGGGGCGGCGGCTGGGTTGGAGGAAGCATTAGGGTTAAGGATGAGAGGAGGGAGGGCTAAGGGGGATCAAAAAGCTCTGATACCATATAAACCATGAAAAGAAGTTTATTTGATATTTAAAACAATTACAATGCTTGCTCTTTTATATGATAAGAGAATAAAACATAAAAAAAGGATTAGTGATATGGTATAAAAGGAAGTTTAATAGACAAGACAAGACTAAAGCCCATAACAAAAAAATAATATAATATAAAAAACCAGTAATATATATATGTATATATATATATACTAATATGATTTTTCAGTCACATATTAATATTAATCAAAGGAATTGAAATTTATATACATAGTACAAACTAGATTTCAAAATGGGAATGTCTTAATAAACACTCTATTATTTCCATATGGGACTTCTGCTTGTGTCTTTTCTACTCAATATGATACAAATAGATATGGTTTTACTACATATCATCCACATGGTGGTATGAATGGGTCATTCTTCAACTTTCAATCACAAAAATATATTATTATTTTATTAATAATGAGTTTTGCATAATCAACTACTTTTTTAAAAAGTTGTTTTTTTTCAAGCCCTATTTTTTCCTAATACCCATGTTGTTGTTATGTTTCCCATTCAAGGTGGTACAAGTGGATCTCAGATATAAACAAATGTAGATTACTAATATTTGATTATCCATATTCAACTTAAAGTGAAAATTTCAATTCAATTATCAAGTCTCAATTCTTTCAAAATTGGGCCACTCATGGTGTGCTAGATTCTTAATCATAGGTACATATTATCATATTTTTGGGATCATATATTCTCTAAAATCTATTAATTTGATAAAATAAGCGTTTAGTGTCTATTTCAAAATCAGAACACCATTGGAGAAAATCATAGATGAACTAATTCTAAGGAAGACAACCATATTTCTTAAAGACTTTTCAGCAATTTAGATTGTCTAATGTTGTAGTTTTTCTAAACCTTCAGTGCCATTTCCCCTTCAAAATACTAGGTATGTTTTTTTAGAGTTAAGTCCATGTATTTGTTATGTTATTTATTGAACTATCTCATGGTGTACTATCTGTTCAAGTGTTTAATCTTGAATTACTTGGTATTGCTTATTTAAGTGGTCTTTTTATTGGATTGCTCAACACACAAGATGTGGGGGCTTCACAAGATTGTTTAGGTACAAGACATATCTGACATGAATCCTTTGGACCTTGACAGTGGAGCCTGACATACTGTTAGATGCAACTCTATGGCCAACTCCAATATAGCAGAACAAAGTACTCTAAGTGTCTAACTAGAATAGAGTATTTTTCTATTTCATTTCTAAAGGAAGTATATCAGAACAACTCATTGATGGTAACTTATTCTAAATAAAGTATATAAGAACAACCCATTGATCGTAATCTATTCCAAAAAAAAGTCTATCTATGAAATAATGGGGGTACAAAAAGTATTAGGTGTAGTCAAATAGTGAATAAACATTTCTCTTTCATTTCTAGTCTTGTTTCAACAAGACTTTTTCTTTTCCTAGAAAATTGTTGTCACAAATAAAGTTAATATATCTAGAAAACAAATGCATCATACTATAGGATCTAAGCTATGGAGTTGTTATAGGCAGGATATTTGGATTCACTCATGAAGACCATATTGGGAAAATAAGTTTCCCTCCTGCCAAGGTATATGCTTATCTAACAGCCATTAAGATTTTTTTTTAATATATGATCTTTGACAGTCCATGTATATAGAGACTTATTAGTCAATATAAACTAAATTTGGAATATGCCAAAAACCTATATTAATAAATTCCCATAGATTTGGAGGAACATGAACAAAACACCACTGAGTATAAATACTCATTCTATGGTTATTTTATCTCATCATGTCTTAAATGTAACAATTTAATTAGTGTAAAAATAATCTCAAACATTTTATAAAAAACTAATATAACTTGACATGGACTGATATAACTGACTGTCCAACAAGATAAAGGATATAATCTAACATGAAAGGTTACCAGATGAACAACAATGATAGTTTTAAATTCAGTTTATATTGGCTAGTAACTGTGTATACATCTGGACTGTCAAAAGGTGACATATTAAAAAAATCTTATTGCCTATCAGATAAGCATATACTTAGACAGGAGGGAAACTTATTTTCTTAGTATGGTCTTCATGAGTGAATATGAATATTCCAACAACCTATATGAAGCGATTCCCATCAAATCCAGAGGAACATGTAATCAGTAAAGAATAGAACACCCTGAGTCCAAATTCTCATCCTCAGGCTATATTATCTCAATCTGTCTTAAATGAAACAATTCACTATAAAATGGAATAACATTATTTCAAATTTGACAAACAACAAATATTGAACTAACAAGTTTCCCTCCTGTCTAGGTGAATGCTTATCAAGTAATCATTAAGATTTTTTTTATATACAATCTTTGACACTGTGTATATAGACATATATTAGTCAATATAAACTAAATTTGGAATTATCCTTATTGCTCTAATGGTAATCTTTCATGTCAGGTCATATCCTTTGGCTTGATGGATAGTAAAGGGTAATTGTTTTAGAATTTTTATTTATTTATCCATCTATTCCCCTCCTTCCCAATCTATCTTTATGTAGTATGGGAGTTAAATTTGATTGTCAGTGGGTGAGTGGTTATCTGTGGCAACTGCACAAAATTCTCAATGATCATTTCTCTATTGAATTTTTATACACTTAGAAATTATGCCAACACATTTAAAATGCACAGCAGAATAAAATCATGATATGTACAATTTTCTATGATTATTGTAAAATCGGCCATGCACGCCCTTATGGCGTCCATGTTAAGGGAGAAAATTAAATGTGCCTCTTCACGAAATAAGGAGAAAATTGGAGAGTCCAAGAAAAGAAAGGATAATTTAGAAAAGTAGATAGATACATGATGAGGGAGGAATAAGAAACAAAGGAAGGATGGGGGGTGTACAAACAATGTTAGGAAATTGCATGTTACGTTTCTTACTAGGGCGGGGAAGAATAGAAAAGAAAGACAAATTTATAGTAGATCAATAAAACTTTCAGATAGTGAACAGAAAGAGAAACTAAAAAGGAGGGAGGTAGGAAAAGGAGAGAGAAGATTAGAAGGAAGATAAGATATAATATCTGGAAGAAGAAAAAAATTATGAATTACAGATTTTTGAAAACTTGTCTTGACCCTATAACCAGAAGTATATGACTAAACTACAAATTCTTAATCACACATTTAAAAGAACCTTAAAAAATTGCAATTGAAAGTCTGAATAAAGAATTCATTATCAACAAGCGGACTGCTTGTGTCTTATTACAATAAAGTCACCCCTATTTCAATTCGATAAAAGAAATATGAAATAAACTTGACAAGATATAGCTCGACCAAGGTCAGCCTTAGTACTCGTCTTCAAGAACTAGTTGGTAACTTTAAGAATTAGTTGATATAGCTCGAGTATAATACGTTTACTGTTGGTCATAACTTGTACTACTTTTGTAAGTCCATTTTACCCTGTAATAAATTATTTCTATTTCCCACCCTCCATTCGCTAGAGCTACCTTTGGTTGTTTGGTAAGGATGTGACAACAAATGCATGCATATTGTGAATTTACACATTTACTATTGTTCGTCTTTATCCTTTTTTCTTTCTTTTACTGGACCCTATGTCGACATCAACGACACCTATAACTCCTAATCGAAAAGCTATTAAGGGTAGCAATGTAGAATCCTCCACAAAAGCCACATAACAAGATCATATCTGAGACTTCAAAAACATGATAGTAAAATGACCCATGAGAACTACTGGCAGATTCTTGAAGAACCCAATATTCTTGATGGCAGAGTGACTTATTAGTCTTAGAAGGCTGAAATGGTTGGGAATATATATATATATATATATATATATATTGAGAGAGAGAGAGTAATATTGTCCTATTATTCATAATTGAATATAAATAACATGTTATTCTTTAGTTGATTTCAATTCAAGTAACTTACTTCATATTTTATAATTATAAGTTTCTAAATTATATCATATTATATCTATTCCTATTATATTTAGTTTGATTTTCCACACCTATTGTCATTAAGTATTTACTTTATCAAGAGAAAAAACATTGTGTGTATTAAAACTCCTATCAAGGATCAACTTTTGTAAACATCTTCAGACAAGGATGACAGGAGGCAACTTTGCAAACACCTTCAGGCAAGAATAGCATTACTTTGTGAAAATTATAACCTTCATGTCTATAATGTTTTGACTATGACAACTTCAGGAATCTAAACTCCAAAAATCCATATTGGTGTTGCCCTATATTCAGGCAATCTGTTAGTTTTTTTTGTTATATGTATAGAGCAATGCACGACAAATGTTAGTATCTTATAAAATAATCACTTATGAGATTTCAATTTACAAAATTGTGATATCACTTGACATGTTTTCAAGTAGCTAGAAGTTATGATAGAAAACCACTAGAGTCTCTTTTAGAAACACATCCATGGTAACCATAGCTCTAGCATAATTATTCACGTTGCTTTAGGATAGAATCAGTTAAACAATGATCCACTAAAATCTTTCACGCTAATGTTGCATGGCCAATTCCTATGATGCTTTTTTCATTACCTGACCTCCTTCTGCAAAATATCACATAAACAAATATTTTTTTTTTGTAATTCAATATATTAAAGGATGTCGAGTTTGGTGTTTTGAATGTGAGTAACTTTGCGTTAAATCCTAAAAGACTAGAAAGCTCCATGGAAGTATCTTTATCTAGGAGTAACACTCAGAATACCCCAAATGGCCTCAAACAAAGCCCTCACTCATGAGTGGAATTGTATTAAGTGATCGAAAGAGTTTACAATTCCTTCTCTTTTATAGGACAAGAGAATAAAGCAATAAGCAAATATAAGCAATATGGGATAAATAACAAGTAGAGTAGAGTAAAGAAATAACATATCTCTTTACTCCCCCTCAAGATGGAGCATAGATGTCAAACATTTCCAGCTTGTCCACTAGAGTCTTGAAACAAGCTTTAGGAACATGCTTGGTGAAGATGGTTGTCACTTGTTTGTTAATATTGAGATGCAAGGTACAAATGCGGCTAGAAAGAACATATTCCCAAACAAAGTGGCAATCAACCTCGATATTCTTTGTGCGCTCATAAAAGGTAGGGTTGCTCGCAATAAAAATAGAAGCCTTATTGTTACAAAATATTAGAATATGACTAGAATTAGATATATCAAATTCTTTGAGAGGGCTTTACACCCATAGAAGTTCACATAAAGTGTGAACCATGGCTCGATATTCTGCCTCTGCACTTGACCTATCTACCATGGTTTGCTTTTTGCTTTTCCATGTAACTAGGTTTTCACCAACAAATGTGTAGTATCTGGATGTAGATTTGTGATCACATCTACTCCCTACACAATCAGAATTAGATAACTAGAAAGATTGCAATGGCCGCATTTCTTGTACAATAGAACTTTTCCTGAAGAGCTTTTGAGATATCTCAGAATGTGATAGACAACATCCCAGTGACACTATCTAGGTTTATCAAGGTATCTGCTTACAAAGAACACAATAGTAGTAAGATCAACTCTCGTGAAAGTAAGGCAAATGAGCTTACCAACCAATAGCCTAAATTGATGGTGATCAACATAACATGTGGGAAGATTCATCATCCCAATCAGTGTTTGGGTCTAATGGAGTGTTGGCTGGCTTGCAGCCAAGCATACCTATTTCATGTAAGAGATCTAGAACATATATATGTCTGGAGAGACATAATCTTGTAGATGATCTAGATACTTTAATACCCAAAAAATAGCTCAGTTTACCAATATCCTTGGTGAGAGAGTGTTGTTCTAGATATATTTTAGTAGCCAGAATGCCCAAGGTGTCACTTCTTGATGATATAATGTCATCAACATAGACAATAAGTATGACTAGACCAGCTGCAATTTTTCTGTTAAATTCATACTGATCTGAATGAGAATGACAAAAGCCAAATTTGATCAGAATCTAAATAAGCTTTTCAAACTAGGCGTGAGGGATGTGTTTGGGGCCATAAATTGCTTTTCTCAACTTACAAACCCCCAAAGAATACTCCCCTTGAGTAACAAAATCAGGTGGTTTTTCCATATAAACTTCTTCCTGCAAGTCTCCATAGAGAAAATCATTCTTGACATCTAGTTGAAATAACATTCAATCTTTGTTTACAACAATAGAAATGAGAACACGAATAGAGTTGAGCCTAGCGACTGGAGATAAGGTCTCAAAATAGTCAATGCCATAGGCTTGTGTGTATCCTTTTGCTACCAAGGGTGCTTTTAGTCGTTAACTAGTTCTACCAGGTTGATATATGATAGTGAAGATTCAGTGGAAGCCAACCGTAGGATAGGAAGAAGGACAATAAAAAAGATCACATGTCTTGCGATTAGAGAGTGTCTACATTTCAGCTTCAATTTCTTGTCATCATGTAGGAATTAGAAGTGCTTCTTTAGTAGTTTTTCGAATGGACACAACAAAGATAGCAATAGTAAAGCACACAAACTTACACCTAGATTAGATGATGAATAAAAATGACTAATTGGGTGTTGAGTACAGGAGCAGACACCTTTTTAAATACTAATAGGAAGGTGTAAGTCAGAGTGTACCTGAGTAGTGTTGTGATCTTCCACTGAAGGAGGAGTTGGTTGTTGCGGGGCCATGGAGGGGTAGTCAGTTTGGGTCTTCTTTTGTAGACTTTAAGCAGTTGTTCTTCAGGTTTCAGCTCAGAAGGTGGATCAATATCCATAGTGGTAGGCAACAGAGTTGGTGCCAGAATGTCATAGGATAAGGAAGCCCCTTTATCAGAGTAAAAAGGCATATGTTCAAATAACACTACGTCTACACTCATGTACCATTGTTGCATGATGGGATCATAACAACGATACCCTTTTGAGTTCTTGAATAATTCAAAAAAATACATTTTGTGGAGCAAGGGTCAAGTTTTTTCATCCCTGGGCGAAGGTTTTTGACAAAGCACGTGCATCCAAAGATGTGCGGCGGGACAAAAAAAATTGTGCATCAGAATAGAGGATGCTATAGGGAATATGATTTGATAAAATAGATGAAGAAATGCAATTGATAAGATTGAAAGCCCTAGAAACTGCCTCAGGCCAGATACACTAAGGAAGATGATAATAAAGAAGGATAGTACGAGAAACCTCGAAAAGATGGCAATTTTGTGTTCAACAACCCCATTCTTTTGTTGGGTATAGGGATAAAAAGTTTGACTCCCACGGGATGAGCAAAAATAGCCGACTAATTTTTGCGAGAACTCAAGGGCATTATCAGTGTGAAAGACTTTAGTGGGTTTACTTAATTGAGTTGAATTTCAGAAAAAGGAAGTAATGATATTCATAATAGTTCTGCAATCTTTCAACACTACTAAAAATTGGGTCATTATTCATGAGTGAGTCATGTCACAAACCCCTCTCTACAGGCCCTCACAAATAGGGACAGTTGTGGGTCTGGCCCTCACAAATGGTCCGTGAAGAGAACTCACGTGACAAATACCAGTGGCCCTCACGAATACAATTGTCACGGACCAACTGACCCTCAAGAATGTTATATTGAGGGACTATTTAGCCTTCATAAATACATTTTTGAGGGACTATTTAGTTCTCATAAATACATTTTTGAGGGACTTGATGGTCCTGGAGAATATATTTTGAAGGGATAATGCCTTCATTAATATTATTTTTGAGGGGCTATGTGGTCGTCATCAATGCAATTTTGATGGTCAATCTGAACCTTCATCAATATATTTATGAGGGACTACTGTAAATGATTTTGTTATTGATTATTGAATGATTTATTAAATGATAATTAATTGTTACTATAGTGAATATCAAATTTTAAATGAAAACTTTGTATACATAACCTCAAGCAAAAATTTTATACTAATTCACATGACATCATAAGAAGATTCAACACCAAAATGACACATAAAAATGTTAAATCACCTCAAACCAAATTTTGTTATTGAAGCAAAATATTATCCATACATTGCGTGCTCAACGTTGATATAAATAAATAGTACATATGGTTCAAAATTTTGAGATTGATGACAATCAACATATCATGCTAGAAACTCTTAAGATCTATAATGTCTCCATATTCCTTCAAATGGTGTGCTGCTCTTCATCAATGCCAGGCCTCATACGGTTAGGTACTTGAATATTCTTCTCCTAAAAATGGCAAATCATTATATTAATAGAATTTAAAGTTTATACATAAATTATAGTACAACAAACAACTTACCCTTATATTTCGGTTTTGGTCTACTCCAAGGTGCATTGTCCGTCGAAATCCATCATTAAAAGTAATTCTACCCTATCAATATAAATACCAAAAGGAATCAGAGTGAGTGCGAAGTAGAGATAAATGTAAGCGAACAACTGCCTCAACAGGCTACTGGACAACACAACCAGACTCGACCATCTCTATAAAAGTAAGAGGGGAGCACAGAGGATCAACCAACACATCAGCCACCATCAAAGGACTCAACCAACACAGTAGAGCCAACAACTCAGGCACAAAACAGCAGAACAAGCCGACCAACATATACTGCAGATCATCAACACTTCGAAAGAATCACAATGGCAACACCTACCCTGCTCTAGCCGTCAACAACCAGCAACACTCAATACTACACAACACAAAGCAAAGAGAGCACAACCACCAACGCCAGGCAGCCAGAAACCAAAGGAACAAAAGAAACAAGAGCCAACTATAGATCCCTGCCATTCCAGCCCAGATCTGAACTAGCAACAAACAACTAGGAAAGAGGTCAACAACAGTTTCAAGACAGCATAAAAAAAGAACAGAACCATCCATTGTAAGAAAAAATAAAACCTTTCATGATCATTGTTTAAGCCTGGTGCCGGATAAAATTGAATTAATAAATTACTGCTGGTCGTTTCTAGTGAAAAACATGCCATCCAAAGAAAAATAGTATGCAACTAAAAGGTCTGGAGATGAAGCAAAATGATCTATAACACTGAAAATTGGCTAACCTGCCAGAATGTCCCTATACCATTCTAATTGTAAAGAATGATGCAGCTTGTAGATAACATAATCAACACGCCTAAGATTTAGAGCTCATCTAAATATCCCTCAGAATATGTCGTTCTTGAACTCGTTTAGCAAGCCAACATATTGATCAAGAAGATCACAATGATCTATTACACTGAAAATTGGCTGACCTGCCAGAATATACCTAAATCATTTTAATAGTAATGAAACATGCAGCTTGTAGATAGCATTATCAACATGCCTATGTTTTAGAAATCATTTTAAAAATCCATCAGAATATCTTTTTTTGAGCTACTTTTTGCAAGCCAAAGAAAGATCAAGATGATAGAATGGCTTAAGATTTAGTAGTAAGGATATTCGTGAAATTCCAAACTGAAGTCATCCTAGATACTAGTATGTCATTTGAAAGTAGTAATATTCTCCCATTTTCATCTGAATCAAATGAGCTGAAGAAAGCACTTTGCTTCAATCCAGTTGCTACACAAATTGATGCTTGAACTCATGCGAGATAGAAAACAACAGAATCAACACTGGTTATGTTAATACCCTACTAATGCAGATTTAAGTCAGTGACAAATTCAAGTATTAATACCCTACTAATTGGAAACGACATAACCAACATTGGTTGTAAACATGAATTGTACAACAGAACTCTATAAAAACATAAACATAAAATTTGAACTATATAAAGTCCATTCACACAAAACAACTAAAAACTTAAAAAATACAAATTGTAATATGAAACTCTGGATGTCTTGTGACAAATTCAAATATGTCACAGGTAGGAAAAACATATACAATACTGAATATATCTTAAACACATGAAAAATGTAAAGCCTTCAATTTTTTTAAAATCATGTCATTCAGATCACTAGAAGTTTAATCAAGCACGTATTGAATACCTGATTTAAACGCTGAGTTCTTGGTGTGAAAGACACCGATGAAGATGTGCTTGGTGTGTTCTGCATTTCAGGATGACTTTGTCGATTATTACCAGAAGAAGGGCACCAACTTTCAACTGCAGACTTTAATAAAGTGTACATGTTAATATTCTTATGTGTATGAATATTGAAAATAATCTTAGTGGATGTCCATTGCCTTGTATGGAAAGCCTGCCTACTCCATTCTCCCTTGAATTTCCTTGTATGGAAAGTCTGCCTACTCCATTCTCCCTTGAATTGCCTTGTATGGAAAGCATGCCTACTCCAGTCCCCCTTGAATTGCTTGAATTGCTTTGTCTAGAAAGTCTTCCTAAGCCATCCCCGCTTGAATTATTTTGCCTGGGAAACATGCCTACATCTGCACCATTACTTGTATTGTCTTGTATGTGAAAAGAACCCACATCTGACCTATTTGTGCCACTTTGCATGTGTAAGACACATGTAGTATTCTGATTGGGGTATTCAGCTGCACAATCAACATTAATACCGCCATCCTATAACAAATACATCAACAATGTCAAAAAAAAATTATATATTACATTGACATAGACAAGTGAATCTGAGTTACCTGTGATTGATTATACCAAGTCATTAATTGGGAGACATAGTTCTTCAATCCATTTACTATTTCTTCAAGTTCCTTAAGTTTATCCTGAAATAGAAAACAAATTACAAACATCGATCTAATAGACTAGTTGTAACTAATAGTTCAAGTTTAGTTATAATCCAACATACATCCTTTGCATTGCTTTCCTCAAGAAGCATTTCATATCTTATACGGGCAGCTTTTCCCCTATGTCCTATCTCTTTGTGCCCAATTCCAACACCTCAGATCCTAGCCTTTTTGGAAGGATTTAAAACTTGCAAATAAGCAACACGTGTTAGATTATCAACACTTCTAGGATCTATTTCTTCTTGGTTTGCTACTTGGTTTTCCACGATATCAGAGATTTCAAGTTGTAATTAGAAAGCATCATAAAAGGAAAGCTTAAATTGAGATATCTAAGCATATGTAGCTTTGTAGACATCATAGGAAAGAAAATATCCATTTTCTAACCACTTTGTCGTAAACTTTTTCCAAAAATTTGTTAAGAGGCACAACGGGTTGATCTTCACTGACCTACACATGATAGATAACATAATAATTGTCCATATTATATGTTCAACTCCTACTAAGAAAGACAAGTGTCCATTATTAATACCATTTCTGCCCGATAACAACTCCATGACTTTGATCCTGTGGTATGATCCATCACTTTTTTTTGCTCTGTTTGCCTTGTTGATCTCGGAAATTTTCTAAACCATAAGAAACATATAATTAGAAAAAGTAGATAGGTATACATGCAAATTATATGAAACCATTGTACCTTAGACTTCTCGGTTCCCCATTCTTTAACAAGATTTTTAAACTGGTCCATATCTATGGAAGCATTTTTCTCAACTTTCTTCATCATCAATTCTGGTTCAATCTTGTACTTTTCATAGTAATCTTTCTTTACACGTGCCCTCCACACTGATATCCCTTTGCTAATGTGTTCATCAATGTGATTCCATGCATTAGGGTGACTGCCTAAATCGAAGTATTTCTACAAAAACATAGAAAATATTACTTTAGATATAACAATCATACAATTTGTTGGTCTTTTTATGAAAAAGATTACCTCAATAAATGATTTTCTATCTGCAAAAGCTTGTTTTGGTTGTTCGTTCCACTTCAAGTCTAGATGACATATGTGTGGTTTCCTTGCTAGCATATGACAATAACGATTCAATTTGGCACCATTCTCCCCAATAGCATTTCCTTCATAATCCCATTGGACCTTGTGACGTGGCTGCCCTTGCTTAGGAAGTAGGCCTTGGTCACTTGCAGGCCCACGTCCATACTTCCTATTCTCCTGTTCATCCTCAACATTTTCTTCAACTGTTACATCATTTTCAATATTGTTGGACAGTAGAGTAGGTTCATCCTCACAATTTTCTACAATTGTGGATGGAGGGACATCAATAGGTTGACTGGGTGTGTTGTTACAACTAGATCTAGTGATTCTTCTTCCTGCCATCCTTCAACTGACAAGAAAAAAAATTAGATTTTTTATGCAGAAATGTCAGTAACAAAAGTAGTAGCTACATTTGAAAAACAAATAAATTGCGGAGAATATGAGACACCAACATATGAATATTCAACATTTGAAAAACATATAACTTGTAGAGTACCTTGGTTTCATATCCCAAAAAAGAATAATGATGTCCTACTTGATAGTATATGAAACAAGACTAAATAAATTGCAAAGAAAATGCCATATAGTAACAGTTTGCCAAAAAAATGCAATAGAACATATTCCCCAAGTAAATTATTCTAGACTTGCAAACAAAATATCCCTCGGTGTCATTCCTCGTCCAAGACACATCACTAGTTACATGTGATGAAAATAGACAGATTAATGAACTAAACATTAGCCCCATCATTCTTTTTTTTAGTTCTATCAACAAAAGATCCCTCAGTGTCACTCCTCATCCAAGACACATCACTAGTTACACCACCATCAATAGCTTCAGATTGTAAACCAGTCAAACAATTCTCAATAAGAGGTACTTCAGAATAATCTTTAGGAGGATGCTTTAGCATTGTGCACCAATCATCAGCATTAGGATCCTTCATATAAAAGCATTGCAATGCTTGAGAAGCCAGGATAAACGGTTCCTCCTTTTTTTTTATCCTTGAAGTGTTGATTTGTGTGAACCCATATTCATCAATTTGCAACCCGTTAGAAGTGCTTTCATCATACCAAGAACATCTGAACAACGGAACTTTGATTCTTGGACCATAAGTTAGCTCAATAACCTCCTCTAAGTAGCCATAGTACGTGACTTCAGCATTTATAGGATTTCGATCTCTACCACTTGAATAACTTGAAGTGTCAGCACACAAATACACTCCACTATTTTTTGTAGTACATGTACTTTCAATGTGCTTTGAACGGAAACGATATCCATTGACCGAAAATCCTTCATAAGACATTCCCTCAGCACAAGGGCCTTGGGATAACCATCTCAAATCATCGCTAATATTGTTCAGCCTAATCTCTCGCATTTGCATTACCTTCATAAAAAAGTAAAACATTAATGTAATCTACACTAACTTGAACATTAAGAGTGACAACAATATTTATGTTTGAGACTTACATGCTCTTTCAACCACTTAGAAAACTCCTTTGCATGTTTTGTTTCTAGGGTCTGTGGGGCAATGTTGGGTTCCATATCTTGAAGAATACACATGTGTTCACTGCTTTATAAGAAGTGTCTAAATTAATGTACAACAAATATACAAATATCAGCAAGAATTTTAGGACGTAATTATATCTTACCTTCTATAAACATCCAATTCCTCTTTATTGAAAAGGACATAACGATGGGCTTGTTCCAAAGTGTGGATGTCGAAATTTCTTGACACTCCAACTCTAATTGGAGATCCATCAACATTATGAGGAGCGTGGTTCAGTTTTGTCTCAAAATTATGCAAGTACCTAGCACAAAATGTCAAACTTTCTTCAGCTAAATAGCCACTAGCAATACAACCAACCGGTTTAGCTTTGTTTCTTACATACTTCTTCAATTTCTTCAAGTATCTCTCTATTGGGTACATCCACCTAGTTCAGACAGATCCGGCTTGCCTGGCTTCATAAGCTAAATGAATGGGAAAATGCATCATGATGGTGAAGAAAGAAGGAGGGAAGATTCTCTCCAACTGGCAAAGAGTGACAACAATTTCTTGTTCCAATTCTTTGAATTCCTCCACATCAATAATGTTAGAGCAAAGCTTGTTGAAAAATGAGCACAAATTAGCAATAGGATTGTACACATCTAAGCTTATGCAATGTCTCAAGGCAACAGGTAGAAGTTGATGCATAAGAACATGGCAATCATGACTTTTCAGCCCAACAAGTTTTCTATCAGATTTTCTAACACACCTAGATATGTTAGAAAAATAGCCATCAGGAACTTTCAACTTTTCTAACACAGACAGGAACTTATCTTTCTGCGCATTAGTCATGGTGTAAGATGCTGGAGGCAAGTAATAGTGGTCACCTGCATCTACTGGCCATAAATCTCTTCGAATGCACATTTTCTTCATATCTTGACGATCTTGTAAGTTGTCTTTACTTTTCTTAGAATCACCCAATAATGTGTTTAAAATATTCTCGCACACATTCTTTTCTATGTGCATCACATCCAGATTGTGTCTAACAGATAAATACTTCTAATAAGGTAGTTGAAAAAAGATGCTTATCTTATTCCAACCAGGAGGTAATGGTTGGATTTGATCTCTAAGCCTCTTGCGCTTATTCATTTTTCCAAATGTGATATTTTCATATCCATCAAATTGCCTCAGTATATCTTCTCCAGATAGTGTCTTAGGTGGAAGTTGAAAATCTTTTTCACCATCAAAATTTTTCCTATCACGTCTATATGGATGATTCATTGGAAGAAAATGTCGATGGAAACCATAGCATTGCTTTTTCCCATACTGTAACCATTTTGATACAGTCTCCACATTACAACAAGGACATCCCAAATCTTTCTTACCTTTAGTGCTCCAACCAGATAAGTCACCATATGCTGGGAAATCGTTAATGCTCCATAAAATCATTGCCCGCATAGTGAAGTTCCTTTTGCTATATGCATCATAAACTTTGACTCCAAGATCCCAAAGTAGTTGCAACTCCCCAAATGGCTCCAAGTATACATCAAGGTCATTGCCAACCATATATGGACCTAGGATTAATAGGGACATCATAATAAATTGTTCTTTCATAAGAAGCCAAGGCGGAAGATTGAGAGGTGTCACCAACACAGGCCAGATGCTATGTGATGCACTCATATTGCCAAATGCATTAAATCCATCTGTTTCTAATGCCAATCTAATATTGCGTGGTTCAGCAGCAAAGTCTGGATACCTGGCATCAATAGACAACCATTCTGGTGTGTCTGAAGGATGATGAATACGACCATCCTTGCCTTTTACTTCTGATGGCCAAATCATATCTTTAGCAATAGATGAAGACATATAGAGCCTCTCTAACCGAGGTATCAAAGGGAAGTGATACATGAACTTAGAAGCTACCTTCTTTCCCTTTGTTTTGTATTGCTTTTCATTCCATCTTGAAGCACCACAAGTATCACAATTTTCTTTTGAAGCTGCATCTTTGTGAAAAAGTATGCAATTATTTGTACATACGTCTACAGTAGAATGATCAAGTCATAAATCCTTCACGATCGCATTTGCTTCATAGCAAGTCTCTGGGAATAGACAATTTTCTTCTGGAAATCCTGAAATAATCAACTGTAACAACTTTGTGAAAGAATCGTTGGACCATCCAGATTCCTCCTCCAGAAATAGCAAGGCAACCAAATACGATAGCTTATAATGACTTGTGCAACCTCTATAGAGTGGTTGATCCGCCTCTTTTAGTAGCTTGTAAAATCTTTGTGCATCTACATTTGCAGGTTCCTCTGTAGCTTCAGTAGAGTGGTCATTTGTTGTGTCACCCATACCAAACAAATCCTCCAGCATCTGATGCATATTGTCGGTGCTAGGCATGTTTGGTGCCACAATAGGATTGCTCCTACCAATCCCCTCCCCATGAAACGTCCAAACGTCATAGCTATGCACAAATCCTTTTTGTAATACATGTGAGAATACCTCCTCCTCTGTTTTAAGGTATCTGTTCAAACATACCTTGCAAGGACATATTAATTTCCCCTGTCTAGTTGGTCTATGATGGATAAGAGAAAACTCAATGACCTTTTGTAACTCTGCCTTGAATACATCACTTCGCACTTTGTTCCCAATATACATCCAACTCCGATCTATTAGAAAATCCATCTACATGAAGGAAAATATATAATAAGTTAAGCACAGCTGTTTGAGATGTTAGGAAACAGCTGTTAGGAAAATATAAGAAGAGATCAGGAAGCTTTAACAAATACATGCAAACAGCAATAGCTGTTTGAGATGTAGTCATGTAGGAGCAAGAATAAGTAAGAAAAAGTAGAAGAAAACTTGCAAATAGAAGTGGTACTAGTAGTCTAGGTTTGAGTAAGAATCTGAATTTCTGATATGAGTAATAAGGCAATAGAAATAAGAGGGGACATAGAAGTAACAAAAATTTAGATGCAATAGTAGGAACAGGAAATGAAGGAGAAATTGCACAAAAAGAAAAGAAAAGAAGCTAGAATAGGAGACACAAGAGGAAATAGAAAAAAAATCAAAGAAACAGTAGTATAAAAGGACTGATTTTTTTGCAACAATTACAGCAAAAGGGGGTCGAATATACAACATGAAAAGGAAAAAGAGAAAAGGGGAGGGAAGGGATAAGACATACATGAAGTCTATCAATATACAAGAAGCAAAAAAGAGGCAGAAGAAACTTTTGTTGATCACTAAACATTCTTCATATGCATCCCCAGAGTTGAGCTTCAAAAGAACAAGGCACAATGAACTCCAACTTGTCTAGTTTCTTATAGGTCTCCCTTCCTCATTTTCTGGAGTTGTAAATGAGATTCTTTCTAGTAATCCCCTGCCTACTCTTCGCACTTAAACGTGTTACACGTTTACCATATGTGACTTCTGGCCCTATGGTTGAGCATCTTTCTCTCACTGTACGCACTATTGATTATAGCCATGGTCGTGGCTGTAGTTGTGGACGTGTCTGTGGTGGTCATCCTCCTACTACATCGGGCCACACTTCTTCTACTTCACCAGGTCGGGGTCAGCCTATTGACCCTCATTTCTACAAAATTCGTGGACGATATAATCATAATGAAGACCGATGCTGGATAAAATATGGCAAGCCCGCCTGGGCTAATCAGGTCACTATGGATGTGATTGATGATTCTTCTTCTTCTAATAACCCCCCATCTCAACCTTCACCTACCTAGATCCAGTTGGAGTTCGAGAAACTCTTCCAAGAGTGCATGTCCCATATCCCATCTACATTAGAGGCCATCTTGACTGCCTGGCTTACTTCTCCATCTACTAGTAAAAATAAATGGTGTATTGACTCTGGTGCTTCAGTACATATGGACGGTAACATTGATTTATTTTTTGATTTTACAAAATCCACCAATCTTCCTCCTGTTTCGATAGTTGATGTATCCCGGACAGTTGTTCATAGCGTTGGGACGATTCCATTATTTTGCAATATGCATCTAAAATTTGTGTTATATGTTTTGAGATTTCATGTTAATCTACTTTCTGTTAGTAAAATTGTGAAGAGCCTATGGTGTTCTATTATATTTGACCCTTCAGGTTGTGTTTTTCCGGATCTCCACACAAAGACGATGATTGGTTCAGGCCATGAGGGACCACATGCACTCTACTTCTTGGATGGACCTACATCAGTGACTACTATACTATCAACATTTGTGATGCGATTCAGTGGAATTACCGACTTGGCCATCCATCTACTTCTAAGTTGAAACATTTATTTCCTACTTTAGAATTTAAGACCTTTTCCCGTGAATCTTGCCAATATGGCAAACAAACCCAATCTATGTCCCCTGTTAAGAAAGATCTTGGTTTTAAATGCATTTTTGACATTATTCATGTGGATATATAGGACCCTTGTTCTGTTCCTAGTCATTATGGAGTTAAATATATTTTATGACTTTCATTGACGATTATTCTTGCACTACATGGTTATTTTTATTGCACTACAAAAAATTGGGCCATTATTTAGGGACTTTTGTGAGGGATCAAATTACCATGACAAAAAGGGACTATTTTTTAGGGATACTCCCTCAATGATGGGATAATGTCCCTCAACCGTACCAATACATTTCGTATGATGGATGATCGGGCATTGGTTTTTTTAACCATCACAATTACTATTGAGGGAACGGTGCATCATTTACCTCTTAACTTCTTCCAAAATTTCAGTCTTTTCCACGCTAAAGCCTAATCTGCTCCTGCCAGACTTAGAGAAGGTCGCGGCTGTTCCCCTCCATCCGCCTGGCCGCCGAAATTGGTTCCCCTTCATCGCCCTTGCTTCTCGCTAGCTAACATTGCTTCCTGTCAACCTTCTTGCCGCATCGCTACCCTTCCCCTCCAGACGGGTGTCCCACACTAGCCAGGCGGCCGTCCGAGTGACATCCGGACACCATCTCACGCCGCTTCATCAGCATCAGCTGGACATCCATCTCGCGCCGCTTCATCACCTCAGCTGCACCAGCACTAACGCTCGCCTTATTTTAGTTTGGCGGCCGTCTTGTCTGCCCAAAACAACCATTTGGTCATAGCCAGGTGCCCGTTTTGCATCTTCCATCAACATGTCCGAGGGAGGGTCAATATGTATCTTCCCTTGCTGTTGATAGGTCTCCCCTTCACCGCTGTAGCCGTGGCCATCGAGACAGTGGCTCTTGTGGCCAACATCCTCTCCGCCTATTCTCTGTCCTCTGTGGAGGCATCTCTTCATAATCTCCATCAGTGCAGTGACCAGTGAAGTGTGAGAAGACATCCATCCTCTGATCGACATTGAGCCCTGATCGGGTCTCTAACAGGTACATCCGTTGATCGAGTATCTAACAAGTACATCCTCTGATCGACCATTCTAGGATATAATGTTGGATGGCTAACGATGTATGTAGCTTTCCATGATCTGAACCTAGCTGTTTCTTGATGAAATGAGGATGATAAAACTGGGGTGGTTCTCCTTTGATTGATATATTCTTTTTATGTCTATTATGATGTTTGATGTCATTATTTTGGGATATGGAGATGTTTCCTCTTATCATCATAATCATTATTTGGGACTAGAAATATTATTCTGAGCACTGGAATACTATTATATTTGTTAAAATGTAATTTCTATCATATAAACTTGTAGGTCTGTAACATGTCATTATTAATTAATGTATTAAAGAATATTGGCTTACACTTTATTAATTCTCACAAACCTTCTTTCATGACTCCATAAATTTCTTTGATATTTCTATACTATATCATGATGAAGAGATCTCTAGGTGTAGGAAAGAAATGATCTCTTTTATATTGTGGGCTAGTTTCATATTTTGTTGTAGTGCTAATATTTTAGTCTTCCATCACCCTCCTTTCATTTTGATCTCAAAACCTGATTTTCCTTGTTTGAAATCAACATAGTCATCATCTTTGTTCTCCAATATTAGTGAGATACATCTTTTTGAAAACCATGATAATTTGTCAACTCCAAACCCCATATGGAGGTAGAAGGAACATACATTTGGTTAGATAGACTAAAATCCTACACAATTACCCCAAATTAGCAGAGCATAGAACTATATGCACACATGAAATCTTTTCTTAAAATCCTATTAGTTAGTTCATCATTCATATGAAAGTTGATGGAAAATAGATAGGGGGTTCTTTTGTATCCCAACAACACAACTTCACCACTAACCTAACCAATACTACTCTGCTCTGAAGCAAAGAGCTTCACCTTATGGCCCATTGGAAGTGCTCTCCTCACCCTCTTTACTGCTTTGTGCTTCTCTTATTTGCCTACTTGCAGGCTTGAGTTGGAGCAGATAGACGGCACTGTTGTGTGATCTTTCATAGTTGAGGAGACATTCATTAGACAAGAGCTAAGAAATTATGTTAGACCGATAACTCAACAAATTCAGCAATACATTAAGCACCATTAGTATTACATTCAGAAACCATACAGTGGCTACCATCACCAAATCTAGCTAAGAAATGGCTGTGAGCTCTGCTCTCTTGGTCTAGGCATATTATCAGATTTTTAAAGAAGTCTTGCTTTCTACTTGGACTTTTATTGGTTTCTATTTGCTTCTTTTTTCTGTTGGATTAGTTTGAGATGATAGTTCATATGCTCCCCTCTCACTTTATAGTGATGGTTGAGTTCTGGTGTTGGTATGTGTTTGGTGGTCTGAGAGTTTGCTGCTGTCTTGATGAGTATGTTTCCTTTTCCCTCTTCTGTTGATATGAACTGTGATGAAGACATAGGTAATCCCTGCTTTTAGAGATAGTTTCTGGTTGCTGAAGTCTATTTTGTTCTGTCTTGTGGAGAGATGTGGTTGATGGGTTAGGATCTATTGAAACCAAGGTACTCTACAATTTATGTCCAAAAAGTATGGTTAAGATAAATGCCTTAGCAAGTATGGTTTTTACAATCACTAGTGAGTTATGAACAAAATATACATCAATAGGAACATAAATCCAATTATGATTTCTTATTACATTCATAACCAAACTGTTGCCAACTTTTTATATGATCATCTTATCATTTCTATTTTTCTAAAAGGAACCATGGGGAAGGGAGCTGGATATGGGAGTATAAAAGAATGTCTATATTTAGGAATTAGGGAAATGCAACGAGTCAATGGTGAGCCAAGGTGTATGGTTAATAATTCAAGACTACTAAAAACTAACAAACTTGTTGTATATATTCTCTACACACTCAATAGTACCATCTATTCTAAGATACATGTTCATAACAATCAGTATCTCTTTCAGAATAAAGTGTGGCCAAGGAAAATAATTTTTGTAGTGTCTTCAATGAGGACTCACTTTATATATTCATATATTTTGAATAACCAAAATTGTAATTTGCCTTTTCCTTATATCGTGTGATATGGAAATGTACATGTAGTTGCAAGATGGTGCATGTATTGGAATTAGGCATTTCCTATTAGAAATGCCTAATCATAGCCGACAGCTTGTATGTATGTCGGTTAAGTCTAATGCTTTGCATTTTCCTGGTGACGGTTGAGTCTAATGCTCCCCTCTCACTAGCTGTTTTTAAGCTTGGGGATAAAATATTTCTTCTTACTGCTATTTATGGTCACTTGTACGAATGTTGTTCTGTTTTCTCACTGTGTTGTTTTTGAATGTTTTGTTTTTGGTACTAAGTATAATATAGCCTGGTGTTTTTGCATTTTGTAGAGGCACACTAAGTCATTGTCAACATTTCAGAGGTATGCTCTGGTTGAGAAGTCTAGGCAGAAGCCTCAAGAAAGAATGGGTGTTCTTAGTAATGTGGGTTCCTCCTTGTTCCCTTAATTGTTAAAACAACATTTGTATATATGTATTTTTTCCTTTACCCCCTCTATCTAAAATAATACCCTTTCTGTAACATGTGGTTGTGATGCAGGCCCTAAAAGCAAATAACTATAGTAATGATCCTCTGCTAAGTGCAACTCTGTACTTGGAGATTAATTAAAGGCCGACTGCCCAGGGCTCCCATGGGATACATCCATTCGTAATATAATAGTTGGTACTTTGGAGATCTTTGGCATGGATGGAGGATGCTCAGCTGTGGTGAACTTCTCTGCAGGCTTTTTCAGGATCTCATTCGCTGTGGAAACATGAAGGGCGTTGTAAGTAAAATCTTTTAATGTATTTCGTTTAAATTAGTTAAACGAAATACATAAATTTTTTTTACTGACAACGCACTTAATGTTTCCACAACGAATGAGATCCTGAATAAGCCTGCAGAGAAGTTCACCACAACTGAGCATCTTCCATCCATGCCAAAGATCTCCTAAGAGCCAACTATTATATTAGGAATGGATGTATCCCATGGGAGCCCTGGGCAGTCGGCCTTTAATTAATCTCCAGGTACAGAGCTGCAGTTAGCAGAGGATCATTACAATAGTTATTGGCTTTTAGGGCCTGCATCACAACCACATGTTAAAGAAAGGGTATTATTTTAGCTGGAGGGGGTAAAGGAAAAAAGACAAATATACAAATGTTGTTTTAACAATAAAGGGAACAAGGAGGAACCCACATTACTAAGACAAATATACAAATGTTGTTTTCAAAGACTCCTTTTATTGAATGCATGTCTGAAGCTTTCCATGGGCATGACAGACATTCTATTGATGCTAAGTGTGCACAAAGATGGTATGCTACTAACTTATAATGATACATATCATACAAGTGAACCAGAAGTTACCATCATTATTTCTGCTCATGCTTTAGTGCTTCTATGCCCATCATTTGATTTTTAAAGATACCAAACTTATTTACATATCATTTCAGTTTCCATTGGAGACTAGAACTTTGTAATTCTAATATGTCCGCCAATCAAAATTTCTGGTCCTCTTCCTTTTCACTTCCTACTTCTATCTGTGATGAAGTGGAAATAACTATTATAAATTTCTTGTGGGGATAGTGTGAAGGCAAGAATGATATCCATCTTATTAAGTGGGATGATGTAACCAAGGTAAAGGATGAAGGTGGTATGTCTATGAAAAAAGTCAAAGACGTTTGTAAGGTTGCTATGATCTTAAATATCTGGATAGTAGCTTCAAAGAAAGGTAGTCTATGGATCAAATTAATCCATGAGATATACCTTCTTAAGGATTCTATCTAAAATATTGATATCTATGGTCAACTTTCTTGGTATTTAATTCAGATGATCATACATCTAAATTTAAAATCCTATTACGAAAGATTGCTAGAAACAACATCCCAGTGATGAACAACCTAAAAAAAGAGGGTTTTTCTATACTTCTATATGTTTGCTATGTAGAAGTTCTAATGAATTTATCATTCATTTATTCTTTAATTGCCATGTAGCTGATTTCATCGGGGTAAGGCTGTTGAGTGTAAACTCACTGATAGGATTACCCTGTCATGAAGATTGGACTCATGATATAAACAATTTAAGGTATACTGTCTTGTCTAAGATCAGGTTGTTGTTGCCTAAGGGAGATGTTGGGTCTACTTTCTGAATCCTTTTGATGATCTTGTGATATGAAGTGATGTCTTGATGATCTATTTTCTTGAAGATTTTGTGATTGGATTGTCTCTTGGCCCTGTTATATAGTCTCTCTGTTTGGGATGGATGGATCTGTGAACTATTATTGATTAGGTGGGTACCTATGCTATTGCAGTTCTTGAAGGATTAGTAGGGTCGCGATCAATAGATTAAAAAAAACCACTATAGAGCAGTAAAGGACAATAGTGGATCTGACACATTAGATTGTAGGAACCTACTACAAGGAAGATAAGATGGTAGAAGAACCTAAGACACCATGGAGAGATCCAGTACTCCACCATGAGGTGCAGACAGAAGCACTCAGAGACCCTTTTAGACAAACAACTTGCTTTTTTTAAGAACTGCTCAGAGACGTGAAGAAGCTCAGAAGAGGAGAAAAATAGAAGGAGGCTAGATGGTGGAATTTAAGGCATGGGAGAGGAAGGGCACAAGTGGGGAAGGGACATTGGGTATGGAAGGTGGTGGTAGGTGGGTGGAAGAGGAGGGGAGGGTAGCGAGAGAGTGGATTGGAGGCGGTATCGCTAGGCATGGGGTGAGGGGCAACAGCGGGAAAGGGAGAGAGGAGGGAGCTCCATGGAGGAGAAGGAGGAGGGGCATCATGGTGGAGAAGGGAAGAGGAGGAGGGCAGGGTGGTGGCAGAGTGTGGGGGTGATGACATGAAGGAAAGAGGGGGTTGACATCTAGGGCATGGGCACTAGGGTGGGGAGGGACATGAGAATCAAGCATCTCTTGCTACCATATAGAATAATGAGTGGAATTGTATTGAGTAAAATAGTTTGTAATGCCTTCTCTTTCATAGGATAAGAGAATAAAGCAATAAGAAAAACTAAACAATATGGGATAAATAACAAGTACAATAGAATACAGAAATAACATATGTCTTTAACGACTAGCATTATTTGGAACTGAAGTAAACACGGTACTACTACTACCTTACAACTATATTCTCCAACCATACTAACACATTATCTGATGACCAAGTCTCCAAAATTATTTTTAGGTATTTAGCAAGGCTTTCCACACAACCATTGCATTTTCTAGCAACATGTCGAAGGTTCCAACTTGCATTGGTTTTTAGCTTACTCTGGATGCCCACAATTAATCGGGTCCACATAGGATTGTATCTAGGATGCACATGTATCATGTTTAGAGTTGCTTGGCAATTGGTCTCAATTTCTAGATGTTGTAAGACTTGATTTGATTCCCATTGAAGAGCTTGGTCTAGAGCAAAAAGTTCAGTGTACACAGTCGAAAAACTTAGTAGTTCATGCAAAACCCTCATTCCACTCCCCTTTATTATTTTGCACCACACATGATGCCACACACTTGTGTTTGTTAAGAGAAATGTCAGTGTTCAATTACCTGTGTTTGGGTTGTAGATTTACCTTTGCGTACCTATTATACCATAAGGATTTTACCATTATCACTCTAATGTAATCAGGTGTGTTTAGGGTCCCACAATTTCATTAAAATACTGCAAACATGATAGATGGAATTAAAGTTTATTATCACACAATTGTTATTTGTTCCTTGGAGGTCAGTGTACAGTTTTGTCTGACAGTTGAGATTTGTTAATTCATTATACTTCTTCTCTTTTGTTACACTTTTTCATTGAGCTTCATGCTAATAGTGGGTACATAGTATCAACAATGGGCACTTATTGATCATGAACAAGAAGTGAGTGGCTATGCCAATGTGGCTGACAATTGTAGATCTAAAAAGGATTCTACCACATAAGATACTATAGAAGCACCCAACAATCAACATTGCACAACAACTGCAGGGGATCAACTCCTTGGAAGTGAATCTCCTTCACCTCAAAGGAAGACACCTATTAGGGATGTAAGGGATGGCTAGGATGGTTCTAAACAACATCAAGATCAAAGGTAATGGTCATGAGTGTGGTTTGGTAAATGACATTTTGCCTAATACAAAATCCTCTTCAACTAATGATGCTATCTAAAATGACATTCTGCCTAATAACCAATAAACTTTAAGATATCTTCACCATTTATTTTGATAGGCTAATTGATGCTATCAAAAATGGACAAGGGCAAATTTTGTTTTCTTCTTCTTTGTTGTTTTCCTTCTAAGAGTTGTCTATTTGATTTTTGAGTGTCTCTTGTCTAAGGGAATATATAGTATAGTGTGTGCATATGTTTGTCTCATTCTATTCAGTGTGCATGAGCTTTCATGGGTTTTAGTATGTGCGCTCCATGCAAGGAATGTTTGGTTTTCAGACATCTATACACTCCCAACAAGGAGACTTGTTGTTTTTTTTTCACATTTGTTCCTATGTGGCTATGGGACCTAGAGTCTTTATGTTTTAGTTTTTTTGTGGGGGGAGCAATTAACTTTATATCCAAAGTTTGGTATTCAATAAAAAAACACTTATAAGACCAAACATAGTGGGTAAGTAGTGTTAACAGTGTGTACTTGTGAATCATTTGTTGTCTTGTGTTTGTAAATATGTACATTTTAGTGAAAATCAACATTTTTTGTAGAATTTCTATTTATAGCGTGAATAAGTTGTCTCTAATGGATTATTTGGTGGCTACTGCAATTATTGCTCAAGAAATTTGTTGGAGATGGCAACGAGCACCTTCTCATCTAATATTATTGAGGATGTCACTTAATCTGAATTATTTCTCTTCAAATATAATTCTTAATGGTTCAAGGAATGTGGTTCACAATCATCAAATCATCCTCTCAACAGTATCAAAGAAGTTCATTGAAAAATGAGTGATAAATCTTGAACTGTATAAATATTTGTTATTGAAATTTGTATCAACTAAGGGGCAACTATCGATGTTCTCCCTTATGTGATGAATTTTTTTACATTAAATAAAAAAAGAATGTTTTCAAAGAGTGATTTATATGGTTTCTGCCACAATAATTCAATAATCTCATTAGAATGTCATTTTTTCTAACAAAAACCACATATATATTATTTAATATTATATAAAATCTTTAAATGTCTAACCCTCATTGACAAAGCCAAAGTATGTCCTTGACAATTGCATTTCATGGTCTAGTAAGTTTATTTGTGAAGGATTTTGAACCTTATTCAAAATTATAAAATTATCCTTCACAAATGTATTTAGGAGTCCACAAAGTATTTCTATAAATGCCAAACAGTCCTTGAGAATACTATTCGTGAAGGCCAGAGTATCTCATCAAAGTATTTGTGAAGAGGCTTTTAGAGGGATAATTTTTGTGAAGGATTTCCCTTTAACCAAATTCATTTATGAAGGTTTTAGTGTACATCAATGAAGGACTCGTCCTTCACAAATAGCTAGTTTTCTCATAGTACCTTTTAGCTGATCTAGCTCAAATGGTGAGCATTGTCAAGTCTTGCTTATTTTATCATGCCAATAGTGGGCCTTTTAGGATTCATGCAAAGCATCATATTAAGAAATTTCCATCATCATGTACCTCTATCGTATCCAAACCATATGACTTGACATGTGCTAGCAGACCCTTTTCCCAGACTTTTTGTGGAATTTGATCATATCAAACTTATTAGGTAGCTTTGAATTTGGGAAGTGACACAAATCATGCATGCATGTATGCATGCATTGACTTCTTTTTCCCTTCCAACTGTTTGATCTTGGATAGAATCTAGAGCCTAAAGGGATCTATGATAGTGAACTCTGAGATGGCATCTTCTTTAAATACTACCACATGTACTATTGACAGTTCAATTATTGTTGGAGCAGCCATATATACTAGTGGAAGAAACCCATATTGTCCTCCCAAAAATGGGTTGTATTTGGAGGGTGGTGGGAATAGAACAAAGGCATGATGGGCTATGATATCTAATTGTTTGTGTATTGTGTCAAAATGTCTATGTAAGTGTTTCCCTTCTTTATAGGATATTATCGTATGACCTCGACCTCTTCTTCCGTCTTCTCTTCCCTGGCTTTTGCCCTCTATTATTGAAATAGATGACATTGTCTCCGGAGACATTGGAATCACCTCAACATTCATGTGTGATGGATACTGGTATGGCCCATGTTGGAAAGGCCCTAGTTGTGTAGATAGGGATTCCATATGTTGTATGGGAATGAGTGACTCATTGAACCAACATACTAAGCTCCCTATCATGTGAATCCTAGATGATACAATACCTCCATGTAATCGACTCCATATAGGTCCATAAATGGGATGTTGGTTGGTTGTTCTAATATACTTTGTAGTGAGATTTCCTAGGAAGTGGAAGCTTCTGGCCCCTTATACTTCTCTCCTCCAACTGTCTTGATTTGCTTGTTGTTGTCAACATCCCCTTTGGTGCTTCCCTAAGTTTCTTGGTTAGTGTTGCTTGTTCCAGCCATCTTGATTAATCATTTGTAGGACTTAGTGATATACATACTCCTATCGAATCCCATGATTTCCTAAAATTCAAGTTAGTGAGATTCAAAAGTAGGTTTTAGTATGAAACATGAAGATCTTTTTCATCATAGGATACATTCTTTCACACACATTATATCATATGAAAAGTAAAAGGACTTTCCCCTTTGTTTAGGATAGTGAAAAAGGATATGGTCTTCAGTGACTCTTCCCAAATAATGGATGCCTACAAAGGATCTTTGTTATTGGATTAGAATGATTGTACTTGCCATAGGCTTGAGCGAGATATATGGTTTTTAATTTCTACACGAGATGCGCCTGTCAATACCATGATAGGGTGAATCAAAATGGGTTTAACAATAGATGGCAGTGTAGGATAATCAACTTCCTTGTGTGACAAGTGGGGCATGGTATCCCTTAGAGGATTATTCTAAGGGAATTATTCTACAATATAGGGGAGATTAGGTGTTGAGTGATCAATTAGGGTTAAGGCAGCCTATCTAAGGCTAGTGAATATGATTGATTAACCTATTTCTCCCCTAAGGTGTCATTGTTCAAAGGGGATCCAAACTAAGTTTGATGTCCCTTACTACCTCCTTAGTGCCATATCTCTTACCATGTTTGATAAATTTTCTATTAACGAGACTTCCTTCTTGGAACACGGTGAGAGGTTAAAAGGGAGGAACCTTGGCTAGGTTGCTCTATATTTATAAGGATCTATGGGATGGATTATGGTCTAGTTTCAGATCATAGTCTAGACTATACAGGTATGGGAGTGAAAGGGATACAATGGTCTAGTATACGTCATAGTCCAAGATTGTTGTTTGCAGACATGGGGGCATGCATTACTAGTTGACATCTAAATCACATTGGAAATCCATATATCTTGATACGTGGTGGAACGTTCTGGACGTGCATGTCGTACATGACTAGTTCAGTGAATCAAGTTCAAGATTGAGGATTGAGTATCCTTACAACAAAATCATGAAGTATTTTCTAGAGGGAATCGAGTTGAGTTAGGAGACCCTCAAAGATATGGATGTGAAATTAGATTGGCTAGTATCTTCAGGTCAAAATAGGATCTAGATGTGATCCCTTTGTGAAATCTCATTACTGATAGGTAAAATTAGACAACCTTTCAACGTAATGTTGGAGATTAAGAAAAGGTAAAAATATTCACAATAGGTTTCCAAGATTTGGGTTGCCTTTTAGACAATCATGATTGAAGGCAAAGCATAGCTTGAGAATCAGACCAAATTTTGGCAGCCTTTTGCTAGATATCTTGAGGTTCAAAGGTGAGTGGTGGCTCAAAATAGGAGCCTAAAATTGGGTAGCCTTTTGGTGTACATTGATCCAAATAGGAATGGTCGTCCAGTTCCTTAAGTACTTATTTGAGCAGTCTTCCCATGCAAAGTAGGCCATCGTAAACAAGTCAAATCGCATATTCAAGGCAAGACAAGGCACAAAGGCAAATTTTGGCAGTCTGAAGATGGGTGTAGGCTTAGAAATTTTAGGTATGATGGTCAACAAGATCCAAGACAAGTTGTCGATGTAAGGTAGGTAAGGGGATTGGATGGTGGATGCCCAAGAAGGTTATGTTTCACCCTGGAAAAGATTACATATTTTTAGATAAGATCGTTGATGGTTTTGGGAAAATTGTTGAACTTTGAAATTTGAAAAATATTTCTTCATTTTGAAAAGCCTGTTATTTTTTGAAAGATTGTTAAATTTTGGCAGACTGTTAAATATTATTGAATTTGGTAAAGATTGTTAACATTTGAAAGATTATTAAAATTTGATAATGATTTTTTATGTTTGAGAGATTTTTTAGTTTGAAAAATATATTTAATCTTTGAAATATTTTTAAATTTCATAAAAGATTGTTGATCTTTAAAAATTGTTTATTTTTGAAAAAATGTTAAATTTTGTGAAAATGTTAAATTTGAAAAATTATTAATCTTTGAAAGATTGTTGACCGGTTTGAAAAAGGTTGTTAATTTTTGAAATTTTATTATGTTCTAAAAAATGAATATGTCATAAGAGCATAAACATACTCTATGAGAAAATCCTAATCTTAAAGAACTCTAAAAGTAACAATCTTAGAGGAAGAAACAAAAAGCAACAACTATATTGTCTTTCCAAACAAACTACACATGTGAGGTGTATTGTTAGAGGATTCAATCTAACCTTTTAACCCATGAGTTAAGTTTGATTTGTATCCTCATTCATACATAACCTATATAGGAGGGGCTTCCTTAGATTCTCTATGGCATTATGGCAGTTATTGTGCCACGATTGTAATCAGACATGAGTTCTAGGAGAGGGGTGGCCTCAAAGTCTTTTGGGAATCTAGCATTATGATGCTACATTACTTTTACTAACACCCCCATGTCTCATATCGGTATCCAACATGAGAGTTGGCACCCACATCATAGACACATGGGTTTCTGGTGTGCATAAGTGTGGGTGTAAGGTTTTACTTTTTCTAAAGAAAGTCCATGACAAATAAGAAAAGAGAACTAAAAGTAAGTAGGAAACCTGCACGTGGACAAGCAATCCCTTTGTCAAAAGACACCAATCATGCAATCAAACATGTAATTAATAGGAAGGAGTATTGCTTATAACAAAAGGGATCTCTTATACTTTCTTCTTTTTTATATATAAATAAAAAACTTAACTAGAAAAGGAGGCTGGAAACAAACCCTAAAAGGGAAGCAAATAGAAAACCCTACAAAAGGGCACAAAATACTCTAAAACAGAGATGAAAGCAAATCCAAAAAAATAACAGAATGAAACACAATGGAAACCTAGATAGATTCCAAATTGGGAGGAGGAAACTAAAGATAGAGGGCCTACCTGAGGATCCATGTATTGGTGGAATGTTGATTTTTGTGACCTTTGTAGGTCTCATGGAATGCTTGATTCCACAACCCTAACTCGAATCTCAGGTCTTCACATCAAATAGAAAAAAAGGAAAATGGATAAAACAAACTTGAACCAAACAAAAACATCGAGACAAAAAAGAAAATTGGGGGAATCAACCCAAATCATCTAGAATGTCCCCAACAGAGTCGTCGGTTTGTTCCACCCACTTAAAATTTAATCTACTAGGAAGATAGTTTAACAATCACTAAAATGTAAGGAAAATGATGAAAAGCAATAAAGCACAGAGTTGCCACCATATTTTACTCATAAACCAAGAAAAAAAAAGACAAACATCAATGTTTAAAATTATAAAAATCAATTTTGACTCATCTCAAGGGTGAATAAGGAAAAGGATAGAAATTGTGGCTAAAATCTAGATTCAGAGATTTTTTTATGAGTGGAGAAGATGTTAACACCCCAATCTCCACTCAATAAATTAGTATTGAACATTTTCTTTATGATCATGATTTGATATGGTTTTAGGTTTAAAAATGAAAAAAAAATATTGAAAAGCATGAAAAAGACGTTTATGGATCTTTGGGGTTGGAAACAGTTGTGCCTTTCTCATCATTGTCCTAAAGATCCTAATTTTACACGTGGAATCCTAATGGCCTCAGGACCTGCCATGGTAGAGATCCCTCCCGAACAGTTATGATTGGTGCATAGGAAGAAGAGCAGACAAATGTTAACAAAACTCAATTAGGATTAAGATCCAATTCTATATAAAGCAATTAAATCAAGTAGAATAAATAAGTCACATTAAGGCATAACAGTTTAAATAGATGAGTTGACCAGTTATGAAAAGATCACAACAGTTTGAATCAATTCTAAGCAATTAATAAAGGTAGTTTAAATTACCATGACTCGGCCTAATGACATTCATGAAATAGTTATATTAGAGGAAGGATACTATAATTATGACCAAGACTAAAAGTAAAAGGTTATTGATAGTTGATTCTCTGACTTCAGGAAAATCGAAAGGGGTCAAAAATATAGTGGGTATAAGGGGGTATCTATGGAGCATAATAGAAGAGGGTTAGATGAAATATTTGGGGTGGCAGTAAATCTTCGTGATGCTCTAGGGTGGACATGTGTGTGGATCACACCAATCTATGATGTGGTACGTGACAGATGGTCTGATCCACCATGTGTTCCCAAGAAGGAAAAAAAAACGTGACTTCTTTTATCCAATTCTCTAGATACTTTAGGAACTCTCTAGATAAATCTAAAAAAAAATCAAGGTGATCCATGGATTGAGCCATATTTTTAATAAAACTCATAAAATAATGGAATAAGAAAAAATAATATTAATTTAAAAATAACCTTCCCTATTATCCAAAAAGATATAGAATTCACAAAGATAAATGCAACTGAATATCTATAGGATAAAAAATGAAAATTTTATGCTGTATAATCTAACTATGCAATTTAAGAAAAAATCATATGAAAAGTAGAATTAAATAACAAGTTCTACTTAAGTCTGGATACAAATACCTTTTGTATTGAAACCCCCAAATTGTGGCAAATAAGCAAATTGAGTGAATTAAATAGGTGAAACAATGTGAAAAAAGTGAGAAATGAAAAAATGGGGAGTGAAATCCATAATGATCTGGAGAATGGACATTATCATGAATTTCAACTAAATGAGAAAAATGGGGCCTCAACAATGAGCCATGAATTCTATTAGGTAAGTATATCTACATTTTAAACTAGACTAAAGGGTATGCTCTCTTAGTTGCCTATTTCTTTGAAATTTATGTATCTTGGTTTATTCCTATCTTGTGGAATGCACTTTCTTATTTGATATTCTTTGTGGGCCTCTTGAAGGAAATTATTCTCTTACTGTTGTGACCATGCTCTTCATGTGGAAACAACATTCTAATTCCTTTACTAACCCTATATATGGGTTAGATGGATGTTAGTTCTTTGTAAGATCCCTCCAAGGGATGTTACAACTCAGTCTCAAATGAGATATATTGAAAATGTGCAAGACATGCCAATTGCCTATCTAGATGGGAGATGGCAAATAACACTCTTTTGAGGAGACTATGAGCTTTTTCTACAATTATGTCAACCCTAGTTAGGTTATTAGAATTCCTAATGCACCTTTAGTTAAGTAAAATACTTTGAGAATGTTGACATTAATGACTTTTAGTTTCCTACTTTTGTATGCTTCATAATCTTTCATGTTGATAACTTGTAGTCTTGCTTTAATATAATATTTATAGTATTATTTTGTGTATCTTTGTATGCTTAGATAATTGGTAATAACACTTTTCCTAGTATCCCCCTTCATTCAAAAGGATCATGCGTACCTAATGTAGGATGACCACAAAACAATGTTGGCGAACAAGGATATATTTTGGATGGTAGGTTCTAGGTTGCAATTTATACTTGTAATTGGAGGGAACTAGTATGAGATTATTGTAGAAGTTGCTCAGATGTACTCTATTAGATCCCAATATTTGATAGTTAGGCTCTTTTTAGGTACACATTGTTTACTTTGTCTACACGATAATCTTATGTATAGTGTGATCTACATGTTTACTCTGATTGCATTTATGGGTGGTTGTTTCTTATCGAATGTTTTATGCTTTGATTTACTCTAAAATTAGCACTCATGTTTTAATACATACTTGTTCCATTGAGGTGCTAAATCATACTCATCTTTGAATGAAACATTTATCCTTAAATAGATTAATCATGCAATGATGTGCAATAAACATAGTGGTAGGTAATCTAATCTGGAATAAATTTTGGATTCAAAAGTTTGGATTTTTTTTGCTCACACAATGTGTTCAAGAAAACAAAAGAATTCTTGTGACCAAAATAAACTTGAAAACCTTCACAAAAACCTTGATAAATATTTATGATGCTTATCAACTCATGGGATCCTCTAAAATGAATCCTTTTGACAAAGTTAAAATCAACCATCAATCATTGAATATGATTCCACACTTTATTCCAATTTTCTAATGGCATAAGACATGTCAAATTATCCCTAATGAATAGTTAGTGCCTTTACCAATCAAGTAGCTCATTCCATGATAGTCCACTATGTATTAAGTTGTAGAGTCTAAATGATGGTGGATTGTTTTTTCCATCTACTATGAGTTTGATTATGGCTTGTTATAATTTCTTGTTCCACCCTTTATTCAAATATGGTGCATTGATATAATCCATATACTAGCGACAACTAAGTGTTGTTATGAATTGTATCCATAAACAAGCCAAGGTTGATGACTTGTTGATCCTTGACATTGTTATTTTGGTTGAGATTTTCTTGGATTCCCATATGAGAATCTTAAACAACATGAAAACCTAACATAGAAACCCTATCCAACTGAATATCAATCTCATATACCCAACTCATCCATATTACCCTCTTAATCTTCCTCCCAAAAAGATTATTTCAGGAATCTACACTACCAATTGATCCATACTCCTAACATGAATTTGAGATTTTCTTAATTTAAGACACCTTATATATTGCCAAATTGATTATAAACATAAAAATCATGATATTTCCTCTCCTTATCTCATCTTACCAGTCATCCTTCTTATCATATGACCTCTTTGTTTATCAATAACAATTTTTGCAAAGGATGGCTTGTACAATTTTGATGTGTTCCCATATAATTTCCCAACACTATGTCCTCGATATCAGAAGATGACTAGTTATGGGTCTTGTCTATTTGGTGCAAACCCATTGGGATCATCATAATGTTCTACCTACCTTAAGACAATGTCATGGAACAAAGTTTTCAAGTGAAATTTCTGTTTACCCTTCCCACCCTTATGTATGCTTGTTTCTCCTTGGTAGTCACAATCACTCCTACTTTTTCTTATCGATCGTCTATAAAGGTTCACGATTGAACTCTTTGCATGGATAGTCCATATAGAATAAAAACAACATACCATTCCAAGTCTAGAGTATGTACTTCCCATCTTAGTCTTTAGAGCATGGTTCAAGCATTGTTAACTAAAATTCTCAGTATAAGTGGATTTCACTCACTCATCTTAATGTGACCTCTTTATCATGGTATCCCATGGAATAACCCACATAATGACAGAAAATCATCCATGAGTTCATGCTTACACATATGTAGTGTCTTCCACACATATAGTGGTAGGTTTCATCATCAACCATCATATTTTTTGTGTGATGATTATTAACCTCTATCACCTCATCTGTATATTATAATATTCAATCATCACTTCCCCGAATTTATGCATTTCCTTCTTATGAGATGTTTCCTTACAATTCAATATATCTACCTCCTCAAAAGGAACCAACCTTCTTATTTTCAACACATCATATAACATGAGGCACACATTTAGTCCGGTCTAGTGTTAACCAGTGTGATTGTTGTGTCCTCTATTTTTAATGAATTTGGTCCTCCATTCAGTCTGGTCCAAGACCATGGGGAAAGATCTGCACCAAAGAGATCAGATAATTTTTTTACATATATTAATCAAAGCTAATGTATATAAAGGATTGTAGAGAAATGAGTTGCACGGTTGATCATAAAATTTATGACATGTATAATAGCCTTCGATCCTGCCCATGTAACTTGATCCTTACTAAATATGTGTAATAGCTTGCTTTTATGTATTAAGTAACACAACTTTTGTACAAAGTACTAATTGAGAAATAACTATTGATGTTTCTATACGTTTTTGGTTTATTGTTAAGTATTATTTCACATAGCCGAGGTGTTGTATCCTAACTACAGAAGAAACAACAGCATCGATGCAGCCATATGTTGTACATAATTTGTTCAATTAGTCTGTTCACCTAGTTATGACAGTAGACATGAAGTAAACAAGTTGACACAACACAAGAATGCTGGATAAACTGTTGTAGACATGAATTTATTTGTATAGACGTAGAAACACCATATTAAGAGAGCTAAGTTCTATGTCTTCTTCAAATTAACAAACTTATGTATGTTTACATAAAAGTTAAATCACATTTTGTTAGAATCAGTACAATATTAGAAGTCTAGTTCTAATTCATTCTGGTCTCAATCTTGTCCTACTCTGGTCGTCAATTATTTCAAACGGGATTGAACCGGGCAAGGTCTTATGCAGGTCGATCCTCGCTTCTAGCCTTTTTCCTTATTTTTGTTTTGGTTTGATTCAGTTCAAAATGAATTAGTCTTGGACGGCCGTACAATCCTAATCATTCCACATCTTTTCCCACGAGTGGTTACAACCATAGACTCATTTTAATGTATTTTAATACTATTCCCCTAAATATGAAAAAAATACTTCTTCGTTTAAGGTATATTATTAACCATATTATCATCACCTCCCAACTAACAAAAAATGCTAAGTATTGTTTATCATAAAATTCTGTTGTTTCTTTCCACCCACCCAAACCACCATTGCCAGAACATTAGTTTTGATCCCTTTGTTTTGGCCGCACTAGAGAGCGGTATGAATAAGAATTAGTCTCTAGTTTTGATAAAAAAAACCAACAATGATGCCATTAAATTTTCTCTCATATGAGATCATATACAAGACCAACCTCTACATATGTATCACAACCTTCTGTGACTTGGACAATAGAAAGCATAATGGATAACCACTCCCACAGGTAACATCACCATTCACTATGATACCATTTCATGTGACCCCTAGTGATATATTTATGTTACATGTCTGTCATTTTCATGCCACCCAATCCCTTTTTTTTTGCTTTCACAAAACATCTCATGTACTCATCAAAGTTGTTCCTATAAATCCACTTGTTGGTTTCCCTATATCTATCATGATCATTCTTTATTCTTATTATTTCACTAGTCTCTCTCCCCAAAGTAAAACTACTCATTTAAGGATGCAAAGAGTACCGACATAGTGAGGAAAATGAGGGAATATTAGAACAAAAAATACATGTGAGGTGTTTCATATGTAATCCTACTCCCAGAGGGAGGGACTCATCTGTGAAGAAGGTGCAATCATAGGTATGCCTAACGGTTACAACCTTAGTTGGGGAACGATCTATTCCATCATAAATCATAGGAGCTCAAGGGCCATGATACACTGAATTATTATAATGCTACATGTATTAATAATTGACTACATATAGTATATCATCCATATAAGTGTAAATGTTATCCTTTCTAGAGCATCATTTATGTTGTAAGAACAGCCTCTAGATCATCTCTAGTGGGATATTCCTAGACCACATCTCTAATTTTCCACAATATATAAATATATAATTTTTTTCTATCAACCTCTATACTATGTTTGGAACAATGAGAAAGGATGGTAGGAAAAGGTAAGACAAAAATCTAGAGAGAAACAGAAGTATGTGAGATCATCTTTTTGATAACATGTTTATTGGCATGAAGATGAGAAAGAAATGAAAATAATAGAAAATAATATTTATTTTCATGAAAGAAATGCTAATATATAAGTAAGACATTATTGTTACCTTTCCCTCCACTTCATTTCAAATTTATTGGGAAGAGGAGCTGGGAAAATGCACATGTATCATTCCCCTCTACTCCTTTATCTTTGACATCCCTATAAGTTTGTTTGTCTAAAATTCTCTTCCCCTTCTCTCCCCTCCTTTCCAAAAATGCCAATTATATAATAAGTGTTGGATGACCCACCCTTGTATATCTTATAAAGAATCAAATTTGATTTGTCTCTACCATTGATAGGCTCTTTGGACCACCTCTTCCCTACCCAATCTTAGCTTCTTTGTACTACTTGTAGACACCAACAATCATTTCCATGTTATGGTAGGCTAAGGCGACATACAAGGGCCACCCATGATCATAGAGGTGTCAAAGAATTATTTTGGCTCAGCTTTGGGTCATAATGTTTTGGTTTTATGTTAAGCTATCCAACCCAAAACACACACGTAACATATATATTTTATTAAATTACTAAACCTTAATCAAATCCCAATCATGTAATGATAACTTGAAAGTGAACCATATTTAATATAAAATGATACATAAATATTTATAATCATGTTTTTTGAAAAGATATTTTGACGATATAAGTATTAGATAATTCTAAATTAGTGTGAGTGTATCAATAACTGAAACTCAAATTTGAACTCTTGCTCAAAGTATTGTGTGAAGTTTTCAACGCATGTCTATATCTCATTTTGATATTCACTTGCAAATCCAGGCAGTGGCGGAACCAGAAAATTACACTAAGGGGGGCTGAAATCATACATGTGTATATTTTAGCACAGAGGGGGGCTGAGCCAAAAATGTTGTCCCCAATGAGAATGGAACCTACATCATTTGCTTTAAAAACCAAGCTATATACCACTCCAGCTAGTCTCATTCTTTGAAATTTATACGTAGTTAATGTATTTATGTATACTTTAAGCTATACTTAATACTAAAAAGATAACTATTTGTATTAGTTTTTTGGGGGGAGGGGGGGCTAAAGCCCCGGCAGCCTCCCCCCTAGTTCCGCCCCTGAATCCAGGAGTGGTCCAAATTGATAACCAGTTTTCTCCCAAGTCAAAATGGGTTGAGTCCCCATGTTTGGGCATTACTTGTTCAGATTCCAGAAATGAGTGTGAGCGAACCGTGCCTCTTATCTTGAAGTACGACATAGGGTGTGTTTTTTTGGTCTTGTTTTCGGTAAATTCAAAAGCTTATAAGTTAAAATTTTGTTGTAAAGTAATCACTCCTACACAGTGGAGATCCTGCCGTAGTCCCGAAGTACAACGAAGTATACTAAAGTGAACCTTATGGAGAGCGGATGCATTACACAATCTAGTCTTTTCATACTAAGGGCACGTTTGGTTCACAGGATTTACTGAAATCCTGTATTCTGTCCATCCTGCATTAGCATTACTGAAATGATGCATTATCAAAAACTCGTAAAATAAAATTTTATGTTTGGTTTGCTGGATTTTGTAATTGTGAGATTTATTTTTTTTCGTGTCTACCATCTTATCCATGATGGATTTTGGCGTCCGGGAGAATTTTGATTGAGACCAAAATGCGGGATTCCTATTATGTCTGAAAATTCCGGGATTAGCCTCATTTCTCTAATCCTGCAAACCAAACATAAAATTTGCTGAACTGGAGTCCAGAATACAATTCAATACTGCAAAATCTAAGTAACCAAACATGCCCAGTGTAAAACTCGTTTCCGTCCCAACATGTGCTTAACACGTGACTTAGTTATAGTTCAGTAGTTCTCCGTCTCCTTCGGATCGCCATTGGCCTCAACTATTCCCCGTCTCTTGCCTATTACCATAAGCCTCGTCCGAACCCTGGACTCCAAAACAATTGGTAGTCACTCGCCTCCGTATTCCTGAAACAAGCAGATTCCTTGATACGTGTATGGGAGAAAGAGATCATGACGGAGTAGATCAATCAGGTGGCCCGTACCCGATGGGTTGTTGAATCACGGATGGCTTCAGAAGTAGAGATTAATAGCTTTTCTGGATTTTCTTTATGGTCTGGCTTTAGATGTCATGTGGATGTTCGACGTACTCAAGCATGGATTCCATATTCAGTGCTTGGACTGCATGCTTCCTGTATGCTCTGCCGGTGTTTCCCTTGCTAATTCTAGAAGATGCAGATGCACTGAAACATCTTGGACGATGCCACACCCCTGAACCCAAGACTCAAACTTTGCCTTACTTTCACCCCTTAGAGCCGAGGAGGTTGCACATGTACGTTTCACTTCAACTACCACTTCATGATGAGAAGGCTATTAAAAGTTGATGCAAAGGGATGTGTTCTTCGTTTAGCTTGTTGGTAGTTATGTTTAGGAGAAGTTGTAACTGCCATTTTGTAACCGCTATCTCGAAGAGATGCGAGTAGTTATGCATCAAGTAGAGTGTGTTGTAGTTACATTTAGATGAGTGCATGTATTAGTTACTGTTGTAACTACCCTTTGCAATGGATGCAAGGAAGTTGTAACCGTTTTGTATAATTGTCTGGTAGTTATTCGGTACGTGTCTATATGTCTGATGGCTATATAAAGCCTCACATTGTCCACTGTTATGAGTATGAAAGAATAGCAGATGGCAGTCTGTTATGTACAAATCAGAAACTTAATACATTAGTTTATATAACAGTGTTGGTTAGATAAATTGTTTGAGAGCACATACTGCGTTGGAACGCTGCTGTGTAGAGCGGATTTTTTGCCCTTCTTTTATTCTAACTTGGTGATCTATTGCGTGCAAGTATATGTATGAAGTTAATGCCTAGATTTCACACTGTGATCAATACGCTATCTGGAGTCTGTGTAAGCCTGAATACTCCGCTACAATTCTGGTGTCTTATTCCAACATTGTGGTAATCAGAGCCTGGTTCGTGTACGTGGGCGTATTTGCTGCGTTTACTGGTCCGTTATTTTTTTAAGATGGCAAACGACAATGGTCTGAATTTGCATCAGGCCTTGATTCCTACATTTGATGGCAACAATTACGAATTCTAGAGCATCAAGATGAGGACTCTCTTTGTCTCACAAGATTTGTGGGATCTTGTCGAGAAAGGCTACTCCAACGGTGAAAATTCGAAGGAGAAGATTGATTTAAAGGAGATTCGTAAGAAGGACGCAAAAGCGTTGCTTATTCTGCAACAAGCCGTGGTGGACAACATTTTTCCTAGGATTGCTAATGTTGTCAAGTCTACAGATGCGTGGACCATTTTGAAGAGGGAATTTCACGGCGACAAAAAGATTACAGTAATAAAGTTGCAGACATTGCGTAGAGAGTTTGAAAATCTCTCTATGAAAGGAGGTGAAGAATTTTAGAATTTCTTTTCTAGACTTTCTGTTGTCATTAATCAGATGCGTATGTATGGTGAGGATATGCCTGATAAGAAGGTGGTTGAAAAGTGTTAAGATGTTTACCTCCAAAATATGATTTTCTGGTTGCCGCAATTGAGGAATCAAAAGATCTATTTGTTTATTCTCTTAGTGAGGGCACTCTTCTATCGCACGAGGAAATATTGAACATGTCTTCAGAATGTAACACTGAAAATGCATTCTAGTCCAAAGTTGAAAATTTCAAAAAGGAGGAGGATGGAGGCCATACATCCAAATCAAGAGGAGGAACAAGTCGTGGTCGTGGAAGAGGCCAAGGACGAGGTCATGGTGGCTACCAAGGCCGTGGTAGAGGACGTGGAAGATCTGGTGGTGGAAATCAAAGATATGACAATGATGGCCAAAAATCTTACAAGCATAAGCAATGCTACTTTTGTAAGAAGATGGGACATCTCGAATCACAATGTTGGGAGAAAGCAAAACAACAGGCTAATTTTTTTGATGAAAAATATGAGAAAGACAGTTTATTTTTGACATACACAAACTCCAAAGAGCTTCGTCTGATTTTTGGTTCTTAGACAGTGGTTGCAGTAACCACATGACTGGTAATAAAGATTTATTTTCTAATCTTGATGAATCTTTTAATTTACAAGTTCGGCTTGGAGATGACAATAAGGTGGAGATTTGTGGAATTGGAGGTATCATAATTACATTGAAGCCCAATATGGAGAGAATGATCCATGGCGTTTATTATGCTCCTGGTCTTGCACATAATATCTTGAGTGTTGGACAACTACAACAAAAAGGGTATGCTATTACATTTGATGATGGTACTTGTGAAATCAAGAACAAAAAATCTAGAGCATCCTTTAAAGTTGCTATGGAAAAGAATAGAATGTATCCTCTCCATCTTTCGACTCTTGGTGATTTTGTGTTGATGGCAAGTGGAACTCATGACTCTCGACTTTGGCACATTCGTTACGGTCATTTGCACTTTAATGGATTGAAACTACTACATCAAAAGAATATGGTTGCAGGTCTTCCTCCTATTACTTGTGATTCTAATATTTGTGAAGGATGTCTCAATGGAAAGCAACATCACCTTTTATTTCCAGTAGGAAAGGCATGGAGAGCAAAGTCACCTCTTGAACTAGTGCACGCTGACATTTGTGGACCAATGAAGACAACATCAATTAGTGGAAAACTATATTTTTTATTGTTCACTAATGACTTTACCCGTATGAGTTGGGTTTTCTTCCTTGAAGTCTTTTGCAAATCTAAAGGCATTCATTGACAATTGATTGTGAGGAAGACACCACAACAAAATGGTGTCGCTGAAAGAAAGAACCGTATAGTTGTTGAGATGGCTCGTTGCATGCTACATGAGAAGAAACTTCCAAATATTTTTTGGGCTGAAGCTGCGGCTACTGTAGTATATCTTCTCAACATCTCTCCAACAAAATCCGTCTACAATTTGAATCCTTATGAAGCATGGTGGAAGAGGAAACCCAATGTGAGTAATTTAAAAGTCTTTGGTTGTGTTGCCTATGCATTGATTCACTCAGATAATCGTAGTAAATTAGATAAGAAAAGTGAGAAGTGCACATTTATTGGCTATAGTGATGAGACAAAAGGCTTTGTGTTATATAATCCCATAACCAAAAAGCTAATTGTCTGGCGTGATGTTGTCTTTGATGAAAATAGTACATGGCACTTTCATGAAGATTTGGGTAGGAGTACATCTGTTTTAGTTGATAATGAGACATCACTTGTTGAAGGCATTATGTTACCAACTCCTACAAGTCCACTTGTGAAATCACTACAATCCTCTGATGAAAGTTCTTCTAGTCACTCCATTCCTAGTTTTGATGATTCTACAATTGATGTGGATACACCACCTAGGAAGGTACGATACTTACAAGACATTTATGACTCTTGTAGCTTTGCACTCATGGACACAGAACCCAACAATTATGAAGAAGCATGTGATAAGAAGGAATGGGAAATAGCTATGGAAGAAGAGATGGCATCTATTGAGAAGAACAATATGTGGGATCTTGTAGATTTACCTTCTGGTTAGAAGATTATTGGTGTCAAGTGGATCCACAAAATCAAGAATGATGCTAATGGCAAGGTGCAAAAATATAAAGCAAGATTGGTAGCAAAAGGATATGCACAAGAGTATGGGGTAAACTTCTTTGAAACTTTCTCTCCAGTGGCAAGGTTTGAAACTATTCGTATAGTTTTGGCATTGGCTGCTCAAATGAAATGGCAAGTCTACCAGTTTGATGTTAAGACTGCATTTTTGAATGGTTATCTGGATGAAGATGTGTATATTGATCAGCCTCAAGGTTTTGTTGTAAATGGGATGGGAGATAAAGTTTACAAGTTGAAGAAAGAATTTTATGGCTTCAAGCAAGCACCAAGGGCATGGTATAGTAGACTTGATTCTTATCTTCAGAAGAATCATTTTAAAAGTAGTGAGAACGAGCCTACTCTATATATCAAAGTGAAAGGTATTGATATCTTGATTGTTTGTGTCTATGTGGATGACATAATATATATTGGCTCTACTTATGCTCTCATGGAAGGATTCAAACATGATATGATGAGTGAATTTGAGATGTCTGATCTCGGCTTGTTACATTATTTTCTTGGTCTTCAAGTTACACAATCAAGTGATGGGATTTTTCTGAATCAAGAGAAGTATGCTAGTGATCTTCTCAAAAGGCACCATATGGTTGGTTGCAAGACATTTTCTACTCCTATGAACTCTAATGACAAGTTATCTCTTGATGATGGCACACCAAAGGCAAATGAGAAATTGTTTAGAAGTATGGTTGGAGGTTTGCTATATTTGACACATTCTCGGCCTGATATATTATTTCTTGTCAAGCTAATATCAAGATTCATGCATAATCCTTCTTCTCATCATCTTGGTGCGGCCAAACGAGTTCTCAGATATGTGGCGTCTACTATCAACTATGGGATATGGTATTATCCAGTTGATAATTTCAGACTTGTTGGATTTACTAACAGTGATTGGGCAGGATTTATAGATGATAGAAAAAGTACTAGTGGATATGCATTTAATTTTGGGTAGTGGTGTTGTCGCATGGAGTTCTAAAACACAAGCAAACACCGCGTTATCTTCATCTGAAGCTGAATATATTACTGCATCATCTGCATCATGTCAAGCTATTTGGATGAGGCGTATTCTTGTAGATTTACATCAGCCCCAAAGTACAAGAACGAAGATCTACTGTGACAACAAGGCAACAATTTCTATGACAAAGAATTCTACATTCCATGGTAGGACAAAACATGTGGAGTTACGCTACCACTTCATCCGTGAAGCAACGTCAAATGGAGAAATAGAGCTGAAGTATATTTCTACTACCCGTCAAGTTGCAGATGGATTTACTAAGGCCTTGTCATCTGAAAAGTTTATATGTTTCCGAACTTCACTTGGCATCTTGGACTTTGCATCAAGGGGGTGTATTAAAAGTTGATGCAAAGGGATGTGTTGTTCGTTTAGCTTGTTGGTAGTTATGTTTAGGAGAAGTTGTAACTGCCATTTTGTAACCGCTATCTCAAAGAGATGCGAGTAGTTATGCATCAAGTAGAGTGTGTGGTAGTTACATTTAGATGAGTGTATGTATTAGTTACTGTTGTACCTTTGCAATGGATGCAAGGAAGTTGTAATCGTTCTGTATAACCGTCTGATAGTTATTCGGTACGTGTCTATATGTCTGATGGCTATATAAAGCCACACATTGTCCACTGTTATGAGTATGAAAGAATAGCAGATGGCAGTTCGTTATGTATAAACCAGAAACTTAATACATTAGTATATATAACAGTGTTGGTTAGATAAATTATTTGAGAACACATACTGCGTTGGAACGCTGCTGTGTAGAGCGGGTTTTTTGCCCTTCTTTTATTCTAACTTGGTGATCTATTGCGTGCAAGTATATGTATGAAGTTAATGCCTAGGTTCCATTTCACACTGTGATCAATACGCTGTCTGGAGTCTGTGTAAGCCTGAATACTCCGCTGCAATTCTGGTGTCTTATTCCAACAAAGGCAGTTCAGAAATCATGGTGGAGACTGAAGGTCAGCAAAGACAACACCTTTTTAGATTTTTGTGGCCTTGTTTTGGATGTTCTCAAGTTGATGAAGTGGGACGATGTCGTTGATCTAATTCCTTGCATGTGTGGACATACACATATATTTAGGGTCCGAGATAGGCATATTTTCACAATATGGGGTCTTTGATAGACTGCCTTCATCCAATGGCAGTGACAACTTCTTCAGAGCGGATCTAGATTCTCTTTACATTCACGTCAAATACAGATGGTGCAACTAATGCATGCTTGTGTGGGCAATGCAGGCACTTGCAATCCAGTATTAATATTATCTTTGTAAAGATATGCTGATGATCGAAATGATTTCTAACACCTAATTTCTACATGTATTGTTCTAACAGAGGACACCCAATTGACAGCCATCGTCTACCCCTTGCTTTTCCCTGTCCCTTTACATCCCAATTAACAAACTATGATTTGTGCTTTCTGGTGAGGCGACGCGCCGATCCATCCATGTGTTGCATGGGTGCCGAAGAAGGTGTACCTGGGGCTTGACTCATCAACAGTGGCAATTGGTCTGGGTTAGATATTGTGCAAGAAGAGAACTCATACAGAAGAACGTGATGGCCAGCTACAGGTACTGTGGGGACTGGGGACGACCGGCTTATCAGCCGTAGGGGCTTCCAGGTATATAAAATCGACTTCATCGAGCTTACTTGTGAATGTTATATTTAGTATCTTAGTTGCTCGCTTGTGTGCACTGCTTTCTTGCAGCTAATTTGTTCTTATTGTAACAAAGCGCACACAAAATTCTGATGATTGTTAATGTTGTGTGGAGGAGACGTCCAACTCTATCAACTTCTCCGGGTGTTCTAGATGGATATCCAACCCACAACTTGCGGCTTAGAAACCAATCAAGCTTATCAGTTGAACCATGATTGTACAATGGTAGTTATATATTGAACTACGTACACACGTGCATATAAGAGGCGTTTTCAAGTATTTCATTGGTCTGCATAGTCTAGCACCAACAAATTACCGATCACGTTAAAGAGTTATTGAATGCCTCTAATGATCTCACCAGATGTACCTCTCATTGAACTGTTGTCATCTATTTAAACAACTTATATATATATATATATATATATATATATATATATATATATATTTTTTTTTTGAAACTCCATGGATACAACTTCTCATCAGAATAGCATTATGAAATTCTTAAGTTATCTATATGTATGTACGGGATTAACACAGAAATATCCATTTTCCCCCATCCACAGTCCGCGATAGAGGGTGAATGCGGGAAAGGGTGATAAATTGAAAATTATTTATCTATATGGTTCGAATCAGGATTCCTTTATTACGAACTACGATATTCCTCCTTGACTATATGAATGCATCCATAAGAATTCAAACCTAGCATGGTAGCAATATTGTAATTATATTTTTGAAATTTTAATCTTCAATTGTTATTTTATGCATTTCATCTTTTGTTGTTTGTATATAATTATCCATATCTATTAAAGGTTGACCAAAACTAAAGCCAACCGAAAGTAATATGCATAATCATATATGTGACTAAAGAATGAATCCTTGTTGTATTTTTGTGAAGCTAACAATTAGTGCATGAACTCACTTATTATATAACCATTGATGTACTTTTAAAATATAGTAATCATTTAATTATCATTTCAAATAACTGTGAGTCAAAATGACATAAAGCATGTGACAGTGAAACTTGGAGATTTCTTTTGGTCAACATATTTGTATATATTTTGTTAATATAAATACCTCAAGTAACTAGCTCTCAGTTTAAACATCCTTTTTTTGGTAACTCAGGAGACTAGTAAGGCTTGCATCGAGCCCAACCTGGGGAGCTCAACCCCATCCCGTAAGGAGTGTAGCCCATTAAGTCGCGCAGAGGCCGACTGCGCTACGGGAGAAACAATTCCGAACAACACCACCAGGGGGATTCGAACCCAAGACCCTTCATGAGGGGCCCCGTGCTGCGACCACTTGAGCTACTGCTCACCGGCCATCTTTCTGATGAGCTTCAGTGTAGTGTATATATATTCTAAATGTAATTGATTGTATTCTAGATTAATTAAAGATCCATGACTCTAAGCAGTCATTGGTACATATACCGATACCAAAATAGGTTTCATATATTATGTACCAAAAGTTTTATTAAAATGTTCAATATTTATAGTAACATCAAAGTAAAATAGCAAATCTTAAGCCATACAAGAAATTAGATAATATATATGGAGTATATGTGCAACATAGCATTATAGAGGCTGACAAGGAAAACCTATTTTGGGAGGAATTTGTGGTTGACAACCAACATAATATCTCTTTGAACCAACTAGGTATTGCAGAACCTTTTTGGATCATGGAAACTACTGTGTCAGAAAAGTCACCATTTAGAGACAATATGTCTATGTAACACAATTGATATGAATTATATTCATAAATATAATAACAATATATCATCCACTATTCTTGGATATGCATTTTTCTTACCTCAATTACACCACATCGCCATTATATTATGTTTTTACTATATTAGAAAGCATATAAATAGAGTATGCTAAAGATACATCATTGATTGTTTATATTCTAACTTATTTTGGAAGGAAATTCTATGTTAAATGGTATATATTACATGAAAAACGTCAACAACCCTTAATTTCTAATGGTAAATTTCTAATACAAAATGCCAAAATTAAAGTTTCACATAATAAAAGTATTAATCATACATCTAAATATTCGTTGAACATAGATTATGTTTGAGATGTAGGTTGAGATTTTAAATGCAGCCAAAAATTGAATGTAAGAGCTTATTGCATTCATTCGTTAATATAATAAACAAAAAAATGAACCCATTTTGTAACACACATATTTTAATAAATGTTACACCTTATCAATTGATATTGTAGCTTGTGATAAAATTCTACATATGCCACTAAATTTTGTTTGATTCCATTTAATTTGTATATATATATATATATATATATATTTGTGTGTATATATATATTTGTGTATATATATATTTGTATATATATATATATATATATATATATACATATATATATATATACATACATAAACACACAGACACACACACATAGACATACAAGATTTTTTTTAAGAACTGCATCTAAAATGTTGGCAGTGAGAAAAATTAGAACTATTTACATTCATATTAATATATATTGTAGATCCATGTTTTTTCTACAATTTTCTCAAATAATATGAATTTCAATAGCAAAATATTTTTACCTCTCCTATAGTCATGAATATTAGTTACATTATAAATCAAGGTTATCCAAGATTCTAATTTTTTTGTAATTAGCGATTCATATTAGTTTCTCAAACTCTCAAATAACTTGAAATTCTAGCTAGAAAGTGAGTAATAACTTTATATTGATTTACTTACTTTTGTACAGTGAAATCTAACAAATCAAACGATCTTCTACATGATGCATTGTCGAAATGAATTCTTTTATTTCAAACCTTCAATTAAAGTAACTGAACTTATTTTATTTTCCTGAAATGTGCATGAAGTAACTTACATATTCAGTCAAATGGTATATTCTAAATGTCTTTGAAAAAGGAACAATATTTTAACTAGCAAAAACAACTGAACATCTATGTAACCTTGCTTGATGCAATATGAAACGAAAAGATAAAAACAAGATCTTACCAGTCCATAAAAGGTTTAGATGTTTCTAAAAAATAAGTATATTGTGTTCATAAAAAACATAGTGTAGTTTTATCAAAACAATGTCTATCAAAATGTTATTATTAATTGTTATATTTTTTCAATAAGTTTATGTGATTTGTCCTAGATATCAGTAATAGAATTATGAAAATCTATATTCATTATTTTCATTATTCAAACAAGATGAAGATGTTTAGTTGCCAATAATTTGAAAGTATATAAATCATTAAGAACCAAGGAATCAATTATTCATTATATGATTGATGAATGAATACCATATCTAAATTTTATTCACTCTCAAATTCTATGACCAAATATGAACAATTAAGTTTGGTAAACTACACACATTTATTATGTATAAAAATATATGCATGTTGAAATATAGTAAAAATATGACATACTACAGGCATGTGCATCACACGTGCACAAACTAGTAAGATACATAAATACATAGCACACTCACACACACGCACAAAGAAGAACAATTCCTACAAGTCCTCTATGCTTGGGAAGTACAACCGAACCTAGCACAAAAGCATTCAGGAAACCTTGTATACACATTTTAAACCACTTCATCTAGCCACTCTTTGCACACATTTATTGACATGATATCGGAACCCTCATTCTTTTTCCTCCTTACAAAATACCCAAGGAGAAGATGAAGCTGAAGATGCAAATCCAGACCTATAGGAATATGATTCGCTTCTTTTGTCAAATTCCAATCCAATCATGTAATATGGCTTCTCATACACTGTGGGGATTTCCAGATCTCCAATCAGCATTGCAACAACACGTGACATGGAAGGATGTTCCAGTGGATTTGCCTGGGTACAAAAGAAAGCCACGCCAATCACCCTGGTAGCTTCTTCAGTGCTGAAAGAAGCCATCTTGGGATCCAGCATATCCAGCTCACGCTTGTTCTCATACAACTCCCAGGCCTGAGAAAAAGTTGATGGAAAAATGCAATCCCATTTTAGGTCTTCTTCAAGGGTTAATGCAGAATCAGACTACAGGAGAATGGTGTATCTTTATAAGAAGCCATTTTTTAGGTCGTAATTAAAGAGTTCAAAAACATTTTGCTTATATGTTGCCTAAGGGACACACTATGCTAAGGGGTTCCATATTTGAAAACTAAGATTTACAGCCAGATCACTAGATTTCCTATCTAGTTATGATCTATACTGGACCGAGCACCGAGACATCAGGATTTATGGCTCAAATATTAAGATGCTATGATACAATGAAGTTATATTCATATATGGATGATGTGAAATTTATCAAGTTGTTTTCAATAGATGGTTGTGTATTAAATGAATCTTATACAAAGAATAAGCCATTACTCATGATATGAATTTCAAACCTAACTCAAACCATATGTTGACATTCCTATAACAAAATCTGTCAGAAGAACAATACTTTACTAAACAACCACAGTAGAAAAAGAAGAAATCACTCTATTCATGATAGTGAAAAATATATGCAGTTCTGCTGGATCTTTTGACATTGACTTAAAGTTTTGATGAATGACAAAAATATTGGAATAGCTGATGTTAAATGCATTTCAAGCTCTTGAGGCATTCTGAATTGTAATTTGAAGCCTATATTTAACCAGACTCAGCAAGGTGCTTGCACAACACACCTTATAGCACTATCTTATGAGGGATTATCTTGTAAATAAATATTTTATAAGGTAATTAGCATACCCATTCAAAAAGATACGCCCTTTCTGCACAATAGCTTGGATCCTTATTTGGTCTCCCACATAGAACCTCAAGAATAGGGACACCAAAACTAACGATATCAGCCTTTTTAGTCAGGTGCCCTCTCATGGCGTACTCTGGTGCTAGATACCCACTACAGAAGCAAAACAACTAGATGAAACAAAAAAAGTTGAATATTTTAGTCATACGTAGTTGAACTGTACAAGATCCAGAGGAAAAAAAAAGAACAAGGACCATGTCAATACAATGTGCCAACGACTTTGGTCATTACGTGGCTCCTCTTCTCATCAAAAAGCTTGGCAAGACCAAAGTCTGTTATTTTTGGATTTAGATCATCATCGAGAAGAATATTGCCCGCCTTAATGTCTCTATGGATGATTATGGGCCTTGATTCTTCATGCAAGTATGCTAGACCTTTTGTTGTACCCAATGCTAAAGAGAGAGGGTCAGACAAGTTGCAATGTACCTTTTCCTACAAGTCACATCAAAAAAATACTCACATGATAATATAAAAAGTACAGTGTGAGGTGTAGGCCTTACATTTTAAAGTAGCAAGCGATCACTTTGAACTCTGTAAAACGTTTTTTAAACTTGCATACCACCTATTTCTATCTTTTGAAGTTTCACTCATATAGAAACATCATTACAAATAGATCGATAATCCATTATGTGTTCTTGTAAGATCGTCTCCCATAAAATCCATCATCATTCATAATAAGATGAAATTTATCTCACTTTGTGGAGTTGTTCCTTGTTTATCTTTGTTAATTGGTTATCTTTAAAAGCATTACAATAACACTTCATTAAATATGAATATTACATTGACCAGGAAGGCAGATGGGCAACAAGTTGTTGCATCGGTCCTTTCTGGATAGAAAAATGAATCCTTCAAAAAACATACCATAGACTTGAGGTTCATAACTCTATGTATATTTTTTGGACCCTTTTGAGAAGATCCATAGTCTCTGGCACTAAGAACTGAAAGTATCAAACCCGAAAAGAATATGTGTTAATTTTCAATACACATTTTTTCATGCTTGACCACTCTGGTTAGGTAGCTTTGAGGGCATCTTGTCCATATGTAAAAGACCCACTTCTCAAGCCCACCAGTAGTGAAACCCCTTTCAGATCTATGCACACATGCTTCCTTTCAACCCATATAAATATCAAGACTTCAGCTAGTTTAAGTGCCGGCCAATCCTCCTGTGGGTCAGTCAAAAACTTTGCATGTGCCTCTTTCTTAGCACTAAGTCCTATGTGTCTGAGTACATTATAGAAAACATCCCTAATAAATACATGTTTGTAGTTGAAACTTGAGAGCTCACTGTAATGAATCACGTGTTCTCCAAAAATTTCTAAGCATGCCTTGACAAATTGGACATATCTCATTAAATAAAAATAAAGGAATCATAAAGCGACACCTGAGAATAGTATGATATTTCACTGGTGAGATATGCAGGTGTAGTAGCAAGAAGAAAATCTTGAGTATGATTAGCTTGCAGACACCCAAAAATTACTTTCAGTCTAATAGTCATGTCAAATGTAACTTCTATGTCCTCAATAATTTTGCTAAAAATGGCACTTGTCAAAGCATATTGGGCTTTACAAGGAGGGTATCCTTATTAGTAAAACAATTAAGTTCAAAAGTCAGAATATTTACGTGAAGATATTCTGAAGCATGGTGTAGATCAAAGTCCCCATTGCACATCTCACTGGATCATAAGATGTGATCTTGAAGCACCCATGATTGGGCCTTAGAGTCTACAAAAGTATATGAGGAAGCCTATATTGCCAAATACAACCCTAAGTCGCCAAGTTGAATGGGTAAGGAAGCCATCTTCCATTGAAGGCCCCCCAAAAAAGCGTCGCCGCAAACCACAATATCCTTAATAGATTGTCATAAACCTCTATCAAATCCATTATTTCATCTTTCATGTGTACACGTTGACATGTCATTAGTCTAAACAACAGCTTGTAGATACTCATGCAAGATTAGATTAAAAGCATCTCACTCTATGGATTAGATAACCCTAGAAGAAGATGCATGAATCTAACAGCTTTGACAAACCTCCTCATGGCCAACCCCTCAATAAAACCTCTGCCCCCTGCTAAAAACTCCTCCAAGTAACTTCACTCCCAACAAGGGCCCTTCTAATTTCTATAGGAAACAACCTTTTATGAAGCTTCCTACTATCACATGTAGGACAAAAAAATTCAATTGAAGACTCAATCCTAGACCACTACATTGAATGATGTCAAGTACCTTAGCCACCTCCTCTATCAGTCCCATCATCATGGTACCAAGCATGAAAAAGCTTGCAGTTGTCTCTAATCTCATGGACCAGTGGATGTAGAACAAGGGCAAAAAGGAGAGGCCCCAAAGATTCACCCGGTTGTACTTCTATTGGTTGACCATATATGCCCATTCACAAGGTACAACTAGTTGTCTAGCCATATAAAAACTCCTCCCACAAGGAATAGACGGACACCTCACCCTCACTTCACACAATAACACTAACCTATCCACCCGGCTGAAAGTATTCAAGAAATCCACTACCCATGTGTACTCATTTTGTATAATAGGGGCAAGGTTTAATGTCCTCCCCATGTGTACTCATTATTTCAACATAAATAAAAGTATGATTGGCTGGATTATGAGCATAACTTGATCTAGATCATTATTGATTTCTTCCTCTTTCTAAAATTCCTTACTATATTGGCAAGTTGCTGATTGGATACATAATCAGACTACATATGTATGCATATGTAGTACATGATGTCTTTCACTACACACTAACTACAATTAAAAACTGTAGAAAGTGCCAATTTTTGCTACATATGAACTACGTATACAATTGTACCAAATGTCATTTACCCCTACATATCATAACTACAAATAGAATTGTAGTCATATATTTAACTACAATGACAACTACATTTTCATGTGTAAGGACATTTTTTACCTACAATTTGGGTTACATATGCATTTGTAGCCTGATGAATATCTAACTAAAACTTTGAAAAATGTAGCCTAAACAATTAGCTATATGAGTATTAGCTTCATAGTCTAAATGTAAGGATAAATGTAGCCAAAGCTTTTAACTACAAATTTTGGAGTTTTCACTACAATTTTCTTTTGTAGTTAAAGATCATATTTTTTGTAGTGCTTCTCCTAGTGTTAGGCTGGTTCACCATGCTCCTGTTGCGCACTCTGATCCTAAACATGGGTGGTTGGGATCACCCAACAAGAGGAGAGAAAATGTATGTGTCAATTAAAGAATAAGGACAATTATAAACTAAAGCAGGAAATAATAAGGATCCACTACGCTAAGAGAGTCAAGAATATGAGGCAAGTAAATAAATGAGAATTCTGCCAAATTAAACAATATAAAGTTGCATGCATGATTAATTTTGATTGAATTAGACTAATATAGGGCTGAGGCACCTACCGAACCTTAACCTCTGGGTGAGGGAGAGTAACACATTCCCAAACACCCTAATATTTTTATAATTGGGGAGAGTGGTCACATTCCCCTGGGCTGATGCCCAAAACTATGGGTGGTTTGTACTCATGTACACTATATTAGTTAATTAGTCATTTTCATCATCATGCTAAAGTATCTCAATGGAAGATATAAGAAATTTAATAACAATTGCAAGTGGGGTTCAAGAACCTTGAACAATTATAGTAGAATAGCAAGAATAAATAAAAATAGGCTCATGCCTCATTGCGAATATATGTTTGGGTAAAAAATGTCCAGTGTAGGGCTAGAATGCACATACTTGATTTTCACAACTAAAGGTTAACTCGAATAGTATACTTTGGTCCACCAATTCAACTTTTCATTCTAGAAACACATTATGTATGTTAGCCAAGTCAAAGTGAACATATTCATTCCTATTATATTTTTATATTATTCTTACTCTATCCCTGATCATCTAATGTCATGTTAGGGTTTTGAAAATCAATACGTGTGTGTCATATCTTTGTACACATATGTTATAATAATTATTACTCGTTATAATTTATAAACACATATATTACATAATACTACTTATATGTTACTATAGTATAGGCTACATGCATACATATAATGTAATGGCAATTATTTCCACACCTTTTCCAAAAGAAATGACCTAGTTAGGACTAGAATTTAAATCAAGACATAATGAATATAATTCATAATCTTTACTAAATCTGTAGACTATTTCACACACCCACATATAAATTAGTACTAATAGGACAAATATGACGCTTGTAGACGATTTAGATTAGAATCTTATTACAATCATGTTTATGTATTATTATTTTGTTGAATACATACTAAGAGTACAATTTAATGAATGTTCAACCTTACTAGTTTTTGGTTTACTAGTAATTGTACACATATATGTAGAAGTGTGTATATATTATGCAATATGATTAATTGTGATGCATAGATAACTCAACTAATCATGGTGATGTTTATATAAAGCTAATCAAGCCCATTTTCCCATTTTAATAACTTGAATCTTATTTACCAAAAATGATTGTCGACATGTATGAAATATCTTACCTAGTAGTGCTTTCTATGATCGAGGTAGACTCCTTCCCCGTACTTGTTCTTCTCAGTTTCTAGGAGGAGATACAAAAGTGGGTTGTGTACCTAGGCCATAATGGGAACTGGTTCCCTTTCAGGTACGTTGGCCATGGACAGAGGAGGTTTTCCTTCTTTTCATACTCATGGATCATCTAGCATTAGGATAGATATTGTATCATGGGTCAAGGGAAGGTGGATTTGGTTTAGACTTGGTCTGAGATTCTGAGTTCTGTCATCAGTGTTAACCTTAAAATGAACAGGTCTGAATCTGGGGATCCCTGGCAATGCAAACAGCCAGTCAGCAGCCATAGGGACTCATGGTGAGGCCTTAAGACTTGTTGATGGTCTCAAGTGGCGAAGAAGCTGATGAGGTAGAGAGACGATCATCGCACAGTCACCATAGGAACTAGGGTTAGAGGTCATGGGACATGAAGAAGTGGTGGTGTCGTGTGGTGCTACCTTTCGCCTAAGGTGGATGAAGCTCCTGTCAAAGACTCGTTGCGGCCATGGTGGTAGGTACAAGGTGAGAGAGGATGGAGAGGGGTGATCAGGCAGTAGCACTGACTACTGTGAGTGGTGTAACAGGCGATAAGGTGGCAGGGATGAGGTTGAACCCATGGTGATTCCATTGATGTGGTGTGGCGGCAAAGTGGAGGAGAAACTAGAGGAGGGGTGGGGGAGAAGATGATCACTGGTGATCAGGGTGAAGGCTGACACAGAGGGTGGACATCTATAGTTGCAGCTCTAGGCGTCGGTGGTGGTGGGAACTCTAGAGGTGACAGTGAGATCCCTGGAGATGAAACTCCAATTCCGGGTGGACATGTCGTCAATGGTGTTGCATCTGGGTGAAAGGTGAGGAGAGGAAGAGAACATCAAGACACAGAGGAGGAAGGGAAGAGCAGCGGTGGCCATCTGGATCTTGACCGTTGGCGGCTAGGGTTTAGAGGTGAGGAGAAGAGGAAAGGTAAATGATATATAGAAGGGAAGGGAATAGGAAAGGAAGACGAAGAATGAGAGAGTTACAGATCGAGGAGGGGAAGATCGTCCGTGTCAGTTATGGTTGCGCCTTCGTGTGCGGAGGGGAGGGTTGGGTTTCATACAAGGAAGGAGGCATTACATGATAAAATTATCTACACTATAGGGAAAATAGAAGCAGACATTGATTTCAATTAAAGCCTGTGATATTCAATGCTTTTCACTACTAAATCAATTGAGTTGGCAAACAATACCCTATTAATGTGAAATTTTCTAGGTTGACCAATTAGGATGTGATGAATCTGAATTTAGTGTTAATTTCACCTTTTGGAAAGCCATAAAATTTATGAATTAATATAATCTACTAATTATATCTCATAAATGGTCATCTTGCATTATTAGACTCTAATTAACACATAATTTGGGATATTTGTGCAAACACCCATTCATTGTCATGAATGTGGGTAATTGTAGTTCAAGCCATCAACTATAGCTCAAATTCAACATTGAGGCCACAGAGGATAGAAAAAGCTAGGAAATTTTAGGGAAAAGTCCAAAAGGACAAGAAGGAAATGAAAGGATAAAAATGGGTAAAATTGCAAAAGAATAAGAGGTTCAATGTGTTATAGCATTCACCCCTTAAAGAGGATTTCATCCCTGAAATCACAATAAGAGGGAAGGGTGAGTATGTAACAACCCAACTTTAAGCAACTAGGTGATAACCTTTAGTCCAGGGTACTTCACATGCTCTATACATAAGTTAGGTTTTCATGGTTCATTAAGGGTTCCATTATTCATATGACCTTTTATCAAACATAAAACAATTAACATTTTTGCTTATTAGCATTATATTTATTATGAAATTACATCATTCTTATTAAGATATTAATTATGCCATGTTGTATCCACATTGTTGTAAAAAGAATTATATCTCACCATTATGTACAAATCATATGTAATTCTCATTTACTAAATAAGAATTTTAAGCACAATTAGGGTTTACTAAGTCATCTCCATATTTATTAAAGTATTAGGTCACAATCCTTAATAACTTGAATTTTATTCTCCATTATCTTCATATTACCGTCCTATAGAAATATCATAGATTATTTGTAAGAAATAGATAATATTATCCAACAAGTTATTAAGTACAAATAATGTCACATTAACTTCTTACACCTATATTACATATTGTCACGACACCTTCCATAGTCACGTTAATGTCATCTCTAATCATTTTCTCCAATTTACACTTCATATTATAAATTATTCATTTAACATCACATTAGGCATTTGGAATTGTTTTAGACTTAATAATCATGCTTATGTAAATCCAATTACTCCTTATCAAATTTGAGTCATTATATGTATTTTAGTGAATAAGGTGGAACACATTGCATATTAATGAATTGTTTCATATTCCAAGTTACGATTAGGTGATTGCCGAGATATGTATTTAGAGAACAAGGTGATATGCCTTACATATATTAATAATGTGATTTAACTATGATGAGGTAATTATATACCCCTTATGTGTATCAAGTATATTATTAGGTTATGACACCTAATGTCACTTATCTTTCATGAAGGCATCAAGGATACATATGTATATATGTTAAGGTTAGATGATTACATCTTAGGGATTAGGTCAACATGACTATTATATTTTATGCATTCTTAGTATGCATTAGTTCCATTTATCATATCGTTAGGGTGACATGGTCAACATTATGTATATTCAAAATTATTGAGTTACTCATATTATGTTCCTTAAGTATCTGTTGGGGTTCAAGTATATCAACTACTAATTATATGAGTTATTATATATTCATTTATTTATAAACAAACAAGTTAAATTATAATTATAATTTTTTGGTCAATACTAATCATATAAGCTCATTAATCTATTGTTTTAGATTTTCTAATTCCAAAGTGGCTAGATTTTTCTATGTATAGGATTATATCCCCCTATAAAGGGATTGTGTCCTCGAAATAAAAAAAATGCAAAATATATCAAGGTTCTACTACTACTACTATTACTCCACCCCTTAAAAGGGTTGACCTACCAAGTCAAACTAAACTAGAGGTAAAAGAGTGAGTCTAAACATGTATAAGATTCAACACTTAATTGTTTTACTATTACCAAACTTCAAACTCTGGCATAGGGTAGATTACCCCTAAACATGGAAATCTAAGTATCGTATAAGGAACTTATGGGTCACCGGGTGATTTTTTTTGGGTAACCAATTCATTATATTAGGTTTTCTAAGGATACTCAACATTGAGGTTATTTGCCTAAAGGTATGCTATTTCGAGCATTCTGTATCAGATCAGGCCAGGCCGGTGTCATATGAACTCAGGAGTCCTCATAAACCAAGCTAGTGGCGCGGAGGAAAATATTGCCAGCCCCCAAGTTCTGACCCTTTCTAGACACCATCACTTTCAACTTTGTGTCCTAGTATCTACCTAATAGGCTAGTACCTAAATGTTGATTAAAGATGTATCTAATATGAAATTCTTATGGTATTAATTCAACCTTTCACGATAGGTCAATTCTAAGGTGAACTAAAGGGAAACTATATGAGGTAAGGGTTTCTAACTAAAGATACAAATTGAAATATTCAAGATCTGACTACCATTGGCTCTGATACCATGTTGTAAAGAAGTGAAATCACCATCTCTCCACTAATAATAACGGTAAACAAAATCCAATTCAATAGTAGTGGAACTTAATTTTTTTTACTATATTCAATTTAACAAAGAGTACATAAATTTTCCGAAAAGGGTGTACATGCTTTATACAAAAATAGGATCTAAGTAGAGGGAAACTGACTAAAAAAACATGTCTCCAATAAAAATAATAACTTAACAAATGATTTCATGATGGAAGGGTGAAGTCCTTCTCCTAGTCTTAGGCTGGTTCACCATGCTCCTGTTGTACACTCTGATCCTAAACCTGGGTTGTTGGGATCACCCAATAAGAGGAGAGAAAATGTATGTGTCAATTAAATAATTAGGACAATTATAAACTAAAGCAAGAAATAATAAGGATCCACTATGCTAAGAGAGTCAAGATTATGAGGCAAGTAAATAAATGAGAATTCTGCCAAATTAAACAATATAAAGTTGCATGCATGATTAATTTTGACTGAATTAGACTAATATAGGGCTGAGGCACCTACCATACCTCAACCTCTGGGTGAGGGAGAGCAACACATTCCCAAACACCCTAATATATTTATAATTGGGGATAGTAGTCACATTCCCCTGGGCTCATGCCCAAAACTATGGGTGGTTTATACTCATGTACATTACATTAGTTAATTAGTCATTTTCATCATCATGCTAAAGTATCTCAATGGAAGATATAAGAAATTTAATAACAATTGCAAGTGGGGTCCAAGTCCCTTGAACAATTATAGTGGAATAGGAAAAATAAATAAAAATAGGCTCATGCCTCATTGGGCATATAGGTTTGGGTAAAAAATGTCTAGCATAGGGTTAGAATGCACATACCTGATCTTCACACATAAAGGTTAACTCGAATAGTATACTTTGGTCCACCAATTAAACTTTTCATTCTAGAAACACATTATTGATGTTAGCCAACTCAAAGTGAACATATTCATTCATATTATATTTTTATATTATTCTTACTCTATCCCCGATCATCTGATGCCATTTTAGGGTTTTGCAAATCCATACATGTATGTCATATCTTTGTACACATATGTTATAATAATCATTACTCGTTATAATGTATAAACACATATATTACATAATACTACTTATATGTTACATAGTATAAGCCACATGCATACATATAATGTAATGGCAATTATTTCCACACCTTTTCCAAAATAAATGACCTAGTTAGGACTAGGATCCTACCTTTCAGTCTCTTTTTGGGAAGTTCATGGCTACCATGATGCATATAGCAGACAAGATGCTCGCTCCTCAGCCTAGGGTACCGATTCCTAATGTGGGATCCCTAATCTCTGGGAAGACTTTCAAGTGGCTTGGACGTGTTGGGGCAGTAGAATATGTTGGGACGGCAGATCTAATAGATGTGGATCTCTGATTTACGGAGCTAGAGAAGGCTTTCAAGATCCTTAATATCCCAGAAATAGATAAAGTGAAGCATGTAGTGTACCTACTGAAGGGGAATGTTGGCCATTGGTGGGCCATAGAGGAGGAAAAGAGGCATGGAGTTGTTGTTGGTTGGGAGGAATTCCGACATGAGTTTGTCAGTCTGTACTTCCCTCAGACCTATATGGATGAGAAGATCAGTCAGTTCAAGAGGTTTTGGTAGGGATCCATGTCAATCAATGAGTATGAAGCAAGGTTCATGGAGTTGTTGAGGTTCCGTCCTTACATGGATGCTACGAATGAGGAGAAAATCTTATGTTTAGAGAAGGGGTTGAACGTTGAGTTGTCGACGTCAGTGCTTTAGAAAACAGAGAACATTTTTTCATATTTGTGGAGTCAATTCGAATAATAGAGAGGTTTGTGGCTGTAAAGAGAAAGAAAAGTGCCAAGAAGAGGTCTCTTGAGTACTAAGGACAGTTGTCAAGAGGTTTTAAGGAACCTAGGTCGACAACACCACTAGCACAATAGAGATCTAGTGCAGTGACACAGTGGTCACCAAGTAAGAGTAAGAGTCATAGTTTTTCACCTACAGGAGCCCAAAGTGTTGCCTCAGTGTCTATGACAGGGCCACCTAGGCCTTAGTATGAGAGCAAAGTGTGCTATAGGTGTGGATAGATCGGGCATACTAGACCATTTTGTCATGCAAAAGATGATGAGATTACCCAACAGTCGAGGAAAAACCAATAGGGCTCACAGAGACAATAGTATAATAGTGGTGGAAGGGGTCATGGGCATGCATCACATGTTGGTTCCTCTAGACAAGACAGTGGGGGATGAAGATGACAACAGGCGACGTCTCAACTTTACACCTTAAGTCAATGAGAAGGAGAGTTCAACCCTCAAGTTGAAATAGGCCAGACAAAGTTGTTTAACTTTGACATGTTTGCATCTGTTTATGTCTGTTATGGGTTGACCGACTAAGAGTTTGAGGAAGAGATGCGGAGGTAGTACCCGTCTCTTTTCGCTTTGGATTTTGGGGGTGAAATCCTTGTTAGGGGTTTATGGCTTTTAAGACCCCTGACTAGAGTTTTGGAGTAAACCTATTTTCTTTGGCTTAATCTTGTGCTTAGAACCTTGCTCGAATCCTTTGAGATGTAATTAAGGTTTGTGAAGAGCTTAAGTTTCAAGTTTGAACTTATTTGGATGTTGTGTGTGCTTATTGTGCTAGTTTTGGTGCAAATTGAAATTTACCCAAAGTAGGGGGTTAATGTGCAATTTACCACCTCTAGAGTGTTCCTTCTCTTCCTTGACATCATCTAGAGGAGATAGAAAGAGGATTTTGCCTTGTTTGAGCTCTAGTTGAGGAGTTGAAACCTTAAGAGTGATTAGGGTTTCCATGCATGTTGGATGTCTCGATCCATCAAAGTATGTTGGGTTGTCTCGACCATGAGTCATGAACTAGGTCAATTTTAGAGGGTTTCACGGTCGAACACCTCCTATATATTGTAGGGTCACAACTTAGATAGTATAGAGTGGTTTTGGGTCGAGATGGATGACCAACATATGTTGTCTCGACCTAGGATTGATGGCGGTACCTTGTCTCAGCCTAGATGGTGGTGTTGAAACCATGGAAGGTGCACCCCAGGATGGTCATGAACGTGAACATTGGGGATGCGATGGTGGTCAAGGTACTACCTAGAGTGTATCACCATGTCTTGCATGACATGTTTAAGTGGTTGTATGTGGGTGCATGTTGGTCTTTTGCATGGACAAATGTCCCTTGGGTTCCTTAGTATGTTGACACCTTACCCTTTGCTCTCTCTCTCTCATCTTCCATCTATATAACCCCTTAAATTTCCTTGTTTGCAACCCTTTTGGCCATATATCTTCTTCCTTATTCCTTGCTTGTTCTTGGTTCTTGGTGGAGCAGGGAGGTTTGTCCTTGGAGGTTGGGGGATCAATCTCCTCTTGCATGTGGTGGTGGTGGTGATCTGAGCTCATCTCCATCCTTGGTAAGTGTTTATCTTCTAAGTTGATGTTTCTTTTTATCTCCTACATTCATCTTGTTCTCTTTTCTCAGCCCTATACCATGGTTCTTCATGGTAGTCATTGTGAGAGAGAGACTCCTCATCACAAGGGTCATAGACCATGTCTTGACAAGGTAGACCCAAGTGTGAAGAGGATTTCTCCTCTCTTTCCCCCTTTCTCTTTTGGTTCGACCAAGAGATTCTTTACTTCTTTCCTTGGGATATTTTTGACCTTGGTGTCTTCTTCTTCATGAGGTACTCTTGTGGCCGAGTGTAGAGCTTTTGGTGAAGCTTTTTCAACCCTTGGATCGCATGCTTGGAGCTCTTAATCTTGGAGTTTGGAGCTCTTGGTGGTGATCATCTTAAGGTGGGTTATATAACTCTTTGCCCTCTCTATTACTTACACTCCTTCATACATGCAAGCTACTACATTCTCGCTAAAATGTTTCCTCTAACATGATGTTAGATGATGATAATTTGTAAAAGTTTTTGGTGGTAATTATCTTGCTTGGTTTGGATGAAATCTGAAACCCTAATCTCAAATACCTGACTTTGATGATTGTGGTGTTATAATGATATTCATATATCCTTTTAACCTTAGTTTTTCTCACATGCATGATGATCATGTACCTAGATGTTGAAGGAATTTTAGGTTCTATTTTGGGTACCTTACTCATGTTTTCGTCTCTCTTAGATGAGGTCCTTCCATGCGGTATCATGATGTATGACTTAGGGTTTATGGTGATCATTTTGCATGAGCCTATCCTTCATAATGATTATGATTTTCCCTTAGTATTGTTTCTATTTTGAGACCCTAACATCATCCCATAGGGTGTTCGAGACACCTACCCCATGTTGGTTGCAACTATAGTTAATTTTGAGCAAGCCGCTTCTCTTTCAATGTGTTGTACCTAGTGTTGATGGAGGTCGCGACACTTGAGGATTGATGGTCGTGTTGACACTTATTTGGTGAGGTGGTTGCCTTAGATTTTGGGACCTTAACTCCTTAGTGTTGATCATGACACACTCCTTGAGAGAGGTCATGATAGGGTGCTTGGTTGTGACATGCTATTAGATTGAGGTCGAGACATCTGTTGGTCAAAACACCCTTTGGTTGAGACATTTGTGGTGGTTAGAAATCCTAATCCTAGATGTCACGGGTGTGACATGATCCAGGTGGTGGAGGTCATGATACTTGATGTTTAGGGCTATGTTGATTGTTTTGGTCAGGTTGTTGCCCTATCTTTTGGGTCTTGGTCATGATCTTAAGAGTGGTCGAGACATGGCATCATGGCTTGGGGTCACGACATGGCATCATGGCTTGGGGTCGTGACATGGCATCATGGCTTGTGGTTGTGACATGGAATAATGGCTTGTGGTTACGGCATGGCATCATGGCTTGTGGTTGTGACATGACATCATGGCATGTGGTCATGACATTGCATCATGGCTTGGGGTCGCGACATGGTGTCATGCTTGGTGGTCGAGACTGTCATGTCTCTTGAGGTCAAAACATCAATGCTCCTTGACGTCATAACATGAGTCTTTGGTAGGTTAGAACCTGAACCATAGATGGGTTGAGATGACATGGGTGTCGCGGTCACGACTTGGGCAAGTTAGGTGGTCACGACCTATATGTTTATGTGGTCGAGACACATGATGAGGTTAGTGGCTGAGACACATGTTGATGGTGGTGGTTGAGCGGTATGCTCGAACACCTAATGATACTCTTGTATGAGTGATACATAAGCCATGTATAGTGTTGTTTGGAATAATGGATAAGCAACTCTAATGATTCTACTTAGCCCTAATACACTCCAAGATAGTGGGAGGTGGTGTACCCAGGGTTGGGTGGTTGGTTGTGACTTCAAAACCCTAATTGGCTATGGATGGAAAACCCTAACCCTATTGATGGGTGATGTGACCTATTTCTTCTCTTTCTTGGAACAACTAATATGTTATGATGATTTCTCTTTCTTATTGTGAACCTCTAACTGTGCAGGTTGAATGCATGCCATTGCTTGAGTATGCTATGGTGATGGTTATGAATAATTGAGGCATGTGGATATAATGATGTGACATTAGTGATAGCCTTGAGTGGTTGTGTAATGGTAATGATAATCATGTGAATGACAGTGTTATAGGTGTTATGTGGTGATAGTGTGACAAGCTCACACCTTATATGTCTTATACATATTTGAAAGTTGTACCATGCCCTTATCTTTGTAGTGCTTGTTATGGTTTTTTATGTTGTAACTTGATTGATGCTAAAAGACACCTAATTAGCATAACTAAGAGACGTATATGGGCGAGCTGATCTCATTGTGATATATGGAATGGCCATGCATGAGCCGGTTTCCTTACGAGATACAGATGGCCATGTGTGAGCCACTCCTTCTTTTTGGGATGACCATGAGTGAGCCAATTCCCTTGTGATATATGGATGGCCATGTGTGAGCCCCTCCTTCTTTTTGGGACGGCCATGTGTGAGTTGATTCCCTTGTGATATATGGATGGACATGTGTGAGTCAATCCTTCTTTTTGGGATGGCCATGTGTGAGTCGATTCCATTGTGATATATGGATGACCATGCGTGAGGCACTTCTTTTCGGGGCAGCCATGTGTGAGTCGATTCCCTTGGGATATATGGACGGCCATGTGTGAGTCGATCCATCTGTTAACTAAATGTCACTTGTACCAGTTGAATAACATGACACTATAGTGTTACTCTCATGCTATCCGGGAGGATTTAGAACGGTCATGGAATCTGGCTCTTCCATTGACCATGGTTGGTACCAACAAGGACTCATTAGTGATACTTTCGTAAGATTGAATATGAAAATATCGAATGAGGCTTTGCTTTCTTTTGTATATTTTGGTTGGTAGGAAATATACATGTTCTTCATTTCATCTTTAGTTTATAAAATGTTCAATTGCTCTATTATAGTTCCATATCTATTTAGAGGATGATAACTTCCCTTCTTACATCAGTAATTGTATATGTTTATTATATTTGTAGCTATACATCTGTTCTTTAGTTAGTTTACTTGTGCTTTAATAGCATTGGCATAAAGTTATATCTCTCGCTGGGACGTTTGGTATCACCCTGTGGGTTTCCACATCTTTTAGGTGGCCATGCACAATGTGGTGGTGATTGTGCAGCTGAGGAGGAGGAGAAGCAAGATCAATAGTTCACACAGTTGAGTATTCTTTGTGTTGGTCTTTTGATGTTAGAGTCCTAGAGTCATCCCTACACACTCGGGTCTTGGGGATAGTTTGGTGTGTTTTGTGTTTATGCTATCGATGTGATTTTTTGGCTTACGTTCCCTTTTGTTGTATATAGTTGGCAGATGTACATGTATATGCAAGTGAAATAGAAATCATGAGTGGTAGGTATGTTTATGGAACATGTTGTAAGCATGACGTTTTATGATATATATGCAAAAGATGGTAATTTATTGATCTTTATGTCACAAGTTTTCTGATGCTGGTGCCTTGTGCAAGCAGTTTTAATTTTTAGTGATTTTTGGTAATCTGATGTTAGTGTTTTGTTTTAATCTCATGATTATGATGTGTGGTGTTACACATACCTTGATCATCACCACAAAATAATTGTATGTTGAGGGGTAAAATCATCAAGTAAACACCTTGGACAAACCATCAAGAAAGACATCGAGTTGTGACCTAGAAAGAGTCACCAACTAAACCTAAAGAAGCCATCGTTTGATCATATGATATGCACCATCGGTTGTTGACTCAAAGAAAACCAATGGTTGTGGGAATGCTACCCACCATAGATTGTGGCACCATGGATCACCATCATTTGTGGTGTCCAGTGCCACCATCAATTGTGGAATGTGCATCACCCCCATCGGTACATGGAGTCAGAACCTCCATTGATTGACACCATTGAGTGTTGAGTCAGTAGAGCCATTGGTTGGTGATCATAGGTCATTGGACCATCGAGTTTTGGCATCAGAAGAGCCATTGGTTGATGGACCAAAAGGGCCATCAGTTTTCTAACTCAGTACTCCCATCGGTTGTCATCAATAGGTGAGAAAACAAAGCAAAACACAAAGGAAAGCCATCATTTGGTGAAGGGAAAGAAAACCATCAGATGGGACATCACTAGGCACTAAGACCATTGATTCTTGGAACCAAATGAGTAAAAATAGAATTCAAGGTAGGACCATCAGTTGGCATGTGAAACATAAGAAAAATAGAAGAAAAAGCTAACCAATCGGTTCTAGCAAGAATACAAACCATCGAGTTTTGGGCTAAGGTGGAAAACAACCTTAAAACCCAAAGTAACCCATCATTCAAGAGATGTCAATAAAGCAAGCACCAAAGCTTACTCTACCATAGGAAGTTCATGCACTAGTTTTAGATTACATCCAAGAAGATAACCCACTTAGGAATTAGCACCTAAGCTCAAACCCTAGGCAAAGGTAAGATCTTTCTACTTAGAACTTAGTTTTAGAGTAAGATCTAGCACATGCAAACTATAAGTAAGCAATAAACATGGAGGAAGTTATATAAATTGCCTCTAGGAAGAAGAACAAGCTACAAATAGAAAGGTAGCTCGAGCACAAGAGGAAGGACCCCTAGATTAGCACTCTACACGGCCAAGCAAGCTTTTTCTCAAAGAAAGAGAGCAAATCCTAGGTCAAGGAAGCAAGAAAGAAGGGCTCTTTAAGCTCTAGAGCAAGATCTACCATGGAAATGACCAAGAAGAATGAGTAAGGAGGTAGGACAAAAAGGAAAATTAAGGAAATATGGAATAGCTTACCTACTTAGGTCAAGAGCAAGCAAGGAAAGCTCCACAAGCTCTAAGAGAGGGTATATTAGAACCCTAGTTGCACATGTAAGAAGATCGACCACCTTATTCTACCTTGGGTACCTTCTTCTCCATTAAAGAAAGGAGGACAAAGCTCTATACATCAAGGAAGAGAAAGGAATCCAAAAGTCTCGTTTTCATGTGAGGTAGGAGGTTTATATAGCTATGGGTGAGAGAGAATAGAAGGTTTAGGTGTTCTAACATGTTTGCCAAGTGTCCATGGACAAGTGAGATCACGTCCATGCAAGAAGCAGCTCCATCAGTTGTGGAGTCTGATAAGCCATCAGATATTGACCCTCCTAGGGTGGCCATCAAGTTTCATCACCTGATGACCATCGATTCTTGAAACCCTAGGTCACTAGGTGGAAAACCATTGGTTGATCACCCCTTCCAAACAAACCACCGGTCCAAGGGACCCCAAGAGAGAAGACCATCGACCTACCACCTCTATAGATCACCATTGGTTGTCTCCACCTAAGGATGAGAATCGTTTGTCATCCATGTAAGGGGAACCATCAGTTGATGGCCTCTTAAGGTAGCTCATCCATGTGAGTAAAACCCTAATTTACGCTATAGGGGTAACACCACCAAACCAAGGTACAATTAGGCGCCCCAAGCTGCAACCAACTCAAGCATGATAAGAAAACATGTAAGGAACAAAAATCATGCGACAAATTGCAAGAAAAACCTCGGATATGGGTAATTGTAGAAAAGTCTAAAACATGCACAAAGTTGCATAAGTTTCTTAAATAGTGTCCAAACTAGAACCAACTTGAAACTTAAGCTTTTCACATGATATAAAAACATATGTTGGGGTTATATTAAGGTTTTAAGAACTTAATTAAGGTAAGAAAGCATGTTCAACCACTAAGCAAGATCTGGGTCTTACAACCATAAACCCCTAACAAGGATTTTGCCTCTGAAATCCTATCTGAACAAAGACGGGTATTTCCTATGCATCTCATCCTCTAACTCCCACGTGGATTCCTCCAAACCACAGTGATGCCACAAAACTGTCACTAATACTATATACTTCTTCTTCAACTTCTTCATTCTCCTATCCATGATCAATAAGGGACCCTCAACATATGACATATCCTCCTCCAACTCAACCTCCGCTATCTGCAATGTCTGCTTTATCTAGATGACACCTCCTCAACATGGGAACATGGAAAATAGGGTGAAACCTATGCAACTCTAGTGGTAAATCAAGGTATATGCCACCTTCTTAACACGTGGCACAACAGGGTAAGGTCCCATATACCTAGGAGCCAACTTACCCTTCTAACCAAACCTCAACATTCCTTTCTAGGGGGAAACCTTCAGATCCACTCAGTCTCCATCTTGAAACTCCAACGGTCTATGGCGGTTGTCGATGTAAGAATTTTGCCTATCTTGGGCTACCTTCAGATGTTGTTGTATCACCTTGATCTTCTCTATAGTCTGTTGCACTAACTCGAGACTCAAAAGTTGATATTCACCTGTCTCATACCAATAGAGAAGTGACCTATAACGCCTCCCATACAATGCTTCATATGGTGCCATATATATATACTCCTTTGATAGTTGTTGTTGTAGGCAAACTCTATTAAACTCAGGTGCACATCCCAACTTCCACGAAACTGCAAGACACAAGCCCTCAAAAGATCTTGCAATGTCTGAATGGTCCTCTCAAACTGATCATATGTCTATGGGTGGAAGGTGGTGTTGAACCTCAGTTGTGTCCCCATGGTCATATGGAAACACTCCCAAAAATTACTAGTGAACTACATACCTCTATCAGACACTATGGTAATCGGAATACCATGTAGATGGACTATCTCATCCACATTGATCTATGCTAACTTATCTATTGTATATGTTGTCTTAACTGGAAAGAAGTGAGTTGACGTGGTCAACCTATCAATTATCAACTAGATGGAATCATGGAATTTGGTTGTCCTAGGAAGACCAACCACAACGTCCATAGTGATATGATCCCAATTCCATTGTAGAATCGATAAAGTCTAGAAAGTCCCTTTCTGCTTCTAATGCTCAGTCTTCACCTACTGATAGGTTGGACATCTATCCACGAACACTGCCATGTCACGCTTCAAGCATGGCCACCAATACATATCCTTTAGGTTACAATATATCTTGGTACTTCTAGGGTGGATCGCGTACATCAAGGAATGAGCTTCCTCAAGAACCATCTTCCTCAAGTCATCAACATCTAGAACCATTATCTTGTCGTAGAAACACAATGTCCCATCCTCTATCTCATGGAAGGCATCATGATCCCTACTACCAAACTCTAATCTCATCTTCTTTATCACAGTATCATTATGATGTGCCTCTGATCTTCTACATCAAGTTCAGCTTAACCTTCAACTAAGCCAATAGTCCTTCCAATAAGGAAACCTCCAACTTCACATTCATTTGATGAAGCAACACTAACATATCTCGCTTTTGAACACCAAGGATGCAACTGAGCCTTATTTGTACACAACACATCAGCCACAACATTTGCCTTGACCAGATAGTAGTCTATCATGCAATCATATTCCTTGATCAACTCCATCCATCGTCTCTACCTCGTGTTCTACTCTTACTTTGATAAGATATACTAAAGGTTCTTGTGGTCGGTGAAGATCTGACACTTCTTTCCATACATATAGTGCCTCCATATCTTCAAGGTATGGACCATCGTCGCAAGCTCCCAATCGTGAGTAGGGTAGTTCTCCTCGTGTTTCTTAAGTTTTCGTGAAGCAAAAGAAATCACATTCTTGTCCTGTATTAGCACACATCACAAGTCATTCTTTGATGCATCATAGAAAAAGATAAACCCTTCCCTTTCTATGGAAGAACTAATATGGGTTCACTAGTCAACTTCTCCTTTAGCAACTAGAAAGAATGGTGACACTTATCTTACCAGAAAAATAGAACACCTTTCCTCGTTAACTTTGTTAGGGGTAGTTCCACAGAGCTGAAGTTCTTGATGAACCTCATGTAGTAGTCTACCAAGCCTAGGAACCTTCAAACTTCTATCGGTGTCTTGCGTTGTTCCCACTCTAGCATTGACTGAACCTTCTTTGGATCCACACAGACACCATGTCTAAGGAAGGATACCTTTGTCAACCATAACTCACACTTATTGAACTTGGAATATAGCTGGTGCTGCCTCAACAATGTGAGTGCTTGGAGAAGGTGTCGCTCATATTATTGATTGTCTCTAGAGTATATCAAGATGCCATCGATGAACACCACCACAAACTGATCAAGATACGTTCGGAACACCTTGTTCGTTAGATCCATAAAGTTCTCGGTGTGTTGGTCAACCTGAACGACATAACCACAAACTCATAGTGACCATACCTAGTCTTGAAAGCTGACTTGGGTATGTCATTTGCCTTGATCCTCAATTGGTGGTAGCCTAATGCCAGATCTATCTTGGAGAACAATGTGGCAACTGTCAACTGATCAAATATGTTATCTATCCTTGGAAATGGGTACTTGTTCTTTATTGGAACCTTGTTTAGCTAGTGATAGTCTATGTACAACCTCATGGAACCATCCTTCTTCTTCACGAACAACACGGGAGCACTCCAAGGGTAAGTGCTTGGTTTGATGAAGCCCTTCTCTAACATCTCTTGCAACTATTTCTTCAACTTGTGCATCTCTATTGGTGCCATCAACTATAGTGCTTGTGTTATGGGTTGCATTTCAGGAACCATATTGATCTTAAAATAAATCTCTCTAGAAGGAGGAACACTAGGAAACTCCTTCGGGAAGACATCATTGAACTCTCAAACCACCGATACCTCATAGATGCTAGGACCTCTAGCCTTGGTATCCACAACATGATCCAAAAAAGCCTCACACCCCTATCTTATCAACCTCTCTGTTGTCATGTCCGACACCAAAAATGTGAGAAGAGTCTTCCTACCTCCTTGGAAGATTCACAAAACACTTCCATCACATAACGTCATCACCTTGGAACTATAGTCTAAAACAACCTTGTACTTCTCCACGGTATCCATCCTAAGGATCACATCAAATCCATGCATGTCAAGTGGCATAAGATCCACTTAAATTGTTGTGTCCCAAAAAAGAAGGAATGCAAGATGGACACACCTTCTACAACTCAGCATAACCGATAAGAGGGATTTCTAATAAAAGGATATTAGGTCTACAACTAACAGACAGATTACAACTACTTATTACTTCTTGGGTGATAAAAGAGTGTGTCGCACCTGGGTCAACCAAAATAGATACCAAAGAAGAAGCAAACAAATCAGAATGAAAGAGTTCCATATGACCTATCATGACCCGTGGATTGACCACAACCTCTAGTTGATTCATAGTGTAGAATCAAGTTGTCGCCTATTGTTTTCCATGATCATTTTCTACTGGACAATAAAATCCTACCTCTGATGCCAGCAGCTTCCTCTACCACCACCATTGTTGTACTATTGTTGCTAAAAACCTTTCCAACTCTACCTCAGAATTTGTATCACTTCCTCATCCTTCATAGGTCATGTCCACTTGATATGCCCTACTTGCCCACACTTGTGACAAGACTTGGTATCGTACTACAGCTTGGAAGGCCTTGTCACAGACGCAGACGCTACACTACTTGCTCCAGACGGTGGAAAACTATGGACTCTACCCTTGCTTGAGGACCACTATGATTGTACATGTGATCTTGGCTTAGAAAAGGTCAACCTCTATTATGACTGGGGTGACAAAAACATAGGCTTCGTAAAGCCTTCAGAAGACTACCCCTAAAACTGGTTTGGTCTCTTCTTAGCATTGGCTTCACACTTCTCTATGGAAGACTACTCGATCCTTCTCACTGACTCTACGATGGTAGCAAACCTCTCCTTGTTCTCTAGAGAAAACACCATTGTTGTCAACTCTGTACTCATGCTCTTCTCAAACCTACAAATCCTCTCCTTATCCTCCATGTGAGGACAAAACCTTAGAAGCTTCATACTCATTGATGGTCATGGATCCTTGGCGCAACTTCTCAAATTGTGCTATCTTCTCGTCCAGATACATCTTTGGGAAGCATTGACTCACAAACTCTCCCCAAAACTCCTCCCAACTGATCACAGCTCCCGACCTCTTCTCTTCTTCTATGGTCCACGAATCACCAACACTACCCTTCAACAAGTACACAACATGCTTCACCTTGATCTCATCAGGGATGATGAGGATCTTGAATGCCTTCTCAAGTTCCATCATCCACATCAACATCCATTGGGTCCACTATACCTGTGTACTCAACTGCTCTGATGTGGATCAACCGTCCAAACGTCTTACCAGAATCCTAGGATTCCACATTTGAGATTGTTGCCCTAGGATGAGGTATGAGCACTTGGTCCTCCAAATGTGTAATCGTGGCCATAAACTATCCAAACATGGACTAGAAAGTAGGATTGGCCATGGTTGTCGAGTCAAACTGGGGCATCGTTGGCTTCTCTGACCCTATCTCAAGCACTCTATCTTCATGTGTCTACCTCCTTGTGCCACCTCCTGGCACAACAAAGATACTCTTAGCATGTTCTTTGTGTTCTCTAGACATATTTGCATAAATAGAAGCTATGATCAGATATGTTGGATAACATAAGAACAGATACAAACCTAAGTCCTATGTCCATGTAGACTTAGTGAACCTAGAGCTATGATACCAAAAAAATGTGATACCTCATCACACTCAATGAGATTACTAAAAAATGAAATAAGTGATCATATGTTAAACATCCATTTTACCATAAACCAAGGTAAAATTAAAACCGATTAAACATTACTCACAAGAGAATAATCATTTACATAAACGTCTATAAACTTTGCATAGCAACATATACCATATCAGGTATTTACATCTCTATCCAATGGCCTCATCCACAAAGTGTATACAAAAGTTGTGTTTCATATTTATATGCCATGTACAACAACCACATGTACTAAAAAACTCGAGTTGTTACATATATCATCTACAAATATCCCCTGCCCGGACCTGAGAGTACAAGGACGACTCTAGGACTCTACAACTATTAGAACTACTAGCCAACTTATTACACCCACATCCCATGATTACCACTAATCATGAGATTAGGGCATAAGTTTGAGGACTATACTTAATACAAAGTTCACTCCCGACTTCTTTTCCTTTATTTAAAACTCTTTATTTTCTCGCATTCAATCACAAAAACAAACTTTACAAAGGAATTAAAACTTGATTACTCTAATATGATCTCAACATTAATGATACACATCCAAACATTCATTTTTTTCCTCACCCTTCAACATGATAACCATATATATACTCTATTATTAAAGAAACAAAGATACAAATCATCATTTAGAACTCTCTCTCAACTGTATACAAGGACCTAGAGTGACATGTACTGACTGAAATTAACCAATCCCATACTTATCTCTTGTGGAAGATCTACGTTGATACAATGACAACTTCAATCTACGAGTTAACCCTAAAAATTGTGAGTAGAGGGGTGAGCCTACTCGCTCAGTGAATGAGTACTTAAAACAATAGTCTAAAGCACTTCTATAGTTATAGATTTACTGTTGAGCAACTGATATCAATTATAACAGTAGTAAGCTTTAAAGAGTCTAATCATTCGTAAACATAAATATGGCAGGATACTCTAGATATCTATAAGAGTGAATCAATATATGAACATGCTTGATTGATCATAAACCCAACTAATAATTTAGAAACATACAAAGAATAATTGAATAACTGCGCACACTTGTTTAACCTCTCATTCATCTTATGATTCCCTGAACCCACATGAGGTGTACCACATCATGTGAAAGAATTGTAGCAAGCTATGATCTCACTGTACAAGGCTTAGAAGCATGCTCGAGTTCCTAAGCCTATCTCTCAAGTAAGACCCGGTCTACAACGGGCCTCAGCATGTCTGCCTCTCGATGGATAATGGGATCGGTCAGATATCTTAGACACCACCTCTCAACCTGGGTACTCAGGTGGTGAGTCAAAGCCCTCAGGCTTATTGTGCATCAGTGGACCTACTGATAGATGATCACTACAACATGTAACATAGGTACCACCAACATCCCCGGTTGGTGTTGGGTACCACACAGTTGTAAGGAGTCTGCCCTATTAGTCAAGGCCCTCACACCCTACTAGTGCGCTCCGGCTTACCTCGATGTTGACTACCTCCAGTCAGGAAACTATTTTCTCCCCACATCACAGGCCTCATCCTGTGAGGATTCTACAATTTTCAGGGCATCTAAATGTCTATTCACTCTTTAAGTTCACAATTCAATCATCACATCAACATATCTTAATTTAGCTTTGTAAATCATTCATTTCATAGATCATCTGATAATATTTACCACAAATGAAATTGTTAGTCATCACCACATCTCATACTGAGAAACATTGATATCACAATAATTGATTCATTGAACACCTTATCCTTACGGTTTCATTTACCTCATTCACTTATCACATGACTCACATAAGGATTTAATGTGTCATAAACATTCACTGAATAAAGATTTCTTTCAACAAGTCATATACAATCAACATATGTATGAAATCCTAGAATTAAGCTAAATTAGGGTTCCCACACTATTCAGTGAGATATCATGCATCAAGAATAACATTGAATAAATAAATTTCCACTCATCTAGGGTTTCACCCTCTTTATTGACATATCAAGAAAACACTATTCACATCACAAGAAATCCAAGATAGTATCTGACATATATGTACTATTCATTCAGATAAACACTCATTCATAATCATTGATATTTAGATAGACAAATGTCTCTATTTAATTATACAACAATTTCAATCATAGCTGAAAACCTTAAATTTTAGTTTACTCTTATAACCTCTGCAAATACTTAGGGAATTATCATTAAGATTGATTGTATCCATTTATAATATGATTTTATCGTATGAAATTCATCAAAATAGAGGAAGAATCCATTTCATATCATTTTGCAAAAACTAGATCAAAAAGACAATTTTAGGGTTTCTACTCGCATACTAAGCAATTGAAGATTATTGATGATTTAACTCATTTTCTTATAATATATTGTTTAAAGGAAGTACCCACTCACCCTAAGGTATGAAAACACCTTAAAATGTAGCCCATCTCTAAAAATCTCCAATCCATATGAAAACCCTAGCAAATCACCGGTTTCTTCTTCATTTCAACTCAGAAACCCTAGAAATGAGGGATTATGAAGATAGAGTGAGAAAAGGGGAATATTTGATATAATTCGAATCAAATCAGAGGAGGTATGGAATCTTGACATGTGAGAGAAGATTCACCATAAAAGGCTATGCAAAGAAGCTAAACTTACTTGATTTCATCATATCTCGGATAGAGAAACACTAGATCAGCAATTCCACCACTTTCTCCTCTTAAACCCTAACTCTCCCTCTCTCTCTAGGATTTCGTTTCTATGGAATGAATAATAAATTATTAGATCTCCTTAGGTTCTATCGTGATCATATAGAGAAATTGAGGTGCTTAGATAATTTACACATTGACCCCTTACTATACTTTTTCTTATTTCAACACATTTTTTTGTTATTAAAGAAGTTACTATAATTCATTTATTGCAGAGGTCAAGCATCCTACAAAAATTATTAAAAATCTATCATGATGTCTAAAATGTAATTTCATATCTCTAGTATAATTTTCAGATCATTTGGAGTTGCCAATAATTAATTAAAAATCAAACACTACATTGTTGAACAACACTCTCTCAGCATTTTGGTAGAAGTATAGTTTGAATGAGAACCACATTCAAAGAATATCCAAATATTCTCTCCAACATGCATAATTGAGTTATCCATATCATATGCAAAATTCAATTAAATAAAAAATACGTAGAAAATATGAAAAATTATTTACCACACTACTATCCTGATCAAATTCCATCTTCATGTACTATCAAAAGCCTAATTTTTTCCGATTAGGGTTTACATTTCTCAAATCCTAATTCTTCAATCTAAAATCATAATTGTAGTTTCTTATTAGGTTTTAAACATTACAATTGATCTACTATCATTAATTAAGTTAATTAACCATGTAATCATTCAGATAAACCCTAGTTTACCAATTAAGCACAAATGTGGTCATAACAATTCTCAACCCCTAAGTTTCGTTCCTGAAACATAAATACGCAAGAAAAGTATATTCAAAGTTTCTTTTAAACTACTAAAATCTTATGTGTCATTGTACTCTTGTATTTCATATTAGAATGTTATTTTCAACATTGAGTCATTTATTTCTCTTCTAATCACAACAAATTTTAAGAAAGCCTTCTCAATGATAACAAAAGAATTCTCTATGCCATAATCAATCATAGGAAAGAGAAAGAGAAACAACCATTTTCAATATTTTCATACTCTTGAGGTGTTACCTCAACATTGATAATTTGACTGACTATCTCAATTCATATGGCTCAATATGTACTATTATTTTGTATTACCTTTGAGTCACAAAAGAGAGTTCACCATGTTGTTTTGAATTTTACTATTGTGGTACTAAAATAGCAAAGCACTCATGAGTTGGAAGACTAGATTCAACAACAATTCTATAATACTAAGATGTATTATTGGTATGAAGGACTAAAATAATCAGACCCCTTTACTTAACACATTGCTTGCACATGTACAACTGAAATCATACGTAAAACCAATTTACATCCCTTAATAAACCTTCAACAAATTACACTTCTAAAAAAAATTCATGTATTACTAAAAGCCATTGTTTTCTCTTATTTCTCTCTGCATTCATTACTACTTACTTCTCATTACTTATCCTTGTCATTTTGATCATATAGAATAAGCATCCCTAAAATTGAAACATACAAGGTAACAATAGATTATTCATCATTCTTGATATTACTGCAAGAATTCATATCATATCACGCTTTACTCATGTTGTATTTCTCACACACTTGTTGCATTTCAAATTTATTTCTACTCTTTGCTCTGAATCATTTCCATATTTTTATCTACCTTTTAGATTTGCTACCTTTAAACCGTGGATTACTATCAGTTCTAGTTTATGTCTCATAGTGCTAATCTCATGATATTTTTTTATAGAGATGCTAGTATTCAAGGTCAAATCACTAGTGGCATCCCTTGCACTGCTACAACTCTAAACATTGTAGGGTTTGATCCTTATCAATAACATAGTGTTATTGTGATTAAACTTTATTCCCTTAATTTGAAATTCAAACTTTGGATCACACAAGTATTATTAAGGTCTTCCTTATCTTATCACTTGAATTTCCTTTCTCTTAATTGGCCATTTATATAGATTACTTTCTTAATCTACCCTACTAGGGTTTCATGATCATATTATGTGTTATTAATACATTCGATAGATGTCTCTACAATGGTGGGTATGCATCATATATGATTCATTTTCTTATTACTTCATACCCATATTACTCTCATTAGGGAGGATGCAAAAGATAAGGTGATTATGAGATTTAGAATTTCAAATCTTCAAGTATTCACTTAACATGTTTCTTGTATCTAGGTTTAATTACAAATCGTCAAGGAGACTAGACTACTTAGCATATTCTCGGATCTCCCAATCTCTCTCTTTTATCATATATATTACTCCATCATGTTTCAAATACAACTATATTTTCCATAATCGTCTTGCCATATGCTACTCTTCTATCTATCATCTTTAGCTTCTATTTATCTCTTATGATCATGTTTCTCACTCTCATGTATGATTCCATATTTTGTGCCATATATACTTCTTATCATCTTTTTACTTTTATAAAGTAGAAAGTCCATATCAATATTCTCCTTATTAGTTTCATATTCTACATAATACACTACACGTCTTTCATTAAAATAAAATGAATCATGTAGGGTTCAACCATAGTTTCTTTCTCAATCAATATTTTCATCCCTGAATGTAATCCAACTCTATATGATTTGTTCATTTGTTTATCTACATTTTGTTCTTCCTTTGAGAACTAGTTCCATTTCATCACTAGGAGCTATTAAATAGATCAGATGGAAACTAGGTTGTTGTTCTACAGAGACTTAGAATCCAAAGATAGTATAAAATTCATAATAAAGGTATACATTCCATGCTCTCAGTTACATCATGTAACCCTCATTCCTTAATCAAGCTCATTATTTCCAACATTTCGCTTTGTTTCATCTAAGTTTCTTATCCTAATCTTATGATTTACATGCTCATCTAGTTCTCTTCACTTTAACTCTTCTGAAAACTCTTCACTTCTATGTATTTATTGTATACTTAACTCTTTTCTACTATTCTCCCTTTTCTTTGGAGTACATAAAAGCATTTTACTCAATTATATGATCCATTCCTCATAATTGATTCTTACTATCTTAGCCCTTACATATTTTTCTCATATCTTTTCCATATTTCATATTTAGAGTTCATATAATACTAATAATTAAACTTAATCTGAACCTTATGTCATGTTCCTTTATTTCCTAATAAGGGTTTCTCATATGAGGCCCCATAGTTGGATCTCAAACATCAGTTCCAACTTCCAACTAATTCTCAGTAATTCCAATCTTTCCCTTATGTTTCAATCTTTAGTGTATGTACATACTCATTACATTCTGAGTTTGCCTCCCTGTAGTTTAATTACTCTTATTAGATTAATTAATAGGACTCATTAGATCCCAGTAACATACCATGTTAGCCAAATCAGGCTGAACCTGCAGTCCTGAAGCCAAGAGCTACTAAGGATTAACCAACTCCTATTCATCTCAAACATGTGGAAAGAATATCCACTTATGGAAAACTCATTTAATCATAACTTCAGGTCTACTTGATACAAAGAATGCAAACAATAACTAAATTAATTTTATAGTGCACAACAATCTTAAAGGACCACATATATTTCAAAAAATTGAATATCTGAATTCAAATATATAAGAGCATTTCTATTGATCTCCAATCAAATAAGCAATATAAAGAAAGAGTTGTATCACATTCTATCTTTAAGCTCTGACTCCTTCATTACTTTTCGGTGTCCTAACCCTAATATTTCTGGGGTTTCTCTCTAGTCCATCCTTCCTCTGCATACCTGGCCAGGGCATCCAGAGAAGAATAGAAATAGTAGCTTGATACTGGTCAACCTAAGAATCAGATACCAGGCCAGGGTATCTAAATACTCAGACCTCCCACACATGTAGACACATAACCTCCTATCTTCCACACTCATAACTCTAACTTTCTATCCTAATGGTCCCTGACAACTCAACCTAAGCTCGGATACCAAGTTGTTACACCCACATCTCATGATTACCACTAATCATGAGATTAGGGCATAAGTTTGAGGATTATACTTAATACAAAGTTCACTCCTGACTTTTTTTCATTTATTTCAAACTCTTTGTTTTCTCGCATTCAATCACATAAACAAACTTTACAAAAGAATTAAACCTTGATTACTCTAATATGATCTCAACATTAATGATACACATCCAAACATTCATTCTATTCCTCACACTTCCATGTACATACAACATGACAACCAGATATAGACTCTATTATTAAGGAAACAAAGATACAAATCATCATTTAGAACTCTCTCTCAACTCTATACAAGGACCTAGAGTGATAGGGACCGACAGATTTAACTAATTTCATACTTATCTCCTGTGGTAGATCTACGTTGATGCAATGACATCTTCAGTCCAGGAGTTACCCCTAAAATTGTGAGTAGAGGGGTGAGCCTACTTGCTCAGTGAATGAGTACTTCAAAGAAATAGTCTAGAGCACTTATATAATTACATATATAGTGTTGAGAAACTGATATCAATTATAATAGTAGTAATCTTTAAAGATTCTAATCATTCATAAACATAAATATGGCAGGATACTCTAGATATCTACAAGAGTGAATTAATATATGAACATTCTTGATTGATCATAAAGAGAACTACTAATTTAGAAACATATAAAGAATAATTGAATAATTGTGAACACTTGTTTAACCTCTCATTCATCCTATTATGTCCTGAACCCACATGAGGTGTACTACAACATGTTAAAGAATTGCATCAAGCTACATTTTCAATGTATAAGGGTTAGAAGCATGCTCGGGTTCCTAGGCATATCTCTTGAGTAAGACATCTGCCTCTCGGCGGCTAATGGGAGTGACCAGATATCTCAAACTCCACCTCTCAACCTGGGTACTCAGGCGGTGAGTCAAAGCCCTCATGCTTATTGTACATCAATGGACCTACCGACCACTGATCACTACAACATGTAATACATGTACCACCAACATCCCAGGTTGGTGTTGGGTACCACACAATTGTAAGGAGTCTATCGTACTAGTCAAGACCTCGCACCCTACTTGTGTGCTCTGGCTTACCTCGATCTAGACTACCTCCAATAGGGAAATTGTTTCCTCTCCACAACGTGTGCCTCATCCAGTGAGGATTCTATAGTGTTCAGGGCATCTAAATGTCTAATTCACTCTTTAAGTTCACAATTCAGTCATCACATCAACATATCTTAGTTTAGCTTTGTAAATCGTTCATTTCATAGATCATCTGATAATATTTACCACAGACTAAACGGTTAATCATCATCACATCTCATACTGAGAAACATTGATATCACAATACTTGATTCATTAAACACCCTATCCTTAGGGTTTCATTTACCTCATTCACTTATCACATGACTCACATAAGGATTTAATGTGTCATAAACATGCACTGAATAAAGATTGCTTTCAACAAGTCATATACAATCAACATATGTATGAAATCCCAGAATTAAAATAAATTAGGGTTTCTACAACATTCACTGAGATATCGTGCATCAAGAATAATATTGAATAAATAAAGTCTATGATGTCAAGAAAAGCACTTCAAATGGATTTCCCAATATCAATTCACAAATTCCCAACTTTCCACTCATCTAGGGTTTCACCCTCTTTACTGAGATATCAAGCAAACATTATTCACATCACAATAAATCCAAGATAGTATCTGAGATATATGTACTACTCATTTAGATAAACAATCATTCATAATTAATGAGATTCAGATAGACACATTTCTCTATTTAATTATACAGCAATTTCAATCATAGTCGAAAACCCTAAATTTCAGTTTACTCTTATAACCTCTGCAAATAATTAGGGAATTATCAGTAAGATAGATTGTATTCATTTCTAATATTTTATCATCTAAAATTCATCAAAATAGAGTAATATCCATTTCATATCATTTTGCAAAAATTTGATCAAAACGACAATTTAGGGTTTCACTCGAATATTAAGCAATTGAAGATTATTGGTGATTTAACTCATTTTCTTGCAATATACTATTTAAAGGAAGTACCCACTCACCCTAAGGTGTGAAAACACCTTAAAAATGTAGCCCATCTCTGAAAATCTCAAATCCATATCAAAACCCTAGCAAATCATTGGTTTCTTCTTCCTTTCAACTCGGAAACCCTAGAAATGAGGGATTGTGAAGAAAGAGTGAGAAAAGGGGAAGATCTGATACCATTTCGAATAAAATTAGAGGATGAATGGAATCTTGACATGTGAGAGAAGATTCACCATGAAAGTCTATGCTAAGAAGCTAAACTTACTTGATTTCATCATATCTCAGATAGAGAAACCCTAGATCAGCAATTCCACCACTTTCTCCTCTCAAACCCTAACTCTCCCTCTCTCTCCAAGAATTCATTTCTCTGGAATGAATCATGAATTATGAGATCTCCTTAGGCTCTAGCTTGGTCATGTAGAGCAATTGAGGTACTTGGGTAATTTACACATTGACCCCTCACTACACTTTTTCTTATTTCAGCAGATATTTCTGTTATAGAAGAGTTACTATAATTCGTTTATTGTAGAGGTCAAAATCCTCAAAAAATTATGTAAATTTATCAAGATGTATGAAATGTAATTTCATAGCTCCAGTATAATTTTAAGATCTTTCTGAGTTACCAATAAATAATAAAAAATCAAAACTAAACTTCTAAATAACACTCTGTCAGCATTTTGGTAGATGTATAGTTTGACCGAGAACCACATTCAAATAATATCCAAATATTCTGTAATTTTTCTCCAACATGAATGATTTAATTATACATATCATATAAAAAATTCAATTAAATACAAAATACGTAGAAAATTTGAAAAATCATTTATCACACTATTATCATGATCAAATTCCATATTCATGTACTATCAAAACTCTATTTTTTGTCGATTAGGGTTTACATTTCTAAAATCCTAATTCTTCAAACTAAAATCATAATTAGAGTTTCTTATTAGATTTGAAACATTACAATTGATCTACTATCATTAATCAAGTTAATCAACCATGTAATCATTTAGGTAAACCCTAGTTTACCAATTAAGCACAAATGTGGTCATAACACAACCTTCAACAACTACTGCTCTCCAAGCCAATCTTCTTCGACACCTCCCACTTGTCCATGTCACTGGAGACCACCTAAAAATATGTGGTAACCCATGAGAGTGAGACCCATGTCCCAGCAAGAGATATAACTCTCAACAACGGTTATTGATTACAGTAGGTTATATTATTAAACATGATAAGTTGGTTTAAGCGACTTGAGTAGATAAACATCTTAAGAAATTATAACATATTAAGCAGATGATGTATCAAATAGTGCATTAACAACTTTATTAACAAGGTATTTAGGGGAAAGATAAAACTATCATTATCTAAGAAGTTGTACAAGATAGTAACTAAGTAGCATACTAGAATAAGGCAAGGGTAAACAACCAATGTGAGTCGTGTTTAACCCTAAACAGATATACTACACAGCTGGATGACGTCTTTTATTAAGATATGGGGAAATTGAGGTGTACTACTCAAATGCCAACTGACCACCACTTGGTTTTAATCAGTTCCTTACAATATCTAGGAGTATTGACATCCTAAGATCTCTTCCTCTTATTCAATATAAGTGAAAAGATAGTGACATAATAGTCAAGCGACCTGTAGTGACATAAAGTCAATCTACTAAACATTGCCCCATCCTTGGTATAAAGGTCATGGCACCCAAAACCAGGGTATATGCCACCTTATCATCTAAGGTACACCCACAACTGTTCTCAATCACATATGCACAAGTATCAATTGTTTCTCAAACTGAGACATGACCACAGTCATCCTCCATAACCTTGGAATCCAGATGATAAGGACACAAAGTCACAAGCACCATGCATACTCAACAGTATGCACTCTGAGTTTCCCTTGGGAATACTAGTTTCCCCATCCAGCAAGTTCTGACACTGAATGGTTCTACGACATAGGACACTGCATGATTGGGGTTACACTTTATTAGTTATTGCCAATTGGGTGAATTGGGGATGCATCAAACAAGTGGGCATACAAACCCTAATTCATTTCTAGAAAGCATTAATATATGGCAACACCAAAATATATAAAATGTAGGAGGTATAAATATTGTCACATCATTACATGATACCATTCTTGTCACATAAGCAAGAGGATCACACCTCCAATTGGGCTCAGACGTTCCCAAGGGTCATCAAGACCATCACAAGATGAATCACCTACAATAACATCATTATATTTCCATGCCTTACCAAAGGCTCAACAACCATCACCATATTTGTGATACACATTTTTAGCATAACCTTGCATTAATATGTTCACATAATAGCACGTTAGAGTCAAAGCCACATTGATAGGATATTCCATCACAACATTAGTCACATAGGAGAGCTAAGTATAAGAAACTATACCAATTTATTGTATTAGGGTTTGGTTTATCAAGGAGATTTGGATTAGTATTTCACATCATCTGATTATGGTGATCATAAGTTTACATTCATACGAGGGCAAAGGTAAGACTACATGGTTAAAGGCATAACACAATCAGTTCTACATCATTAAAACCAAAACATCATACCATGTGCATCACCATGAAACAATCAGATGTTGAGGGGTAAAATCATCAAGTAAAAACCTTGGACAAACCATCAAGAAAGCCATCGAGTTGTGACCTACAAAGAGACCAACTAAACCTAAAAAGTCATCATTTGATCATATGATATGCACCATTGGTTGTTGACTCAAAGAAAACCATCAGTTGTGGTAATGTTACCCATCATCACTTGTGGCACCATGGATCACCATTAGTTGTGGTGTCCAATACCACCATCGATTTTGGGGTGTGCATCACCCCCATCGGTTCAAGGAGTCAGAACCTCCATTGATTGACACCATCGATTGTTGAGTCAGTAGAACCATCGGTTGGTGATCATAGGTCATTGGACCATCGAGATTTGGAGTCAGGACAACCGTTGGTTGATGAACCAAAAGGGCCATCAGTTTTCTGACTCTATACTCCCATTGGTTGTCATCAACAAGTGAGAAAACAAAGCAAAACACAAAGGAAAACCATCATTTGGTGAAGGGAAAGAAAACCATCAGATCAGGCCATCACTAGGCACTAAGACCATCGATTCTTGGCACTAAAGGAGTCAAAATAGATCTCAAGGTAGGACCGTTAGTTGGCATGAGAAACACAAGAAAATAGAACTAAATCTAACCAATTGGTTCTAGAAAGAAGGCAAACCATCTAGTTTTAGGAAAAGGTAGAAAAAACCTTAAAACCCTAAGTAACCCATCGTTCAAGAGAGACCAAGAACCATTGTTTTTCAAGAAAGCATGCCCCAAAGCTTACTCTACCATAGGAAGGTCGTGCACAAGTTTTAGAACACATCCAAGAAGATAAACCACTAAGGAATTAGCACCTAAGCTCAAACCCTAGGCAAAGGTAGGATCTTTCTACTTAGAACTAAATTTTAGAGCAAGATCTAGCACATGCAAACTATAAGTCAGCAATAAATGTGGAGAAAGATATAAAACTTGCCACTAGGAAGAAGAACAAGCTCCAAACAGCAAGGTAGCTCGAGCACAAGAGGAAGGAACCCTAGCTTAGCACTCTACATAGCCAAGCAAGCTTCTTCTCCAAGAAAGAGAGCAAACCCTAGGTCAAGGAAGCAAGAAAGAAGGGTTCTTTAAGATATATAGCAAGCTCTACCATGGAACACCATGGACACAACCAAGAAGAAGGAGGAAGGTGGTAGGGAAGAAAGGAAAATTAAGGAAAGAGGGGATAGCTTACCTACTTTGGTAAAGAGCAAGCAAGGAAAGCTCCTCAAGCTCCAAGAGAGGGTACATCTGAACCCTCACTACACAAGCAAGAGTATCGACCACATTCTTCTACCTTGGCCACCTTCTCCTACACTAAAGCAAGAAGAATGAAGCTCTAGAAATCAAGGAAGATAAAGGAGTCCAAAAGGTTCGTTTGCATGGGAGGTAGGAGGTTTATATAGCTATGGATGAGAGAGAAGAGAAGGTTTAGGTCCCCTAACATGTTTGCCAAGTGTCCATGGCCAAGGGACATCACATCAATGCATGAAGCAACTCCATCAATTGTAAAGACTACTAATCCATTATATCTTGATCCTCCCTAGGTGGCCATCGCGTTTCATCACTTGGTGACCATTAGTTCTTGAAACCCTTGGTCACTAGGTGGAAAACCACTAATTGATCACCCCTTCCAAGAAAACCACCGGTCCACTGGACCCCAATAGAGAAGACCATAGACATACCACCTCTAGAGATCTCCATCGATTGTCCCCACCTAAGGATGACCATAGGTTGTCATCCAACCAATGGGAACCATCTGTTGATGGCCTCTCAAGGTATCTCATCCATGGGAGCAAAACCCTAACCTACCCTAGAGAGGTAACTCCACCAAACCAAGGTACATCTAGGCACCCCAAGCTACAAACAACTCAAGAATCATAAGAAAACATGTAAGGAACAAAAAAACATGTAAAAAATTGCAAGAAAACCCTTAGATATGAATAAATCTTAGAAAAATCCAACATGTACAAAATTGCATAACTTTCTCAAATAGTGTCCAAACTGGAATAAACTTGAAACTTAAGCTTGTCACATGATATCAAAATATATCTTAGGGTTAGATTAATGTTTTAAGCACTTAATTAAGGTAAGAAAGCATGTTGAACCACTAATCAAGGTCTGGGGTCTTACAAATACCTCTACCTCCACCAAGGCTCTAAGGTCTTGACCTCAAAAGAGGCACAACCAACAATGACCCTTTAAGACAAACACCAACAAACGTCAAGGAGTAATCTTGCTACTTCATAGAAAAAAAATAATTTCTAGCATGAAACAATGCATCTATACACCACAATTGTGCCTCCATCTTCTATTGTGATGATATTTTTTATCTTTTTTTCTTGTTAATCTTATTATTCTTACTATGAGTGGATAGTCATCTCACTAGGGTGTGGGGTGTGGCCCCTTTACTCTTTTTTTCTCCTTTTTACTATTGTTTTGCATGTATGAACATTACTTGCTTGGCCAACTATTTTGCAAATTTATCATATCTTGGATGTAGAGAACTTCAAACCTAAGATATGAGATATCATTTGATTCATGTTAAATCCTTAATGAGAATTCTATATAGGTGCTTTCTGAGGTGATAAGTAGATGATCTCTATATAACAAAAAAAAAGTTAAAGTAACATCTGTCCAGTTTTGATCCTAATGTTGAAAGGGTATTTACCCAACCATCACATATGTTGTTGATTCAAGATATAAATTGACTAATACCATATTTTCTTGATGACTATTCTATTTAGATCATTTTTGTCTATTGTTTCAATTTAAGAGATTTCAAGTTGATGCACTCCAAATGTCTATACTTACAAATCATAGTTTGAAGAAATCAAGGCATATATGCAAAAAGATCAAGATAGAAGATTACATAGTTTATCTCCTTATACCATTTTCAATCACTTATAAATATTTTATGAATTAGTTAATCTCAATAGTATAATAGAATTATTTATATTAATGAAACTAGCCCTTTGCATTAACTTCATTCATCCAATCCATGTATTTTCATCAGCCAAGATTTTCGTGGACATGTCTCGGACTATGTGCCAAAATGCACAAGATAAAAAATGCCATCAACCAAAAAGTTACTGTCCTTATAACTCGGTCAATAAGGTTGCCAAAACTTGTTTGCTAGTGTCATTGGTTAAGTTATGACCTATGCATCTTGGTTGATAGTAATGTAGATGGAAAATGTAAAATGGTTGTTAGAAAGAAGAGAAAAAGTGAAATAGATATGTTGGAATCTCTTCTAAATGTATAAAATTCATTATAAATAATTCTAATAACTAGGAGGCATCCTCAACTACCTTGATATGTGTTCTTTGGTTAGTCAAGCATTAAAAATTACCTTGTACTATAATTGAGAGAGAAAGTGCTTCAAAGATCCCCTATCCACTCTCTTGATCTAAATCACTTGCTACATCCACAAGAGTGACTAGGAAATATATAAGAGAGCTAGTCCTAAATTTATAACTTGGGAGGCTCTCACTTTCCTACCTCCATTCTCTGTTTATCATAAAGATGAATATTCCCTCTCTTAGCTAAAAGAAGAGAATAATAAGAAGGGGAAGGAAGTACTTGATGAAAATCTTCTCCTTGGTCAAGGTGAATTCAAAGGTGGAAGATCCAAGTTAAGAGTGGGTAAGTCCCTTAAGTTTTAAGACTCGTTTAAAGAGTGGGTAAGCCCTTGGTGAAGGTCAAAGCCTCGTTGCAAGAGCAGGTAAGTCCTTGTTTATACTAAAGATTTTTGGTCATGGATAGGTAAGTTCTTTACAAGGCTGTTGGCTCCCTTGGCCTAAAAGGGAAGGTAGTTATCCCTTGATCTATAAAAGTGTGGTAATATGTTGTAACTCTTATAATGAAAAATAAGGAGTGACACATGGTTGAAGATCCTAGAGATTTACCCATATAGGTAGTCGATGTACGTCCTTGAGATATGGAAACACTATAGATATTGTCTTCTCTTATGGATTGTTAAATCTCTCTCCCTTGTTTTTCATAATTGCATTATTATCTAGGGAAATATCTTGAAGGTATAATGCATTTTAAGTGATTTTTAGCTCTATCCACCCACTCTAAGGCCCACTATAAGTCTAAAAAATTGGTACTAGAGAAAGGTCTTCTCTGAGAAATACTTCTACAAGTAGGAGAAGATGGAAAAAAATCAAGAAGGGATATACCACCTCAATATTCTAGTCTTTGATGCGAGAAACTTTCAATTTTAGAAGAGAAGAATGCAATTCCACATTCAAGGATCAAGTCTTGAACTATGGAGAATGGCGAATCATCCATACAAGAAACCAAAGACAAATATAGAGGAATGGAATGATGCTACTTTTTAGAAAGTAATCTTGAATGCCAAAGTCATAAACATACTCTATGTCACTGCCCCCACCAAGCTCAATCAGACTTCTTCTTGTGACATGGACTATGATATATGGAGAAAGCTATGTTTCACTTATGAGAGGACATATCAAGTAAAGGAAATGAAAGTCTACCTTCTCACTCAACACTTTGAAGGCTTTAAAATAGACAAGACAGAGAGTGTGGATGAAATATTCAAGCCTCAACATAATTGTGAATGGCCTTTCCATCCTAGGAGATACCATGGACAATGGTAAGGTGAACTCCAAAATTGTTCGTTCTCTTACTCGTTGGTGGGTAAAGAAGGTGACTACCATAGAAGAGACTAAAATGCTCTGGACTATTCTTATTAAAGAACTAATACGAAATCTTCAAGAGTATGAGATAAGGAACAACTCATAAGAAGAAGAGGAGATTAAAGAAGAGAATAAAAAGAAGACGGAGAAGGTGACTTCTTTCCATTCTTCATCAAGTCACAAATCGTTCTTAGGTGAAGAAGATGACATGTACTCAAAGGGTAGATCCTCCAAAGGCAAGCCTTCTTCCTCCTCCAGACGCTTCACATGTGGAAAGAAGGGTCACTACATGGATGATATCCCACATGGAAAAAAGACTTGTCATCACAAGGGAGACAAGGAAAGGGATGAAAAGCACAAGAAGAAGAAGAAAGGCCATAAAAAATCTAGTGGCTCCTCTAACTCTAGCTCAAGTGAAATCTCTAATGAAAGTGAAGTTGGAGAATTCCACTTTACTCTTGTGGCAAGCACAATTAAAGATTGAAATGAGGTAGATATAAACTCTTTAGCTAAAGAATCACTAATTGAAAACATTCATGCAACTTGTGCCTCTCTTAAGTATACTAAGAATAAAAAGAAAATTCTATCAAAGATTATTGACAACTTTTTCATGAATAAATTACATTGAACATGTTAACATTTTCTTACAAAATAACGTTCATAGTCTTCAAAAGTGTTATCTAGAACTTGAATTTAATTTCAATGGTGTTGAGATAGAATACAATTCTTATCTCAAAGAAGTAGATGATCTCAAACTTGGAAATTCTAGATTCTTGATAAGATTTAAGTTTTCAAAATATCAACCTTCAATGCCAAGTTCATGTGAAAAGAATACTAAAATGTTGATTCTCTCATGTTTGATATTTTTTCCTAAAATATAAAATTAGGAAAAAGATATTTTTTGTAAGGAATATAGTTTAAAAATAGTGTTTATATTTATAAGATTACTATGCTTGAAAATGAAAATGCTTCCTTGCTTGGACAAATAAATGTTCTCATTTAATCTTGTTCTAATTTTACTAATAGAGGGAATGATATTGCTTCCACTCATATTGAAAAATATTCTTGTATGACTAAAGCTCTTTGTTTAGAGACTAATCTTTTACATGCTATAGATGATATTAATTGATTATCTTCTACTACAACTTCTCTTATGCATATACTCATATTTTGAGATCCTCTTTGCAAATATTCTTTTATGGTAAAAAGGATATTAATGATATCTTTGATCGTGCTATCAAGTAAAATGGTATATGTGGTATTGCAATTGATATTAGTCAAAAGAATAAAAATGAAAAAACCTCCAATCTCAATGGAGAATTCTCGAGTTCCAATTATAAGGGCACTTGTAATGACTGCAAGACATTGGTCATTGTTTCACATAATCCCCTTTTAGGAAAGCATCCGAAATCAATAGGACTTTGGTTGCTAATTATACCCCACCAAACCCAAAAATATGATTGGGTACCATTCCATCTTTCTTCTTGTAGGTCACATGCAAACAACTTGATATGCGCTATTGATTTGCAAAGCATTTTCTCAATCCACATAAAAGAATAAAGGTGAGATGTGCATAGGTTGGCAACAAGTGGAAAAGAAACAGTAAGAATATAGGTAAATATGTTCTTGTTCATATCCAAACGTTTCTTGATATTGCCTGGTCAGTTTGCACTTTACATATAGATCTTGGGTCAAAATTTGTGTACTATGATTTTCATCATTTAGTTGCTCAAAAAATGACCTTGATGCTTCCATAGTGCATTACTAACTTATTTATACATATTTGGATATGGCTTCTATTTTTATCATACCTCTAGACATGTTTTTTTTTAAAATTGTGCATCTTTGAAAATCAATTTTCATCAGCCAAGATTCTCCCAAGAACATCTTGGTCGATGAACTCCCTTGGGATTTGTCCAGTTGTTGTCATTGACTAAGATATTCCACCTAGACAGTCAGTCGATGCTACTTGCACTGAACACAAAAATGGACAATTGGACGAATCTCCATCCTAACTGGACCTTCTCAATGAATATATTATACTTATGGAATTTGTATTCATATTGACTTGACCTAAAGTCTCTATATTACATATCACTCTATCTTTCTAATTGATCAAATAGTTGGTATCTATATATCTTACAGTTACTTGATTAAGTTTTTCTACATATTTTAATGACAATTTCTTTGAGTCTCATGGTTGTTATTGAAATGCTTCTGATGTGCCTTAGCTTGATACATATTTCTAGTTGTACTACTTGTTTGATGCAACCTTGAGTTTCTGGTAAACACCTTCAGCAGTTATGCATGTTTTCTAGTGATTACCATCCATCATGGCTTCCTAAATTTCATATTTCTTGTATGGATATATCTCTACATCTACTAACATCATGCTTTAACTTGTGTATCTTACGCTATGGCCTAGATCCTAACGCTAATCCTAACTTGTGATATCATCTACTAGTAGTATAGCTACATATGATTCTAGTAGTTTCAAACTATATACTATGCTTGTATTTTGTTTCAACATGCTCAAACTTAATTCCTGATCTATATATATAATAGCCTATGTTACTTGTTAGAACTACATCTAGGTTTTTCAATTGCATGTCTTAAATTTTCCACTTGCTTTTGTTCTTCTACTATCCCTTTCTAATAAAAAAAATGTAGCTCATCACCCCTACTTTTTCATATGAAAAATGGGAGAAGACATGTCTTATGCAAGGGGGAAAAGAACATACATGATCTGAGGACATAGTTTCTATTTATTGTGAAAGCTAACCTTGAAGTAGGAATAGAAAAAATTAAGGGAGAGTATATAAATTCAGTTAGCATAAATTGAGGGGCAGCATGTGAACTTAATTCCTAAAACCCCTAGGTTTCTCCAAAGGTGTTATTTTATTTAAAAGCTTTTAATACATTTACCTAATGATTAATTATCTTCAAAAGGGGGTAGCATGTTGATTCAAAGTCTAATTGACTAATCCCATGTTTTGATGATGATTTCAACGTTTACTTATTTGTTTGTAATGTTTTATTTAATAAATTTTAGATAAAAACACTCCAAATGCCTAAACTCGCAGACCCTAGTTTGAAGAATTTAGTCATATATGTAAAAAGTTCAAACTGAAGATTACATAGTTTATCTCCTTAGACCAATTTTTAGTCACTTTGTAATGATTGTTAGACTTGTAATTAAGATGAAAATGGTAATAGAAAAATATTTAGATCAATAAAACTAGAAATTGTTATTAAATTTCTTAATTTGATCTAGGCAATATCATCAGCTAAGATTCTTTGGACCTATCTTGCCAGATGAGCATGATTACACAAGACAAGTAATGAAATTTCCCAAGACTTTATTGTCATTGTAACTCAGGCAATGAGGCTTTCAAACCTTGCATGCCAGTGTCACCAGCCAAGTTGTGATATATGTATCTCAACATAAGGTATTGTAGCTGGAAAGTTCAAAATAACCGTTAGAGAGAAAAAAGTAAAATAGATCCATTGGACTCTCTCCCAAGTGGATAGAATTTGTTCTAAATGATTCTAACATCTATGAGTCATCCTAAATTATAAATAGGATCACTTGGGATTCATCCCATGGTAACACAAGCACTACAAAAACCCATATACTATTCCTAAGAGAGATAGTGCCCCAAAGAGTCCCTATCATGCTCATGTGTTGAATCACTTTATGCATCCATTAACATGAGTAGAAAATATATAAGAGACCTAGTACTACATGTATACCTTGTGAGACTCTCACTTCCCTACCTCCAATCTCTCTTTTATCATGGAGATGAAGATTCTCTCTCTTGGATAAGATAGGAGAAGAAGAATGGTAGGAGCCCCTTGATGAAAATCTTCTCCTTGGTGAAGGTGAATCAAAGGCAGAAGATTCGAGTCGAGAGTGGGTAAGCAATGTTGAAGGCTGAAGACTTGTTGTAGGAGTGGGTAAGTCTTTTATGAAGGATGAAGACATGTTGCAAGAGTAATTAATTCCTTAGTAACACTAAAGACTCTTTCTCATGCATAGGTAAGTCCTTCATAAGATTTTTGGCTGCCTTGGCATAAAAATGAATCTAGTTATTCCTTGGTCCAATTGATGGTCTTATATTGTAACTCTTGTAATGGAAAATAAATAGTGACACATGGTTGAAAATCCTAGAGATTGACTCCTCTAGGTAGTGAAGCTATATTCTTGAGAGACAAAACCACTATACATAGTGCCTTCATTTTTGGATTGTTCAATATCTCTCCCTTTCTCTTCATACTTGCAATATTATTTGGAAAATATCTTGAAGGTCTGATGAGTTTTGTTTAACTGTTTTTTATCTAAATTCACCCCCTCTATATTTTATTATAAATCTAACATATGTAAGTTTATAATTATTATGATGTAGTGAGAGAGTGAATGTTTAGCACCTCACCTTAGTGTTTCCAACCATTAAAAAATCTAGAAATTTAATACACTCTTTCGTCATTGTGATATATTTTACTATAATAAAACAATCAAAATTGTGTTATAATACTAGTTCATGGTCACTTTAATCAAACTACTTCTTAAAAGTGTTATCCTTTGGGTATGATCCTTACTATAATGTGATAAAATATATCTTCTTGCAAGTGGGGCTTTTATACACCTAATTTGGCTAAAAACTATGGATTCAGTCCCTAGGGAATTTACATGTGAAATAATTTCCTACATCACTCTACAATATATTCAATTACAATCAATATTTAAGTTTAAAAAATGATTAAATCAGAATTTTTAGTAGAAATATTTTGACCTAAAGATCCCAAAGAACAATGATACATGGAAGGAGATTGACCATCTTCCTCCTCACACCCTCTTTACCACGACCACATCCAAAACCCAAATATGAAACTGATTATGAGGATGAGTGGGACTTCTTTTAGGTTCTTGGTTTGGTAGGAGGAATTCTTAATGAAATTGTGCCCTTCCTTGAGGTCAAAGCTGATGAGATACTAGACTGGTAAAGAAGAGACCCCCCCACTTTCAGGAGTGGTGGTCGTTGCAACAATCCTCATGGAGTGCAATTTGGATCAAGGGAAGTCATTGCCACTAAAAACCTTATCATTGAGGCTCCATGAGACTAGATAAAGGTGAGGAGGGGATAACAACAACAGTGGAATCCTTGGCCACAGAGCACAAGCGCTATAGTTGAAACTCTTAACAACTTTGTTTGTGTACATTGATAGATAGCACACCATGCATTTGTAAGAAAAAATGAGAGTTAGGGGACATGACTTGTGAGGGAACAACCTCCTCAAGTGCCAAGACCGGGTTGGGCTACACCCAGCCAAGTCAAAGCTGACCAACCAACTGAGAGTCCATTCCATACCCAATCAAGGCTAAACATAGCCCAATTAAGCTCTAGGTAGAAGAAGGCACCTTTCCAAAGTGCTACATTGTGAATCATCATCATTTGGATCACATATCAATGAGCGTCATTAGTATATTCAAGGTAAATCTTATAAAATCACTATACAATTCTAGGAGCATCGAATTATATAAAATAAGTTGTCCTTTTTAATAAAATAAATAAGAGGATTTCAATGAATTTGGTTTTAAGACCTAATTTTATTCCTAATTTCAAAAGTTAGTTCATATGCCTCGTCTTGGTTGAATCAAATGGAAAACCCTAGAGTAGGTTCAAAAAATTATTGTTACATTATAAAATCATTTGCTTTTCTTAAAGTATGATTTTCTTAATAAATCTGATATTGACGATGAAAATGAAATTATGATTAATAAAAGGTGGATTGTCTTAACTTGATGTTTATTATAGTCTTTATTAGTTGAATGAAGAAATTTAAGTCAAAACAATGGAACCCTAGATTCCATCTAAATACCCAAAACGCTAGAACACTTGCTAAAACTCTAGTTAGATTTTTTTGGAGAAATTAGGTACACTTTAAGAGTTAAATGATTGATTTCATATTAGTGCTTGAATTGATTTGGTTAATTGTATTTGGACATTAAATGCTCTCAGAAACAACTATGTGGCTTATTGGTTGTTAAATACCTTAATCCTGCACAATTTTCATGCAATTTACCAAAGTTTTCTCTTGCTCCTAAAGTTGTATTATTTTTTTGAATTCTCAAGTGCTAAGAAAATGTGTTTATTTTTTTATGAGGACCTGATAATCTAAAATTCATAAGGGTATGATCACTAAAGGGTGAATAAAGACTAATATGTTGCTAGGGAGTTACTATCAACAAAATTCATTATTTGAACATAATATATTGTCCATTGTTGGAACATAATAAGGTCAAATGGTGGACCTAAAGTAAAGTTAAATATTAAATAAACCTTGGTTCACCATGTGAGGTACCTGGTTATCAGTTAAAATAAAAAATCAAGTTGTGAAGTTCACTACTTGAAAAATATTTGATATTTGTTGTCATATACATTGTTACTAGTACTTATGATACTTTTCTTGCACACTTGTACACACCATAGCATATGACAAATCACATTTTGTCAACGTTTTAGGTTATATTCAAGATTCAAAAGTGGAGTTGTGGTTGATCCAAACCAATGAAAAGAATTAAGCTTTACACAACCATGGAGGAAGATAATCATTTTCTATTTCCAAAAATAGTTTGCTTTCTAAATATAGTTTTTAAGTATCCTTGTTCTCTATCTCCAATTGGAGCTTGATCATGTTAATGTTCATATTATATATCTTGAGTAAAGTGTCCATTATGTTTTTATTAATTTTATTAATATGGTTTTGGAACTATCAGTTATCTTACATTGCTTATCTAATACTCATTTATGGGAATAACGAGAGGAGGGGTTCGTTAAATATAGTATTACCCACTACATTTGAGTTCTTGTCCTTAGACTCAAGTTCTCTATATAGTGAAGAATTTTTTATATAACTATACATGTTGAAGTAATGATCCTTGTGAATCAATAATGTTCTTTCATTATGTTTATGATTTATAATGATGTTTCATGAGAATTCTATTATATAATTTACACTATTAATACTCCATGATACTTATTGTAGTATACATTCCTCATTTCTACATGGCTATGTACATGATGTACACAAGTGAGGAGAAACATCAGGATGGGACCAGATAATATTTGAAAGAGTTTGGAATATCATTCATGTTACTTTGGTAGGGTGGCCTCTATATGTGATTTGAGTATTTGTATTAACTATAAGATCTTATTCATGTATCTTGATTTTTTGAAATATGATTTATTACTATTTGATGAAAATAACATGTACAAGGATAATTTTATTATCAAGAAATTTTGTATTTTATTTTTTGGTATATATGCATAAAGAGTCAATCATATGATGATCATAATGGCATATCTTGTAAATGATTTGATTTATAATAAAGGCAATCTTCCAATTTATTCTGTTATTCAGTTATGAGATAATGATAAACATAATAAATGTCTACAGAATGATATTACGCAATGATGTATGTCTTCAGGTTGAAGACCTAAATGAGGAGATCATATGGATGTCAAGAGTATATGAATTCTTATTATGTCCCTATCAAAAATCATTATGGAAGGATAATAGACAACAATAACACATAAGACTAGAGTTTGTGTTGTTTGATGATAGAATATCATTAATCATGATATGTGATATCAAACCAAGCACATAGATATTTGTTAGAGAATAGAGTACCAGACAGACCCACCTTGAGAGTGACACATGGAACCATGAATGGTAGTCAAAATAATCTCTCATAGTGATGGTGGTGATTGTGGTTCTTAGACCTGAAGTCACTACACTCATCACATGTCATTTAGTGAGCTTCGAAATCATCCATCGCGGTCCTAAACAAGGGTTTCCATATAGGTGGTGCTTGGGTGCACTATGACACATGGGGATGATTGTGAGTGGTGTAGACGGGATTTGTCCCTCCTATAGGAGTTTGATATCCTAGACACTTGATAAGTGACACTGAGAAATGTATGGCCATGTTGATGTGATTAAATATGTGATATTGAGCTTACACATATCTCAGAAAGTCTTCTCTAGTTCAAGGAACATGAATTGAAAGTTGAAGAGGATGAAGATTCCATGCCTCGAGTTCAATCTGGATATTTGAGATAAAGGAACTATACAATTATTGTAACACAATCAGAGATGATAGGTTAAGTTATTCTCCAACTTATTCAATTACTTGGGTAGCAATGAAGTGTTTCTAGATATCAATCATTGCTTGTGAAATCATAATATGATTATGAATATCACTACAAAATCAATAGGACTTTGGTGGCTAATTATACCCCACCAAACCCAAAAATATGATTGGGTACCATTCCATCTTTCTTCTTGTAGGTCACATGCAAATAGCTTGATATGAGCTATTTATTTGCAAAGCATTTTCTCAATCCACATAAAAGAATAAAGGTGAGATGTGCATAGGTTGGCAACAAGTGGAAAAGAAATAGTAAGAATATAGGTAAATATATTCTTGTTCATATCCAAACGTTTCTTAATATTGCTTGGTCAGTTTGCACTTTACATATAGATTTTGGGTCAAAATTTGCATAATATGGTTTTCAACATTTAGTTGCTCAAAAAATGACCTTGATGCTTCCATAGTGCATTACTAACTTATTTATACATATTTGGATATGGCTTCTATTTTTATCATACCTCTAGACATGTTTTTTTTTAAATTGTGCATCTTTGAACATCAATTTTCATCAGCCAAGATTCTCCCAAGAACATCTTGGTCGATGAACTCCCTTGGGATTTGTCCTGTTGTTGTCATTGACCAAGATATTCCACCTAGAAAGTCAGTCGATGCTACTTGCACTGAACACAAAAATGGGCAGTTGGATGAATCTCCCTCCTAACTAGACTTTCTCAATGAATATATTATACTTATGGAATTTTATTCATATTGCCTTGACCTAAAGTCTCTATATTACATATCACTCTATCTTTCTAATTGGTCAAATAGTTGGTATCTATATATCTTACAGTTACTTGATTTAGTTTTTCTGCATATTTTAATGACAATTTCTTTGAGTCTCATGGTTGTTATTGAAATGCTTCTGATGTGCCTTAGCTTGATACATATTTCTAGTTGTACTACTTGTTTGATGCAACCTTGAGTTTCTAGAAAACACCTTCAGCAGTTATGCATGTTTTCTAGTGATTACTATCCATCATGGCTTCCTAAGTTGCATATTTCTTGTATGGATATATCTCTACATCTACTAACATCATACTTTAACTTGTGTATATTACGCTATGGCCTAGATCCTAACGCTAATCCTAACTTGTGATATCATCTACTAGTAATCTAGCTACATATGATCCTAGTAGTTTCAAACTATATACTATGCTTGTATTTTGTTTCAACATGCTCAAACTTAATTCCTGATCTCTATATATAATAGCCTATGTTACTTGCTAGAACTACATCTAGTTTGTTCAATTGCATGTCTTAAATTTTCCCCTTTTGCTTTTGTTCTTCTACTGTCCCTTTCTAATAAAAAAATTTAGCTCATCACCCCTACTTTTTGATATGAAAAATGGGAGAAGACATGTCTTATGCAAGGGGGTAAAGAACATACCTGATCTGAGGACATAGTTTCTATTTATTGTGAAAGCTAACCTTAAAGTAGGAATAGAAAAAATTGAGGGGGCGTATATGAATTCAGTTATCATAAATTTGGGGGCAACATGTGAACTTAATTCCTAAAACCCCTAGGTTTCTCCAAAGGTGGTATTTTATTTAAAAGCTTTTAATACATTTACATAATGATTAATTATCTTGAAAAGGGGGTAGCATGTTGATTCAAAGTCTAATTGACTAATTCCATGTTTTAATGATGATTGCAATGTTTACTTATTTGTTTGTAATGTTTTTATATAATAAATTTTAAATAAAAACACTCCAAATGCCTAAACTCAGAGACCCTAGTTTGAAGAATTTAGTCATATATGTAAAAAGTTCAAACTGAAGATTACATAGTTTATCTCCTTAGACCATTTTTTAGTCACTTGTAATGATTGTTAGACTTGTAATTAAGATCAAAATGGTAATAGAAAAATATTTAGATCAATAAAACTAGAAATTTTTATTAAATTTCTTAATTTAATCTAGGCAATATCATCAGCTAAGATTTTTTGGACCTATCTTGCCAGATGAGCATGATTGCACAAGACAAGTAATGAAATTTCCAAAGACTTTATTGTCATTGTAACTCAGGCAATGAGGCTTTCAAACCTTGCATGCCAGTGTCACCAGCCAAGTTGTGATATATGTATCTCAACATAAGGTATTGTAGCTGGAAAGTTCAAAATATATGTTACAGAGAAAAAAGTAAAATAGATCCATTGGACTCTCTCCCAAGTGGATAGAATTTGTTCTAAATGATTCTAACATCTATGAGGCATCCTAAATTATAAATAGGACCCCTTGGGATTCATCCCATGGTAACACAAGCACTACAAAAACCCATATACTATTCTTAAGAGAGATAGTGCCCCAAAGAGTCCCTATCATGCTCATGTGTTGAATCACTTTATGTGTCCATTAACATGAGTATAAAATATATAAGAGACCTAGTACTACATGTATACCTTGTGAGACTCTCACTTCCCTACCTCCAATCTCTCTTTTATCATGGAGATGAAGATTCTCTCTCTTGGATAAGATAGGATAAGAAGAATGGTAGGAGCCCCTTGATGAAAATCTTCTCCTTGGTGAAGGTGAATCAAAGGCAGAAGATCCAAGTCAAGAGTGGGTAAGCATTGTTGAAGGTTGAAGACTTATTGTAGGAGTGGGTAAGTCTTTTATGAAGGATGAAGACATGTTGCAAGAGTAATTAATTCCTTAGTAACACTAAAGACTCTTTCCCGTGCATAGGTAAGTCCTTTATAAGATTTTTGGCTCCCTTGGCATAAAAATGAATCTAGTTATTCCTTGGTCCAATTGATGGTCTTATATTGTAACTCTTATAATGGAAAATAAATAGTAATACATGGTTGAAAATCCTAGAGATTGACTCCTCTAGGTAGTGAAGCTATATTCTTGAGAGACAAAATCACAATACATAGTGCCTTCATTTTTGGATTGTTCAATATCTCTCCCTTGCTCTTCATACTTGCAATATTATTTGGAAAATATCTTGAAGGTATGATGAGTACTATTTAAGTGGTTTTTATCTAAATTCAGTCCCTCTAGATTTTATTATAAATCTAACATATGTAAGTTTATAATTATTATGATGTAGTGAGAGAGTGAATGTTTAGCACCTCACCTTAGTGTTTCCATCCATCAAAAAATTTAGAAATTTAATACAATCTTTAGTCATTGTGATATATTTTACTATAATAAAACAATCAAAATTGTGTTATAATACTAGTTCATGGTCACTTTAATCAACCTACTTCTTAAAAGTGTTATCTTTTGGGTATGATCCTTACTATAATGTGATAAAATATATCTTCTTGCAAGTGGGGCTTTTATGCACCTAATTTGGCTGAAATATATGGATTCAGTCCCTAGGGAATTTACATGTGAAATAATTTCCTACATCACTCAACAATATATTCAATTACAATCAATATTTAAGTTTAAATAGATGATTAAATCAGAATTTGTAGTAGAAATATTTTGACCTAAAGATCCCAAAGAACAATGATACATGGAAGGAGATTGACCATCTTCCTCCTCACTCCCTCTTCACCACGACCACATCAAAAACCCAAGGATGAAACTGATTATGGGGATGAGTGGGACTTCTTTTAGGATCTTGGTTGGGTAGGAGGAATTCTTAATGAAATTGTGCCCTTCCTTGAGGCCAAAGCTGATGAGATACTAGAATAGTAAAGAAGAGACCCCCCCTTTCGGGAGTGGTGGTCGTTGCAGCAATCCTCATGGAGTGCAATTTGGATCAAGGGAAGTCGTTGCCACTCAAAACCTTATCATTGAGGCTCCATGAGACTAGATAAAGGTGAGGAGGGGATAACAACAATAGTGGAATCCTTGGCCACAGAGCACAAACGCTATAGTTGAAACTCTTAACAACTTTGTTTGTCTGCATTGATAGATAGCACACCACACATTTGAGCAAAAGCGAGAGTTAGGGGACATGACTTGCGAGGGAACAACCTCCTCAAGTGCCAAGACCGGGTTGGGCTACACCCAGCCAGGTCAAACCTGACCAACCAACTGAGAGTCCATTCCATACCCAATCAAGGCTAAACATAGCCCAATTAAGCTCTAGGTAGAAGAAGGCACCATTCCAAAGTGCTACATTGTAAATCATCATCATTTAGATCGCATATCAATGAGCATTATTAGTATATTCAAGGTAAATCTTATAAAATCACTATACAATTCTAGGAGCATCGAATTATAGAAAATAAGTTTTCCTTTTTAATCAAATAAATAAGAGGATTTCAATGAATTTGGTTTTAAGACCTAATTTTATTCCTAATTACAAATATTAGTTCATATGCCTTGTCTTGGTTGAATCAAATGGAAAATCCTAGAGTAGGTTCAAAGAATTATTGTTACATTATAAAATTGTTTACTTTTCTTATATTATGATTTTCTTAATAAATCTAATATTGACGATGAAAATGAAATTATGATTAACAAAAGGTGGATTGTCTTAACTTGATGTTTATATATTCTTTATTAGTTGAATGAAGAACTTTAAGTCAAAACAATGTAACCCTAGATTCCATCTAAATACCCAAAATGCTAGAACACTTGCTAAATCTCTAGTTAGATTTTTTTGGAGAAATTAGGTACACTTTAAGAGTTAAATGTTTGGTTTCATATTAGTGCTTGAATTGATTTGGTTAATTGTATTTGGACATTAAATGCTCTCAGAAACAACTATTTGGCTTATTGGTTGTTAAAAACCTTAATCATGCACAATTTTCATGCAATTTACCAAAGTTTTCTCTTACTCCTAAAGTTGTATTATTTTTTTGAATTCACAAGTGCTAAGAAAATATGTTTATTTTTTAATGAGGACCTGATAATATAAAATTCATAAGGGTATGATCACTAAAGGGTGAATAAAGACCAATATGTTTCGAGGGAGTTACTATCAAAAAAATTCCATTGTTTGAACATAATATATTGTCCATTGTTGGAACATAATAAGGTCAAATGGTGGACCTAAAGTAAATTTAAATATTAAATAAACCTTTGTTCACCATGTGAGGTACCTGGTTATCAGTTAAAATAAAAAATCAAGTTGTGCAGTTCACTACTTGAAAAATATTTGATATATGTGTTCATATACATTGTTACTAGTACTTATGATACTTTTCTTGCACACTTGTACACAACATAGCACATGACGAATCACATTTTATCAACGTTTTAGGTTATATTCAAGATTCAAAATTGGAGTTGTGGTTGATCCAATCCAATGAAAAGAATTAAGCTTTAACACAACCATGGAGGAAGATTATCATTTTCTATTTCCAAAAATAGTTTGCTTTCTAAATATAGTTTTTAAGTATCCTTGTTCTCTATCTCCAATTGGAGCTTGATGATGTTAATGTTCATATTATATATCTTGAGTAAAGTGTCCATTATGTTTTTCTTAATTTTATTAATATGGTTTTGGAACTATTAATTATCTTCCATTGCTTATCTGATACTCGTTTATGGGAATAACGAGAGGAGGGGTTCATTAAATATAGTGATACCCACTACATTTGAGTTCTTGTCCTTAGACTCAAGTTCTCTATATAGTCAAGAATTTTTTATATAACTAATGATCCATGTGAATCAATAATGTTCTTTCATGATGTTTATGCTTTATAATGATGTTTCATGAGAATTCTGTTGTATCATTTACATTATTAATACTCCATGATAGTTATTGTAGTATACATTCCTCATTTCTACATGGCTATGTACATGATGTACACAAGTGAGGAGAAACATCAGGATGGGACCTGATAATATTTGAAAGAGTTTGGAATATCATTCATGTTACTTTGGTGGGGTGGCCTCTATATGTGATTTGAGGATTTGTATTAAATATAAGATCTTATTCATGTCTCTTTCTTTTTTGGAATATGATTTATTACTATTTGATGAAAATAACATGTACAAGGATAATTTTACTATCAAGAAATTTTGTATTTTATTTGTTGGTATATATGCATAGAGAGTCAATCATATGATGATCATAATGGCATATCTTGTAAATGATTTGATTTATAATAAAGGCAATCTTCCAATTTATTCTGTTATTCAGTTATGAGATAATGATAAACATAATAAATGTCTACAGAATGATATTACTCAATGATGTATGTCTTCAGGTTGAAGACCTAAATGAGGAGATCATACGGATGTCAAGAGTATATGAATTCTTGTTATGTCCCTATCAAAAATCATTGTGGAAGGATAATATACAAAAATAACACATAAGACTAGAGTGTGTGTTGTTTGATGATAGAATATCATTAATCATGATATGTGATATCAAACCAAGCACATAGATATTTGTTAGAGAATAGAGTACCAGACATACCCACCTTGAGAGTGACACATGGAACCATGAATGGTCTTTCATAGTAATTGTGGTGATTGTGGTTCTTAGACTTGAAGTCACTACACTCATCACATGTCATTCAGTGAGCTTTGACATCATCCATTGTGATCCTAAACAAGGGTTGCCATATAGGTGGTGCTTGGGTGCACTATAACACATGGGGATGATTGTGAGTGGTGTAGATAGGATTTGTCCCTCCTATAGGAGTTTGATATCCTAGACACTTGAAAAGTGACACTGGGAAATGTATGGGCATGTTGATGTGATTAAATATGTGATATTGAGCTTACACATATCTCAGAAAGTCTTCTCTGTTCAAGGAACATGAATTGAATGTTGAAGAGGATGAAGATTCTATGCCTCGAGTTCAATCTAGATATTTGAGATAAAGGAACTATACAATTATTGTAACACAATCAGAGATGATAGGTTAAGTTATTCTCCAACTTATCCAATTACTTAGGTAGCAATGAAGTGTTGCTAGATATCAATCATTGCTTGTGAAATCATAATATGATTATGAATATCACTACAAATGTAACGTAGAGCCTACTGGGTCACACACATAGTATGTTATTGAAATAGGAGTATAACTGTGGACGTGATTTGAAATATTCTGAATCGAATTGATTACCAAAACGTTTAGGTAATCTGTTATAGTAATATCTGGATATAATCTGAGTTAATTGGTTTATGTTTTTAAGTCAATTAATTAGATTCCATTGGTAAGTCAGTTGGCTGACCCAGAGCGATTAACTTGAGATGGATAGTAGAAATTAGTTAATTAACTAATATGATTAATTGAATTAATTAATTTTTTTCTAGAATATTCTTTTATTGGTCCATGAGAGGCTTGTTTTAAATGCAACCACAGCCTTTTGTTCACCCAAGGATTTTTTAGAAACCATGCTTCCTTTCTCTACTATTTATAGGGGCATGACAGTCATATTAGATGCACTCTTGGATACACGCTCTTGTATGTGAAACCTAGATGTCATCATCCCCAAGCGAGAGAAAAGGAGAACAAACCGATGATAGCACGTCATCAAGTAGAAGGTTGTTCCTTTCTCCTAGATTAGGAAGCACGACGTGGAGTTATAGTCTATCCGCGTGGATGAAGTTGAGACGTAGATGTTGAGTTGCCTGCATTCGGAGGACGGCTGGGGACTGTCTGTGCACGCTAGGAGCGACACACATCACCAGATGAAGGGACATCACCAGACTTGCTCTAGAATAAGGTATATCCCTACACCCTCCTCCTGAATATTCTATTGTCGACGAGATCCTCAAGTAGGATATGTGGAGAAAATTGTTATTGCTTTTGTTGTACCCATCACCTCCACAAAACCCAACATTATTATTACTATTGTAATGAATGAGACAAATGCTTTAAATATTGACATTTTCCAAGTATGATCATGATGATCTATGTTTCTGTATAATTAATAATAGATTTCGCTTAATAGTTGGTACAACTTTCTTAATAGACCATGGATTCATTTTCTCTCGAATAAGATACAATGTAGTGGGTGACACCTGTTATAGGACAACTAGAAATGAATATTTACACACATGTCATGAAGTTAGAAACTAAAGGAGGGAAAGTCTTTTTAGGTTATCTCATAAATAATAGGGACAATGAGATTAAGTTCATCATACGTAGTCTAGTGGAGGGCAAGAATTTTCTATAGAACATATTTGAAGGCCTTCCAACAACTCTTTGTGTGGTGGAAGTTGTGTGGAAATTACTATGTGTTGCAGAATGTAACAACTCATGTTTTCTTCAAATTGTTGTGGTACAACCACAATGGATATTTACATGCACGTAATGAAGTCACAAATTGAAGGAGGGAAACATTTTTTGGGTGTTTTTGTTAATAAAATATAGTGAGGTTAAGGTGATCATATGTCGTCCAATGGAGGGGGAGAATTCTCTAAAAGACCATATTTAGAGGCCTTTCGGAAGCCCTTAGTCTCATGAAATTGTGGTGGTTTTAGTACATGTGTCGAGTTGTCGCAATAGAAAGAACAATGAGCAACACATATGCATTAAGAAGAAGAATAAACATCTGCACAAAGAATAAACATGAGACTTACATGGTTCAGTCTAGATAGCTTACTCCATAGGAGGAGAGATAATTTCACTATTATAGGAAGATTACAAAGGAGAGATACTCTAAAAAGAGAGAAAAACCAAAAACCTTGAGAAGGTTACACACAAAGAAGAGAGAGAACTCTCTACGGTACAACTCTGTACATTAGCACCTTTCAATACAAGAAAATCGCATGCCCCTGCGGTCCTATTTATAGGCTCCATGCCATAAGGCTTCAATTAGGAATACACAATCCTAATAGGAGTCTAAGCACAATAAGAGTCCAAGTTTCATGTATAGAGAGCCATCTCCAACTCCAAATAGGAATACTAATCCAAATCCAAGTAGGAACATGGGTTGGACTCAAACCAAGGTAAGACCCAAACTAGGATTGCGACACCATTTAGGATTAGGATTAGGACTAGGATTATTTGAGGAATAACAAATTTCCACCTTGACTCAAAGTCAACATCTTGTAGGAAAAATAGCACACTTATTTTTGTTCATCCCTAAGGGCATTATTGTCAGTTTTTAAGGCTAACCAAGTCCATACATATCCTAAACTTGGAAACTAGTAGTGGCTTTGTTTTCATATCAGTAAGATTATCTTTGTTGATGACCTTCTTATAAATAGAAGACTTGATAAGCACCCAAATGTAATTCTTATGAACAGATTCTATCTATTCATTCATAGCAGCAACCCTTATAGTAGAATTTGGAGACACCACAGCTTCAATGTAAGTAGATGGCTCACCAACATCATTGATCTCCTTGATAGTTGCTAAAGCATAAGAAAAAACATAATTTGAATGTTGTGACGTTGTCCTAATATGTCTTCTTTCTCTTCCATGAGCAACACTATAGGGTTGTGCATCAGGTACCTCATCTTCAACACTATTTGACGTATCTTGACTAATTACGATAGGAGGTGTTAAACTATCACGTGGTCATGATGGCACATCATCAGCCTCTAGCTCCACCTACTTGGTGACACTACAAGAAGGACTTGCATCAAAAGTAGTAACAAAATACTTTTTCTTTGAGAACATATCAGAATCATCAAAGGTATCATTCTATTCAATAAAGAGTTTTAGAGACTTAGGGTTAGGATACCAGAATTTGTACCTGTGGCATCCAACTTACATAAACAAGATTAACTAAAACGGAAGCGATTAAGATTAATGCGAAAGCGATCGTTAACAGCGGATTACTGAAAATCACTAAAAATTAAAACCATTTATCGAGAGATCCATTCACAGGAAAACTCTTTCATTCAGAACCAAAGTAAATCATTACATCCTGGTTCATATATACATATCATGTATCATTGCTTCTCGAGGCATACAAGCATTCACTACTCTGTCTCAACTGTACACAGGTAGTATAAGAACCTCGAGGCTTGAAGCCCAAAATCTCATATCGAATTATTAAAAGCACTAACTCCTAGGACCCGAGAGTACATAGACGACTCATAGGACTAACTATACAAAACTAGACAGCCAATATCTCCACCTGATGGATCAATGTTGTCCTTGTTGTTGTTGTTGCTGCTCTTCCTCTGCTACATAGGTTCTTCCTCTTTTTCTGCGTCTACCTAAAAATGTTGGATTCCACGGGGGTGAGACAATTATAACAATTGCCCCAGCGGGAGATATAACTCTCCGCCAAAACATTATTATTGCAGTTTAATAGAAATAAGATGAGCAGTGGAATCATAAGCTTAACAGCAGATAATTTAATATCTATGCAGATTAGAGAAACATTCTCACTTAAGCTTATTAGTTGTAACTTGATAAACAACATGTCTAATATTCAATAAAGAATTTAAGAACATTTATAACACTTATCCATTTAGGATATACTAAGTCAAATAACATCAACCAATGATTCACGTATTTAATCTTATGCAAATACGCTACACGGATGATTACATTTTTCAAACATACTTAAGCTCTGAGGAGATGAGGTATACCACTCATACTCCAACCGAACATTGCTAAATCGAAATCGGTACCATAAATAGGTCAATGGAAGAGCCGGATTCCCATGATCTCCCACATCTCGGTCAGTACGGGACCACAAGTAGGACTATGTAAACCGCTCAATATGGCTTTCCAGGGTATACTGGAACTTTGCCATAGAGTTACAGCGTCAACTGCACTCTCATCGACAATCAAGAGGTTTAATGTTTATCTCCATCGACCCAACATTGAATATCATTGGGAGATTAGTGATACATCCATCCCAATCATCGGGAGATTTGTGATACATCCATCCTGACACATGAAGGATTGAGAGGTTTAATGTTTACCTTCCATCAATCTCTTCACCAGGACGTAAGGATATTTTCACCCATTTACCCCTGCATATTCATAATATGCGAATTCCAGGAAATCCCTTAGGAAAACCTATTTCACCATCACCAACTACTGACGATGATGGATCTATGGTCAGAGAACTAAGAGCATATTTCACTTGATTAATTAAATACATTTTCATAATTCTTTTAGCATCAGCCAAGTTCTCAAGCATAACTTATTGTAAAGACCAAGTCTCTACTATTAAACATGATAAAAAAAACACCAATTGTGTAGCAGCGGAAATTAAAATCTTGACTATATTCAAAATGTATAAAGAGTACATTATAAAATTTTCCCAAATGGGAGTACAACTTTATACAAGCAACTACAAGGATCTAGGTAGAGGAAGACTTAACTAATACAACATTGTCTCCAAACAAACAACTAGTTAACATAAAAGCAAACATGATCACTCAAGCTATATATATTCTTTTCTTCTTATCCTATCCTTAGCCTTGGGTTCACCAAGCTTCCATGCGCACTCTGATCCTATCCTGGATGGTTGGGGTCATCCAACAAGAGAAAGATAAACAAGGTATGTGTTAATAAAAAGGAATAGGACAAATAATAATAAAAAGCTTTGCAATATAAAAGATTTTCTACCATAAGAGATTTCAAAAGAAATGAGGCAAATATATGAATATGAGAGAGAGAAACTGCCATATTTAAATATCAACAATTATCACATTTGCATGAATATAAATTATGACTCAACGTCCTCTCAATGTAGGGTGAGGCACCTACCGGACCTCACCAATGGCAGGGGGACTAAAACCCCAGTGCCTAAAAAGTGGCAGGGGGAATAAAACCCCAGTGCCTAATATATAAAATGGCAGGGGGACTAAAACCCCAGTGCCCGGCAGGAGGACTAAAACCTCAGTGCCCTGTGGGTGGTTTGTACTCATGTACACTACATTGTCAATTGGCCAATAACTATATCATGCATAAACATTCACTTGGCAGCATAGTGAAAAGTATAACAAGATAACATTGGGAATAAAACCCAAATAAACAATCTCAATCAACATGCCATCATAGGCAACATCATATCCAAGAGTTCCAAGAATAGTCAACGAGCATCAACATTATATAATGTTCCAAATATTTCCACAAGAATGAGCCACATAGTCAATAACAAGATTAAATCATTTCCAAGTAAAGGAGGCAACATATGTAGAAGAATGATTCACATGATTCCAATGATTAAGCCACAATGGCATAAGCTAAGTAAAGAGCCAATAAATGTAAATAGAAGGATAACAAGGCTAGCACAATATAAATGGTGGGGTTGGAAAAGACCCAACTGAGAATAGGTGTATTGCACATTATCATCATAGTTAAGTTCCACAATTAAAATAAGATCCACATACTAAATTAGGCTACACATACACAATAGGGTACACATACTGAAATAGGGCTCACATACCTTAGATTAAATACATTACCATCATATCCATCAAACAGATAGTATCACCATCCATATATCCTAGTTATAAACATAACACATGTATTAATATATATAAAGGCATAAACATAGGAAAAACTCTAATTTTACAAAACTACGATTTAGAGTTCAAAACCAAGTCCAAACGATTACTCATTATCTCCTGATTAAGAAAACATATTTTATTATATAAAACAGAGTTAAAATGAATTAATTATGTATTTTAAAACATTTAACATACTAAAAATGCCAATCAAAGCAAACTTCGGAAAACCCTTGAGAATCAGGTCTCAAAAATCATAAAATCAGATTCTACGTTAAAAATCCTTTCCATCGACTATTTATTCATATTTTTCTGACAAAGGATCGATTTACTATGAATTAAGTAAACCTGACCAATCAGAAATTAGGAAAAAGCCACGTAGGCAAAATAAAACAATTGGGCCACTGAGGCCGGGCCCACGCTGACGCAGACCAATCAGAATTGGCTGCATCAGCAGGTCCACTCTCGCTGACCTAAGTCAAAGGCGAGTGAGTAAGGCTGAAAGTACCAAAGTACCCCTGGTGGTCCAATTGAAATGATTAATCCTGCGAGGGCAAACCGGTCAATTGAAACTATCAATTGCTTTGCGATAGAAAGAAGAAACTGGGGGCGGAAAAGACTAAAATAACCCTAGCCCAAAAGCAAAGGCCCATGGCAAGGGCAGGGGCGCATTGGTCCTTGCCTGACCCCGATTGCTCCTTCCTCAGCCATGGCGAGGGAGCAACCTGGAGCTTGGCTCCATAGCTCCTGCCCGATTCCTTGCGGGTATGCCCCAAGCTGAGACCGGGAATCTATTCCCTGAAGTCTCACGATCTCAGGGAGGCAACAAGCGAGGTCACGCGTGCTCGAGAGCAGAGAAAGCAGGCCCAACTTGGCCGGAACAGGGGAAACGTTCAGAGATCAGAGCAACGAACCGAGGTCAAAACGGCGAGCAAAGCTTCGTATGAAGATCCCATCGTGATCGTGGAGTCGAGGCGAAACAAGGGAAAGCGTTGGCGAGAGCGGAGAAGCAGCCCAGCTCAGAAATGCTAGGCGCCGTCGGAGGCCAGATCTGAGCTATAGGACCGAGAAAACTGATGCTTCACGGGGTAGACGGGTGTTACAAAATGAGAGGGAGAGGGCCAAGGATGCTCACCGCACGACGAATTGAGCCAAAGCGTCGTATATACCCAGGGTGGAGTTTCCGCCGCCGGAGGTGAGCCGTGAGGAGGTCATGGGTCATGAGGGCACTAGAAGCCCAATTCGATGCGGAGAAACAGTATGCGGGGAAATAGGAAGCATTTGGTGGCCTTATATAGGCTAGTCGATATCTCTAGGTCCATCTGTGAAACCAAGGCGGAGAGAAGGAAGAAATGCAATTTAGGCATTTCGCTTACTGGGCGAGAGAGAAGATGAGCGTTGGCTCAAACGAAGCGCACTGACGAGTCAGTTTCAATGGAAAAAGAATCGAGTAGAACCATTGAATGTAGAGGGAGAAAGGCTCGAGCAACGATCTGCCGTGAGACGGTTCCCTTGACGCGGGCTGGTTAGAGGTTAGGGACGAGGCGCAAACCATTAGATCGAGGCGACACGCGGATGATGAAATCAGTGCCGTTGGATGGCTCGGTAACTGAAGGGGGCGCGTGACAGCCCAAATAACTCCGAACCTTAGCGTTACTGATCGAATAAATGACATCTATTGATGCACTATAGTTACACCATAATAAAAGCTAATAAAATGCATTAGAGGGGTCAAATCAACTCCAAATAACGCCAAATTTGAACCATAGGCTTATAATGACGCAAACTACAATGCTATATAATTAGAATCTCGTTTAATACATAATATGGCCATTAATAAATATATATCTCATAAAAGAGTATAATAATATATTAAAATCAAGGAATTATATGAAAAAGCTTATTGATGAGAAACATGTGAGTAAACTCGACATATAAAACACATTATGGTACAAATAATCATTTCTCAACAAAATAACATATTATTATGAATTAAAATCATATTTCGAGGAGAGAGAAACAATAAAGGTTAATATACACATATATGAACTCAAATACACATTATTAATAATATATTTATCCAAAAAGCTCCAAATAAATATAATCTACTATATTATCCCATTAATAACCAAATTACAATATTAACTCTAACTTATCTCCTAATGTGGGTTATTTGTGCAAACACCCCTCAATTTACATCAATGAGGGTAAATAGTGATTTCAACCTCAGATTGTGCTCAAATTGCACAAGGAGTCCAAAAATGATCCAAAAGGATGTGAAATTTATAGAAAAGGTCCAAATGGACTAAAAGGCAAAGGAAAGCTCAAAAGTGGGAAAATTGCAGGGAAGACCCTGAGATTCAGTATGTTACACTTATTATGACAATGCTATAAAGAGACATGTACTATTTTCATCAATTACTTATCAGTCTTTAACATACATTGGGAACTCAGTCCCTCTTTTCAATACTGGGAATTCTCATCCCTTCACAATCTCATTACCACAATCATATGGTTCTAGGTATTCAAACCCTTAGCTCATCATTGAGCATTGTTACCACTTTTCCAGGTAACTATCACCTTCAGGTCATCTGACCAAGGTAAACATGATACTTGCTATTATAAGCATCACTCATGGTACTTGAGGCCCATTAACTCTCTTGTTACCTCTTACCAGGCAGCAAGGCATATTATGGAACACAAAGCCTAATAAACAATAGCGAATTAAATATCATAACTTATATCTGGCCAAGATCACCATTTCAGAATACCTGCATGGTTAGTGCAGATGATAATAGTAACTTCAATTACATATCAGTACCATGCAGAACAAATATGGATTTACTATTCAAGGGTAACACCACTATTCCCTTACTAGGGTTAGGGTTTCCCATTTCATGTCATTTGGGAACATTCATCCCATTACCCAAATCAAGATTATGGTTTATGACCATATTGCCCAAGATTAGGGTTTCATAAAGCATTACATAGTATCACCCTAGATTTGAGCTCCACATGAACATCAGGGTTTCTCATAAAATCACCCTAAATTAGGGTTTCACATAAATTTCACCCCAGAATGGAGTCTACATTCCATAACCCACAATTAGGGTTTACTGTTCATCCCAATTAAGGTTTCATGTTCCATTACCCATAATTAGGGTTTAAAATTCATCCCAATTAGAGTTTCATGTTCCATTACCCATAATTAGGGTTTACACATATCATCACCCTGGATTAGGGTTATATCCTTACCCTGGATTAGGGTTTCACTTAGAATTGCCCTGAATTAGGGTTAGGGTTCAATAACCTTGTCAATTAGGGTTTATGCTCATGATTAGGGTTTCATGATCTCTTTGCTAAGGATCATACCCTTAATCACCACATGAATCATACTCATGTATGAATTCCATTCTATCATCCTCTCAACTTGATTAGGTTATATCAACCCTTCAATCAAGTACATATAGCTATGATTGACATAGTGTACTAAGTTATTGTTCTTATAAGCAATTAGGGTTTATCCTTCTAATGGTACTAATCATTTAGGTACTTTTAGGATTTCAAACTTTGTACCTTGATTGATTACCATCACTATCAATCATTGGATCATTGGAATAATCATCTCCTTCAATTTCCAAATGATTGAATCACATTTGACCTCCATTCGGTTTTGAGGTTTCATCACCAAACAATTTTGAAACCGTTTGACTCCAAACGGTTTTGAAACCATGTGACTCCAAACGGTTTCAAGACCATTTGGGCCAAATCATTCTCAAAACCGCAGGGGTTCTTTAGATAAACTCATCAATCAATTGAACATACTTTGCTACATTGAAACCTTCAATCGATTGAATTGTTGGAGTTCAACAATTATTGGCCCTTTGGATTTTCAATCCTTCAATCACCACCTTTGACCATCCATGCGGTCTTGAGGTTCTTGTTATCATGCGGTCTTGAGGTGCTTGACCTCATTCGTTTTTGAAACCGAATCACCCATTCAGTTTTGAAACTGAATCACTTCAATTGACCTTGAAAATGATTCCAATCATTCGGTTTTGAAGTGATTTATCCAATCAATCTTGGGTATAATTACCAATTTGGTTTTGTGTATCTAACCCATTCGGCTTTGAATGGAATTACCCATTCAGTCTTGCACTTACTTCGCCATTCGATTTTGAAACCGAATCCACTCATTCAGTTTTGAAACTGAATCTACTCATTCGGTTTTGAAACTGAATTAGTTTATGGGGTTTTGCAAACCGTTTGCTCCTGTTCTTGATTGAGGTGTATGCTTGTGATGATTTCATCACCATCAACCTGCAAACCCACAAAACCTACTGCCATCTTCATGGTAATCGCATCAACTAATCAAAGGTATTGCAAGAAGAACCATTGAATCAATTGAATTGAGAAATTGAGTTCAATAACAATAGTTAAGGGTTCAAGCTATATAACTCACCTTCAATTGAGCTTCAAAACTTGGAGATTCACGTCAACAATGGTGTAATAAGCTTTTGCAACTCCCCCAAGGCTCGTCCTCAAATTTTGGAGTGAAAAAATTGGCTAGGGTTGAAGATGGAGTGAAGAAAACAAGAAATCAATGCTTGATTTGTGATTTCCACCATGAATTTAAGGTGAAAGATGATCAAGAACTTACCAACAGGTTGGAGATAGTCCTTCTCCTGCTCCTAAGCTCTCTTGTGGTCGGCCAAGGCAAGAAGAGAAAAAGGAATTCCGAAAAGGAGTCCATGTGTGGGTGGAAAAAGAGATATGTATAAGGAAATCCAAGGAAAGAGAAAATAGAATTAATTTTCTTTAATTCCCAAAATTATTGGAACATATCCCCCTCAATTCCTTGGCCACAAAGCCATCTTCTTCCCCTTGAAAAACCTCTTCATTATCCAAGAATTAAAGGAAAAGAAATTAAGCACCTTAATCATATTATACTAATATCCCATTTTAGTGGATATTACTTTTTCTTATAATAAGGTGAGTGGAGTTTTCACCTCCTTAGGATATTTTCGTGACTTTGCAAGGCACAATATCGTCCAACCCTTTGCAAACTCATCCTTCAACGTTTTGGTTGAAGGGCTCTTCAATTAATATATTTCTTTTTGCATAAATTTGAATTAAAGTTCCATTTATGCTTAAATCTTGATTATTTTAATATCAAGATTCTCTCTCCTTCAAAGAGATACAAATGAGATGCCCCTCTCATTTTATTTGCTCCAAATTATCCCAAGAAACAGTAGGGACCATTTTAAAGTGGTAATTTGCATATTGAACCCTAGGTTTTGGGTAAATTGCACTTTACACCAAAACTAGGTTTTAATGCACAAACATTGCTTTATCAGCTCTTTCTAGGTATTCAGGCTATCACAAGCCATACCTCTTCATAATATTCACTCTCATGATGCTTCAACAGATGAGAAACATATTGTCATGCACAATTTGCAAATAAACCCCTCAACTTGGATAATTTGCACTTAAGTCCAAAACAAGCAAAACATTGATTTCAACAATATTAAAAAAGGACTAAAATTGCAATATAAGTTCCTCTTGAGCCTTAATTACTTTTCAAAAGATAAGAGAAAGCATATAATCACTTTTGTTAAACAAAACACCTAGGGTTAAAACATAACCCAGGTCAGGGATGGTACAAGTTATCCACCCCTTACAAGGATTTCGTCGCCGAAATCATCAACAAAAACATCAAGAAAAAAGAGAAGGATATTTACTCCTCATCTCTTCCTCTAGTTCCCACGTAGCTTCTTCAATGCCACGGTGATTCTAGAGGACTTTTACAAGACAAATGTCTTTCTTTTTCAACTTCTTGATTCTTCTGTCAAGAATCAACACAGGTCCTTCAACATAAGATATATCATCATTAGTTCTACCTCCATAGGTTGCAGAACCAACTCTGTGTCAGGATGACACTTCCTCAACATGGAAATATGGAAGATTGGGTGCAATCTATGCATCTCTGGTGGTAACTCCAGCTTATAGGCTACCTTTCCCATCCTCTCAATGATTGGATAAGGCCCCATAAATCTAGGAGCTAACTTTCCCTTCTTTTCAAATCTAAGGATACCTTTCCAAGGTGAGACCTTGAGATACACTCTGTCTCCAACTTGGAATTCTAAGGGTCTATGATGCTTATCAACATATGATTTCTACCAATCCTGGGCAGCTTTCAACTGTTGTTGTATAACTTTAATCTACTCAGTTGTTTGCTGAACCAGCTCAGGACCCAAGAGTTGGTACTCTCCTATTTCATACCAACATAAGGGAGATCTTGGTGCTCCCTGGATGCATAGCATACATCGAAGAATGAGCTTCTTCCAAAACTAACTTCCTCAAGTCGTTGGCATCAGGTACTACCATCCTACCATGGTAACATACTACCTGATCCTCTGATTCATGAAAGCCATCTCATTTCTCACTACCATACTCTGATCTAATATGTTGAATTGCAGTATCAGCTTGTTGTGCTTCTTTAATTTGTTGTCTCAAAGTAGGTTTTATTTGCATCTCAGCTAACAACCCGGCTAACAATGACACTTTAAGCTGTACATTGTCTTACCTCAAGGAGATAAGCATATCTCTCTTAGAGCACACTAAGGAGTTCAACTATGCTTTGTTTAAGGCTAGTGTTGCTAATTTTCTACTTAGTGCATCAACAACCACATTGGCTTTCCCTAGATGATAATCAATTGTACAATCATAGTCCTTGATTAACTCCATCCAGCGGCGTTGCCTCATGTTTAGCTCATGCTGTGAGAAGATATACTTTAGGTTCTTATGGTCTGTGAAAATCTGGAATGTTTCTCCATAGAGATAATGTCTCCAGATCTTCAAGGCATGGACCACATCAACTAGCTCTAAATCATGTGTCGGATAATTCTCCTCGTGTTTCTTAAGCTATCGAGAAGCAAAAGAAATTACTTGCTTATCCTGCATCAACACACATCCTAAGCCATTCTTAGATGCATCACAAAAGACTATGTACCCCTTCCCTTGCTCAGGTAGCACTAACACAGGTGCACTTGTTAACCTTTCCTTCAACAACTGGAAAGATGGTTGACACTTGTCATTCCAGACAAAAGGAATCTCCTTCCTGGTCAACTTGGTTATGGGTAAAGCTATTGAACTGAAGTTCTTAATGAACCTCCTGTAATAGCCTGCCAGTCCTAGGAAACTGTGTATCTCCGTCAGTGTATTAGGTTGTTCCCATTGCAGGACAGATTCTACTTTCTTAGGATCAACACGAATACCTGAAGCAGATATTACATGTCCAAGAAAAGAAACTTTTGGTAACCAGAACTCACATTTTCTAAACATAGCATACAACTTATGCTTTCTTAGCAAAGTCAAAGCTTGACGAAGATGTTGCTCATGTTGTTGAGCATCACTACTATATATTAGGATGTCATCTATAAAGACGACTACACATTGATCAAGAAAAGGTTGAAAGATTCTATTCATGAGTTCTATAAATGCAGCCGGTGCATTAGTTACTCCAAACGACATAACTATGAACTCATAGTGACCATACCTTGTCCTAAAGTCAGACTTAGGTATGTCACTCTCCTTAATACGCAATTGATGGTATCCCGACCTCAGATCTATCTTAGAAAAGATAGTTGCACCACGCAACTGATCAAACAAGTCTTTAATCCTTGGTAGAGAATACTTGTTCTTTATAGTTACTTTATGTAACTTCCTATAGTGAATGCATAAACGCATAGACCCATCCTTCTTCTTAAAAAAGAGGACCGGAGCACCCCATGGTGAAGTACTCAGTCAGATAAAACCCTTCTCAAGCAACTCTTGCAGTTGTTTCTTAAGCTCTGCCATTTTAGCAGGTGCCATTCTATACGGCGTTTGTGCTATTGGTTGTGTTTCCGGGATTATATTAATTTCAAAATCAATCTCTTGGGGCGGAGGAATACCTGGAAGTTCTTCAGGAAATACATCTTCAAATTCCCTGACTATTGGAACTTCAAAAAGATGAGGGCTATCCATTGTGGTATCAACCACATGGGCTAAGAATGCAAAGCATCCTTGTCTCGTCAACTTTTCAGCTACCATAGCTGACACAAGACATGTTGGAAGAATCTTTCTATCTCCCTGAAAGATCCATGTGTCACCATTATCTGTGAACACAGCCTGCTTGGAACCACAATCCAAGACAACTTTATACTTCTCCAAGGTTTCCATCCCAAGAATTATATAAAACCCGTGCATTTCAAGTGGTATAAGATCTACCCAAATGCGATGTTCAGAAAAGGAAAGATTACAGGGAGAACATACCTCCTGCAATACTGTAGATCCCAACAAAGATGTTTCTAACAACAGGCTATCTGCTCTATGACTGACAATCATGTTACAGTCATGAATCACTTCCCGAGTGATAAAAGAGTGTGTAGCACCCAGATCAATTAACACAGATACAGAGCAGGATGAAGACATATCAGAATAAAATAATTCCATCTGACCTGTCACAACCCTGGGATTGACAACTACTTCGGGCTGATTCATTGCATAGAACCTAGCCGTTGGTTGTTGTTGACCATGTGCTTGATTATTGGATGTCGATGATCCAGCTTGGGACGTTTGTCCACGTCCTCTAGCACCACTGCCAGACTGCTGCCTCTGAAAGCCTTGCTGACTCTGCCTTGGTTACTGGGTCACATTCCTGGCTTTTTCAGGACAATCCCTCACCACATGGCCTTCTCTCCCACATCTATAACATGTTACATTTCCCCTCTGTGGTCTGGGTGGTCCTGTTACTGACATTGAGGCTGAGCTATGAGCTCCCTTCGGTGGTAAACTATGGCCTTTACCCTTACTTGACGTCCATTGCGTCTGGGTTGAACCTTGCTGGTGGTGTAGGCACAAAATACTTTAGTTTCTTAAAACTTCCAGAACTCTGTCCTTGGAACTGTGGGTACTCTTTCTTACCCTTGGTCTATCGCTTCTCAATTACAGACCTTTCTATTCATCTTACATACTCCACAAAAGTGGCAAACCTCTCTTGGTTCTCCAGAGCAGACACCGGAGTGGTCAATTCAGCGTTCAACCCCTTCTTGAATTGCCAAATTCTCTCCTCATCTATAGATGCCATATGCGGATAAAACCACAAAAGTTCCACGAACCTAGCTTCATATTTGCTAATGTTCATTTGTCCTTGCCTCAACCGCTCAAATTGAGAGATTTTCTCATCTAGATACATCTTGGGAAAGTATCTAGCGACGAATTTACGCCGGAATTCATCCCATCCGATCACAACACCAGGTCTTTTACCTTCCTCAATGGTCCACCAGTGGCCATCACTCCCTTTTAGGAGATATACAGCTTGCCTCACCTTCTCATCATCAGGAATCAATTCTAAAGGCTTTCTCCAGTTCAGTTAACCATAGGTCAGCATCTGTTGGGTCGGTTGTACCAACATACTCTATGGCTCGTACCCTCCTAAGTCATTCAAAAGTCTTGCCAGCTCCATGTCTTTCATCATGGGCTGGTGCCCTAGGTGCAGGTAATGGCATCCTATTCGTCATATGGGTCATAGCTGCTATAAACTGTCCAAACATATTTTGGAAAGCTGGATTCCCCATATCAACTTGGTTGAACTGGGGTTGATCAAGTACAGGTTCCTCCCTATCTTGATTTCTTGCACCTCCTCCTGGTGCAGCAACACTGCTCTCAGCAGCATGTTCATCGTGTGATCCAGACATATTTAGTTGTTCTTCTCCTCCTATATGAGAAGAAGACACTATCAGACAGACTGGAAGACACTAGAACAGACTCAACAACCTTAATCCTATGTCTCTGTAGACTCAGCAAACCTAGAGCTCTGATACCACTAAACTTGTGGCATCCAACTTACATAAACAAGATTAACTAAAATGGAAGTGATTAAGATTAATGCGGAAGCGATCGTTAACAGCGTATTACTGAAAATCACTAAAAATTAAAACCATTTATCAAGAGATCCGTTCACAGGAAAACTCTTTCATTCAGAACCAAAGTAAATCATTACATCCTGGTTCATATATACATATCATGTATCATTTCTTCTCGAGGCATACAAGCATTCACTACTCTGTCTCAACTATACACAGGTAGTATAAGAACCTCGAGGGTTGAAGCCCAAAATCTCAGATGGAATTATTAAAAGCACTAACTTCTAGGACCCGAGAGTACAGAGACGAATCATAGGACTAACTATACAAAACCAGACAACCAATATCTCCACCTGATGGATCAATGTTGTCTTTTTTGTTGCTGTTGCTGTTGTTGCTCTTCCTCTGCTACAGATGTTCTTCCTCTTTGTCTGCGTCTACCTAAAAAACGTTGGATTCCACGGGGGTGATACAATTATAACAATTGCCACAGCGGGAGATATAACTCTCCACCAAAACATTAATATTGCAGTTTAATAGAAATAAATTGAGCAGTGGAATCATAAGCTTAACAATAGATAATTTAATATCTATGCACATTAGAGCAACATTCTCACTTAAGCTTATCAGTTGTAACTTGATAAACAACATGTCTAATATTCAATAAATAATTGAAGAACATTTATAACACTTATCCATTTAGAATATACTAAGTCAAATAACATCAACCAATGATTCTCATATTTCAATATTATTCAAATACACTACACGACTGATTACATTTTTCAAAAATACTTAAGCTCTGAGGAGATGAGGTATACCACTCATACTCCAACCAACCATTGCTAAATCAAAATCAGTACCATAAATAGGTCAATGGAAGAGCCAGATTCCCATGACCTCCCACATCCCGGTCAGTACGGGACCACAAGCAGGACTATGTCAACTGCTTAATATAGCTTTCCAAGGTATACTAGAACTTCACCATAGAGTTACAACGTCAACTACACTCTCATCGACAATTGAGAGGTTTAATGTTTATCTCCATCGACCCGACATTGAATATCATTGGGAGATTAGTGATACATCCATCCCAACCATCGGGAGATTTGTGATACATCCATCCTGACACATGAAGGATTGAGAGGTTTAATGTTTACCTTCCTCAATCTCTTCACCAGGTTGTAAGGATATTTTCGCCCATTTACCCCCGCATATTCATAATATGCGAATTCCAAGAAATCCCATAGGAAAACCTATTTCACCATCACCAACTACTGACGATGATGGATCTATGGTCAGAGCACTGCATGAACAGATTTCACTTGATTAATTAAGTACATTTTCATAATTCTTTTAGCATCAGCCAAGTTCTCAAACATAACTTATTATGACAATGCTATAAAGAGACACGTACTATTTTCATCAATTACTTATCAGTGTTTAAAAGACATTGGGAACTAAGTCCCTCTTTTCAATACTGGGAATTCTCATCCCTTCACAATCTCATTACCACAATCATATGGTTCTAGGTATTCAAACCCTTAGCTCATCATTGAGCATTGTTACCACTTTTCCAGGTAACTATCACCTTCAGGTCATCTGACCAAGGTAAACATGATACTTTCTATTACAAGCATCACTCATGGTACTTGAGGCCCATTAACTCTCTTGTTACCTCTTACCAGGCAACAAGGTATATTATGGAACACAAAGCCCAATAAACAATAGTGAATTAAACATCATAGCTCATATCTGGCCATGATCACCATTTCAGAATACCTGCATGGTTAGTGCAGATGATAATAGTAACTTCAATTACATATCAGTACCATGTAGAACAAATATGGATTCACTATTCAAGGGTAACACCACTATTCCCTTACTAGGGTTAGGGTTTCCCATTTCATGTCATTTGGGAACATTCATCCCATTACCCAAATCAAGATTATGGTTTATCACCATATTGCCTAAGATTAGGGTTTCATAAAGCATTACATAGTATCACCCTGGATTTGAGCTCTGAAAAACACTAGAGGGGGGGTGAATAGAGTTTTTAAAATAATTTTAACAATTTATTGAACTCAAACAACCACAATTGAAAATTGGAAGAAGGAGACAGGTGTTTAGAGTGGTTCCAACTTTAGCAAATACTAAAGTTGTCAGTCCACTACCCGGTTGCTTACCCAACCGGGATTTTGAAAGTATTTATTTTATTACCTTCTCAAGGATTTATACAAAATACAATACTTTCCTTTACACCCTTTGAACAGCCTTCACTTGAAGTAGGTGCACCAACTTTGAGGTAGCCTTCTTGAAGTAACTTCAAGCTCCCCCTTGAAGTAGCCTTCCTCTCTAGAAGTAACCTCCCGTTGCACCAGCCTTCTGAAGTAGCTCAAAGTCACCTTCTTCACCAAGAAGATCTCCACCCTCTCCAATCAGCAGCCTCCAACCTAGGAGTAGCAAGGAGAGTACAAACGGTAATAGAGAACAAGAAAGGAAAAAGGAAATTACAACTTATCCTTTGTAGCCCAAGGCTTGATTTGCCTAGATCAAGCGTATAGATCTCCTAACCAAGTGTATGGACTTGTGATTGCAGTGGGTAGGAGATACTAGCCTATAGGACACGAATTTTGAGCTAAGGAAGGAAATGGCCAATTGTCACAATGCTCAAATTGTTCTCAACAGATTGCACAAAGTATGCTCAAGGATTTCTCAAGTGTAACAAGTGAGTTTGAGTGTCCTATGGCTTGTCCTATTTATAGGAATGGCCTAAGGATGCTTAAGGACATTCTAGACAACTTCTAGGGGTTTCTAAGTGCTTAACTAGCCGTTAGGTATAAGTTTGTTGCTTTAGCAATGGCTAATTAATTAATTCTACAGTTGCTGTCAGAGACCATCTCGGTCGACAAATGGTCGACCGAGACACCTACTCGGTCGAACTTTTGTCGACCGACAGGCTCTCTGGAACAAGTGATTTGCAACGTCTATCTCCAACTGCCAACTACCTTATCAGTTGTGTCTAACGGCTACTTTGGATCTTTCTCGGTCGAGAAGATTGTCGACCGAGAGTGTCTCGGCCGATGAGTTTGTCGACCGAGATTGATCATGTTTCAATGTTTCAATTTAGGCACTAATTATATGTATGAGTGTGCATATGTGATCCTGTTTGAAGGGGATGACTTATCTAAATGTGGTGTTTAGCTAGGGAAGATCTAACGCTTGATTTACATGCAATCTAAGTATGTGTACATTATATATTTGTACAAGTTTTTACAAAGCGATTACATTGCATGAAAACATAAACATGTAAGCATATGGATTTCCCTAATTGCTTTTGTCATCCACTTTGTTCCTGCACACTCAAGTAGCTCGTTAGATCAATAAGAATGAAATGTTTGTCATAATCAAAACAAAGGGATTTATAGATGTCCATTTAGCCAACAATCTCCCCCTTTTTGAAGATGACAAACATTTCCAAAAATATAAATAAAGGAAATATAAACCATATGAGTTTCATACCTTTAGATTACCTTTTGTAGCTTTTCCTCTTGTTTATAAAATGTGTGATTATTATTCCCCTTGAATTATGGAACATGAAATCCAATTCACTAGGGAATATAGCAACTTTCAATGTGAAGCCAAGAGTTTATTTATGAAACTCATTGATTGAGTTTTTCATAATTACTAAGTTTTAGTTTTATATTTATTTCTCCCCCTTTGTCATTTCAAAAAGATATCCGTTAGGAATAAAAACTCCTCCTTAATTAGATGTCCCATCAAATCTAATGAAAAAGATGTCCATTAAAAGCCAAAATGATGCAAGTAAGAGTTTTTTGTTTAAGTAGCACAAATATCAAAGAAAACATCTTCCAAAGGAGTGATAAGCAATTGCTTCCTAATTTTGTTAAATTGATCTAGTGGAAGCGGTTTTGTAAAAATATCAGCCAATTGATCTTCCGTATCAACATGATGAAGGGAAACATGATTCTTGGAGATATGATCCCTTAAAAAATGATGACGGATTTCAATGTGTTTAGCTCGGCTGTGTAAAATAGGATTGTGTGCTAAGTTTATAGCGCTCGTGTTGTCACAGAAAATAGGCGTAGATGAAAGAGTAAAACCATAATCGTTTAATACTTGTTGCATATACAGCACTTGAGCACAACAAGACTCGGCTGCCATATATTCAGCTTCAGTTGTAGATAGGGCAACCGTATTTTGTTTCTTGCTAAACCAAGATACTAAAGCTCTACCTAACAAGAAACAGCCACCACTAGTACTCTTGCGATCAAGTCGACAACCATCATAATCCGCATCAGTATAAGCTTTAAAATCCAAGGAATGTCCTTTTGGATACCATAAACCAAAACAAGTAGTGCCGGCCAGGTAACGAAGAATTCGTTTAACTGCTAGAAAATGAGAGTGCATAGGTTGTGATTGAAATCGAGCACAAAGACCAACGGAAAACATAATGTCCGGTCTAGAAGCAGTTAAGTAAAGAAAACTACCAATCACGGCTCTATATAAGGAATCATCAATAGGTTCCCCATTTTCATCCTTATCAATTTTAATAGAAGTAGCCATAGGAGTAGTAGCATGTTTACACTGATCCATCCCAAAATGTTTTAAGAGTTCTTTAGTATATTTTTCTTGGCTTATGAATATTCCGGCAGGTGTTTGCTTAATTTGAAAACCAAGAAAGAAAGTTAGTTCACCCATGAGGCTCATTTCAAATTCTTTTTGCATAATGTCACTGAATTGTATACACAATGAAACATTAGAAGCTCCAAAAATAATGTCATCAACATATATTTGCACGACTAGGAAATCAGATGTATATGTTTTGAAAAATAAAGTAGAATCTGAATTTCCAATAGAAAACCCATTATCAAAATCTATTCCTTCTTGTTGATTATATCCTTGTGCTACTAACCGAGCTTTATTCCTTATTACTTCTCCTGCCTCATTTAGCTTATTCCTAAAAACCCATTTAGTTCCTATGATGGTTTTATCTTGTGGTTTAGGAACTAAATCCCATACATCATTTTTAGTGAATTGATTCAATTCTTCTTGCATGGCTATTATCCAATAATCATCTTTAAGAGCTTCAGATATCTTCTTAGGTTCAATGATAGAAACAAAAGCCATGTTTGCAACATCTTTAAAGGAAGACCGAGTTTTGACTTTATCATTAGGATTTCCAATAATTAGTTCTTGAGGATGATCCTTAATAAGCCTAGGTGTAGGTTGTGGTTCAGCTTGGTGATTGTTTGTAGTAACTTTCTCACTATCATTTGGTATGTTTAAATTTTCGAATTGATTAGTGAGATCTATGATTTCTAGATTTTCAGATTTGGACTCTTCATGAAAAGAAACATGAATAGATTCCTCAACTTTTCTAGAGATAGTGTTATATACTCTAAAATCTTTGCTAGAAGTGGAATATCCCAAAAAGAATGCTTTGTGTGATTTAGAATCAAACTTATCTCTATCATCTTTGGTATTTAAAATATAGCATGTGGAGCCAAAGGTATGAAAATAGTCAACTCTAGGTTTCTTAGAATGTATTATTTCATATGGAGTTTTCTTCAAATGAGAGTGAACAGTTACTCTATTTAACACATAGCATGCAGTGTTTACAGCTTCAGCCCAAAAGGTTTTGGGTGTGTTGTGTTCTAGCATCATAGTTCTAGCCATTTCTTGTAGTGATCGATTTTTCCTTTCGACTATACCATTTTGTTGTGGGGTACGTGGAGCAGAAAAGTTATGAGTGTACCCTTGAGATGTACAAAATTCCTCAAATGTATGATTTTCAAATTCTCCACCATGATCACTTCTAATGGTACATATTTTGCTTTGTAATAAATTTTCAATCTTGGAACAAAATTGTATAAAAACATGAATAGTATCATCTTTAGTTGCAATAAAGTGTACCCATGTGTATCTACTATAATCATCAACAATAACAAAATAGTATCTTTTACCACCAATAGATTGTGTCCTCACGGGTCCAAATAAATCCATATGAATTAATTCTAAGGATCTACTGGTGCTAAGTACATGTTTATGTTTAAAAGAGGTTTTGGTTTGCTTTCCCATTGTGCATGGTTCACAGTTTTCAACTTGTTCAAAAGATAAAGTAGGAAATCCACGAACAAGATCATATTTCACTAACTTTTTAATAACATGTGAACTAGCATGTCCTAGCTTTTTATGCCATAGTTGTAAGGTATTTTCATTTGCAAGCAAGCATTTTCCCACTACCGATTTCATAGAGTTAGGTTTAAGGATATAAAGATTTCCAACTCTATTTCCTTCATAAACAACATTTGTAGTGTTTTCTATCAATAACTTGCAGCAAGTTTTGTTAAATAACACATCATAACCACTATCACATAATTGACTAACACTTATCAAATTATGGTGCAAACCATCAACAAGTAGAACATTCTTTATTTCTAGGTTTGTACCAACATTACCTATTCCAACGATTTTGCCCTTACCATTATCTCCAAAGGTGACCGTTCCACTCTTCTTTTCTTCAAAGGTTTGAAATGCATCTTTGTTCCCGGTCATATGTTTGGAGCATCCACTGTCAACCACCCATTCCTGCATTAAAATGTAGATTTTGGTACCCATGTGATGGTCCGATATGGTTAGAATCATTTAAGTAAACACTTGTATAAAAATCCTAATTCAGAAATCCAGTCGGTCGACAATTGTTCGACCGACATTTGTCTCGGTCGACTAATTGTCGATCGAGAAGGTTACTGTAAACAAAGAAATATAGAAATTTATCTCGGTTGACAAATTTTTGACCGAAATAATTTCCTTGTAGATTTACAGACATCCGGTCGGTCGACAATACTTCGACCGATTAAGGGTTCGGTCGACAATACTTCGACCGACTAAGTTTCTGTTTTAACAGTGTAGAAAATTTAATAGTGCAGAAAATTAACAATATGCATGAACCCTTTTGTTTAGTTGAGATAAGACAATATAAATAGCAAAATGTAGTGTTTGGCCATATCTCAACTAATTTACATTTGACTCTACTTAGTTTGGGGTTTTGGGACCCAAACTAAGTCGGAATCCTTAGTTTTATAAGGACATGAAAAGGAATAGTGTCCAAGACGTAAACAAAAATGACAAGTAATAGAATCAACTTCATTTCTCTTTCTAGCCATTGTGTTCTTGGGTACAAACATAGTTTGAGTTCTTTTGGGTTGATTTTTCTTTGGAGCATATCCCAAACCTTTTCTTCCGTTGAAAATAGTACCAATGCTTAGAATGTTATCAAGTATATCTTTTCTTCTTAACTCATAAAGTTCTCTTTGCAGCTGAGCAATATCATTCATCTTTTTGTGTAGATCATTTCTTGCTTGATCTAAATCAGATAACAATGAATCTCTTTCTTTTATAACATTATCATAGTCTAGATGGTTACACAAAATAGGTTGAGTCTGAAAATCTTTTAGTTTAGCTAACAAGTCAGTCTTTTCTTTAGAAAGAAGATCAACATTTGTTTCTAAAGTGAGTAGCTTTCTAGTGCAATCATCAAAAGATGTTTTTAAAGACAATTTCTCAAGATCAATGTTGTTCTTTTCAGAAGAAAGATTATCTAATTTAGCAATTAGCTCATCATTTGATTTGATAACCTTCTTTAGTTTCTTCTTGACATCAACATACTTATCATGAATTTCTTGTAGACTAGTAACTAACTCTTCTTTAGGAAGATCAAGTAGGCTTACCTCTTGAGAGTCTTCATCATCTTCTCTTGCCATTAGACAATCCACCGTTTCTTCTCCGCTTTCACTGTCACTTGACTCGTCCCATGCAGCTTTATAGGCTTTTTCTCCCTTCTTCTTGTGTGAGCTTTTCTTTCCTTTCTTTGTTTTAGGACATTCATTTTTGAAATGCCCTTTCTTCCCACATTCAAAGCACCTAGGAGGGGTAGAAGAAGAACTGGAAATTTTGTTAGATTTAAGTCTTTTGTATTTCTTACCATTGACTATCAAGGCTTCTTCTCCTTCTTCTTCACTTGACTCCTCACTTTCTTGTGTGACGACCTTTGAAGCTTTTAGAGCCACATCCTTCTTCTTTCCTTGCTGAAGTTCACGTGCTCTTCTTTCTTCCTCTTCTAGGGTTGCTTCATGAGCTTCTAAGTTGCCAATAAGTTGCTCCATTTTCAGTCGAGTGAGGTCGTTTGCTTCTTCAATGGCTGTCACCTTTGGCTTATATTTTGGAGGAAGTGAACGAAGGATCTTTGATACCTGATCTTCTTCAAGGACAGGTTTTCCTAGGGCACTTAAACCATTAACAATAGTAGAGAATTTTGCAAACATTTCACTAATTGATTCATCAGGATCCATACGAAAGTGTTCAAACTTTTGTTTAAACATGCTAATTTTAGAATTTTTGACTTGGACTGTACCTTCATAGGTTATGGATAGTCTATGCCAAATATCATAGGCTGGGTCACAATTAGATATTCTATTAAATTCTCCTACCGAAATAGAACAATATAAAATGCTTACAGCTTTTGCATTCATTTGAGCCAGCTTTACCGTATTTGCATCCCATTCTGCAAATTGAGTTTGAGGGAGCTCATATGGGGTTGACACCATTCTCCATAAGTCCCAATTGATGCCTTGGAAGTAGAACTGCATCCTTCTCTTCCAATATTGGTAGTTTGTTCCATCGAACGCTAGAGGCCTAGCAACAAGTGTTCCTTCAAGGTTAAGGTTGTTGAGCACTCCATCACCCATTTCTTCAAGACCTTGTTAGGGTTCCTTGAAGCCTGCTCTGATACCAATTGAAAAATACTAGAGGCGGGTGAATAGAGTTTTTAAAATAATTTTAACAATTTATTGAACTCAAACAACCACAATTGAAAATTGGAAGAAGGAGACAGGTGTTTAGAGTGGTTCCAACTTTAGCAAATACTAAAGTTGTCAGTCCACTACCCGGTTGCTTACCCAACCGGGATTTTGAAAGTATTTATTTTATTACCTTCTCAAGGATTTATACAAAATACAATACTTTCCTTTACACCCTTTGAACAGCCTTCACTTGAAGTAGGTGCACCAACTTTGAGGTAGCCTTCTTGAAGTAACTTCAAGCTCCCCCTTGAAGTAGCCTTCCTCTCTAGAAGTAACCTCCCGTTGCACCAGCCTTCTGAAGTATCTCAAAGTCACCTTCTTCACCAAGAAGATCTCCACCCTCTCCAATCAGCAGCCTCCAACCTAGGAGTATCAAGGAGAGTACAAACGGTAATAGAGAACAAGAAAGGAAAAAGGAAATTACAACTTATCCTTTGTAGCCCAAGGCTTGATTTGCCTAGATCAAGCGTATAGATCTCCTAACCAAGTGTATGGAGTTGTGATTGCAGTGGGTAGGAGATACTAGCCTATAGGACACGAATTTTGAGCTAAGGAAGGAAATGGCCAATTGTCACAATGCTCAAATTGTTCTCAACAGATTGCACAAAGTATGCTCAAGGATTTCTCAAGTGTAACAAGTGAGTTTGAGTGTCCTATGGCTTGTCCTATTTATAGGAATGGCCTAAGGATGCTTAAGGACGTTCTAGACAACTTCTAGGGATTTCTAAGTGCTTAACTAGCCGTTAGGTACAAGTTTGTTGCTTTAGCAACGGCTAATTAATTAATTCTGCAGTTGCTGTCAGAGACCATCTCGGTCAACAAATGGTCGACCGAGACACCTACTCGGTCGAACTTTTGTCGACCGACAGGCTCTATGGAACAAGTGATTTGCAACGTCTATCTCCAACTGCCAACTACCTTATCAATTGTGTCTAACGGCAACTTTGGATCTTTCTCGGTCGAGAAGATTGTCGACCGAGAGTGTCTCGGTCGAGGAGTTTGTCGACCGAGATTGATCCTATTTCAATGTTTCAATTTAGGCACTAATTATATGTATGAGTGTGCATATGTGATCCTGTTTGAAGGGGATGACTTATCTAAATGTGGTGTTTAGCTAGGGAAGATCTAACGCTTGATTTACATGCAATCTAAGTACTTGTACATTATATATTTGTACAAGTTTTTACAAAGCGATTACATTGCATGAAAACATAAACATGTAAGCATATGGATTTCCCTAATTGCTTTTGTCATCCACTTTGTTCCTGCACACTCAAGTAGCTCGTTAGATCAATAAGAATGAAATGTTTGTCATAATCAAAACAAAGGGATTTATAGATGTCCATTTAGCCAACAAGCTCCACATCACATCAACATCAGAGTTTCTCATAAAATCACCCTAAGTTAGGGTTTCACATAAATTTCACCCCAGAATAGGGTCTACATTCCATAACCCACAATTAGGGTTTATTGTTCATCCCAATTAAGGTTTCATGTTCCATTACCCATAATTAGGGTTTAATATTCATCCCAATTAAAGTGTCATGTTCCATTACCCATAAATAGGGTTTACACATATCATCACCCTGGACTAGGGTTATATCCTTACCCTAGATCAGGGTTTCACTTAGAATTGCCCTGAATTAGGGTTAGGGTTCAATAACCTTGTCAATTAGGGTTTATGCTCATGATTAGGGTTTCATGATCTCTTTGCTAAGGATCATACCCTTAATCACCACATGAATCATACTCATGTATGAATTCCATTCTATCATCCTCTCAACTTGATTAGGTTATATCAACCCTTCAATCAAGTACATACATCTATGATTGACATAGTGTACTAAGTTATTGTTCTTATAAGCAATTAGGGTTTATCCCTCTAATGGTACTAATCATTTAGGTACTTTTAGGATTTCAACCTTTGTACCTTCATTGATTACCATCACTATCAATCATTGGATCATTGGAACAATCATCACCTTCAATTTCCAAATGATTGAATCACATTTGACCTCCATTCGGTTTTGAGGTTTCATCACCAAACAGTTTTGAAACTGTTTGACCCCAAACGGTTTTGAAATTGTTTGACCCCAAATGGTTTCAAGACCGTTTGGACTCAAATGATCCCAAGACCATTTGGGCCAAATCAGTCTCAAAACCGCAAGGGTTCTTTAGATAAACTCGTCAATCAATTGAACATACTTTGCTACATTGAAACCTTCAATCGATTGAATTGTTGGAGTTCAACCATTATTGGCACTTTGGATTTTCAATCCTTCAATCACCACCTTTAACCATCCATGTGGTCTTGAGGTGCTTGATCTCATGCGGTCTTGAGGTGCTTGACCTCATTCGGTTTTGAAACTGAATCACCCATTTGGTTTTGAAACCGAATCACTTCAATTGACCTTGAAAACGATTCCAATCATTCAGTTTTGAAGTGATTTATCCAATCAATATTGGGTATAATTACCCATTCGATTTTGTGTATCTAACCCATTTGGTTTTGAATGGAATTACCCATTCGGTATTGCACTTACTTGGCCATTCGGTTTTTAAACCGAATCCACTCATTCGGTTTTGAAACTGAATCTACTCATTCAGTTTTGAAACTGAATTAGTTTATGCGGTTTTGCAAACCGTTTGCTCCTGTTCTTGATTGAGGTGTATGCTTGTGATGATGTCATCATATTCAACTTACAAACCCACAAAACCTACTGCCATCTTCATGGTAATTGCATCAACTAATCAAAGGTATTGCAAGAAGAACCATTGAATCAATTGAATGGAGAAATTGAGTTCAATAACAATAGTTAAGGGTTCAAGTTATATAACCCGCCTTCAATTGAGATTCAAAGCTTGGAGCTTCACGTCAAAAATGGTGTAAGAAGCTTTTTCAACTCCCCCAAGGCTCGTCCTCAAGTTTTGGAGTGAAAAGATTGGCTAGGGTTGAAGATGGAGTGAAGAAAACAAGAAATCAATGCTTGATTTGTGATTTCCACCATGAATTCAAGGTGAAAGATGATCAAGAACTTACCAACAAGTTGAAGGTCGTCCTTATCCTGATCCTAAGCTCTATTGTGGTCGGCCAAGGCAAGAAGAGAAAAGGAATTCTGAAAAAGAGTCCATGTGTGGGTGGAAAAAGAGATATGTATAAGGAAATCCAAGGAAAGAGAAAATAGAATTAATTTCCTTTAATTCCCAAAATTATTGGAAAATATCCCCCTCAATTCCTTGGCCACGAAGCCATCTTCTTCACCTTGAAAAACCTCTTCATTATCCAAGAATTAATGGAAAAGAAATTAAGCACCTTAATCATATTATACTAATATTCCATTTTAGTGGATATTACTTTTTCTTATAATAAGGTGAGTGGAGTTTTGACCTACTTAGGATATTTTCGTGCCTTTGCAAGGCACAAGCTCTTCCAACCCTTTGAAAACTCATCCTTCAACTTTTTGGTTGAAGGGCTCTTCAATTAATATATTTCTTTTTGCATTAATTTGAATTAAAGTTCCATTTATGCTTAAATCTTGATTATTTTAATATCAAGATTCTCTCTCCTCCAAAGAGATACAAATGAGATGCCCCTCTCATTTTATTTGCTCCACATGATCCCAAGAAACAGTATGGGCCATTTTGGAGTGGTAATTTGCATATTGAACCCTAGGTTTTGGGTAAATTGCAGTTTACACCAAAACTAGGTTTTAATGCACAAACATTGCTTTATCAGCTCTTTCTAGGTATTCAGGCTATCAAAAGCCATACCTATGCATCATATTCACTCTCATGATGCTTCACAATATGAGGAACATATTATTATGCACAATTTGCAAATAAACCCCTCAACTTAGGTAATTTGCACTTTAGTCCAAAACAAGCAAAACATTGATTTCAACAATATTCTAAAAGGACTAAAATTGCAATATAAGTTCCTCTTAAGCCTTAATAACTTTTAAAAAGATAAGAGCAAGCATATAATCACTTTTATTAAACAAAACACCTAGGGTTAAAACATAACCCAGGTCAAGGATGTTACACTACCCTTTAACACTTTCAGCATAACCTAGAAAAATGCATTTCTTGGCTCTAGGTTCAAGATTTCCATCTTTCGATTAGGCATTAGTAGGAAAACCAAAAATACAAAGATTAGAGTATTTCACAGGATGACCAGACCAAACCTCTTCTGGAGTTTTAAAATCAAGAAAATTAGATGGAGAGAAGTTAACAACGTAAGCAGTTGTGGAAATAGCTTCAACGCAGAATTCTCTCCCAAGTTCATCATGAATCAACATACATCTCACTCTCTCAAGAGTGTTCTATTCATATGCTATGCAAAATCATTCTTTTTGTGTATATCTAACACGGTGCTGTCTGTTAATGCCTTCCAATTGGCAAAACATTGTGAACTCATATGAGCAAAACTCTAATCCATTATCAGTCATCAATGTCTTGACACACTTACTGGTTTGCTTTTGAATCAAAGCCTTTGAGTTCCTAAACTATTCAAAAGCTTCATAATTATGCTTCAAGAAGAAGACCAGACTTTTCCTTAAAAGTCATCAACAAAAGCGATAATGTATATAACACCACCCTTGGATAGAACTTGAAAGGGATCCAAATATTAGAATAATGTAGTCAATGGCAACCTTTGTGGAATGAACTATTGTAAAGAATCTAACTTTCTTTTTCTTTCCCATGACACAATTTTCAAAAAAGTCTAACTTTCTAGTAATATTGTCATTTAAGAGTCCACTATTGCTTAGGATAGAAAGACCTTTCTTGCTCATGTGTCCAAATCACATTTTCTAGAGCTTGGCGGTGTCCAAATCAAAAGTGGATGAAGAAGAAGAAATAGCAATTGTCCCAATGACGGATTCACCAATAAGTGAGTGCATATTTCCCATTTGTCTTCAAGTCTTGATAACAACAGTTTCATCTTTATATATAGACACGATTCCATCTTTTGCAACATGCGGAAAACTTTTCTCTTCAAGCATTCCTAGAGAGATGAGATTTTTAGCAAGACCTTGAACATGATGGACATTAGAGATGGTTCTAATAACATCATCAAACATCTAGATACAGACAAATCCAATTCCAATAGTCTTGTGGGTAGTATCATCTTCCATATTAACAACTCCACCCTGAACTGCAGTATATGTGGAGAATCAATCCCTTATAGGACACATGTGAAAGGAACAACCTAAGCCAAGAATCCATGAATTCTTATATCTTGAATTACATGATTCCATGAGAACAAAATCATTGTCTCCTTGTATGACATTGGAACCACTTGGTTGTTCTCAAAGATCTTTATTTTCATGCATATGTTTATTCTGCAACTTGAAGCATAATTCAATTGCATGACCCTTCTTTTTACAGTATTTGTGTGATTTGTTTTTATTAGGCATGGACATAGATTGGTTGTATTCTTCATTATTTCCCTTTCTTTTGGTAGACCCCTAACATGGAGAGGCTCTGCTTGATTTCCATTAGAAGAAACAACTAATTCCTTTTCCATCAAGGATTCAGACATGAGAGAAGACATTACTTCTTCTAGCTTGATGGAGTCTTTGTCATAGATAATGGTCTCACATAATTGTTTGTAAGAAGGGGGAAGAGAGCATAAAACAATCAAGTCTTTATCTTCATTTTCCACTTTGATGTCAATATTTTCTATATCTATTATGATGGAGTTGAACTGATCAATATGATCACGAATAGATGTACCTTCAACCATGTGCAGTAGATATAAATGTTTCTTATGATGTAATTTTGATTGGAGAGTCTTTGTCGTGTAAAGAGATTTAAGTTTCCGCCACAAGTCTGCAGTGGTCTTCTCCTTAGAGGCTTCACCATGAACCGTTCATGAAAGTGACAACTGGATGTCAGTTAGAACTTTCTCATCCATCTCTTGCTTCTGCTTAGAAGTCAAGGAAGATGGCATATTCTTCACTCCTAAGAGTACTTTAGTGACACTCTGTTGCACTAGTAGCCCTGTAAATTGATCTGCCATGACATGAAGTTGATTGTACAATCAAACTTCTCAATGGCGTACTTGCTCGTCATTGTCGTCGTTGATCACCAAACTCTAATACCAATTTGTTAAATCGGCACAACCGAAAGAACAACGAGCAATACATACATATCAAGAAGAACAATAACAATCCGCACAAACAATGAATATGGGATTTATGTGACTCAGTTTGGACAACACAATCCATGGAAGGAGAGAGAATTTTACTATTGCAAGAAGATTACAAAGGAGAGATACTCCCGAAAGAGAGAGAACCCAAAAATCTTGAGAAGGTTACACCCCAAGAAGAGAGAGAACTTTATTTGGTACAACTTTGTACATTGGTACTTTTCAATGCAAGAAAATTCCATGCCCCTAGGGTCCTATTTATAGGCTCCATGTCATAAGGCTTCGGTTAGTAATACACAATCCTAATAGGAGTCTAAATACAAAAGGAGATCAAGTTGCATGTAGAAAGAGTCGTCTCCAACTCCAAATAGGAATATTAATCTAAATCTAAGTAGGAACATGGGTTGGACCCAAACCAAGACAAGATCCAAGTTAAGACTGTCACGTCATGTAGGATTGAGATTAGGAAGGCTTAGTAATCTTCCAGGCATAACAATAAGTGTTGTAGAATGTATCCTTAACATTATTCAGAGATAAGGACCCTCCATTTACGGAGGATTGAAATAGAGATAAAGCTGTAGATAGAAAGATTATTAAGAAACACATTACTACATCATGATTGATTAGAACTACGGTAGAAGTAATTCGTAGCTGTACAATAGCCACACACGCAAATTCCAGGATGTACGTTTAAGAGGTCAATCAATGATATTTTGTCAAGAATATGAACATCCGTCACTTCATTATTGGTGGTGCTTCAGCTGAACCACCCGGATACCATTTGAAACGCATGACTTTAAGTACAACAACAACTATGTAAACTACTATACCAAGTCAAGTTTTATATTTTATTGTGCCAAAGACAATATATATAGTAAATGTATATTCTACATGTGTTGTAAAAAATGAGTGATGCATAATAAGGATTTGAACTTGAGATCTCTTACCTATAGTTACAGCCACAAACCACTACACCAAGTCCATATTGGTAACTAATATTTGGTATAAATTATATATATTATCAATATAACATTAGTATATATATATATATATATATATATATATATATTATTTTAAATTTTTTTTTTTGGGGGGGGGGGGGGGGGGGAGGGGGGGGGCCGTGGCCCCTGCCCGGAAGAAATATCACTATACGGGGCAACGACCCACTGGAATAGTTTTGTCTCTAGTAGCTTAGAGGGCCTCACGGCTATCATTAATGGAGGCACGGGGTCTCGACAATGCGGTAGTTCTTAGCTGTGCAGTGGGAGCCAACGAGAAATGAGGGAGGGGTATATACGGGTTATACAGAACACATTTTACAAGAGAAACACTGGTACACCTTTCTCTCTAATGACTATGTCAGGAGGCAGATGAATAGAATGACTTGTATTTTAAAAACATGTGTGTCGGTGTGTGCTTAGGTGCTTTTTTTTTTTTTGGTGTGGGTGGGTTGTTTGGATTGTTGACTATTAAGCTCGATGACGACAAAGGCTTAAAGTCCGTCCCCATGCTGACGAAGCTGTTAATGAACGTGCAGTATTATAGATCCAATCCTGTGTTTGGCGTCCCATGGTTACATGTTCCCCTGTCGCACTAACGATTCACCTGAAAGGATACGAAGAACCAAAACTTTACCGCCAGGGAGGAGACGAGCCAGTGCAGCAAACAACATGGCAGAGTCGAGCTCCTCTAGTTGGTTTCTACACGGAGCTGTCACCTTCTTGCTCGCGCTCCTCTGTTCTCGAGGGGAGGCAGCAGCAACCACCGACCCAGATGAAGGTAACGAGCAGCTGGCTGCTAATACTTTCCTGAAGTAGGTATATTGCCGTCTGACTGTTCTAGTTCTGTGTATATTGGTCGTTGTTCAACGCCTTGTCTTTGTCAAGCTGTAGCTGGCATTTGGTGATATAGTTTTAGAAATTGTGTTGGATTTGTTGAGACACTTGCTGGTTATATTTATAGAGGCTGTAGAGATTCAGTGGAGGAAATGATTGAAAGGATAGGGAGAAGAAAGGAAAGGAACCTTCCCGTCAACTTTCATCTGTGTAAAACGATAGGGAAGCAGCTTTTGCTTTGTGGGGGGGGGTACACTTCCATGATAAATCAACGGTGGCGTTGTTAGGTATCGACCTACAGGCTTCCCAAGTCTCGGACTCCTCCTCTAACTGCATCACCTTGCTTTACTTATCACCATGCCTTCCATGTTTCTCCACGCACCACGACGGCAGAGTCTCGAGGATGCCCATCAGTCTCTGCTGGTGTTCTATCTCCCTGGTTTAGTGTTCTTGGTGTGCGTTATCTACAACTGAAATTGGCTTTCTGTGCTTCAACAGATTTTTTTTCTGCGTTATCTACAATTGAAATTGGCTTACTGTGCTGCAACAATAAAAGAAAAAAATATATTCTAACAAAGAACAAGAGAAAAGTGGGTCTATTTCATTCGATTTTTGTTTAGCCATCAATGTTGTTTCAAATTTGCTAAATGAATATCTAAGTAAACTGACATTCTCATGGATCTATATGAGCTATTCTTCTACCCCTGAACTAGTATAGCTAGCGTCCATTTTTTTAGGATTCAAAAGATTTTTCAGAGTTAATCACTCCATTACGCCACCACTTGCTCTAGACATATTTACCTACACGATGGGGTCCACTAGTTAGATCTGAACCATTGTATTAAGTTTGGAGTTAAATTTTCTGACGCTCACTCAGCGTTGACTCGCGTTTTGACACATAGGGAAAATCACCCCGCGGCCTATCTGTCACTCATTTGCCACCATGCGTCTGTCGCCTACTAACGTGCCATAATTTTTTTTACTCATAACTTTTAAACTAGTAGGAATTTTTTTATGAAATAAAATGTATTAGATCCTTATAAAAAGTACATTCCAACAAGACCAATATTGACATATTTAAAAAAAAACATGGAGGGAATAAAAGGAGAGAGGAGGGAAGTAAAAAAGTAATAAAATCAATAAATAGACGAATATGAAAAGAAAAAAGGGAAAGTAAGGAAGAACGTGATGAAGAAGAAGATGGAAGTAATTGATTTTTACTTGAATGCACCCACTATAGACCTCAATGCGCATATTTTTTATTAAATGTGTCTACGATTTGCTTCAATGCACCCACTTTTGTTTGAATGTGCTCACTATTTCCCGAATGCCCCAACTATTGCGTCAATACACCCACTTTTATTTGAATGTGCCCATCATTGCTTGAATGTGCTCACTATTGTTTCAATTGCACCCAGTTTTATATGAATGTGCCCACTATTGTTCTGAATGCGACCACTTTTGCTTAAATGTACCCACTACAACTCAATATGTCCACTTTTATGTGAATCCCCTTATTGGCGTGAATGTGTCTACTTTGTTTAAATGTGCCTACTACAACCTCAATGCGCTCAATTTTGCGTGAATGTGTCCATTATTGTGCTGGATGTGCCCTACTTTTGCTTGAATGTGCCCACTGCAGCTCTCAATGCGCCCATTTTTGTGTAAGTGTGCCCATTATTGCTTGAATGTGTGCACTGTTCTAATGCACCCACTATTGCTTGAATGCGGCCACTTTTACTTTATTACACCCACTTTTGTCAGAATGTGCCAACTTATACTTGAATGCACTCACTTGTACTTGAATGCATCCACTATAACCCTCATTCGCACGTTAGTGTCCTCAATGTGTCCAAATTTGCTTGAATGCGTCCACTTTTGCTTGAATGTGCCCACTAAAGCTCAATACTCCACTTTTACGTGAATGCACCCATTATTGGCCTGAATGCCCATGTTGTTACTTGAATGTGCCTACTACAGCCTAAATACGCCCACTTTTGTGTGAATGCGCCCATTATTGTACTGAATGCGCTTACTTTTGTTTGAGTGTGTCCACTGCAACTCTCAATGCGCCCACTTTTACATGAATGTGCCCACTATTGCTTGAATGCGCCCACTATTATTTGAATGCACCCAATTTTGCTTAATGCACCCACTTTTAATAGAATGTGCCCGATATTATCTTCAATGTGCTCGCTATTTTCCTTAATGAGCCCTCTTTTGATTGAATATGCCCACTACCCACTACTTCTCTTCTCACTTCTTTCCTCTCCTCTCTTCAGTGACTTCCTCTTTTTAGTTCTCACATGTCTTTTTTCCATTTGTTTTCTCACTTCTCTCACTTCCTTCCTCATACTAATGTGTATTGTTTTCTAAAAAATATGATAATATTGATTTTGTTGAAATGCAATTTTTATAGCGATCCAATAGTTTTTATTTCGTCAAAAAATTAATTACGGATAAAAAAGTATACATAAAATTAATTTTACTTTCCATTTCCTCATAATATACATGTGTATTATTTTCTCAAAAATACATTAATATTGGTCTTCTTATAAAGTATTTTTTATAATAAGTCCAATGACTTTTATTTCATCAAAAAATTCATTATAGATCAAAAGTTATGGTGAAAATAAAATTTCCTTTGTATCTCTCTCTTAATCTTTCAATACATACCTATCAAATCACTCTACTTGTCCCCTTTACCTGTCACATGTCAACTCAACCCCCAAAATCACTCATCCGCCTAAAACCATCTGCCCTAAATCCTGTGCATTGTGCGTAAAATGAGTGTTCCCCTGCAACGCGCGTCACAGACGTATTTTCCTTAAGTTTGATACTCATTAGCAACTATCTTGTAGTAGTGTAATGTAGTGTATAAATGGGGGACTTTTAATCCCACTTTAGCTACCATCAACTTAAGGCCGCCTCTTATTTATGGGAAAGCTCGATCACATATAGTTTACTAAGACGGGAAAGGCTTAGAAGAGACACATACACATAGGAACGTGTGTGCACACTACGTCAGGTTGGACTTGACACTCTCTTCAATATCATTGACAGTACCAAAATAACTTTTTTACTCAATCAAAAAATGATTTTGACTGGATACCGTTTGTATTCAACATGATCTGATTTGTATTTGTTCAAATAAAAAGTTAAGTATATTAAGTCAAATACATTAAAAGCTAAAAAATCTAAATAGTATGTTTTGCTATTTTTATTACCAATATAGCATGATTCACAAAGTAATTAACAAAATATTCATTTTCTTAATTAATAACCCAATGAGGACGTATCACTTTTTTTTTATTTTTTTTTAATTGTATGACATGTATGTTATACATATATATTAAATTAATAAATGACCATTATCTACATAAACTTATATACATTTAGTTATATATTAAAATGATACCTAAAAATAATTATATAATGAAAGAATATTGTGTTTCATAAATACATAATATTTATATATGTAGATAATAGTGTTTAAAATTAATGGATACAATTTTGAAATTACTATAATAAAGTTTAAAATTAAATAAAACACAATTATGTATATATAAACTCAAAAACAAAAATAAAAAATAATATAGTAATATATAACACTCATTGATAAACACAATATATATATATATATTAAAGATATGATATATAATATCAAAAAATATAAACATATCAATTGTATAAAGTAAAATATACAAAAAATAGATAATCAAAATGAAATATACCATATACATATGATGTTGAATGCAACACATAAAAATTGTAATATATTATGGATTATTCTTTTATTATATTGAAAAAAGTAATATAATCTCACAAGAATCATAATAACGTAGTTATATTTTTACCTTTTTTTATTCAGTTTTGGGACAAATATAATATGACAAAAATCAATATATTATGATTTTTTATATGTTACATTTAGAATCATTTGTATCATATATTTCATTTTGATCATTTATTTTTATTGTCTTTATATATTGAACTTTTCATAATTGACATGTTTATATTTTTTGATATTATATATTGTGTCTTTGATATATATATATATATTACAAACATGGTATCATAGTTAAAAACTAAAGTAATATAAAAAATAAAAATAAGCAATCTTGCGTCCCAATTGGAGATGTATTTTTTTAAATAGCAATACGTCTCCTAGGAGACATATTTTCTCTACAGGGAGCAATACATCCTCTTTGGAAACATATTGTCTAAAAAATACGTCATTTTGAGAAATATGTGAATAATGTTATATAAGTAATAAATATAGCAAAACATGCTATTTAGGTTTTACACTTGTGTTGTTCGGTGAATACTTAGTCAGATAGGTCTGGCACCTAGTGTACATGAGACTTTATGCAATTAACTATAGTTTTGATACACCTATTTGATGGACTATATCCAGTCAAATATGTATGTATCTAATCAGATATGTATGTATCCGGTCAAATATGATTACTAGTAAAGGCATATTGGTTTATTTTGAACTATCAATTCGTACATTTGTGAACGTGTGGGAGAAAAAAAATAGTTATGTTGGGTGTTCAATAAACCTCCACGGTGATTAAGACAACACCCTCATTAACTTATTTATTGTACAACAACAAATATCTAAGTGCATATGTTCTTATATTCTTGTTGCTATGTTTCTCTCATGGATCCTTGCTCATCAATCTATTGCAAGAGACTAAGACATGCATAAGTTTGACCAAGACGAATGTGTGTCAGATAGTGGCGGGCATCTACACGTACCTATAACTTCATGTCATTTTCTCTAAAGCCCCTAACAGGAAGTACCTTCAAATAAGTTATTGATCTTTACTTGCTTTCTTTTGATCATTCTATTATTTGGTTCTTGTGTTTCTACTTAGATTTTCATTTATATAAATTTACATGTAATCTGACATCGTTGTAGTTATTTTATTTATGTTTGTTCACTAGTACATAACCGGCCTTTAGTGTCGGTTTTTTAAGGCTTTTAGTGTTGGTTTCTAAGCGACACCTATGTGGGTGCCGTTAAAAGTCCAACCGTTACGCGTCGATTCTCAAACCGACGTCATAACCTTTCGCGCGCCACCGAAAACACGCTAGCAGAGGGTATAGGCATCGGTTATTAGCTTTGAAACCGACGCCAAATCTCTTCGTGCCACAGAAAGGGCGCCATCTGGGGCACTATCGGCGTCGGTGTATTAGTGATAACTGGCGTCATCTCACCCGCTGCCACGGCCGTGCTGACCAACACGGCCGTGGTGTCTGGCCTCCAAGGAAAATAGACGTCGGTTACTAGTAGGGCAACCGACACTGTTACCATATGTCGTCGGTTTTATGCAAATATCTGACGCCTGTTTTATGTCTCGTCTGTGGCAGCACGACCGTGGTGTCTGGCCTCATTAGGGAAATCGACATCGGTTACTAGTATGGAAACCGACATTGTTACCATATGTCGTCGGTTTTGTTCAAATAACCAACGCCTATGTTTTTTTTCTGTCAGTCTGCAGACCTGATGTGGCTGGTCGTAGGATGAGAAACCTGCAGTTCAGTTATGAACTACAGGTTTTACGACATTCATTGATATCAGTCAACAACATGGCACAAACCTGCAAAATTAACATGATGGACAATATTATATATATGTGATTCACACTCATATTATTTTTTTCATTACACGCATGTAGAAACCAGTAGCAACCTGCAGTTCTATTTATTTCATCTTTTTTCACATTCAGACACATGTAGAAACATTCATGTATTGATGATTTTAACACACAATTCATAAAAATTCATTCACATTCACACAAAATCAATTATTGGAGAACAAAGTTATTCTTTATTCATCATTGTCAACAAATTCATATTGAAAGAGCCATGAAACAGCAAAAGAAGCCACAATGAAGGGAAGCATGATACAGATACAATACATAAAGTGCAACACGCACAAGTATTTCAGATTCATATAATAACATGACAGACTAACACATATATAATGCATAACAAAAACATCGCCGAATTTACATACAACACTATAGCTTAGTACATATATATAGTGGGACTAAGGTGACGATCCCACCTGCTAAAACAGGTTACCGACAACTACATGTTACGACTGGGAGGTCGTGATTCAGCAACCGTATGCATTAGCAAGAGGACAGGCATATTTCACCACGAGTTAACATTGAAGAAGGTCTACTAACCTACACTGAGCTAAACAAGTTTATCAATATACTGATAAACTTGTTTAGCTCAGTGTAGGTTAGTAGACCTTCTTCAATGTTAACTCGTGGTGAAATATGTCTATCCTCCTGCTAATGCATATGGTTGCTGAATCACGACCTCCCAGTCATAACATGTAGTTGTCGGTAACCTGTTTTAGCAGGTGGGATCGTCACCTTAGTCCCACTATATATCTATATAACCTTAGTGTGGGATGCTTGCTTTCTCTCTGACTGTTGCGCTTTGGATTTACAAAGCAATGTCGATGACCTGCATAGCTATGTCATGGCCGTCCTGCATAGCCTGTAGTCTTTGACGAACGCCTGCAAATTAAATAGAATTGCTATTAACTAGTATCCTAAAAATTTGATAAAAAACACACTTACATAATATAATTATAAATGAACATATAGATAGAAACCTCAGGGATATATTCTTAAAACTTACATTGTCAGGCGGTGCAAGCACGTCCTCACCCTCACGGTGATCATCAACACGGTCATCATGGGAACATAATAAATATATAAACATCCATGCCTCTAATATTGTGATCTTTTATCAATTAACAATCCTTCATTATGATCCCCGCGAACATACTGTCATTGTGATCCCCAGCTTCAATGTTTGGTGGTGTTGGCAACCCAACTGAGAATGGATTGGAGTCATCATACTTATCATAGTACTCTTCTTCATCTATAGGATCTTCAATGAACTATCTTTTACCATGAAGAACAATCGACCATTTATCATTTGCAGGATCATCGATATAAAATACTTGTTTTGCATGTGATGCCAATATGAATGGTTCACCCTTCTCACCAATCTTTTCAAAGTTCACTAACGTGAAACCCAATTCATCCACTATAACTCCTTTGTTGTTGTCAACCCAATTACATTTAAAGAGCAGAATTCTAAAACCTACATAGTCAAACTCCCATATGTCTTCAATGACACCGTAATATGACATTTTAGCTTCACGTGGACTTTTATCCTTTGCACTTGCAAAAAATAATGAAGACGCTTGAAGGTGACCCCGTTGTTTTGGACGACACTCTTATCATCTTGACGCTTTGTGTAATATGAGAAACCATTTATGTCAAACCCTTCATAAGACATAACATTCAATTTTCGTTTAAAGGCGAGGCATTTGATGGTTTCAGTAACATTATCTGGTGTTTGAGATAGTTGATGTAAGACTTTATCTTCAAACCACTTAATAAATGTCTTGTTATGCTCTCTAGCAAGCCACATTGAATTGGATCGAGGATATTGTCTCTTGATGAAATTGGTATGTTCAATATAAACACTCACTTCGTCGATGTTGTGTAAAATATACAAGTGACCTTGCTCTACTCACGATCGATTACTTTCACCCGTGCTCCCAAAACTCCATTGCCAAAATGCTCCTCAATATTCTTGTCATTCACGGGAGCGTCATTACCACTCAGAAAGTCATTGCAAAAATCCATAACCTCTCTCGCCACATAACCCTCAATAATACTCCCTTCAGGCCAATAACGGTTTCGAACATCACCTTTAAAAATGATCATGTATCGTTCAAAGGGATACATCCAATGCAAGAAAACTGGTCCCAACATTTTCACTTCCCTAGTCAAGTGGACAACAAGATGTACCATGATATCAAAGAACGACGGAGGAAAATACATCTCAAGCTGACATAGGGTAACAACCACTTCTCTTTGCAAATTATCGAGAGTATCAGGGTCAATAATTTTGCTTCACAAACTGTTGAAAAAGAAACAAAGTTTGGTGATTGCAAACCTTACATGCTTCGGAAATATAGATCTAATTGCCACAGGAAATATTTGTTGCATTAGAATGTGACAATCATGAGATTTAAGACCTATCAACTTCAGATCTTTCATTGATACCAATGTACGGATGTTGGATGAGGAACCCTGTGACACCTTAACATTTTCCAAGCATTCACAAAATGCTTTCTTCTCCTCTCTAGATAGTGTGTAACAAGCGGGAGGTAAGTATGTTCTCTGATCGCTACTAACTACTTCTATTAATTCTGTCCTTATTCCCATTTCACATAGGTCCATTTTGAATTTTATCCCATCTTTAGTCTTACCTGGTATATTCAACAGAGTACCGATGACGCTATCACATACATTTTTCTCAACATGCATGACATCGATACAATGCCTGACTGTCAAAGAACTCCAATAAGGAAGATCCCAAAATATCGACTTCTTCTTGAATAAAGACTTGTCACTCGTTGTGGCCATCGTACATTGTGATCTCTTACCAAATTCATTGGTGATGTCTTTCACTCTTTCATAAACATCCTCCCCTGATATAGGTTTAGGTGCACTACGTTCCTCATTCCGTCCATTGAATTCTTTGTGCAACCTACGATACAGATGAAATTTTGGAAGAAACCTTCGATGACCAAGATATACAGTCTTGCCGCTGTGTTTTAGTCGTATTGAATCAGTGTTCTCTTCACATATAGGGCACGCTTTAGATCCTTTGACACTATATCCAGACAAATTCCCATATGCTGGAAAGTCATTCACAGCGCAAAACAACATAGCATGCAAACAAAATGTCTCTCTTCGTGAAGCATCATAGGTCATCACACCTTCACCCCAGAGTTTCCTTAATTCATCAATCAGAGGTTCAAGATAAACATCGATATCATTTCCAGGTTGTTTAGGGCCCGATATCAACAACGACAGCATAACATACTTATTTTTCATACACAACTAGGGAAAAAGATTATATATAACAATCATGACTGGCCAAGTGCTATGTTGGCTGCTCAATGTCCCGTACGGATTCATCCCATCTGTACAAAGCCCAAGTCTTAGATACTTGTCCTCTTCACTGAATTCAGGGTACAATAGATCAATCTTCTTCCACTGTGGGGAATCAGACGCATGTCGTAGGATCCCATCATTATTTTTCTTAACATCTGCATGCCACCTCAAATTCTTTGCATCTATAGGATTAGCAAACAAGGGTTGAAACCGTGGTATTATAGGTAGATACCACATCACCTTGGCGGGAGAACCAGTTTTGGACTCCCCCGAAGTCGTCAATTTATACCTTGACGCACCACATTTCGGACAATCTTTCAAATTCACATAGTCCTTTTGAAATAATACACAATCATTAGGGCATGCGTGTATCTTCTTGGCCTCCATTCCCATAGGACACAACAATTTATTTAACCGGTATGTTGAGATCGGCAGCTCATTTCCTTCAGGAAGAATTTCTTTCAACAAAGACAACAATGACGTGAAGCTTTTGTCGCTCCATCGATTGTTAGCTTTTATTTTATACAATCTCAACACAGCGCTAAGCTTCATAAACATACAATCTGTGTATAATGGTATCTCAGCATCATGCACAATATTTCTAAACATGGGAGGTGGATCGGTGTGCTCTACCCCACAACTATCCAGCATCGCATCAACGATGTCTACTGGAACTGGTTCATTCACATCTACATCATCGGAGGCAATTTCTTCTTCCACACAAGCACTGTTATCGACATCCACTGGTTTTAGGTTTGAAATCTCTCCATGCTAGTGCCATTCTGTATAGCCTTGTACAATCCCGTTGCACATGACATGACTTCTGATTTCGTCACCAGTACTGCCTTTCAAGTTGTTACCGCAATGCCTACATGGACAGTAGAACCTATCTCCAGGTTGTTTCCTATGTTCCTCGGCAAATCTAACAAACTGATTAAGATAAGAAATAAACTCTGGGGTGCAGCGATTGCAAATGGACATCCATGATCTATCCATTATATGATCAAAGAGAAAATAAGTATATATTACAATAAGATTAGGGTCTAGGGTAAACAGATTAGAGTTTATGGTTAAAACTTTAGGGTTTATACATGTGATGTCATTCTTAAATGTGTACCACCTATCCAATTCTTGAACACCTAATCTCACTAGTAAGTGTATAATGTATATTGGGTTTTCAAGAAAATTTTGGCAGTATTTCCCCGTTGTTCTCCAAGTACATATGTACTTAGAGAACAAACGAGGAAATGCTGCCGAAATTTTCTTGAAAACCCAATACACATTATACACTTACATCCTAAGTGAGATTAGGTTTTTAAGAACAGTCCCAAACCGGGGACTATCCAAGATTTACTCCTAATGAGTAAATCTTGGACGGGTTTCTAGGCCAACAAATACAACACCAATTCCTTGTTCACAACCCCATTCAACACACAATTTCTTATAAAAACATTTGTGGACAGCCATAACAACATATCAATGCTTCCTAAATTAATCAACATTAATAGCTTATGAATGTTTAGATGCATTTATACTATCAATTCCTAGGGTTTACTGAATTAGGTCAAGCATGAGGATTAGAAGCACAAATATATGCAAGCACAAGATTTACTCATATCCTAGGTTGATTTACAATAGCAACATCTAAATAAGTAAACTCAAAACATTAGATAAATAAATATAATCAGTAGATAAACAAATACAAATCAATAGATAAAAAAGTACATCTCAGTTGATAAACAAATATAAATCAAGAGATGATTAAATAATTTTAAAAAGTAGATGAATAAATATAAAGCCCTAAATTTAAATAAATTGATGAATAAAAAATCATTAGATGAACGAGTAGATAAGTAAATACAAATTAGTATTTAAGTAAATACAAATCAGAGGGTGAGATAGAGGGTTTTTGGGGATGTTTACCTCTGTTTGAGCCCAGTCGGGCGTCTTGCTCTAGAGCAGGGAGAGAGGCGAGACGGATGGGTGCACGTGGAAGCCGAATGGGCAGGCAGAAGTCCGGCGAGCTCCTGAACCGTAATGGAAGTGATCATTGAAAAAATACTAGACAATCATATGTTAAAATTAAGCATTTTATTTTTGTCATATATTATTAATAACCAAGCCAATCATCAATTCTATTAAATAAACATTACATGTTTATAGGGATTATTTGTTAACATATGTTAAGGATGAATTTAGGATGCAAACCTAGTCAATTGAAGGCTTTACCTCTAGCAGTGGCAATGACAACAGTGGCAGTATCGTGGGTGTACTTCCAGCCCTAGATGTGGCTGGCTCTGACGGACTGCCGTGATGATGAGCAATAGTAGGAGACCAGCTGGCTCTGACGGACTGTCGTGCCGTGGCAAGCTCTGGTTCCGGCTGCTGCTGTTGGCGCTGGCTTTCTAGTGGCTAGAGGAGAGGACTGGCTGGAGGAGAGGACCAACGACGGTGGTGGCTCCACGAACGGTGAGCTCCACGGAGGCGGCGAGCTCCACGAACGGCGGCAAGCTACACGGCGGCGGCAAGCTCCACAGTGGCGGCAAGGAGAACGACGGCAAGCTCCACGGAGGCGGCGAGCTCCACAGTGGAGGGAGTCTACTTGCTCACCGCCGGAATCACCAGACCCTAGCTAAGTCGATTGCAACACAGAGAGAAAGGGGAAGAGTCGGGCTCGCTCGTGCGATATTTAGTTAACATTCGGTGTCAGTTATTCAATAAAACTGACACATAACACTAACAGTGTCGGTTATCAACACAAAATGACACCTGTTCCCCATGATAATCGTCAGTTTTAACTAGAAAAAACCGGACATCTATCTACATATGCCGATTAAAAAATTAGTTCTCGATTAATGACCATAGTCGTCGGTTGTTTTTACAATCCGACGATCAAAGGGTGTGAAAAATTTTGCGCGAAGAGCACTGGAAAAACCCTTATTGTCGGTCATTGTTGTAAAATCGACGATCAAAATGTGCCCAATTTTTGTTTCACGAATAACCTTTCGTCGTCAGTTTTTTAGTTAATGACCGACACCATATGTTAAATTTTTGGAGGTAATTTTTTTCACTGGAAATTTTGGATTTGGCGGTTAATTTCCGGCGTCGATTTGTTATTAAGTAACTGACACCAAATAAAAGCGATACCCGTGTCTGGTCGCCCTTCACATATTGATGTCGGTTTATTTTATAAACTGACGTTGTATTGTTTAGGTGTCGGTGTATTATTACAACCGACACCGTTAAAAGTGACGTTATAAGCCATTTCTGTAGTAGTGGTTATACAGTCATTGTTTCTAATAACTTAAGGAATTATTATTTCCATCTATTAACACATTTAGTTCTTTGTCTAGTATTTTTGAGAAGTTTCATGACTTTAACTTCAAATATTTACAACAAAGTATGAATATTTATCACACCATGGATGAAGATTTATCATATTTCCATCGAAAAATTGAGATCCTAGAGGAAAAGACAGCTTGGTGAAAAGAATAGATGAATTGTTTCATTGTTATTCAAAGTTGGTGTTGTGAAAGGAAAAGGAATTCCAAGTTTTACTATTCTCTCTCTAATTCACCCGAACCAGTAGTACCTTTCAAATTTTATTTTTTTGGAGTTAAACTTAATAATTATGCATCTTATTTAACATAGCATCTGATGTACATAGATCCTCTTCATCTACCATGGCTATGGAACTTAGGTTACTTTGGACTAGATGTATAATGCAAAGATCTTACTCTTGATAGATACTATATCTTTAATTATTTAAAGATGGTTGGAAATAACTAAACAATCACAAAAGCTTTTAATTCTCATTCATAATATGTTGGAGGCAGAAAATTTCCCTAAAAATTGGAAGGAACAATCTATATCTCAAGCATAAAAAGGGACACATTTTACTAAATTATTAATGTTAACTATGGCAATAGAGGAACACAGAAAGCATAAGTATATTGCGACACTAGGATATACTCTAATAAATTTTACATAAATAAGAATCAAAGCCAAGATCAGAAAGGTAAATAGAAACTTAACCAGAAACCTAAAGCCAAGATAATAGAAATCAAAATCACATTGTATTGGATTTATAGTCACCTTGGACATTGGAATAAGAATTTTTCTTCTAAGAAGTTGTTAAATGTATAAGTCTATCTATAGTCTTGTATATTAGGATTACTCCCACATTGTGTAAATGGGTTTGGAAGCCACCCATAGTCCTATATTAAGGCTAGACCTCTTGTATATAATACACACAACATATTCTTCACCTTCTCTCTAGAAACATGGTATCAGATCATCTGAACATGTTCTTAGAAATAAGTAGGCAAGTTCTTTAGACAGTAATAATATCTTCTCTATCATCCTTACCAACCACCTCCTCTCCATGGTGGAAGTCAAATTTATCATAGAAGTCTTAGGTGGAAATCATCTCCACATAGATCGATATCTTTTCCTTCATCCTCACCAACCACTTCTTCTCCATGATGGGATTCAAGTTTCCAGGAAAGTCATCTCTGTAGAAATATATCTACAATGAAAATCATCTCCACCCAGATCCATTTTTGTAGAAATCATATACACTCTAGTTCATTCTTATTCTTTGTTCCTTGTGTACTATATGTGCATGAAGATATATATGAGATTTCCATATCAAGATCTAGGATCATCTCTGATGTCTTCTCTAGATACATATAACTAATTATTACAAAAATGCAACGACACGCCATGTTAGAATCCAACACTGTGTCACGCCACTAGGTATCCCTATTTGTCTCCATGTTTTCCACTGATTTACACATCATATTAAAAATGTATACATTGTGTCATTGCTAGGTTTTATCCTTCGCATATGCCTACTATCGGCTTACACGTTGTGTCAGTTCAACAACACACCATTTTGCTCCCTTTTTGCACTACATCATGAGGATGCAAAGTCTATATAGCTTGCATCCATACCTTTTCTTATTCAAAACGTTGTCATCGCTTTGAGAAAATTCAATTAGTGGAGTCACAAGATTTCTATCTGGTTTAAAGGTTAGGGGAAAGGGAAACACCTCACAGAAGGACCTCTCAGTTATGATTCTTCTCCATTGTGGGAACAACATATATACCAAACTCCTATATGTTGTACAAATCTCAATGGATCCTCATATCACTGAAAAGACATACAACCTGAATGACTGGAAGCCAGTTTGGGATTATATCCAATTAATGTATTCAAAAAAAATCTCTTGGATGTATGACATGCAAATTGAGATGTGCAATCTTCATCAGGAGATGAAGAGTTTGCAATAATATTTTGGAGAGGTAGCTCGCATCACAGAATGATTTAGACTAAATTTGAGTGACCAAAATCTTCAATAAATTGACTAAACTTCCTGAGCCATGCTCGGGTGACTGCTTTATACCATACACGGATTTATTAAGATGAGACTCCCCCTGACTAACGAACCTAGGTGTTGTTGTCACAAAACTACTCTTACCCCAATACCAATCCTATTGCCTACACAATGGTAGAGGGATTAAAGTGCCCGTCCCTGGGTGGCCCAATGGAAATAACAGACTAGAATATCTTATAAGAAATAAAAACTCAAAGTATTAAGAATTTATGATAACTAACCAACCCGTTATATGATATTGATAAATGATAACAAACATTGTAATTAGAGTTGTTGAGTGCAAATGTGATCTTACTCATCTCTTTAATAATTCATCATGTTTGCTGATAAGCGTCGCTTTGCAATATCAATCACTAAGATGGTTAATCCTAGAGTCTAAACCTTTTTTACTTCCGGTTTTAAGGGTAGTATAGAAGGGTCGATCCCATAGGACAACTATTAGAGATTGTTCTTTAGAACCCAAAGATTGAAAAACTTTATTATTTGTTTTTTTGGTATTTTTCTTTTTATTGAAGCAGAAAGTAAAGTTCAGTTGGGGTTTTGTGTGATTACACTAATGCAAGAAGAAAAGTACTTAACAAGAATAAACATGCACAAGACAATAATAAAAAGATTGTTAACACAAGCAAAACTATATGAATGGAAGACTAAGAATTAAAGAAAATGAAGGATGCAGTAATTAAATCAAGAGAAGGAAATCGAGGCTCGTAGGGGTTTTCACCACCTTAGCCTAGGTGATAACAACTAAATCTTAAATGAGGATTCGATGAAGGTTTGTGAATTTAAAACTCACAAGAGAGAAACTCCACATGAGCCCATTGGTCCTGGTGCTGATGCTTCCTAGTTTATCAACCTAAAAGATGAGAATCCACGGTCATATCGAAACATCTATGTAATCGATTTTATTGTTCTAAATCCGGATCTCCATGGTCATATCCATCCGGATTAACATGTGATCCGAAGATCAATCATTCAATTAAAATCGATTACCATCTAATCGTTTAAGAAGAAATCGTTAAAACCATAGCTAAGGGGTTATTCCCCTTGCCCCGATAAAAGACTACTCACACATGGAGAAAGGGGAGACGGAGGAAGAAAGTACAAAAGCCATAGTCTAGCCCAAAAATCAGGAGATGAATCCTTATGCTAGAGTCAATGAAATGACTTAGTCCTTTGTTCCTTGCTCCAGAAATAAAGCGCGGAGAAAAGTAGATTAAAACTAAGGCGAGAAGAGGAGACAACAACAAGAATGGAAGAACGGTGCTTGAAATAAAACTACTTTATTGCATAATAAAAAGATGACTACAAGATTGATTGCTGCAAAATTCCAAAATACAAGAAATCCAAGATGCCTTGAGGAGGAGGAAGTGCCCCTCCTTTTATAGGAGAAGGAGGGGGTATACAATAGGTTTAGGGCAAAATAAATAGCCGCCGGCGGCTGCTAACTTTCTAGATCTAGTCAATAGAGGAAACAATTGATTTCCTTACATCCCTTTTGCATTAATTTCCCGCAACAGCAGTTTCGAGCGTATTTTTGGGCTAGTCAAAAATTCATAAGTAGCCCTCAAATATATTTTTCCTGTATATAATTGAATTATCTTTCTAACGCATACTTGCACAATAAATTCCTCCTTGGGATGTGGGAGTTATACCAATTTTGGTGAAAGGTATATACTGAAATCAGACTCTGCGGGAAAACGTAATGCCACTTTCACTGGTTAATTGCGCAGCCAAATAAACACCAAAATTGCCGCAAAATATATCTTTTTTGTAGCCAATAAAATTCTCTTTTCATTACATACTTTATCTTGGAATTCCGCCTTTATACGCAAAAGATATGGCTATTTTGGTGACGAGTATCTCAGGCACTGCGGGAATATTTGAAAGCATCATATCTTCATCTTTTATTTTCTCGATTTAATTACTTAGATAATTCCTGAAAATTAAGAAAAATATCATAAGAATTCAGGAAAAGTATATCAAGAAGATGAAAGTGCTATTTATTTTTGAATTATCTACAATTAACAAAAAAAATCCTAATTAATTATTCTAAATGAAGCAAAAATAAGAGATGAATATACATTCATCATTTGCCCAATTGGGGGAAAATATGACATGCGGTCAGTGCAAATGTGCAGGTACGATGTCGACAAAATGATTGAAATTTCATATTAAACTGGGAGCTTGGCATTTATAAAATAAACAAAATACAAACTTTAATCAAGGAAGAAGTTTCAAGGAAACATTATGCATTTTATAACCATATTCCATTATACAATTCATGTGGCCATTATTTTCAAGTTTATATGTATTAAACCCTGTCAACACTCAAATGTGACAGTTTTTTTACCTACACATTAAATCCATTTACTTCACTCAAATATGTGGATCTATTTGTGTAAATGTACACTAGGCCCTGTCTACCCCCAAAGGTGATGGCTTGTTTGTACCTATGCATTAAACCCTGGCTACACCCAACGGTGAGGGTCTGTTTGAATGTCTAAGTTCAATTTCAATGTGTAATGGGTTTTTTAATGTACAAAACATCCAAAATATAATTATAATGGAAAATCATAATATCATATTGTAGGAAGTCACTTAGTTCATCCAAATACTATTATATGCCAAGAAAAGGAAAATAACTCATATAATATAAGAAAGCACTACCATGTATACATAAAGTAGGATAATAAGTGTACCCTCACCAAAGTTCAGAGTAAGAAGATTCTTGAGAGTCAAAAGTAATTCAAAGTCAAAGTGAAATCATGGTACAATAATGGGTATACATGCATTCATATTCTACTCATCAATATGGAGGGGTTACAAGGATCAAACTAGGGCTTCCGAAGTATCAATTGTTTTTAGGTGTGGTATCTCACCAATGACCAATGTTTCCAATTATCAACTTTGCAAGACCAACATCATGTTCTTACGTCATTGTAATCAATATCAACGGATGGTCAACACCTAATCAATAATGTGCACTTAATCTTTTAATCATCATCAAAGGTGAAGTCGAAGGATAAAGGTTAAGGTGCTCACATGATTTAATACCCTCACACACAAAATATAACTAATCTTAAAGTTTATCACCCACCATCAAGATCTGGAATCATATTTGGGCACTTAAATTATATTCATGTTATTAGAATCAGAAATAGTCAACAAGGTTAAGGTTTTGTCCTATCATCAGTCAAGTAATGTTGATATATTTTTAGAGTCCCACAATATAATCATCAAAGATCAAGTCTTACAATTTCACAGGTTAATCACTATAAGTGAGTCATTTGATGATTTGTATAATAAAAATATCAAACTTTAGGGATATCAACAAAATAGCCTATAGAATAAGGTTTCAAAAGCATTTTAAATGATGGATTGGATTTTTCTGCTCAAAATGGACTAATGGTTGCTTTTTTTTTGGATGAAGGAGTTGAAAGTTACAATATTTAGAATTTGAAGCAATTTCTATAGTTTTTGTCAAGAGGGGGAATAATTACCCAAAAAAAGAGAGAAGGGAAAAAATTTCCAGCCATTGATCACCCAGTCAACCCTTGACCAGCCAGAGATCCTGCAGCAGAGAGCGTGATGGCCTCCCTAGCATGTGTGTTGAGAAGGAAAAGAGAGGGTGGGGCGTTGGGATATATGGTTGTTGATCCTTGGTCTTGGTCAATCTTTGATCGTGATCCAACAATCAAAACTCTTCATCCCAGTTAAAACAGCCCGCGTACAAACAAGGCTGAACCACAACAGAGCTTGGCCACAGAGTAAGAAGAAAAAGAGAAGTGAGAGTGAGGAAGGTTTTGAAGGAGCCATTGATGATTGTGGCGGCAGAATGATTGGATGACAAGTTTATATAGGGCTAGGAGCCTACGATTAGGGTTTGTGAGAAGTTGGATTTAGGCAAGGTTGGTGATAGTTTTGCTTGGTCCTAAGGGTTGGATTTGAGAAATGGAAGGGGGAGAAGATTCAAGAAGGTGTGAGGGAGGGAACCAAAGCAAAAAGGGCATCTGAGGGGGTGGTTTTATGTAGCTTGGGTTAGGATACGGTAGACTGGCTCACTTCCCGCCCACCCCATCTCCTACCCAAGGTAGGAGACAATCCACACACTGTTTGATCTAAATCCAACGATCGTTGGGTCGAGGGGTCAGGTCGGCATGCACAACCGGTTCCTAGGCCTAGTTCAGAGAATAAAAGAGGATAATCCCAAGTTCAAGCAGGTAGCACAGGCAGGCTAGGCCTTGAGATACCTATAAGAAGAAATGGGCCGATCCCAACAAGATAAACATAGGATTTTAAGGTGTTTTAAGACTAAGATAGAGAAATTCTTTGAAAATCTATATAAAATCATAGGAATCCTGGAATTGGATCAAAGTTATATCTCAGAGAGTGACACTCATGTAAAAAGTTTCAAATCAAGAAGGGATGGTCAAGATATAATCAAATGATACAGAGTATTTGTAAGCTAGGGTTTCAAGTAAACATTTGCATATAAATGATTTCAAAAAGTGGATTTTCACTATAGTGGCTATCATTATTGAATTATGGGGATATTGAGGAATGAGAAATGGAAGTCAATTGAGGGTAAAAGTGTAATTAAATCATAGTTGTGCCAAATTTCACTTTTTCACATCCTTCCCCCCTAAAGAGGAATTTTGTCCCAAAAATTTAATATTGTAAAAGTATCAAAGATCTCATAATTCACATCATAGTTCTTAGTATCATTATCATTGTCAATAAATTTCCAAGTCACATGGTTAGGTATTCAAGTTAAAAAATAGAGATGATTAAATTGGTCCATCAAAGATAAAAATTTTCAAATCCCATTACATGATAGGTTATGAGTCATATATAGAAGTAGCAAGCAAAACCCATTAGGGCATCATATTTCAATTTTTAATGATGTGGTGATCACAGGGTTTTCTGAAAAAATTTAAAAGAGTTTCTTAAACTATTTTTTATTTCCAGTTAGTTGGCATGCTTTGTATTGGCAGCCCATGCAGGAGGTGGGTAGGGGCATTGATTCTATAGTGTCCTTCTTTCTTGCAGTAAAAGCAGAGTGGATTCTGATGTCAGTGTATTCCAGGGTGCCTGACTCTGCAGATGTCAGCGTATTCCAGGGTGCCTGACTCTGCAGTTGAGGCACATGTCTGGTTTTGTCCCAATATTGTTCTTCTGATTTGGTCCTTTCCAAGTTGGGGGGTTTCTGGGATACATGTAATCTTGAGGCCATTCCCCTTTCTTAGGATTGACCATCACAAAACTGGTTAGTCCTAAATAGGCCAAGATCTGGCTATTCCCTTATACTATACTTAGGGTAGTTTCCATCTTCAGAGCATGACAAAGAACATCTTGGGAAGTAGCAGGTGTGGAAGAGGCAACCAAAGCTTGTATAGCCACATTAAGACCCTCAACATACAGATCTAATTCTTCTTGAGTCTAATTGTGAGCATTATGCTCCAAGAGTCGAAGTGACGATTGTATTTAAACATAGAGGTGTTGCCTTGAGTCGGGGTCAGGAATTGTTTCTTCTTTTCCTTCAATTCATTGCTAGGCATGAACAACTACAAAATAGGTTTAGAGGCTTCCCAGTTCAAAGGAATTATCTCTAGGGAGTTGGTGTAATTTTCAACCATATTTTAGCAGCACCCTTCAGTTGATAGGTGGCAAATGTCACTTTCTTATTTTTAGGGCACACTAATACGTTGAAGGTATTTTCCATAGAAATTGTCCATACACCTGCTTTATCCAACACATCCAGCTTGTCTTCTCCATAGAATGATTATGTATTTAACTTGAGAAATTCAGTGAAGGTGACATGCTTTGGTTCATTAATTGGGATCCTCCATGATCTAAGGGTGAGGTGTGTCTTGCTAGATTGATCATAGAATTCATAAGTGCTTTGTTTTGAGCCTTCCAAACATCTTCTTTAAGGACTTTTCTTGGTTCATCCTCATCACCGCCGTCTTCTTCAGGCTTAGCTTTTATTGGTCCTTTGCCTATTTCCACTCTTTTTCCTTGTCTTTCTCATCTCCTTCTTCTTTTCATCCTCTTTTTCCTTTTTCTTTTCTTTTTCGACCCCCTTTTCAGCTGCCTTTATCATTTTAACTTCTTTCTTATTCTTAGATTCTCTTTTTTCTCAACTTCTCTTTTCTTCTCGCCTTCTCTTTTCCATTTATGCATCTTATCCTTCCCATCATTATTGGTTCTAGAGGGTCATGCTCCTTGGTTGTGGGTTTGTGGAGCCATTCTGCAAGGTGCATCCTAGTATGGGTCCTTTTTATCACATGGGTTGTGACAATAGTATCAGATCATAGTATGTGACTGGTCTATAAATTTTATTTATTTCTCATGCCACCCAAAATAGGGGAAATATACACGAGTTAGGATTCCTAGAAAAAGAGAAGAGTTATGAGAAGTCACTCTACTTCAATCTATTGGGTGGATACTAGGTAATCCTTAGAGAAAAGATAAGTTGATGGAGGACTCTCTAGGGTTTCAAAGGAGAACATTTAGGTCTAGTCTAGATCCACTAGGGCCAGTTAGAGGAGGGAAATTCAACCATTGTTACAAGACAAATAGGATGTACTAGTCTGAACAACTTTTGCTCATGGCTAGACACCCCAGTTTTCCCCATTGTGGACTTTAGGGCTTCCTGGGTTCAAAATATTGGACAATGTATTTACTTATTGCATATGAGAGTGTGTCTGCTTTGATACCAACTATCACAGAAGATATCTTAACCCAATTTTGATCCAACTGCCTACATAGTGGTAGAGGGATTGAAGAGCTTGTCCTTGGGTGTCTCAATCAAAACAACACACAACATATATAATAAGAAATAAAACTCAAAGCATAAATGATATATAAGAACTAACCAACTAATTTTATGATTTTGTGAACTGGACATTGTCATCAATTTTGTCGAGTGTGGAAGCAATCTCAACCATCTCTTTAATAATTCATCTTGTTTGTCTGATCGGGGAAAAACATGACACTCGGTCAGTGTAAACTCATTGGTACATCTTTGGTAAAATGATTGAAATTTCAAAATAAACTAGGATCTTGCCATATATGAATTAAAATAAATACAAAATTTAATCAGGGAAGAACTTTCAAGGAAAAATTATGCATTTTGCAACCATTTTTCCATGATATGATTCATATGGCCATTATTGTCAAGTATATAGGTATTAAACCCTGTCTACACCCAAAGGTGAGGGTTTGTTTACCTCCACATTAAATCCATTTACTGCCCCAAGGTGTGGATCTATTTGTGTTAATGTACATTAGGCACTGTCTACACCCAAAGGAGAGAGCTTGTTTGAACCTATGCATTAAACCTTGGCTACACCCAACGGTGAGGGTCTGCCAGCATGTGTAACTTCAATGTCAATTTATGATGGATTCTATTTTATGTATAAGGATTTCAAAATATACTTATAATGGAAAATCAGAACATTGTAGTGTAGGAAGTCACTTAGTTCATACATATACTATTATATACCAAGAAAAGTAAAATAAGTCATACAATAGAAGCAAGAACTACCATAAATATGTCAAGGAGGATATACCTTCACCAGAGTTCAAAGTAAGAAGACCCTTGAGATTTAAAAGTAAGTCAAAGTCAAATCTTGGCACAATAATGGGTATACATGCATTAGTATTCCCGTCATCAATATGAACGGGTCACAAGGACCGAATTAGGGTTCCTTAAGTGTCATTATTGCTCTTATATGTGGTACCTCACCAATGACTAATGTTTCCAATTTATCAAGTTTGTAAGACCAACATCATGTTCTGACATCATCATTATCAATATTTATATATGGTCCACACCTAATCCATAATGTGCACTTAATCCCTAAATCATCATCAAAGGTTAAGTTCAAGGGTAAAGGTTAAGGTTTCCACAAGATTTCATACTCTCACACACAAAATATCACTAATTTTAGGGTTTAACACCCATCATCAAGATCTGTCATCATCTTTGGGTACTTAAATATTATTATTCTTGATATTAGAAGGGGAAATAGTCAACAAAGTTAGGGTTTTGTCCCATCATTAGTTAAGTCACATGTTAATATAGTTTGAAATCCCACAATGTAATCATCAGAGTCCAAGTCTTAGGCTTTCAAAGGTTGATCACTATAATCGAGTCATTAGGTGACCTATATAATCAAAAGATCGAAGTTTAGGGATATCATTATAAAATCTTATAGAATAAGATTTCAAAAGTATTTTCAAATGATAAATTGGAATTTTTTGATCAAAATGAACTAATGATTCAATTTTTAGATACACGTGTTGAAAGCTACAAGATTTAGAAGATGAAGCAATTTCTAGCAATTTTAGTGAAGAGGGGGAAGAATTACCCAAAAAGGAGGGAAGGTGAACATTTTTCAGCGTTGAGTCACTCTGTCCACCCTTGACCAGCGTGAAGATCCCGCGACTAAGAGTGTAACAGCCTCCTCAACACGTGTGTTGGGAAGGAACAGAGAGGGAGAGGAACTAGGCTATAACATTGATTCTCGACCTTTGTCAATGTTTGATCGTGATCCAACAATCATGACTCTTCGTCCCAGCTAAAGCAGCTCACACACAGACAAGGCGGATCTGTGGTGGAATTGGACAGAGAAAAAGAGGGAAAGGAGGAGGAGAGAGCGAGGGATGTTTCAAAGAATCTGTTGATGATCATGGGGGAATGAACAATATGATAAGGGGTTAAATAGGACTAGGGGTCTGAGATTAGGGTTCACGAGAAGTTAGATTTAGGCAAGGTTGGTGGGAATTTTGATTGGGCCTCAAGGGTCGGATTTGAGCAAAGAAAGGGGGGAGAAGATTTGGGAAGGTCTGAGGGAGGGAACCATTGCAAAAAGGGAATCTGAGTGGGGGTTTTCGTAGCTCGTGTGAAACTAGGGTTGTATGGATCACGACTCACCCGCCCGTCCCATCTTCATTCAAGGTAGGAGTTGAGATGTGCACCGTTGAATCTCAATCTAGCGGTCGTCGAGTCGACCGAGGAGGTCGGGTCGGAGACCGAGGCTGATTTCCATGCCTAGTTTTGAAAAATCAAAGGGAGCGTCCCTAGTTCAAGCAGTTAGCATAGGAGGGATAGGACTTGTGATGCCTAGAAGAAGAAATGGGCTGAGCCCAACAAGCTAAAGAAAGGATTTTTAGGCGTTTCTAGGGTGGATCTTTGAATATATATATATATATATATATATATATATATATATATATATATAAGCTTGGGTTTATCTCAAATTTGGAGTAAATGAGTATCACACATGTGAAAAGTTTCAAAGAAGATGACAAAGGATGTCCAAGATATTAATCAAAATATTAGGGAGTATTTGTAGGCTAGGGTTTCAAGAAAACATGTGCATATAAATGATTTCCAAAAGTGAATTTCCACTATAGTGTCCATAATAGAAGTATTGAATCACGAGAATTTTTAGGAGTGAGAAATTCAAATCAATTGAGGGTAAACATGTAACTAGATCATAGCTATGACAAATTGCACTTTGTTACACTTTTTTCAGATATATTTCTTCAAGCATATCACCATGAAGGAAGACATTTTTGATATCTAGTTGATGCAATGGACAAACATGCCTCCATCTATTTTGGATAATCAAATCCCGTTTGAGATTTTATATCCTAACCGCCCACTATATAATGTTCCTCCTAAAATCTTTACGTGGGTTAGCTTTGTCCATGAATTAAGTAATGGCCATGACAAGCTCAGTCCCCGAGTGATGAAGAGTGTCTTTCTTGAATTTTCAAAAATCTTAAAGGGGTACCATTTCTTACTTCACCATTTCTTGTATAGCTTATTCTCTCTTCCTTCTTTTTCCTTGTAAGTCTCTCTTAGACCCCCCTGACTTCCAATCATTGTATGAAAAATACAGAAAAAGACACATGGTCATAGGACAAAAAAAAGCTATAGTCCTTATAAATTCAAAACCTACACCTTTTGTTACTGTTATGTCGTTACTAGTCATTTTGAATACTTTCAGGGTAAAAATACAAAAAAATACACATAATTAAGCATACATACATGTAGCGGTACGATAAACATTTTATAATCTTCGGCGACAAGTTTTAGACATTTAAAAAGCCCATTAATGGACAGTGAACCGTCCAACTGTTGCGGACTATCTATGCTAAAAGTGTGTTTTTTAATCATTTTCTACAAATTATGCATAACTTGCCGGTCTTGGATGGAGCTTAATTCGAAATGTATATGTTCCTCTATAGCAAAGCAATGATTTTTTGACACATGATTAGGAACTGTCTTTACCAGTTCATTAACTTTCTTCCGAACCGTTACATTTTCGGGTTTCAGGAACTCGTTTCCCCCATTCTCTCATTTTGACTTCCATCAAGTTCCTACAATCTGATTCCTCCACATTTTGTTTCATCTTTGTCTGAGTGGATTCTGTTTCCAGCTGCCAGAATCATGCTCCGTCAGCCGACTGTGCTTGTTCCTTGTCCAAGCAGACCTCACGCTTCGCCAGCGTGCAATGAAATCCCCCTCAGCGGGCGGCTAATCACAAAGCCGCGAAGGCGCGGTCGCCACCTACTTGTTATTTTGAAGAGCGGAACGTCTACCCTCTCTGGCTAGCGGTTTATGCCTGAACAGTGATTCTTGATCTTCGAATACTTGTCACAACTTTAGTAGCGAAACCGTTTCTCTTACGGTGCAGTTCAATGCTGTGAGACGTACTCTATTTCTATATCTTATGATACGTGCAAGAATCTACCCGAGAACTCCGGATGTGAAGGTGAAATGCAACAGGACAATCTGACATAAACTCAATAATTCTATGTCTAAATTTCGTTGCTCCTACAATCCCACAGAGTAAACTCATCATAAACAGAACCTGACTTGTAGTAGGCAGCTGTGCTGGTCCACTTGCCGAAGTTGGCCTCACACAAAGGTGCAAGATGAGAGGTACTCAGCATTACTCTGTCACCACACCTCTCCCTTGCTGTCATCCATGTCGTTGCCTCAGCTCACTGGTGTTGCAGCCGAAGACTCAGAAATTTACTGTTCCTATTTGGACATTGCTGGTGTGCCACTGGCCTCTTACCTACCTCTCCCTCCAATCTCATCCTAGATCTTGAAGATTGATACAGATCTCCTGTGAACTGAAATGAGAAAGAAGGGCTTGGACGCCCCTGAAGGGCACCGTTTACAGTGCCTGTTTTGGTGCAAAATGCAAAACATGTTCAGTTTTTCTAAATTCTTTATTTTCGTTTTCTTCATATCCATCCTCAATAGACTTTTTTTTTTAAGGGATGGAATGTCCGTGCTCTGTTTTTAGTTTTAGCCTAACTAAATGGCCCTACAAGATTACAAGGAAATAGAAGGGAGGCGGGCAATAGACCAATATTCCATATTTTTTCTTTTCTTTTACTTTTGTTTTCTACCAGTAATTCTTCTACACCCTTCTTCCCATCTCCAATCTCAAATTGCAATTTAATTCTAGTGTTTATAAACCTTGGCCGGATGATGCCCATCAGTCTTCTGACAAACTCCCGTGGGTAGATGTCAGTAAAATCTGAATATCACTGGGAGCAAATACCTAGCTTCTATCAAGTTACCATCTTTGTCCTCATGTTAAAAAATAATCTGATCAGTATGTATCTTCACCAGGCTCATTACCTTTCAGTTTATTAAATCACAGAACCATTATATCTTACATCAATTTGCTTGGTATGCATGGTGCTCCTGCTTAGGTTTATGACACTCTGGCTTTCACAGTAGAATTCATGCTCCTCCAAGAAATCTCATGCCTAGCTCTCAAAGAGATATTAGAAATTCTTTACCTGCTTCTGTTGTTGCAATATACTTGACCTTTTTAGTTGACAGACACTGTAACATACTTTTGCAACCATGACTCGCAGAAAACAGCTCCCTTTATTGAAGTAAAGATGTGTCAACACTCAACAACATCTTCCATATCTACGGTAACAACGCCTGAATTAGTTTCATATCATCGAACATCAAAAACATACCTGGGCACCCTCTGAAGTATTTAAAGATCCTTTTCATTGCCTTCTAGTGCTCTTTTTCATAATTTGAGATAAATCTGCTTAAAACACTAACAACATGAGCAATATTTGGTCTTGTCCATACCATGACATTCATTTAAGCTACCTATGACAAAAGAGTTAGGTATATGGGCCATCCTTCTTCCTATTAGCTGAAGGGGAATATGACTTCTTACTGAGCTTTCACATGGTTGAGAACTTAGAAAATTAGCATTACTCATCCTTAACCTCTCATCTCATCCTTCTCCTAATTTGTGAAGGGAATGACTTATCACCGAGAATAATGTACTACTGAAAAATACTTCTCCAGTACTTGATCAATATTAGGCAAGGTTGAAAAGTTTAATACTCAAGAGTTATGTGGGGTATTCAGATAAAACGTTAGAAAATTATTGTAAAGTTTTGGGTTAGTTGAAAAACATGTCAACAATTGGGTTCCAGAAAATACACACACACACACACACACACATATATATATAGAGTCAGGCTAGAATAAACTCAAGTATACAGATCACGATGTACACCCCAGTGGTGTTTGCCTAACTAGACTATGTTTTTCCAAAATCTAATCCATTGATCTTCATGGTTACAATAATAATAGGATACATACTAAATTTGAGCTCATTTGGATGACTGTAAGTCACTCATACAAGGACAACAAAATCGACGCACAAAACTAATTTGAAATGCATGATTTTTGCCTCCTTTAGATGCATGACCTATAAGTGTCCAAATGAGCTTAAATTTAGTATATAGTATGTTCTTAAGATATTTAAGAAGATCAACGGTTTAGATTTTTCAAAAAGTTATTGCATCTTTAAAAACGACTGAGGTGTACGGTGCCTCCGCTACCTTACATTTATATATATATATATATATATATATATATATATATATATATATATATATATATATATATATATATATATATATAGGGTAGCGATCCAGTGAGAAACATCCTACCGTGAGAGCATGACATGCATTTGAACAACTACAAATTGGGAGCTGTTTTTAAGAATCCAACCGCATAGATGGAAAAAACATCATTTCATTTACCTTCTCACAAAAAATCATTGCAATCAGACATTATTTAGATGGCCGTATGTACAATATACACTTTTTTACATCCAACGGTCAGCCTAAAATTCAATTTAGAGCGTCGGAAAATATTTAGTTGTTGTGAATGATCTACAAATTGGATGGTGATTAAATTTTATAGCAAGGTAGATATTAAGGTATACTTGTAATCTGTACGGTTGGATTATGAAAAATTGATCTATGTGGATAGTTATTCAAATGCCTCTCATGCTCTCACCAGATATGTTTCTCACTGGATCGTTGCCCATATATATATATATACATATATATATATATACATATATATATATATATATATACATATATATATATATATATATATATGTATATATATATATATGGGCAACGATCCAGTGAGAAACATCCTACGGTGAGAGCATGAGAGGCATTTAAATAACTACAAATTTGTAAATATTTTTTAAAATCCAACCGTATAGATGGAAAACGCATCATTTCATTTACCGTGTCGCAAAAAATCATTGCAATCAGACATTGTTTACATGTCCATATGTACAATATACACCTTTTACATCCAACGGTCAGCCTGGAATTCAATATAGAGCGTCGAAAAATATTTGGTTGTTGTGAATGATCTACAGATTGGATGGTGATAAAATTTTATAGGAAGGTAGATACTAAGGTATACTTGTAATCTGTACGGTTGGATTATGAAAAATTGATCTATGTGGAGAGTTATTCAAATGCTTCTCATGCTCTCACCAGATATGTTTCTCACGGGATCGTTGCCCTATATATATATATATATATATATATATATATATATATATATATATATATATATATATATATATATAGGAGAAAATATATATGTGTGTCGCGCTCGTGTGCATGTTATAAATAATGAATGTACACACCATGCAAAAACACATACTCATGCACAAAAAATATATATCTAATCGTAAAACATATATGACGACCGTCTAAACCAAACGATGTCATATAACGCCAATTTCAGGTTATGAAAGATAACATTTTGATGAAGTTTAATATTTCTTATATATATAAATCTAAAATTGCAAAAATTAAGCAGAAGTGAGATTACTTTTCAAATTTATAAAATTGGGAAAATATTATAAAATTCAGAAAAAATAGGGAATAATGTAAAATTTCTAAACAAGATGCACCTAATCCAAAATTTCAACTACCTCAGGATCTTCTAGATCGGGGTCAGGGTTGTTCAAGGCTCGCATGAGTGGATCAAACATGGCCTTATCCTCTTGCACTTCTTCACAATATTGGTTATAGATATCCATGAAGTAAGTTGATTCAAACAGAGAGGGTCCCCTCATAGTGTCTTATACACAAAAACTTAGTGGTCATTACCAACTCACAGAGTAATAATTCCTTCTGCCACGTGAATTTTCTAAACAGTCAAAGAATATTGGGACTATGCTTGTCATATTTGATTTGATTGCCCTAAAATTTGTGGTGTTGGACTCAAGTTCTTCATTCAAGAATTTGGAGGGACCTTCTTTGCCTTGTAAATCAAGCTAGCATTCAGTCCCGCTACAAGCATGTCATTGACATAGATTAACTAAATGATGAAGTTGTCATTATGAAACATTTCATGTGGAGCTATCAATCTATACTAGTCACATGGTACTTGTTGGGATATGGAGGTGATGAGAGACCCGAACAACAAGGACCAACGATCTTGTTGTGGAGATGCAGAAGCATGATATCAAATGAGTCAACCTAATATACATGTCGAGTAACAATGAGGAACAAGCAAGAAACCACAAAAACAAGATTTATAGTGGTTCAACTATTCCCCATGAGGGAACCTACATCCACAACGGAGATGCTATTATTGATAGAGAGAATTACAGAGGATGATTATAGAACAGAGAAGAAGAATTCAATCCCTATTACAAGGAAAGGAGCTCTTGGAGGCTTGAAACCCTAGGAGAAGCCTTATGTCCATCCTTGGCTTTAGGTCTTTGCAATATGATGTCTCTTGGTGTCTCTTCCCCTATCTTCATGTTTAAACTGAGATTGGGGGATCTATTCATAAGTGTTAAGATGTATTTATAGGGACCTACTTGTAAATAAATAGGTCAAGGAACTATGAGTAAAATATGTAAAAGCTCTTGTATATATATATATATATATATATACAAGCAACCTGACCAAGAAAGTGTCCCCCTATCATTCTCTTATTCGTAACTTGGTATCAAAGCCAGGGAAAAGCCTAAGGAGCCGTTATTCTCTCCAAGTAAGTCTTCGTGAGTGGTCATCCCCATCATGAGGTTTGCAACCATTAGGAACAACTCAAAGTTTTCCATTCGTCACTTCAGTACCGTACTATAGCACAATAGCTGTCATACTGGTTGCTGCTCCCACTTTGGTTAGACTTAGGTCTTGCCCTTCTGAGACGTCCTTCCTCTTGGTCCTAGCTGCCATATGAACTATGATGTTTGGGGCTAGCTACTACTCCCTCATTTTCTCTTCAAAATCAACATTGCATTAGGCTGCTATCGACAACCTTTTGCTGCAATAAGAAGTTTGGCTTCAAATAAAGGGTTTAGTGCATGTTTTCCTCCCTCAAATTTGGTCCATAGGGGGACGTCCCTAACACTACTACCTTTCCCTAGAAGGTCATGGGCATATGTACTCCGTGGAGGCAACATTGGTCATTCTTCCGAGAACTGTAACCACAGAGTACTGAAGCATGGTTGTTACAGAGTCTGCAAAAGTCTGTTATGAAGGCCAAAAAGTCTAATTTCAAGGTTTATGACTTCCACAAAGTGTGCAAAATTCTGATTTCAAGGTCTTCAATTGTCCCTTAGTGAAATAAAGTCTCATGTTTTGAAAAAAAAGTATGATTCCTTGAAGAAAAATTTTCCCTTGGTGAAGAAAGAGCTTGAATGTTTGCTATAGAAGTCTAATTTGTCATCCCTTGATCTGATCTGTATAACATTTTCTTTGGTTGGGCGCATTTGTTGTCAACATGGCTGATAAGGAGTCTGCGGTTCACCAATCCATTGTGACAGTCCAAAATGAGTTAATATGGATTCCAAACAAAGTCCACCAATGTGACGGCTATTGACGATACTCATGAGGAGGATACATATCACATGTCATTGTCTAAAGAAGAATATGCTAAGTTAACGCGCCTTCAAGTGTCATAGCAAACCATGGCTTTCGTATTTGCACAAAGGTCTGATTCGTCAACATACATTACACATGCATCCAAGGCATCAACATCCAAGTCAGAATGGGTCCTTGATTCTAGTGCAACTGATCACATCACCAGGCTACCTAAGATGTCACCGCATATAGCCATAAGCCCATCCTACCTGGTATCACCCTTACAAATGACTTTGTTGCCTTTGTTAAGGGAACTGGGACAATGTCACCTAATCCACATATATCTCTTCCATCTACGTTGTTCATCCCCTACTTTCCTTTTAATTTGTTATCAATGAGCAAATTAACTCACTTTTCAAGTCTCGGTTACTTTCTTACCAGATCTTGGTGTTATACATGACTTGAAGATAGGAAGACAATTGACAAAGGATATGAACTAGTTGGACTCTACTACTTGGAACTACTTTCTCAGGATGTGCCGATGCATCTCCTTTGATGGTGCATAGTTGTCTTGGTGATGTATCTTTAGAGAAGCCCAAGGTCTTGATTAGGTAAACATACACAGTCTAGGTTTAGGTCTAAAGAAGGTCAAAGAACAAGGTCTTTTTTGAGTTAATTCATTTTGACATTTCGGGTCCAAGCCGTGTGACATCTAAAGTTGAATTTTTTTTTTTTATATTTGTCGACTATAGAGAGAATGGGAATTGCTTATTTAATGATTTAACAAGTGTACAGTACTGTCTCTTATATAACAGAAGAGAGTAGAGACTAAAGCATAGATAACCAATATGTGACTAAACTATTGAAGTAAAAACATAAGTGAGGCACATGACACTCAACAAAACACAACATATCTCTATACTCCCCCTCAAGCTAGAGCGTAGATGTTGAACATGCCCAGCTTGTCCACTAGAGTCTGAAAATGAGCTTTTGGAAGAATCTTGGTGAAGATGTCATACTTGCTTTTCAATGCTGAGATATGGAGTGCAAATCCGGCCAGAAAGATCTGTTTCTCAAAAAGTATTTTGTCCGCTCATGAAAAGTGGGGTTGCTGGCAATAAAAATGGAGGCCTTGTTGTCACAAAACATCGGTCTAGGGCTGGAATAGGATATATCAAACTCCTGGAGGAGACTTTGGACCCACAGAAGTTCACATGTAGTATGAGCTATAGCTCGGTATTCTGCCTCTGCACTGGATCTGGCTACAACAGTCTTCTTTTTGCTTTGCAGGTAACAAGATTTCTGCCCACAAATGTACAATATCCTGATGTTGACTTACGATTAGAATAACTTCCTTCATAGTCCGAGTCTGAAAAACCAGATAGATTACAGTGGCCATGCTTCTTATACAATAAGCCTTTTCCTGGAGAGCTTTTAAGATACCGTAGAATGTGGCATATAGCATCTCAATGACACTGTCGAGGTTTATCAAGATACCTACTGATGAATCCTACGGCAGCAGTGAGGTCAGCTCTTGTGATCGTCAGATATATAAGCCTGCCTACCAGCCTTCTGAACTGGTGATGATCAACATAGGGAGGAGAATTTTCATCGTCCCAATCCATATTTGGGTCAAGGGGAGTGTTAGCTGGTTTGCAGCCAAGCATACCGGTTTCCTGCAAGAGATCAAATACATATTTCCGTTGAGCGAGACACAACCCAGCAGATGATCTGGAAACCTCAATGCATAAGAAATATCTCAGTTTTCCGAGATCTTTAGTGACAAAGTGTTTTTCTAGGTAGGTTTTAGTTGGTTGTATACCCACGGTATCACTGCCAGATAAAATAATATCATCAACATAAACAATAAGAATGACTAGTCCAACCACTGTTTTACAGATAAAGACTGAATGATATGAGTGAGAACGACGGAAGCCAAAAGTGACTAAGATCTGATTGAGTTTGTCAAACCAAGCACATGGGCTATGTTTGGGACCGTAGCTGGCCGTTTTTAGTTTACAGACTTTTAAGGCAGACTCCCCTTGAGCAACAAAACCAGGTGGTTCCTCCATGTAAACTTCCTCCTGTAGATCTCCATAGAGAAATGCATTTTTAACATTTAACTGAAAGAGGGACCAATCTTTATTAACAACAACATAAATCAGAACTCGAATAGAATTTAATCGTACAACAGGAGAGAAGGCCTCAAAATAGTTGACACCATATGTTTGCGTTTACCCTTTTGCCACAAGCTGAGCTTTTAGGTGTTCAATTGTTCCATCAGGTTGATACTTAATGGTGAAGACCCAGCGGAAACCAACGGTAGGGCATGAAGGAAGGCGATCTACAAGTTCCCATGTCTTGCGATCACATAGTGCCTGCATTTTCTGATCCATTGCCTGTTTCCATGCAGGAATAACTAGAGCTTCTGCATCAGTCTTTGGAACAGTGACATCAGAAATTACAGAAGTGAAGCATGCAAAATTGTTATGTAGATTAGTAGAAGAGAAGTATTGACTGATAGGATGTTTCGTACAGGAGCAAACACCTTTGCGCAGACTGATAGGAAGGTGCAAGTCAGAAGTTACCTCTATGTTTGTTTGATCATCTGTAGACGGAGGAATTGGTTGTGGAGGGGCCATGGAAGAAGCATTTGTCTTTGGCCGACGTTTGTACACTTGCAAAGGGCGACCTTCAGGCTGGTCGGAAGAAGGCAAGTCCTCAACAACATTTGGTAGAGGTGTGGGTGCCAACATATCACTGGAGAGCGTTGTCTAATCATAAAAAAATAGGACATATGCTAAAAAAAGATGACATCCGCACTGACAAACCATTGCTTGAGAACCGGATCAAAGCAGCGATAACCTTTCTGGGTTCTTGAATATCCCAAAAAGATGCATTTAGTGGAGCGAGGATCAAGCTTCGTCATCCCTGGGCGTAAATTTTTGACAAAACATGTACACCCAAGATTACGAGGAGGAACAGAGAACAGAGGTGCATCAGGAAATAGAATGGTATAAGGGATACGATTATGTAAAATAGAGGATGGCATACAGTTTATAATATAGCATGCTGTAGAAACTGCCTCAGGCCAAAAACGGTGAGGGACTTTATAATGAAGAAGAAGAGTGCGAGCAACCTCCAATAAGTGGCAATTTTTCCATTCAGCAACACCATTCTGCTGTGGAGTATAAGGATAAGTGGTTTGATGGATGGTGCCACGAACAGAATAAAAAGATGTGACAGACTTTTGCATAAATTCTAGGGCATTATTAGTACGGAAAATCTTAATGGGTTTATTGAATTGGGTTTGTATGTCAGAAAAGAAGATATTGATATTGTCCAAAACAGTGCTACGATCTTTGAGTATAAAAAGCCAAGTAGCACGGAAATAATCATCAATAAAAGTAAGAAAATATTTAACACCAGAGCGACTAGGAACAAAACATGGACCCCAAATGTCCGCATGAACAATATAAAAAGTGCCTTAGAACCAATTTCTTTTTTAGCGGAAATTCAGACCGCATTTGTTTTCCCAAAACACAAGATGCACAAGAAAAGTTTTTTAGATAATGCAGTAAATAAATGCTTCAACTTTGCTGCAGACGGATGACCAAGCCGGAAGTGCCACTGAAGTCCTGTATTTGATGTAGACAGAAGAGAAGATGCTGTAGGCGGTTCATCTAAATAGTAGAGTCCATCTGGTCCTTCATGGCCCGAACCAATCCTCGTCTTCGTGTGGAGATCCTTCAAAACACAGCCAGAGGGATCAACTTTTTGAGTCTTAGGGAGCCCAGCTCCCCCTCCTCCTCAAACAGGTGCCAGAGCCCGGATGACCCAAGGAGTTGGTAATTACAGTGTGCTCAGGGGGATTCGAACCCGGATCCCCCAAGGAGGACAAGCCAGACCGAACCACCTGAGCCACACTGGCCGGGTAGCCAGAGGGATCAAATTTAATAGAGCACTAAATCTGTTTTGCATTTGTGAAAAAAATAAGATTGTATTGAACAGAATGTAATGGGATTAGATGAATACAAGACTGGACACCCCTGTCCTATATATAGGAGCAAGGGAGAAACCCTGAGACTTGTGTCCCAAGTAATCTGAATGGGCCGAGACACTAAAGGCCCACTAACTAATTAACCTATTAACTAAATAGGCTAATATAGAGTCTTCTAACACTCCCCCTCAAGCTGGAGCATGGGTGAAACACATGTCCAAAGCTTGGAGGTTACAAGACTCGATAAAATGATAAAAGAAATGATAAATGAAAGATAAAAGATAAATATCACTACCCATAAAAAAATTGATACTCCCCCTGAACCATGTGGTGACAATACCTCTCTTCTTTGAAATTATATTCTACAGGCTGGAGATCCTCGAGCTTTGAAGGTCTTTGGAGTGCATCTGGAATGAAGAGCATCTGAAGAATGGAACGTGATACTACAACAGTAATTCGCCACTTAGAGCAGACGATCCTCAACACCATCACTATGTCATCTTCATTGGATTACGTACTTAACGCGGAACGGACGCGGATTCCCAATGTCGATGTAGCAGTAGCGGAATCTTCAAAGCGTCTGAGAAGACGTGCATAACGTGGCACGAACACGGACGAACGATATGCTGGTGATACGATGCAGGTACCATAACTCTGTAATGAGAACCTTGGGGGCTTGACAGGAAAGGAGATATCATCCATCAAGGAAAGTCCCAAGTAGATCAGCAAAAGTTGATGTCGAAATAGAAGATGTGACTCGGAGAAGACGTGATAAAGTAGCTCGGTGAAGATAAATCTGGATGAATCAACCTTGTAGAAGTAGATTGGTAGGCTTGCTGAGCTTTTGAAAATCTGAAGAAGCATCCATCCGTCTCATGTGAATGCAGCTGAAGAAGTACACCATCAACACCTGACGTACATAATGCGGTACGAACGCGGATAGCTCGGTGTTGACGCTGAATAAAGATCCTTCAATGCTGTCTGGAAGTAGAGAACGGATGTGCTGAACAACGCAAAGCTCCATGAAGGTAATAATCTGGAACATATATAGCCTGAATACATATATCATCTTTTCTCATACTCTCTCTCTCATACATATTCTCTCACTTTCTCTCTCTCTTCTCATCTCTTCCTCTCCTCTCTATCCCCGCCGCACTCCAAATACGACGAGAGTGAGTGTTTGGTGTGGAGAAATGAACATATGACCCCCTGCACTGTGGAAAGGGATACACACATGATATGGGTGGGTGGGAAAGGAATTAGTGGATTTGAGAGAAATTTTTGTATATGGAGATGTGTAATATGTGGAGAATGTAACCGATAACCGGAGAGAATATGCTAAATAGGTCAATGTAAGATCTGGGTAGAAAATTAAACAGATCTAATCTCGACCCGAAAAGGGGAATTAATAACTGAGAGTAGACATAGATGGGAGGTGATGGTGGAGTGATGAAGATAGCCAGGAAGGTGATGAAGAGAAGCAGCTTGCGGGATGTAGCAAAAAAAATGGCCGGATTATGTCACTCGGTTGATGTAGCACTTGGTCGTAACAGAGGAGATGACAAAGGGTCTCCTACACGGCTCCGGAGATAGTGCATGCCAAGAGGATGCATGCGGAGCCAAGGGCGGAGCCTCTCCATGAGAGATGATGAAGGCTGATGCTGAGGACGTCAGGAGATGGCCTGTGCAGAACTCGGTACTACCTAGTTGATGTCGGTAGTATTGAGATCTTTCTGGACGGCGGGTAGTAGGTTGGCGACAACTGATTGCTGCTTGATGGCGATGATGGCTGCGGCTAGATGATGATAGTGGCGTCGGTAGGCGGTGAAGGCACGGAGATGGCTGCTTGGAGGCCAGCAGTTATGGATGTTCCCCGACGAATCCGGGCTCTACCGGCACACCTGCGTTGGCCGCGGCGATGGAAGAGGGATTTTGGTGTGATTCGGCTGGAAAGGAGATCACCGGCGATAAGGTTTGAATTTGGAAAACGTAGATCATAGGTCGGGAATTAGCAGGATGCCCAATAACATGATTGGAGGTCATCGACGGAAGTCTTTGAAATTGTTTTAGAACATCGCGAAGAGTAGGCAGGAGGTCGCTAGATAGAATCTGATCGACCACGCCAGAGAAAGATGCAGGAAGGGTAGTCAGAAACTGGACCAGTTGCATTTCATTGCGTTGCTTCTGGGCTTCTTTGATGTTAGCGGTTAAGGGATGGTGGATTTCGTACTCATTCTAGAGAGCAGAGCACTGGTTTGTAGAAGTCCTCGATAGAAGTGTTAGAAGAAAACTCCTCCTTGGCCAGGTTTTTGAAAATTTCAAAAACACGTTTAGGATTATGCTGATGGGAATAGACATGTGAGAGATGGTCCCACATTTCCTTAACATCATGAAGGCATAACAAGGACTGAATGATCCGTGGCTCGCTGCTATTAAGAAGCCAGGACATAACACCAGAGTCGTCTTTGGACCATTGTGCATAAGTTTGCTTGCTTTTTCCATCCGCAGTAGCAGTAGGAGCAGTAGAGGATCAATAGTAAGATGTGAGTACTGACCTTGGGCCTTGACATAGAGGACGAAGGACGCCGACCATAGATGGTAATTAGATCCATCGAGCTTGACGGTGGTAACTCACAGAGACCGAGGAGGCTCAACAGAAGCCATGATGAGCAGAGACATGGCAGCAGTGAAGAGGCGGCGCAACAACAACAATTAGTGGATAAAGAACCTACTATGGGGTAGTAGCAGCACCAGAGATCTGACGCATCAGATCATAAGAGACCTGTATCGGGCAGATAGAATGATAAAGGAACCTACGCCGTCATGAGGAAGATCAATATTCTGTCATGAGGCGCAAGCAGAGAAATCCAGAGAGATAGGAGACTCTCAATGTGTGGTGGCTATGGCTGTCCGGAGGATTGGTGGTGAGCTAATATGATGACTAACCACACCTACAACAAAACAAATGCCAGGGCGAGTCACTGTACGGTATATCAATTTCCCAACAATTTTCCTATAGTAACCTGGATCTGGATAATCAGTATCATCAATCATCTCCTTCACATGATAGTCCATAGGAGTAGACACCGGATTGGATTCACTCATGCCAGCTCCCTGCAGTAAATCTAGTACATATTTCCTCTGAGACAAATTAATACCTGCATGAGATTTAAGTACTTCAATGCCCAGAAAATATCTCAGTTTGCCCAGATCCTTTGTATGAAAATGTCCCTGCAATCCTTCACACGTGATACGCCTGTAGAATCGCTGCCAATGATAACTATATCGTCAACATATACAACAATAATGATGGATCCAATAGAAGAGCTAAAATAAAATAAGGAGTGATCAGTCACAAAACGATAGAATCCCATCTTTAGTACAACATCACTAAACTTGTCAAACCAAGCTCTAGGAGATTGTTTCGACCCGTAGATGACTTTCTTCAATCTACACACCTTCTAACAGCCCCTCTGAGCAACAAAACCAGGAGGTTGCTCCATGTACACCTCTTCTTGTAGATCACCATGGAGAAAGGCATTCTTGACATCAAGCTGTCAAAGGTAGTAGCCAGAGAGATAAGAATCCTTACTGAATTCAGACGAGCCACTGGCGAAAAGGTCTCAAAGAAATCAACTCCATATGTCTGAATATAACCCTTTGTCGCCAGTCTAGCCTTCAACCTCTCAACTAAACCATATGGATTATGTTTTACTGTGAATACCCATCTGCAGACCGCAACATTTTTCCCTAGAGGTAAGTCAATAAGATCGTAGGTGTTGTTTTGTAGAAGAGCAGGCATTTCCATATGCATCGCCTATTTCCATCCAATATCCTTCATAGCATCAGTTCTTGGAATGACCACAGAATTAATCCTAAGAGCAAATGACCGGGCTTGCTTGGATAATTTCGACAAACAACACACATTTGTAATAGGATGTCGAATAGTACATGAATGAGTACCTTTGCGAATAGCAATGGGAACAACAAGGTAAGATGGTTCTGTAGAGATCTCTTGAGTAGAGGAAGATGGGGAAGGCTCAGAGACTGGAGTCGCTACCTCCTGTGGATCCTGCCTGCCTCGTCTTCTATAAACATGTTGATATTGATGAATTAATGTATTACCTGCTGGCTGCTCTTCTTGAATGACAATATAGTCAGGAATGATAGGTGGTACTCTCTCACTTTCACACAATTGCTCCCCCTTACTGGGAACACTAGAGAAATATGGTGTGGATTCATGGAATGTTACATCCCGAGACACAAACATACGACGGAGACTGGGACAATAAAATTTGTATCCTTTGCTAGTGTTGGAGTACCCAAGAAAGAGAGTCCTAATCGATCTAGGAGATAATTTACCAGCCTTAGGTTCAAAATTGTGGAAAAAAGAGGTACACCCAAACACCCTGAGAGGAACAAGGAAAGACTGATCTTTTGGACGTAAGACAGAAAAGGGAGTACGTCCTTAAAGCACCGAAGAGGGTTGCCTGTTGATCCGTAAACAAGCATCAAGTAAAGCATCAGACCAGAGCCTCTTAGGGATATTGGATTGAAACATAATAGTCCTAGTAATATCAAGAAGATGACGATTTTTACGGTCAACTACTCTATTTTGTTGAGGAGTGTGAGGACAAGACGTACAATGAATCATCCCAAGAGAGCTACAAAAATCAGCCATCGCAGTTTGAACATATTCCAAGGCATTACCAGATTGAAGAATTTTCATATTGCAATCAAATTAAACTTTTATTTCTTGATGAAAAGGCTTGAAAATAGATAATACAGATTCTCTACTCTTTAATAAATAAATCCGTCATGCGAGAAAAATCATCCACAAAGGAAATAAAATAGCGGAAACCATTATAACTATTGGTCTTTACATGACCCCAAATATCACTGTGGACTAACTCAAAGGGACAAGATGCCCGTTTATTGACACGAGTGGGATAAGACAGTCTATGATGTTTTCCCAATTGACAGGAATGACACTTGGGATAACTCAGGTTCTAACTTTCTCAAGCTTTCCAACGACGAATGTCCAATCTGTAGGTGCCACAGTAAGGGAGAACCGCTCAAAAGGATAGCTGGAGCAGGAGCAGGAGCAGGAGCAGATACTTGGCGAGGCAGACTGTTACCGTGGAAGGGGTAGAGATCACCTTTCCTAGCCCCCCCACCAATTGTTCTCATACTCTTGAGATCCTGCAATACAAAGCAAGAAGGCCCAAACGTCACTGTACAGTTCACAAATCAACTAATTTTGCAATAGAGAGAAGATTAAAAGGAAATGCAGGCACATAGTGAACATATTTAAGATTAATTTTAGGAGTCAGAGAAACAAATCCACTTGCTAACACTCTCCTCACTGAACCATCTGCTATGGTCATAGATTTGTGAGGAATATGTGAGTCAATGGAGTGAAGTACGTCTCCTCATACCGGTCATATGCTGTGATGCTCCAAAATCAACCACCCATGAAGAAGTTGAACCAGAAGCCAATAGGGAGGTAGCCTGATTACCAGCGGTAGAAGCCATATTTGCTGTAGAAGAATAAGATCCCACACTCATATGATGTGTAGCCAGAATAAATCTATCATATTCTTCCTTTGTGAGTGTGATGCCAGAAGAACCAGAACTTGATGCAGATGGCTCAGAAGACTCAACAATACTTGCATAGTTTACTGCCCCCACAGGTGGTGCAGCAGGTCTTCCATTCTTCTTCCAGCATTTCTCAACAGTGTGTCCAGGTTTATCACAGAAGGTGCATTTGGGACGTGTGCCTCGTCCTCGTCCCATACCTATTCGGCCTCCTCTAACAACAGCGGCTACAGATGCATGAGAATCTCCAGAAGGCGAGAAGTTTGTAGAATCAACTGGTTCAAAATTTGATTGTAGAATTCTCGAGTAGGCTTCTTCCAGGATGGGAAGTTTGTCAAAAGCGAGGATGACACTGCGGGCTGAATTGCAAGACGAATTCAGACCTGATAGAAACTTTACAGTAATCAAGTCATCTCTATCTTTGACTTGTTCTTGGATAGTCACTGGATGATAGAAGCTCAACTCCTGAGATATACCGTGGATCACTATGAAATATTCTTCTAAAAGCTTATCTCCCTGTCGTTCAGCGAAGAGGCGATCATATATCATAAACTGACGAAGAACATTCTTTTCCCGAGAGTAATGTTTTTTCACAACATCCCATATGTCTTTGGCAGTAGTATAGAACATGAACCTAGCAGCAATAGTAGGTTCCATGATCCCCCATAGCCATGTCTTCACCAGACTATTATGATGCATCCATTCAGCATAGCCTTTGTCAGTAGAAGCAGGAGGATCCAAGTCAACATGCCTTGCTTTATCTCGGGATTCTAACACTGTATGGACAATATTCATCTACAAGAGATAATTTTTCCCGTTAAGCTTGATGGAGGGGTTAAGCAAAATCTCGTTGTAGATAGTAGATGCCTTGGTGTCCTCCATGATTCAACGGATAGATAGAGTGACGGAGAGATACACGTCACAAAAGAAAAGAGAGTGACAGAGAGATACACGTCACGTCAAATGATTAAATGCGTTTGTGACACATCCACAGCCGCCAATCAAAAATTCCCTAATCACACATGGAGGAGATGTGATTAGGAATTTCCTACGTACGAACGGAGCCTCCGATATGAAATTTTAATGAGTCGTTTTGCGTAGACGCTGCCTTCGGAAGCAACCGGAGGAACCGGGGGTGCTGGCGGCCGGTGCGCCTGCCCTGAGCCGGCGGCTACGACGCCCGGCCTTGGGCGGCGGCTGCTGCTGCGGCGGCCACCCTGGGCGGCGACGTTGGGTGCTTCCCTGGAAGGGCGGCGCCAATGGCTATCCTTGGGTGGCAACGGAGTGGCGGCGTCGGCGGCTGGCCCTGTGGTGGCGGCGGGCGGCGGCGTGGAGTGGAGGAGAGGAGAGAGAGAGAGGTGGCGGCTGCACGGATGAACCCTAGCAACCTTGCTCTAGTACCATGTGAACGTATGCTGTTTGCAATGCAGCGTGTGTGAGGGTTCAAGACCACTCACCCTTTTATTAATAAAACTGGAGAAATTACAGGTCCAAGAATATATAGAAATTACAAATAATAGAATATAAAGAGATATATTAACACTCTTATATAATAGAGGAGAGTAGAGACTAAGGCAGAGATAAGCAATATGGGACTAAACTACTTATAGATAAAACAAGGCTTGTTTATTGAGTAGAGTAAAACAGTGTACAATGCAGTCTCTTATATAACAGAAGGGAATAGAGACTAAAGTAGAGGTGAGCAACATGGGACTAAACTACAGTAGTAAACAACATAAGTGAGGCACCTGCTATGCACATGACACTCAACAAAACATAACAGAAAACAACATATCTCTATACTCCCCCTCAAGCTGGAGCGTAGATGTCGATCATGCCCAGCTTGTCAACCAGAGTTAGAAAGCGAGCTTTGGGAAGTATCTTTGTGAAGATGTCTGCAACTTGCTTGTCGGTACTGAGATATGGAGTGCAAATTCTGCCAGAGAGAACTGCTTCTCGAATAAAGTGACAATCGACCTCGATATGTTTCGTCCTCTCGTGAAATGTGGGGTTGCTCGCAATAAAAATGGAAGCCTTATTGTCACAAAACATAGGAATAGGGCTAGAATAAGATATGTCAAACTCCTAAAGGAGACTCTGAACCCATAACAGTTCGCAAGCAGTATGAGCCATTACTCAGTATCCCGCCTCTGCACTGGATCTGGCGACAACAGTTTGCTTTTTGCTTCGCCAGGTGACAAGGTTTCTACCCATAAAAGTACAATAGCCTGAAGTTGACTTCTGATCAGAACGACTTCCTGCATAGTCTGAATCCGAGAACCCGGATAGTTGCAGTGGCCATGCTTTTTATACATTAAGCCTTTTCCTGGAGAGCTTTTTAGATATCTCAGAATATGGCATACAACATCCCAATGACATTGCCGGGGTTTATCAAGATACCGACTGATGAATCCGACATCAGCATTAAGATCAGCTCGTGTGACAGTCAAATAAATAAGCTTGTCTACCAACCTCCTGAACTGGTGATGATCAACATAGGGAGGAGAGTTTGCATCATCCCATTCCATGTTTGGATCAAGTGGAGTGTTAGCCGGTTTGCAACCAAGCATGCCAGTTTCCTGCAACAGATCAAGTACATATTTCCTCTGAGAAAGACACAGTCCTGTAAATAATCTGGAGACTTCAATGCCTAGGAAATATTGAAGTTTTCCCAGATCTTTAGTGACAAAATGGTTCTCTAAGTAAGTTTTAGTTTCTTGTATGCCCACTGTGTCACTGCCAGATAATATAATATCATCCACATAAACAATCAGAATCACAAGTCCGGCTGCTGTCTTGCGAATAAAGACTGAATGGTCAGAATGAGAACGACGAAAGCCAAAGGTGACTAAAATTTGACTGAGCTTGTCAAACCATGCTCGTGGACTTTGCTTGAGACCATAGATAGCCTTGTTTAGTTTACATACTTTAGAGGCAGACTCCCCCTGAGCAACAAACCCAGGTGGTTGCTCCATGTAGACTTCTTCCTGCAAATCTCTGTAAAGAAATGCATTTTTCACATCAAGCTGAAAGAGAGACCAGTCTTTATTCACAGCAACAGAAATCAGAATGCAAGCAGAGTTTAACCGTGCAACAGGAGAAAAAGTCTCAAAATAATCAACACCGTATGTCTGTGTATAGTCCTTAGCAACAAGACGGGCTTTGAGACGTTCAATAGTGTCATCCGACTGATATTTAATAGTAAAGATCCAACGACATCCCACTGTAGGGCAAGAAGAGGGGAGATCCACAAGCTCCCATGTCTTGCGATCACATAGTGCTTGCATTTCCTGGTCCATTGCCTTCTTCCATGCTGGAATAGCAAGAGCTTCTATAGCATTTTTCGGAATACTGACAACAGATAGTGCAGAAGTAAAGTAGGTAAAGTTGTTATGCAGATTATCAGAGGTGCAGAAATGACTGATAGGATGTTTAGTACAAGAGCGTACACCTTTCCTTAAGTTGATAGGAAGGTGCAGATCAGAAGTTACCTCAGTGTTTATTTGATCATCCGCAGATGCAGGAATTGGTTGAGGGACCATGGAAGGAGTGCTTATCTTCGGCCGACGTTTGTACACTTGCAGTGGACGTTCTTCAGGCTGGTCAGATATAGACAGATTTTTGACAATGTCCGACAGAGGTGTTTGTGCCAACACATCAGGAGTAAGGCTTGCTCCATCCTCAGAAAAGAAGGGCATATGCTCAAATAAGTCGACATCCACACTAACAAACCACTGTATGAGTATCGGATCAAAACAACGATAGCCTTTTTGAGTTCGTGAATAACCCAAAAAAATACACTTAGTAGACCGAGGGTCAAGTTTCGACATTCCTGGGCGCAAATTTTTAACAAAACAGGTACACTAAAAAATGCGAGGTGGTACAGGAAATAGAGGTGCATCAGGAAATAAGATAGAGTATGGGATGCAATTTTATAAAATAGAAGAGGGCATGTGGCTTATAAGAAAACATGCCATAGTGACTGCCTTAGGCCAGAAACGGTGAGGAACTTTGTAGTGGATAAGAAGAGTGCGAGCAACCTCTAAGATGGCGATTTTTGCGTTCAGCAACACCGTTTTGCTGAGGAGTATAGGGACAAGTGGTTTGGTGTATGGTGCCATTATTAGAACAAAAAGAGGTGACCGACTTTTGCATAAACTCTAGGGCATTGTCAGTACGGAGAATTTTGATGTTTTTATTGAATTGGGTTTTTATTTCTGAGAAGAAAATACGAATATTGTCAAAAAAAGTACTCCGGTCTTTGAGCAAAAAAAGCCAGGTAGCACAGGAATAATCATCAATAAATGTGAAAAAATACTTAACACCATTTTGACTCGGGACACAACATGGACCCCAAATGTCAGAGTGAACAATGTCAAACATATCTTTAGACCCAATATCATTCTTTGTAGGAAAAACAGACCTTGTTTGTTTACTCAAAATGCAGGTTTCACAAGAGAATTTATTTTCAGCTAAAGCAGGAAATAAAAGCTTCATCTTTGCAGCAGAGGGATGACCCAACCGAACGTGCCAGTGAAGTCCTGAGACAGATGTAGATAAGAGAGCTGACGCTGCAGGTGGTCCATCTAAGTAGTAAAGTCCATCTGGTCCTTCATGGCCCGAACCAATCCTCATCTTCGTGCGGAGATCCTTCAAAACACAACCATAGGGATCAAATTTAATAGAGCACTGAAGTTGTTTGACAGTTTTACTGACAGATAGTAAATTAACAGGAAACTGAGGTATATATAAAACAAAGTGAAGATTCATCTTGTGAGATAATGGAACGGTGCCACTGCCATGGACAGGTGCTTTCGAGCCATTAGCAATGGTGATCGATGGAATATGTGAAGTTTTAGATAGGGCAGAAAATAAGTGGAGGTCACCTGCCATGTGAACAGACGCCCCAGAATCAATACACCACTTTTGGTTACCAGCAGAGGGAGATGCTAGCATAGAAGATGAGCCTCCCGTCGATGTTGAGGGTAGTTGAGTCATTTGCTCCTAGAAGAATTTCTCGAACTCAGAGCGAAGCCAGTTAGTGGATGGAGGAGCAGCTGGTGGATCGGATGCGACTTCTGTAGTAGCGTCAGTGGAGGCCTGGTTTGCCCAGGCTGGCTTGCCGTGCTTGATCCAGCACCTATCTTCAGTGTGATTGTCACGACCACACCAGTTGCAGTAGCGAGGTCCAGTGGTTTGACCTCGTCCAGGAGCAGTAGAAGTGCCTCTTCCTCCAGAAGGTGGTGGACGTCCTCCACGGCCACGTCCACGACCGCGACCACGTCTAGAATCAGTAATACGAGCAACCAAGGCAGGATGCTCAATAGCTGGGGTAGAGGAAACAGATGGTAGTCGCTGGACCCGCTTTAGAACATCACAAAGAGTCGGTAGCGGATCACTTGACAATATTTGATCAACCACACCTGAAAAAGCGGGAAGTGCAACCAAGACTGAACAAGTTGGAGTTCATTGCGTTGCTTCTGAGCTTCTTTGATGTCAGCAGTGAACGGGTGGTAGATCTCATACTAGTTCTAGAGAGCGAAGCACTGGTTGTAAAAATCTTCAATAGACACATCGGAGGAGTACTCCTTTTTGGCTAGGTTTTTGAAAATTTCAAAAACTGTCTTCGGATTTTGCTGATGTGAGTAGACATGGGACAGATGGTCCCACATTGCTTTGGCATCATGAAGGCACAGGAGAGACTGACTAATGCGTGGCTCGGTGCTGTTGAGAAGCCAGGACATAAAGTCTGAGTCGTATTTACACCATTGGGCATAAGCCTGTTTGGTCTTGTCGTCAACAGTAGCATTAGGGGCAGGAGGTGGATCAGTAGTAAGATGAGAGTATCAGCCTTGAGCCTTTACATATAGAATAAAGGATGCCGACCACAGATGGTAGTTGGAACCATCGAGCTTGACTGTGGTAACACAGAGAGATCTAAGAGGCTCCACAGATGCCATACTGGGCAGAGGCAGGTAATAGCAGGATGGTGACGTAGCAGTAGCAGGCAGCAAGTAAATAACCCACTATGGGATGTAGCAGACAGAAAATAATAAACCCGCTATGGGGCAGTAGCAGCAGCAGAGATATGATGTATCAGATCAGAAGGACCCGTATTCGGGCAAAGATAGATGAAAAGAACATACACCGTCATGAGGAAATCAATAATCCTTAATGAGGCACAGGCAGAAAAAGAACCGGAGATGTAGGGGACTCTCAACGTGAGAGGTCTATGGCTGTCCGAAAGAGTAGATTACTTGCTAGGAGAGGAAAGATGGGATTGGTGAAGAAGAAAGAAGATGGAGACGGAGGTGGAGAGGGAAGGGTGGCGGTAGCCGATGGGTGACGGGGGGGGGGAGGTGTTACGGCGACAGTAGGAGGGGGGGTGTCCGGCGGGTGGTGGGTGGGGATAGGGGGCGGTGGTAGGTGGTGGAGGCGGAGGGGCGGTGGGTGGTGGTGGGGCTGGGTGGCAGCGGCGCTGGGGAGGAGGGAGGGTGGCGGAGGCGGTGGGGGGGTTTGACAACGGCGGGGGGGGGGGGACTTCAGGGCATGGGGGCAGAGTGGGAAGAAAAAATGGGGACCGAGCCTGCTCTTGATACCATATAGATAAACCAAGGCTTGTTTATTGAGTAAAATAGTGTACAATGCAGTCTCTTATATAACAAAAGGGAATAGAGACTAAAGTAGAGGTGAGCAATATGAGACTAAACTACAATAAGTAAACAACATAAGTGAGGCACATGCTATGCACATGACACTCAACAAAACATAACAGAAAACAACATATCTCTATACTACTGAAGTAAAAACATAATGTTAGGCACATGCTAGGCACATGACACTCAACAAAATGCAAGATATCTCTATATCGACAACTTTTCTCGTGCTAATGTCTTTATGTGATGAAGAAATGATATGAACTTTTATCCATATTTAAATCCTTTTGTGTAGAAGTGGAAACCCAATTTAAAAAAGAAAATTAGTACTCTTCGTACCGACAGTGCCAGAGAGTACTTAAACTGTGAGTCCATCCATTTCACCTCCATATATGGCATCATCTACAAGTCATCTTTCCCACATACTTCACAACAGAACCAAGTGGCTCAAAGGAAAGTTCGTCATATTGTTGAGACTACTCGCACTCTTATCCTTCGTATGTATATTCCTAGAGAATTCTAGGGGGATGCATTCTCACTGCTACCTATCTCATCAATTGTATGCCACATCCGTTCTCCACAACCACATGCCTATTCAGATCCTTAATCTATGAAACCGTTGTATAATATTCCACCTAGTGTTGGATGTACTTGTTTTGTACATTGTCTTGATCGTGGTATGGATATGTTGAGTTCAAAGTCTGTTAAATTTATTTTCTTAGATTATTTCGGGTTTCCAAAGGGGTACAAGTGCTACAACCTACCTTACAACGTTTCTTTGTATCTATAGATGTCGCCTTCTTTGAAGACACATCCTATGTTGATGCAAGTTCTTTAGTGACACATGTATTTATGGAGGAGCTCTTGCCCCTTCTTGTTATTGTTGAGTCTCCTATTTTTGAGTCCCCTAGAAATGATGCTCCTTATGATGTTATTCCACCCAGTTCTGCCAGACCATCGATCATTCAAGTTAACACTCATTATACAATTACATTTGGACAGTCTGGTTTTGGAGTCAATGCATCTGCTACATCGACTCCCGCTAATTAAGCTCATTCTCTTGATTCTTCCTTGTCAGAGTGCATATGGATGTGTCGATTGACTTAAGGTGCGTATGGTAGCTAAGGGATGCACTCAGGTTTATGGTGAGGATTATTCTGACACTTTCTCTCTGGTGGCAAAGATGACATCTATTCACATCTTGTCTCTAGCTGGTAGCTTGGTACTCACTTTTAGCCCTGGACCAATTTGATATTAAAATTCATTCCTGCATGCCATTTGGATGATGATATTTTTATTGACCAAGCACTTGAGTTTGTTTCTTTGAGGAGCCAGAGCTATTATTTTGTCTTTACAAGTCTTTCTATGGACTAAAGCAGCCAACTCGTGCTTGGTTTGGTAGACTCAACAATGCTTTTTCTGAGTTTGGACTCTAGAGATGCGATCATTTAGTTCCACAAACAAAATGGTTCTAGGATCATTTTCCTAGTGGTATATGTTAATGATATTGTGAATACTGGTGATGACAGCCATGGCATTGCACAGTTAAGACCTTTTCACAGGGCCAATTTTAGACAAAAGACTTGGGTAGTCTTAAATATGTTCTGAGGACCAAGTCCAACTCTAGGATAATTATCTCACTAAGGAAGTATGTCTTAGATCTTCTCACTGAGACATGGATTCTTGGGACCAAACCAACTAATACTCCTATTGATCCTTAAGTCATATTGTCCATGAAGCAGGGGGTTTACTTTATGATTCATGGAGATATGGATGACTTGTTGGGATTTTTTTATCTAACTACCACTCCTCCTGACATTGCCTTTTCTACTAGTGTTGTCAGTCAGTTCATGGATAAGCCATGCTTATGTCATATCAAGGTTTTGATGCATATTCTAAGGTATCTCAAGAAGTCTCCTAGAAAGGAGCTTCCATATCAGGAATCATGGTCACCTACATGTCCAACGAGAGATGCTGATTGGATTGGATGTAGTATTGACAGAAGGTCTAATCCGGATATTGTGTATTTGCAATGGAGCTTGGATTTATGTAGAAAGCTCCCATGGACTTGAACTGTGACAACCAGACTGCTATTCATATTGCCTAGAATCCCGTCTTTCATAAGAGAACCAAACATATTGACGTTGATTGTCATTTTTTGTGAGAAAAGATTTAAGAGAAGTTGATTCACTTGTCACCAGTCAGATCAAAAGATTAGTTAGCTGATTTATTTACAATGTTCCTAAATGTTTTCGGGTCCAATACTTATGTAACAAGATGGACATATAAAATATATATCCTCCAACTTGAGGGGGAGTGTAAGGATCTACTTGTAAGCACCCACAAAGATCCCAGGTCATGGGTGTATGGTTCAACCGTCGGGTCGACCCAATGACGTCGTCATGACGTATATATATGTATGTATGTATACATATATATATATATATATATATATATATATATACATATACATATACATATACATATACATATACATATATATATATACATATACATATATATATATATATATATATATAGAGAGAGAGAGAGAGAGAGTCAGACTGCAACACACTCAAGTGTACGGATCACACCGTACACCTCAATGGTGTTTGCCTATTTAGACCATATTTTTGCAAAATATAATCCATTGACCTTCATTATTACAATATTAATAGGCTCCATACAAAATTTGAGCCCATTTGGATGACAACAAAATTGACGCACAAAATTAATGTAAAATGCATGATTTTTGCCCCCTTTAGATGCATGACCTATAAGTGTCCAAATGAGCTGAAATTTATCATGTAGGATGTTCTTAAGATATTTAAGAAGATCAACGGTTCAGATTTGTATAATAACTACTTTATGATGGAAAACAATTGAGGTGTATGGCGTCTCCGGTAGACTCGAGTGTATTACAGCTTCACTCTCTCTCTCTCTCTCTATATATATATATATATATACATATATATATATATATATATATGTATATATATATATATATATATACATATATATATATATATATATATATATATATATATATATATATATATATATATATATATATATATATATAGGCCGTTCATTCAATACCCGCACGGGTAGCCTGATTTTTCGCTACCCGCACATCCAAAAATGTAACTATATGGTACACATATGCAAATATATTGTATAATAACTACTTTATGATGGAAAACAATTGAGGTGTATGGCGTCTCCGGTAGACTCGAGTGTATTCCAGCTTCACTCTCTCTCTCTCTCTCTCTATATATATATATATATATATATACATATATATATATATATACATATATATATATACATATATATATATGTATATATATATATATATGTATATATATATATATGTATATATATATATATATATATATATATATATATATATATATATATATATATATATATATATATATATATATATATATATATATAGGCCGTTCATTCAATACCCGCACGGGTAGCCTGATTTTTCGCTACCCGCACATCCAAAAATGTAACTATATGGTACACAAAAGTAACTCTAAGATCAAAAGAGTAACTATATTGATAAAAGAGTAACTATATGACTAAAAAAGTAACTACGCAGAAAATATACAGTCAATAAATATATTGTCAGCAAATATATGGACGTATTTTTTGATTTTGGTCGGGCAAATGATATTATTTTTGGATGAATTTTTTTGGGGAGCTAGATAAAATGCTCCTCTACAATTGCGATTTTAAAAAAAAAATGACAGGAAGGGTGTGCGGGTATTAAAGATGAGCCTATATATATATATATAACACAAAACATGACCAATCTTTCCCCAAACATTTTGATGTGTTAGCATGTTGGGTTCTTGTTATGTTCACATATCTAATATTAACACAAATCAGAGGGAAAATAATTAAGCAACTTGATCACTTGATTGCAGTAGAATAGGATTAACAATCATTAATACTCGAAAGTAGCAAAACAGTATGGAATTTGGGTAAAAAAAGCAATCAGCAGTAATCAACTTTAAATAATGTAGCACTATAGTAGTAAACATTATGAAAATAGGTCACAACCTCACAGGTTAATGCTAAACCTGAAATGGATTGGTGATTAGACATCCAATTTAACAACAATTGCTGCAGTAACAAGTTGGTCGCACAACTTTACTTCTTCAAAAAAACCACGTTCAAACTTCACAATTAAAAGAGGCTGGTAGGACGTAAAAGAAAGTTGAGAGATTAGGAAAAAAAAGGTGGGAAGAGGAGAAATAGCACGGTAGAAGAAAATATAAATGAGCACTGTTGCTGCATGAAGAAAAGTGATGGTGGTAGCTGGAGAGCTTCAACCTTCACTGACTTTTCCAATGTCGTCAACAACTTGCGGCTGAAACAATGGAGGAGGCATTGAGAAAGAAGGGGGTTGGAGAAGTGGAGCAATGCTGGAGAAGAAAAACCAACAACAACAACGCCTGAGAAGAGAAGTCGACAACAACAACTTGAAGAGAAGACAACGCCGACAACAACGAAAGTAGGGACCGGAGCTGACGGCGGTGGCCATAGCAGGCGCCAACAGCGACAAGGGGTAGAAGATGTCGGTGCCCTAGTGTGTGATTGCGGCTTGCAGGAGCCGGGGATGGAGCGGGAGAGAAATATCAGGGGCACACAGTTTTCGGAGGGGTTTGAGTGCATAATTAAATAGGGCCAAGGACTAAAATCACATGGGAAAGAACCGAATGGTTCTCCGTGATCGGGTTGCTTGGTCACCGGTTCAATCAGCTGGGTCACTGGTTTAAGTGCATTGGCCTGACTAGCTCTCCAGGTGACAGTTCAACCAGTTAAACCAGCCGGGTCAGGTCGGGTTTCAAAACTCTGCTTGTAAGTGTGAGAAAAGGTCAAGGACGTATATGTAGAGTATGTAAAAGCTCTTGTATATAAATATACAAGCACCACAACTGTGAAAGTGACTCCTGGGTTTTCCCCCATTATTCTCTTGTTCTTTTCAATAAGAATAGGACCCATAGCCAATTGTCCGAAGTCACCCAGACCTGTCCATGTAGTTATCATCGTTTAGATGGGCCATATACAATCACTAGCCAGACCGTAAATCTAATTGTAAACTAAATAATGGTATAGTAGGGCCGTATATAGTCTGGTTTCCACCGTAAAAGCTGTTGCTTCTTTTGCCCAAATATTGTCCATGGGGACCGTATTTGGTTAGTTGGCTATTCGTAAATCCTTTTGGAGATGCCCAAAATCCATCCTAAAGATGGAGTTTTAGCAAACTCCACCTTGATTTGAGCTCGAAAATGATAGGAGTAGAAAGTCACTTGTAATCTTTGTCAATATCAAAGACTGAGAATAGGAATACCATATCCTCCACATGTGCTACATGGGCGAAGCTCAAGTAGAAAGAAGACCAACCAAGTTTGAGCAAAACTCAAACTTAGATAACAAAAGGGTCTCTGTCATCATGTCGGTTGGATTTTTAAACGTACTGATCTTCTCTGTTTTAATTTTGCCTTCAACTATGACTTATCTAATGAAGTGGTACTTGACATCAATGTAATTTATTCTCTCGTGGAACATTTAATCTAGGCTATGATGCATGACACTTTGACTGTGACAACGAACAATGGCTTGTTCTTGATCCATGCCCAACCAGGTCATCAAACCCTTGATCCATAAGCCTCCTTTACACCTTCATGCATCCGTCATGTACTCTACTTCAGTAGTGGATAGAGACATAGTACTTTGTAGAGTAGATTTCCAACTTACAACTGTCAATCCCACCTTGAACATGTAATTAATGACAGATCTCCGCTTGTTGAGGTTACCTGCATAATCTAAGTCCACATACTCTGTTTTGATGACTTGAAGTCCACAAAAGATTAAACAAGTATTTGAGTGCCCTTAAAATACCTTAGAATCCACTTCAGTGCTTGCTAATGTGCTATGCCAACCATGTAACCACTATCAACACGGACTGCATAAGCGATGTGTGGTGTGGTGCAAATTGTCACATACATGACGCTACTAATGACATTGGAGTACGATACATGTACCTTCTCTTTCTCTTCTTCATCAGACTGTGGAGATTGCAAAAGCGATAACCTAAACTAAGCATCCTAAGAAGTTGAAATAGACTTCCCATCTAACATGTCGAACATGTGAAGAACCTTTTTGATATACTTCTCTTGCATCATGATAAGCCTTTTATCTTTCCGGTCCTATAAATCTCCTTTCCAATGATCTTTTTAGCTTCACCTAGCTCTTTCATGCTAAATTCTCCACCTAAAAGATACTTCACCTTAGCAATCTCATATATGTGTCTAGAAGCAATCATCATATCATCTATATATGGCAGTAGATATTTATAGTAGACACAAGCGTCATGGCTACTTCTGGGAAATCCATGATGCGTCATGAAAGAGTCAAATCTCCTTTACCATTATCTAAGGCATTGCTTCATCCCATAGTGAGGCCTCTTGAGCAAGCACACATGATTCTCTTTTTCTTTAAAATTCTTTGGCTTTTGCATGTAGGTTTTTCCTTTAGTTCACTGTGCAGTAAAGTTGTCTTTATATCTAGCTATTGCAGCTCTAGATCTTCAATGGCTACCAAATAAAGAAGCCCCCACATGGAACTATGCTTGACGACAGGTGAAAATACTTCATTATAATTAATGTATTTTTTTGAAATGTATCCTTTTGCAATAAGGCATGCCTTACATCTTTGTCCTTCTTTATTCTTATAGACCTACCTACAACCCACTACTTGCCTTTGGGAGGTACCACCAACTTCCAACTTTGATTCTTGTGAAGAAATTCCATCTCTTCCTTCATTGTAGCAATCGACTATGAAACATCTTGACTTGCGATTGCATCACCTTAGTGGGCTCGTTACCAATATCCACATCAACGTCGTTGGAAAGGGCATAAGCCACCATAAAGTCACCAAACCCGTAGCATTGGAGTGGTTTGAGTTCCATTTGCATCTGCCTTTAGCTACACTATGGGTACTCTCTGGAGTCTCCTCCCTGTCTTCCGTAGGCACTAAATCATCTGGCATAGAAGAGGGACCTTGTTCATCAACTTGTGATCTGTCATCTTTTTGATCTTCACCTATATGTGGAATAATCTATATAGAACAAGTACGAGAGAGCTATTCATGTCTACATAATAGACACCATGGAAGATTAATTAAAAGTAATATTGTGTTCTACTAAGAAACATGGTGAAGAAGGATCCTTGCACCTAAGATGATATTCTTTCACCTAGAAGCATAACCAATGAATACTCATTTGATAGCTCTGGTTTCTAATTTGCCAATGTCAATATGAGCACAAGCATTACAACCATGCAAATTCAGTTTACTAGACCAACCTTCTTCACAAATCTTGAAGCTGATAGAAGATGATGGAGGATGGTTCATTAAATAATAAGAGGTTCATATATCTTCATCCCTGAAAGATCTATCCAAGTCCGCATTAAGAAACATGCATCAAGCCTTTTCCAACATAGTCCTATTCATTCTCTTGCTACACCATTCTGTTGGGATGTGTGACACATTGTGCTATGTCTTTTGATCTCATGGTCACTACAAAAAGTGTTGAACTCCTTACAATAGAACTCCATGCAGTTATCAGTCTGAAAAGTCTTTATGCTCTTATTCCAGCAAGATCTTTCCACTACTTGAACGTGGAGAATGCCTCATCCTTGCTCTTGAGAAAATAAACCAAGACCTTTGTTGTGCAATCTCATCAATAAAGGTCCTCATGTATTTAGCACCACCTTTGGAAGGAACATGAGAAACGCCCCATAGATAAGAGTGAGCATATCATCCTTGGAAAAATAATCTACCTTGTCACAACTATTTTGTTTGGCCTTCCCCAAACATGTTCACATAAATCTATATTTTCACACAATAACCTTTATTTCTCAGAAGTATCATCCCCTTCTCAAAATATGCCCCAAACGCATATGGAGAGCCTTGTGATGTCTTTTGAGAAGTTATAACCGCCGCAGAGCTCAAGAAAGTGCAACCTTGCAAGATGTACAAGTTTTTTGAATCTCTCACATCCTTCATGAGGACCTGGTTGCCTTTAAGAATATTCAGACCTCCATTTTCACCAAAAAAATTGCATGCCTTGTCTTCAAGGTGTGCCCAATGAGATGAGATTCCTCTTCCACTCAATAACATGTCAGGCGTTTGTAATGTTTTGACCTTACCATCAAACATCTTGATCTTCACCATGCCAACACCAATTGTCTTGCAAGGACAATCATCACCCATAATGATATCTCCACCTTGATGAGACTCAAGATATGGAAATAATCCTTACGCTCATGTGGTAGGTGCATACTGAACAATAACCCATCCTTGTACTCCTAGGATGGCAATAAAGCAAGAAAGTAGTCGTCATTTTCAGAAGCTCTGTGAGACACCTTTCCATTAGCCACATTCTCATTTGATTTCTCATGCTTTTGCATTTTTCCAACTTTAGCATTCATTCTATCTTCTTGTAGTACCTGCACCTCTATGATTGACGTGACATCACCATGTTCTTTATTTTATTTGAATTTTCATGGTCTTTGTTATGTGAACACTCTCATTCTCTAGCGGCTAATGCTTCAACTCCTACATTTTATGAAGCTGGATCCTTTTGTAACTTTGCTTGAGACGTCAAGGCCGTTTTGACTTCATGAACTAGTATAGAATTTGACTCTCAGAAAATCGTCATGTCCGGAAATCCTTATAAGAATTTGGAAGGATGGAAGAAAACAATAATGCGTTGTCCTCTATTTTCACATCAATTTGCCCAAGGTCATGGATTGTATATTGAACTAATTGAGAAGAGGCATCGGGGAATCACCTTCTTCCATAAGCATGAAAAGATGCATCTTTAGCACAAACCATTGGTGATGGACTTCTTCATGTAGAGTGCTTCAAGTTATGCCAAACTTCTTGACAATCTTTATTAGTATATGTGCTTCATTACATTATATTTTTTATTAGTTGATATGGGCTTTAGACTTGTCTTGTCTCTAGTCTTTTTCTTTTATCTCATATTACCTATCTCTGTCTAATGGTTTACTCTCTTATCCTATAAAAGAGAGTATTGTATTGTGTTTGGATCATCGAATAAACACTTTTCTTATTTTATATGGTATCAGAGCAACATAATACACCCTATCCTTCTAACCCTAGCCTCCATCCACCCTCCTAACCCTAGTCACCATCTACCCTCTCCACTACCCTAGCCACCACACACCAACCCCCTCACCCCTACTGCTGCTGCTGCCCCTAATCTTATGCCGCCGCCTTCTCCTCCTCCATCCCTTGTCTCCGCCTCTCCTTCAACCCTATCCACCCTCTCTTGCCTCCGCTACAGCCCTCCCCTTTCTCTCCCTCAAGCCCGCAACTGCCCTCCACCTCTTTGCTGCCGCCGCTGCCCCCTCCCACCATCTCCTCCTCAAAGCCACCTCCATTTCTCCATCTCTCCCTATTGCTGTCCCCTCCTTCACCCACTAATCCACGACCATCCTCAACACCATCTAGCCTCCACATCCATCTCCTAGCCTCCACATCCATCTCCCTTCTCTCTTCCTTCTCCGTCTCTGTCTGCGGGTACTTTCTAAAATAACATGTTGATGTTTTAAATGTTCTATGTTTTCTATCTGCCTGCGCCTCATGGTTGAGTAATTTTGTCTCCATGATGGTGTAGGTTTTTCTCTAATATCTACTGCCCCCTTGCGGGTTTCTTGGATCTGATGCTTCAGATCCCCTGCTATTGCTTTCTGCCCCGGTGTGGATCACTGATGTTCTGTTGAACCAAGTCTTCTTCTGCCCATGTGTTGGGTTCCTTCTTCTGGCTACTGATTGCTGCTACTACCGTCCTTGCTGCTACAAGTTGATCACCCCTGCTGCTTCTCTATTCGTGATGCCATCTACCTCATATCCTCTATTGACTTGCTTCAGACACTTTGTGTCACCACTGTAAAGTTGGATGGCTCCAATTTTGACACGTGGTCTCCAGACTTCAAGCTCTATGTCAAAGCTCAAGGACGTTACTTAGATCTTATCTCTAAGGGCCCGACTGTACCTGCTGAAGGAGCTAATGCTAAAACCAAGCAAACTTTTGATCTCTGGTCAAAGGACGATTCAGGAGTCATGAGTTCGATGGTCAACAGTTCTGAACCTAAAATTAGTCAATCTCTTATGCGCTTGAAGACTGCCAAAGTAATGTGAGACCAACTCTCACATGTCTAATCTCATCAGCAAAATTCAAAGAAGGTGTTTGAAATTTTCAAACAGCTGGCCCAGGAGTATTCTATGACCGATAATGTGGAGGATTATTATAATCAGTGTTGTGCTCTCTGTGACGAGTTCGAATTTTATCATCCTCCCTCTGCTGATATTATCGAGGTACAACGACAATGCAATGAATTACAATTGGTGCAATTTATTATAGGCTTACCCACTACTTTTCTGGGGTAGTCAATCAGATATCATCCAACGACCATATACCTACTCGGTGTGACGTCCTCAAACAGGTTCAGTGACTCCCGTCAGTCTCCTCGTTGCCACCTGACCACTCTGATGTTGCGCTCGCTGTCCGCTCTGGAAATTCCTTCCGTGGTCAAGGTTGCGGTCGATATCGTGGTCGCTCTACTACTGGACCAGGTCGTGGTGTTTCTTTCTCTGGTCCTGACCAAGCTGGCTTTGAACAATGTTACTGTCACTTCTGCAAACACACCAACAATAATGAAGATTGATGTTAGATCAAGCACGGTAAGCCTACATGGGCGAATCAGGTCACCACGGATCAGTCTGATTTGGCACCATCCTCCTCCGCTCACTCTTCTGCAGATTGGATTCACGCTGAGTTCGAAAAGCTACTTCAGGCCCATCTCGCTCCTTCCACTGCTAATGCCTCTACTGATGGAGGTTATTCTCTTCTTGCATCCTTCACACCTTCTGGTAAAAATACATGGGTGATTGATTCTGGCGCCACCCCTCATATATCTAGCAACTCTGCTTTTTTTTTTTTTCCTGATCTACGTCGGGCTTCTTCTATTCACATGTTACACTTGCTGATGGTTCCCAAAACACCAGTTTCTGGCATTGGAAATATATGCACTCCTGGGAAATTACTTCTGCGTTTAACTCTTCATGTTTCGAAATTCCCTTAGAATTTTTATCTGTTAGTAGAACTGCGAAGAGCCTTCGCTGCTCTATTACTTTTGACCCGGACAATATTGTTTTTTAGGATCTGCATACGAGGATGAGGATTGGTTCGGGCCATGAGGGATCAAATGAGTTGTAGTACTTGGATTTTCCAAAGTCGACTGCTAGCTGATTGCTTGTTACTGGGCTCCAATGGCATTACAGATTGGGACACCCAACTACTACAAAATTAAAGCATTTAATTCCTGCTATTTCTAATTTGGTTTTTCGCTGTGTAACTTGCACTTTGGGCAAACAAACTCGTGCTACTTTTCTAAGAAAAATTGTATTGGGTCTAAAGAACCTTCCGATTTTGTGCATGCTGACGTGTGGGGTCCCTATTCTGTTCCAAGTATTTCTGGTTTTGTTACTATATGAGCTTCATTGATGATTTCTCTAGAACTATATGGTTGTTTTTATTAAAAGATCGGTCCAACATGCTTGATACTATCATGTCCTTTTTTCCTAAAATTCGTACCTAGTTTGATAAACATATCAAATTTTTTTGTACTTAGAATGCTTTAGAGTTTTTGCAAACATCTGTCAGCCAGTTCTGTCACAAATTGGGTACTATTCACCAAATGTCATGTTTATACACTCCACAGTAAAATGGGGCCGCCGAACGCAAAAATCAGCACCTCTTAGAGGTTGCCCGCACTCTTCTTTTTCATTATCATGTACCCCAATTTTTTTGGCCTGAAGCTATCTCAATTGCCTACTACCTAATTAATCGCATGCCCTCGTCTTTTCTTTGCAATCAAGTACCTTATCAAGTTCTTTATCCCAATGCTCCTCTTTTTTATGTGCCTCATCGGATTTTGGAAGCACCTGCTTTGTCAAAACTCTTTGTCCTGGTTTAACTAAATTTGACCCTCAGTCTACCAAGTGTGTGTTCTTAGGATACTCTCAGACTCAGAAAGGTTACAAGTGCTATGATCCTTCTGTAAAGAAATGGTTTGTTAGTGCTGATGTGGTATTTTTTGTGGATACACCATACTGTAGACAGGAGAAATGGTGTTTATTGGATGAGTAAAACTAATTACATGGGAGTCTCTTATATAGAAAACATAACAAGAGACTAAACTAAGCACTACCCATATGGGACTAAACAACATAAGAAAAGGAGTAAGTGAGGCACATGCTAAGCACATGACACTCAAAGAAAGGAACAGAAAAAACACATGAAACTACATATCTCTATACTCCCCCTCAAGCTGGAGCGAAGATATCGACGAAGCCCAGCTTGGAACTCAGATTCTGAAAGCGAGTCTTGGGTAGCACTTTGGTGAAGATGTCCGCAAGCTGCTGTTCTGTACTGATATATGGAGTGTAGATCTGACCTGAAAGAACCTTTTCCCGTACAAAGTGGAAGTCGACCTCAATGTGCTTGGTTCTTTCATGGAAGGATGGGTTGCTCACAATGAAAATGGCCACCTTATTGTCACAGAACATGGGCATAGGGCTAGGCGGAGATATGTCAAACTCCTTCAGAAGACTATGAACCCATAACAGCTCGCAAGTAGTATGAGCCATTGCTCTATATTCTGCCTCAACGCTTGATCTTGCCACAACAGTTTGTTTTTTACTGCGCCAGGTAACTAGATTGCCGCCCACAAAAGTGCAGTATCCAGAAGTGGATTTCCTGTCAGACCGACTCCCTGCATAATCTGAATCAGAAAAACCAGATAGGTCACAGTGGCCATGTTTCTTATACAGAAGGCCTTTTCCAGGAGCACTTTTAAGATACCGAAGAATATGAATAATAGCATCCCAGTGGCATTGCCTTGGTTTATCAAGATAGCAGCTAACAAATCCCACAGCAGCAGCTAAATCAGCTCTGGTGACAGTCAGATAAATGAGTTTGCCCACTATTCTTCGGAACTGATGGCGGTCAGCATATGCAGGAGATGAATCACTGTCCCAATCCATATTGGGATCCAGAGGAGTGGTAGCTGGCTTGCATCCCAACATTCCTGTTTCTTGTAATAAGTCAAGGACATATTTGCTCTGAGAGAGAGAAACACCTGCAGAGGATCGAGCAACCTCAATTCCCAGAAAATAACGCAATTTGCCCAGGTCTTTTGTAATGAAGTGTTGTGCGAGATATTGCTTGGTTGCGTGTATCCCTGCGGGGTCACTGCCAGATAGGATGATGTCATCAACATACACAATAAGAATAACCAGCCCTGCTGTGGTTTTGCGTATGAAAACAGAGTGATCAGCCTGCGACCGTCGAAATCCAAAGGACATTAAGATTTTGCTAAGTTTGTCGAACCATGCACGTGGACTTTGTTTTAACCCATAAATCGCCTTGCGCAGCTTGCAGATTTGAGAAGCAGACTCCCCCTGAGCAACAAATCTTGGGGGTTGCTCCATATAGACATCCTCCTGAAGGTCGCCATATAAGAAAGCATTTTTCACATCCAGTTGATAAAGAGGCCAATCTTTATTGACAGCAACAGAAACCAAAATACGAACAGAATTAAGACGGGCGACTGGAGAAAACGTCTCAAAGTAATCAACGCCATAAGTTTGCGTATATCCTTTCGCCACTAATCGAGCTTTCAAGCGTGCAATGGTGCCATCTGGTTCATATTTAACAGTAAAGATCCATCGACAGCCAACTGGATGACAAGAAGAAGGTTTATCAACCAGATCCCAGGTGTGTTGTTCATATAGGGCTTGCATTTCTTGTTCCATGGCATGTCTCCAGGCAGGGTGGCGAAGAGCTTCAACAACAGTTTTAGGAATGTGCACAGCAGATAATGCAGATGTAAAGTATGCAAGACTGTCACTCAGATGATCAGTAGAACAAAAGTGACTAATAGGATGCTGAGTACAGGAACGAACCCCTTTTCGTAAACTAATAGGAAGATGCAAATCAGAAAATACCTCATCCTGTGGTGGATCCTCCACTATCGCAGGATTTGGTTCGGCCGGGGCAGTGAGGGGCTTTGGTCTTCGCTTGTATACCTGTAGAGGTTTCTCTTGTGAAGTAGGAACAGAAGGTATTTCTTCAACCACTGGAAGAGGAGTGCTATTCAAAATATCAGTAGTCAGGCGGTCCCCAGCAGCAGAGTAGAACGGCATGTGTTCAAAGAATATCACATCCGCACTTACAAACCATTGTTTCTTATCGGGGTCAAAACAGCGATAGCCTTTCTGAGTCCGGGAGTATCCCAAAAAGACACATTTCATAGACCGGGCATCCAACTTTGTGAGACCAGGGCGAAGGTTTTTAACAAAACATGTACAACCAAAGATGCGAGGCGGCACAGAGAATAAGGGTTTATCAGGAAATAACAGAGTGTAGGGAACTTTGTTTTGCAAAACAGAAGAAGGCATGCGATTAATAAGATAGCATGCTGTCGAAACTGCATCAGGCCAAAAATAGTGAGGCACCTTGTAATGAAACAGGAGAGTGCGAGCAACCTCAAGAAGATGGCGATTTTTCCGTTCTGCTACACCATTCTGTTGTGGAGTGTATGGGCAAGTGGTCTGGTGGAGTGTGCCATGGGAGATGCAAAATTGAGTCACAGATTGTTGCATAAATTCTAGTGCATTGTCAGTCCGGAAGGTTTTAATAGGCCGATCAAATTGAGTTTTAATTTCAGCAAAAAAGGTACTAATGCAATCTAATACAGTGTTTCGACCTTTGAGTAAAAACAGCCAAGTAAGACGAGAGTAATCATCAATAAAAGTCAGAAAATATTTTACTCCAGAATGACTGAGCACAGAACATGGCCCCCAAATATCCGCATGCACAAGTTCAAAAGGTGCTGAAGAAGAAATAGATTTTTTTGTAGGAAAAATAGATCTTGTATGCTTGCCCATTACACAAGATTCACAAGTAAAGCTATTGCCAGAGATGCCCGGAAAAAGATGTTTTAGTTTCTCCGTAGATGGATGACCAAGTCTAACATGCAGTTGAAGTTCTGTCACCGAGGTAGAGAGCATCGCCTTTGGAGTAGGTGGTCCATCCAGGTAGTACAGCCCATCTGGTCCCTCACGGCCCGAACCAATCCTCGTCTTCGTGCGGAGGTCCTTCATAATACAACCAGACGGGTCAAATTTAACAGAGCAGTTTAATTGTTTAACCATTTTGCTGACCGAAAGTAAATTGACAGGAAAATTTGGGATATATAACACAGAACGAAGAAATAATTCCTTTGATAGAGGAACAGTGTCGGTGCCACTAACAGTAGTTCTTGAACCATTTGCCACAGTGACAGAAGAAATAGGAGTATGGTGGGTAAGGTGTGAAAATAAATGACGAGTACCAGTCATATGAGTGGAAGCACCAGAGTCGATGCACCACTTTGTGTTACCGGACGAGGACGAGGCAAGCATGGCTGATGAGTCTGAGGTAGATGGTAGTTGTGCCAGACGTTCTTGAAACATTCTGTCAAACTCCGAGCGCAACCATTCAGTGTTAGGTGGTGCAGCAGATTGATCCACAGAAGAAGCAGCAGGAGTAGTATCATCAACCGCTTAATTGGCCCAAGCAGGTTTACCATGCTTTATCCAGCAACGGTCCTCAGTATGGTTATGACGGCCACACCAGCCACAGTGGCGTAGATGAGGTGAAGTGCTCCGTCCAGGTGCAGGAGTGCCCCGTCCGCTAGAAGTAGGAGGTCGTCCACCACGGCCTCGACCGCGGCCACGACCACGGCCGGAATCAGTAGAGCGAGCAGCCAGAGCCGAAGGTGCAGGAGCAGAAGCAAGAGTCAGCGAAGGTAGTCGCTGGACTCTTTTGAGGACATCTCGAACGGTAGGAAGCGGGTCACTGGACAGGATTTGATCAACAACCCCTGAGAAGGAGTCAGGAAGTGCAGCCAGAAACTGCACCAGGCGAAGTTCATTGCGGTGCTGCTGTGCAACTTTAATATCGGCAGTCAACGGATGATACAGCTCGTATTCATTCCATAAAGCAGAGCATTGGTTGTAGAAGTCATCGATTGACAAGTCAGTGGAGAACTCCTTCTTGGCGAGTTGTTTGAAAATCTCGAACACCCGCTTGGGATTCTCCTGGTGAGAATAAACATGGGCCAATTGGTCCCACATCGTCTTGGCATCATGCAAGCAGAGTAGAGACTGGCTGATCCGAGGCTCGGTGCTGTTGAGAATCCAGGACATGACGCCGTAGTCATCCTTGGACCACTGAATGTAGTCCTGTTTAGTCTTGTCTTCAGCATCAGCAGTAGGGGCAGCCGGGGGATCAACAGTGAGATGATGGTACCGACCTTGTGCTTTGACATACAACACAAACGACGCAGACCACAGATGGTAGTTGGATCCTCCTTCAAGTTTGAAAGTGGTGACGCACAGAGATCTGGGTGGCTCAGAATATGCCATGGCTGCAGAATGGACCACGCCGTAGAGAAGCAGTAGAACCCCTGGACAGGCAGAGGCAGCAGAGACCCTTAATGGGCAGAAGTAGCAGAGATCTGACAAGGCAGATCAGAAGGACCCAATATGGGCAAATAAGACATAGAAACCTACGCCGTCATGAGGAAAAATCAACGTTCCAACATGAGGCGCAGGCAGAAATCCCGAGGAACAAAGTAGACTCTCAACTTGGAAGGCCAGAGGTGTCCCGATCACAAATCCGCAATCTGCCGGACGTAGACGGAGAAAAATTAGAAAGTGCACAGGGTTGTACGTAAGGATTTAGAAGGTGATTGGGAGGGAAATTGTGGGGGAAATGGTGGATATGGTGAGGAGGGAAGATATGAAGGAGAGGGTAGTGTGGGTAGGGATGAAGGGCTGTGGCGGCGGGGGGGGGGTGGGGCGGCGGCGGCTGTGAGGAGGGGGGGGGCTGTTATGTCATGGGTGGGAACTTAGGGTGGGAGAAATTGAGGGCCTGCTCTTGATACCATGTAGACAGGAGAAATAGTGTTTATTGGATGAGTAAAACTGATTACATGGGAGTCTCTTATATAGCAAACATAACAAGAGACTAAACTAAGCGTTACCCATATGGGACTAAACAACATAAGAAAAGGAGTAAGTGAGGCACATGCTAAGCACATGACACTCAAAGAAAGGAACAGAAAAAACACATGAAACTACATATCTCTATACATACTATTCTACAACAGGTTCTATAGTGACTTCAGATCTGTTATTTGATACACCTCTACCTATGTCGTTTGACAATGACCTGTTTTTCCGGATGTGGTTTCATCCATGCCTCTGAAAGTGTATCAAAGTCGCTCGAGAAATACAACTCCCTCCATGGTTCTCCATCTCCAACACTCAATCCTCGTCGCCAGATCCTCCTCCACCTCAGGTATTTTCTGATTTAGATGTTCCTATTAGCCGAGAAAAGGGACCAGGTATTATACTCAACATCATATTGGTTTGTTCAACTGCTAACTTGGGTGTGAATTTTGCACATTTTACCTCTGCTTTATCTGCTATATCTATTCCCAAGAATGCTGTGTAGGCTTTACAAAATCCTGCATGGCACCAGGTTATGGAAACTAAGATGCATGCCCTTATTGATCGACATACGTGGGATTTAGTTAATGCACCTGTTGCTTGCTCACCTATTGGGTGTCGTTGGATATTTACTGTCAAGTACCAACTCGATGGCACAGTTGAACGTCTAAAAGCTCGCCTTGTTACTAAAGGATACACTCAAACATATGGCATTGACTACTTCAGACTTTTTCTCCTATTACACGTCTAAATTTTGTTCGTCTTCTTATATCTGTGGTTGTCAATTGTGAATGGCCTCTGTTTCAGTTAGACGTTAAAAATGCCTTTTTAAATGGTGATCTACATGAAGAAGTATACATGGAACAACCCCCTGAATTTGTTACTTAGGGGGAGTGCTCCAGAGTGTGCAGGTTGTGCAAAGAAATCTATGGACTGAAACAGAGTCCCCGTGCCTGGTTTGATAAACTGAGTAGTATCCTTTAGAAATTCAACTTTTGTCATTCTCATTCTGATCACTTAGTATTCATTAAGAAAACTTCCTCAGCCTTGTCATCTTGATTATGTATGTTGATGATATAATTTTATCTGGAAGTGATCAAGCAGGTATTCAGGCTACTAAGAAATATCTGGTTAAACACTTTGTCACTAAAGATTTAGGCAAGTTAAGATTTTTTTGGGTATTGAAGTCTCTTGCTCTTCCTCAGGATTTGCTTATCTCAGAGGAAATATATTCTGGATCTATTGTCAGAAACTAAACTACTTGGTACAAAACTCACTGTTACTCCCTTGGACCCTAATACAAATTGGGACGATGATACTTCTCCATATCCCAACAACCAACAATATCACCGTTTAGTCGATAAACATATATATCTGACAGTGATAAAAGCGGATATCACTTCATGCGGTAGGCTTAGTCAGTAGATATCTGGATAAACCCAGACAATGCCACTGAATGTTGTGTCACATTTTGAAATATCTGTAAAACTCTCCAGGAAAAGGTTTATTTTACAGAAATCATGGGCACTGTAAAATCACAGGGTACTCTGATTCAGACTATACAAGGAGCAAATTAGATCGCAAATCTACTTCTGGTTACCGTTCTTTTGTGGGTGGTAATCTTGTTACCTGGTGCAGTAAGAAACAAAATGTTGTCGCTTGCTCCAGTGTTGAAGCTTAGTATAGAACTGACTCATATTGCATGTGAACTTTTATGGGTTTGCGGTCTTCTAAAAGAATTTAATATATCTGACTCAAATCCTATTCCTATGCATTGTGATAATAAGGCAGCTATATTTATTGCTAACAATCCAACCTTTCATGAGCGGACTAAACATATTGAGGTGGATTGTCATTTCGTCAGATAGGTTGTCTTGTTTGGTGATATCTCTACTCCATATACTCACACTTATGATCAAGTTGCTTATATCTTCACTAAACTTCTTCCAAAGGCTAGATTCAATAGCATGGTTGACAATTTGGGCGTGATTGATATCTATGCTCCAGCTTGAGGGGAAGTATTAGTATATATGCTTTATTGCATTGTGTTTTTTGTTAGTTGTTATGGACTTTAGACTTGTCTTGTCTCTAGCCTTTTTTTTATCCCATGTTGCCTATCTCTGTCTATTGGTTTACTCTCTTATCTTATAAAAGAGATTCTACTGTATTGTGTTTGGATCATCAAATAAACACTTTTCTTATTTTATAGTCTTCATATGGATGACCTCACGGGGGATTTCATCCCCCAACAAAAGAAGATGCATGTGTGTGCCTTTTGATCAATATCCTCCCATGGGTCATTTGTGATGGATTCTAGTTTCTTCTCCTTTCCAAGAAGAGTTTCGTTGACCCCTTGCACAAGGCCAGATTCACACTTGACTTGCCAGAGAAAGAAGCTCTTCAAGCATTCAAAGTTCTCGATGTTGTACTTCAACGTCATGGTGGATATCTAGTGGTAGATCTCACTCTGATACCATTTTTTGGGATACAGAATTGATGGTGTTACAATATATTCCTGTTTTATATATTCTGTTAGTTGTTTTGTTATTTCCATATTATATGTGGACCTCTCTGTAAATGTTTCAGTTTTATATATATGAGGGTGCACACATTGTGCAACCCTACGCTTCTCTTCTCTTGGTACCAGAGCAGTAGATCCAGCCGCCACCCTCCCACCCCTCTCTCTCTTCTCCGCCCCCCCTCCCCCGCGCCACCGCACCGCCGCCGCCGGCCAGCAGGGCCGCCGGGCTAGCCGCCAGGGCCGGGCGCCCACACCGCCGCGGGGCCGGTGCGCCTCCGCGGTTAATTGCCGCCGGTACGTTGGCTCCGTGAAGATCTGTAACTGTCCGGTGGCTTGAAGTTGGTGTGACGTAGACCGTTTTTTTTTCGGTCTTTTGCCTGCCTGCCCGTGTAGGCCGTTGTGCCATCGGGTTCCGTTATGCGCTTCGGCGTAGATCGTATGTGAGAGGTTCTTCTCCGTTGTTCTGTGCCTGCTGTGCCTGTCTGACGGCGTAGACCGTCTACTGCCTGATCGTGCCTGTTACTTCTGTGCCTACTGCTCACATGGCGTCCTCGAGTGATGACTTCCGCCGTCAGGTTACTACTGTGAAGCTTGATGGGCGCAACTATCCACATTGGATATGCTCCATGACGATCTATGCCAAATCCCAGGGCAAGTACTCACATCTTACCCGTGCTGGTCCGCCAGTACCCGCAGAGGACGTCGATGCTAAAGATGTGAAGGCGTATGACGACTGGGTTCGTGACGACTCGACTGTGATGACTTGGATTCTCAACAGCAGCATTGAGAAGATTAGCGTCACACTTCTTCACTTGCCTACGGCGAAGCAGATGTGGGATCAGCTCGTCGGTACATACTCGCATAGTCAGAACCCCAAGAAAGTGTTTGACATCACCAAGCAGCTGGGACGTCTACAGTTCACGGGGGCGGACATTGCGGATTACTTTTCTGACTTTACTGGATTGTGGGGTGAACTGGAATCCTATCACCCTCTCTCCACGGACCTGGCTACCATGTAGCGTCAGCACCATGAGCTGTAGTTAGTCCAGTTTCTTTGTGGACTGCCCGAGTCCTACGCTGGAGTTGTGGACCAGATCTTAGCCAGTGACCCTCTGTCGTCACTACAGAGTGCCTACAAGCGTCTTCAGCGTTTGCCGTCGTCTTCATCGTCTCTGACTACTGATGTTGGGGACTCTTCTGCTCTTGCTGCAACGTCTGGTCGTGGCCGTGGTCGCTTTACTGACAGCCATCCTCCCCTGGGTGGAGGACGAGGACGGGCTGCTTCTGGTCGTGGAGCCTCTTCTACTGCCCCTACTGCTGCTGCGCGTCCTTAGTTAGGACAGCGCCTTTGTACCTTCTGTGGCCGGTCCAACCATATTGAAGAAAAATGCTGGGAAAAATATGGTAAGCCGGCATGGGCCAATGCAGTTGCTGACTCCACTACTACTGCATCAGAAGGAACGACTCATCCTACTGACTCTGCCTCCTCGGGTGCGACTTCTGACTACATCCGTGCTGAGGTGGAGCGTCTTCTGCTTGAGCGTGCTGGTGCGTCGTCTACAGCTTCGACTAGTGGAGCTCATGCCGCAGCTTATTCTGGTTATGAAACTGCCTTCCTGAGCTCTTCTTCTACTCCTGGTAATACTAAGTGGGTCATCGACTCCGGTGCCTCTTCACATATTTCTGGAAATCGATCACTATTTCACAAATTATATAAACCTACTCGACCCTCATCTGTTATGCTGGCTGATGGTTCCAAGTCTGCGGTGTCTGGAGTAGGAGATATTCTTTCTGACTTTCTACTGAAATCTGCCTTATATGTGCCTAGATTTCCTTTGAATCTATTGTCTGTCAGCAAGATATTGAGAAGCCTACAGTGTAGTCTGACTTTTATTCCTGGTTCATGTGTTTTTCAGGACCTTCGCACGAGGATGAAGATTGGTGGGGGGTATGAAGGTGCTGATGGACTTTTCTACCTGGATCATTTGCCAAAAGCAGCTAAAGCAACTGTGACTCCTGCATTATCTACCTCGGTTTCTGCATTACAGTGGTACTACCGGCTGGGACATCCATCATCTGAAAAGCTTCGACATTTAGTTTCTGATCTTGGCATTTGTAGTTTTCAGTGCGAGTCATGTCAACTTGGAAAGCAGACTAGGGCTGTTTATCCTAGACGCAGTCATATTAGCAGTAAAAATATCTTTGATCTAGTGCATTCTGATGTATGGGGCCCTTGTCATGTGCCGAGTCTATCTGGTCATAAGTATTTTATTCTGTTTATTGATGATTTTTCAAGGACTACTTGGTTGTTTATGATGAAAAGTAGGTCCGAAGTTTTGTCTATTATCAAGTTCTTTTTTGCTGAAATAAAAACACAATATGGTGTACCTGTAAAATTTTTTCGTACTGACAATGCGCTGGAATTTGTTAAAAAAAATGTGGATGTTTTTTGTAAATCTGTGGGTACGATACATCAGACCTCCTGTGCTTATACACCTCAGCAAAATGGTGTGGCTGAGCGTAAAAATAGACATGTGTTAGAGGTGGCTAGAACTATTATGATGCATGCACATGTTCCTCACTTTTTTTGGCCTGAGGCTATATTGACTGCTTGTTTTCTGATAAATAGAATGCCATCATCTGTGATTGGAAGCAAAATACCTATTCAAGTTCTTCAACCCGATATTCAGTTATTTATTGTGCCTCCTCGGATTTTTGGATGTACCTGTTTTGTAAGGTTACTTGGACCTGCTTCTGATAAACTGTCTCCTCGTGCTGAGAAGTGCATTTTTTTGGGATATTCTCGTACACAGAAGGGATACAGATGTTACAGTCCTACTGCAAGAAAATGGTATACTAGCAGTGATGTAGTTTTCTTTGAGGATACCCCTTACTATTCTACTAGTGGTGACAGTTTACAGTCTGATCTTATTGCCTCTCCTCTACCTGTTACTACTGATTGTGTGCCTGATATTACTGATAAGGTCACTACTGAGGCTGCTCAACCTCCTATTATAGTTTATCAAAACAGGAATATATTGTAACAGATGGAAGACCCAAACAAGGCTTGACAATCTTGTTGCAGGAGATGCAAAATTTTGAGATCAAATGAGTTAACTGAATATGTACGATGAGTAGCAAAACAGGAACAACAAGCAAGCAACCAAAAAATGAAGATTTAGTGGTTAAACATATCGTTAATGATGGATCCTACATCCACCGGAAGATATGATATTATTGATGGAGAGAATTATAGAGAGGATGGTTTGAAAAGACAGAAGAAGAACCCAATCCCCATTACACCGAAAAGCCAATCATGGAAGAAGACCATTTCTTAGAGAGGATCTCTTGGAGGCTTGAAACCATGGTGTAGGACTTCGACTTCGTGTCGCTTCGCCAGGTGTGGAAGTGGAAGTTTGTGGAAACTTCGAGGAAGTTTCCAGGTAGTTTAGATGCAAACCTCGACAAACTTTGATGATTTTTTTTAGCAAAATGATACATAAGTTTGATTGGAAACTTTCAAATTATGCTCTAACTTTAATCCCCATGTATTAATTTAACACAAAACACAATTCATGACTCTAGCTCTAGGTAGGTTGATAATACAAAGTAGTATATGATGCACACTTGCTAATGTTCTCAAATCTCAATAGTCACATGCTAAATTTGCAAATAAAAATATACAAATTTTATACAATTCTCTTATTCAACATACATTTTCCACACAAAATATCCTTCATACTTCCATATATTATATCTGAAATATAAATTACAATTCACTAAAATGAAGTGAATACCCGATAAATGTCTTCAGAAAAAGCTGAATGCCTTCCAAAATCATAGCCTGAATGTTGAGCAGCTTGAGTCTGCCTAAGTAGTGACATCTAGTTATCAATTCTCATAGCATATTACATCCAAGGTGTGTGTTAAGAGTGGTTGAGCTCATAATCATGCACATACGCAACAAAATCTTCATGGGATATTTCTGATAAATACCCAAATCTTGTATACAATGCAAGCTGTGTTGGATATCTGGAGACAAGAAATCTTGGTGTGAAGTTGTGAAATTCTGGCATACGAGGTGGCCTTTCTGCATCAGAATCAGAAGGGGGTACATATATGTTAGGTTGTGGTGGGGGCTTGGGTTGTTCCATTTGTGAATAGTTTTGACTTTCAACTCCTGATGTGGTATCAGTTGTAGCTGCATAAGGATAGGGGCATATCCAGGGCGTAAGTAGCTATACGATTTTTTATCACTTATATGGGAAACCCGAATTCCATAAGTTCCTTCTGAATCACCACCATAATATCCAGGAACATGTTCTTGTTGATAAAATCCTCCAGAATTAAGCCCAGTAAAACCCAATAAATCATCCACAAAGGTGCTTCCCGTTGTTCACGATTGACCTCCCAATGAGAGACTTCCAACTGATTCTGTGATATTGTCAATGTTGTAATGAGGTGCCTGATAAACTGGTTGAGGCACATGTCCTTGTCCCTGTGGATACCAATTCTCATAGCATGTTGACAATGGATTTAGTTGTTGTGTTGGAGCTTTACCCTTTCCCTTTCTTTGATAGGTTCGGTCTGTTGGTCTTTGAGTACCACTACCACTCTCATATTGATGTTGAGGTTGAGGGTGAGGAGATGGTGTTTTATGTGGTGGTGTATCTCCTCTTACATAGCTATCAGGAGTTTTGTTCCCATCATCACCACCATGCGAACCTGAGGGCTCTGGAGTGGTGGAACCTGATGAGGCATCTGGTTCATCCTCTGGTAGACCCTGCTAAAATCATCTTTATCAATACGTGTGATGTCTTCTTCCACTCCAAGAGTGGTCTGATCTTCTTGAGCTCCCTCACTTTGTCGATATTCATCTACATCAACACCCATTTCCCCTGCAATTGTGGCATTAGCCCCCCCCCCCCCCCCCCCAAACACCTGGATGCCCTTCATCAAGTAGCGGTTCATTACTGTTGTTCAACCATGCTTGTGACAGGTCTTCATCGTCACCCTTGTCAGTGTAGACATACACCCAATCAAGAGGATCAATGTCGACATTGCTTGTTGGTTTCCTTAATGATTTTTGTGTCTCTGCTTCAACTTCATGTTATAGTATACAAACACCAAGTCATGAAGGCGTGAGGCAGACAACCTATTCCTTCTTTTCGTGTGAATCAAGTTGAAGGTTGACCAATTTCTTTCACATCCATCTGCTGTTGCTGTTTGGTACAAAACTTTTACTGCTATTGATCTCAATTCCTCACATACACAACTGTAATTCATCCACCAATCAGCTGTAAAAAATAAAGAATGTTCAATGATCAATCAGTGGGACAAGTCAACCATTCATTATTATGATATCAAAATTAACCAATATGTAATTCTTTACCTGGAGAAAGTTTTTCCTTTTAATAAATAGCAGCCGGTAGCCCAAACAGACCAGATGCTTCTCTGAATGATTTTATCTAGTGATTTGTTGTAGTTTTACAGTGAGAGAATTAGATTAATATTTTATAATAATGTGTAATAAAGAATTATGTACTATCCATACTTGTGCAACAACTCGAGTACCATCATCTTTGTTATCAAAGAGCTTATCTATCACTTCTTTGAGACCCATTACCAAGTTTCCTCTTCTCCCAATGTCATTTTTGTATTGAAACCATGGGTTTAAAAAACAAGCTGCACATATAAGGACACAAAAGTTAGAAAATATTAGATGACTAATAAACACAAAGACCTAAATGCAAATAACACATCCTTACCTGCTTTATGCAATGGGTGTAGAAGCATACCATCCCATTGTTCATCCACAACTTTCAGGAATTGTGCCTTGGCATTAGTTGCAGCTTCTTCAACTTTATCTCTCATGAGACACATTGCCTCATAGATATAAGACATGGTGGCATTCTTATCACCATCCACCATGCGCAAGACATGTACTACGAGATCCATTATCTTTACAAAATTGGTCATTCTGGTGCAGAAGTAGTCATCATTCAAAATTTTCACCACTTCTTTGGCTCTGTCAGATTTATTATCAGGGTGTTTGGCCTACTCTTCAGAAGCAAAAATCCTTTTTAAACCTTGTCGCCTTTGCTTTAAACTTTGCAAATCTTGTAATACCCGGTCTTACTATGTCTCCTCCACAATACTCTTTATAGAGATATGTTCTGTTTTATTGAGTGTTCTTGGCTTCGCATCATTGCAAGTAGGTAAGAACGATTATATATAAATTTCATAATTCTTGTCGCCCTAGGCATTACATATGTAAAAAGATCTAATTTTTCAAAATCTTTCAAAATTAGATCAATGCAGTGTGCAACACATGGCATCCAAAATAAGTTGTATTTTGAAGACTCTTCAACTGTTTTTCCATCTTTTTTGAAATTTGGCCCATTGTCAGTGCAAATTTGTAACACACTCTCTTTTCCAACTGTGAAAGAATATTGTATTGAACTGATTTGATTAGATGAATAAAAGAGGTACAATCCTGTCCTATATATAGGAGGAAGGGAGAAACCCTGAGACTTGTGTCCTAAGTAATCTAAACGGGCCGAGACACTAAAGGCCTAATAACTAATTAACCTATTAACTAAATAGGCTAATATATACTCTTTAACACTCCCCCTCAAGCTGGATCATGGGTGAAACACATGTCCAAGTTTGGAATTACAGGACTCGATAAAAGAAAAGATAGAAATGATAAAAAATTAATATCACTCCCCATACAAAAGATTGATACCAACATATTTTCTTGCACTTATAATCAATTTTGCAAGGTACATGTGGTCTTTGATGTGGTGAGATGCATCAAATGATTTTATGAAAAATGTATCACCATCACAATATGCCATGAAGTTGTGTCTTGGTACCATTTTTTCAACCCAAAAATTGACCACTTTTTTGTTTCATCTCCTCAATCCACTGCTCTAGCTGTAGTTTCTCCCGCGGAAGATATTTGTTCATCAAGTCATGTGGAGTTGGTGATTTGACATTTTGACTCCCCGTCCATGTTCAACGACAACATCTATCATATGTTGCATGTAAGGACTCTGTGCCACATTGGGAGCAATATCACTAGCAAATATAAATTTTACTATCGCCTATCCCACAACATCTTTTGCATTCTTCCACATAACTGTCAAAGCTTTCTGCTTATGCTTTGTTTACAAAATCCTGGTTTAGAAGAAATATGCCTCATGCTGTTGGTCCTCAAACCCTGCATTTTTGTGCTTTCTAAATTGACAATATTGTTTGGGCGGCTACCACTGCCACCACCAACATTGAAATCAGATGGGTCAAACCATGTCGGGTTTCATAAAATTGCCTTTCTTCTTCTCGTTTGATTGCCTCCTCCATTCTCTACCTTTTCAGTACATGTCTCATTGCATCATCATCATCGTCTTCTATAACAACTACATTTCGTGGTATTGATGCACCGAACATCAACTCTTCGAACCTAACATCTCTAATCTTGTCTTCCTTGTATTTTAGTCTTTTTGATTGAGTTGCTTGGAAACAATTTTTGTTATCTGATCTGGGCAATCTCTACATTGCAACATTTTTATCCCCTCCCATCAAGTGATTTTTGAACCTAGAAATCTTACCACTCATTGTTTTCTTGCAGAAATTGGACTTGGTTTTTTTTCCTAGTTCCATCAACCATTTCACAATACATCCCTGCATGGTCAACTTTCCCCCTGTCTCACCAGCTTTACCTTCACCTCCAGCACCATCATGACCTGAACCAACCATTAAAACAAGTAGCAACCACAAAATACCCATATCTTCAATAAAAAAATATGCACACAATAAATTAAAGAAACAAATATTAGACAAATAATGAGACTAACTCATTATTAGATATCAGGCAAATAAGTGGGACTAAGGTAACTAATTGAGTACTACTAACTAGGTAGAAAATCATACATTTTTAGAAATGAAAATGAATAATCAAGTAATAAATAATTATTAATAATTGCTGATATTATTAAATATATTGCAAATTGGTAGTATGATGAGTTATTAAGTGGGATCAACTAGCTAAGTAGCTAACGAGCTAAGTTAACTAACTAGTGAATAATTTAGGTTGAAATTTGAAAATCATAACTTTTTAGGAAAAAAATTAATAAATAATTTTAATATTTACTGAAATTATTAAATTTGTTGAAATTATTGTAGTATAGGTTAAAATATCACTCATTAAGTAACTACAATACAATATTACAATTTTTCTAACTCTAAATCTAATTAATGAAAAATAAAAATGTAAAATATTTATGTAAAACAAAATTTATAAAAACATTATTTTAAATGTTTGTTTTATAATATTGTGTTATAATAATACAAGATATACGTATATCTAAGCTAAATCTATACTAGATCTAAGTAGATCTAAGCAAGATCTAAGTCGATCTAAGCTACATTTATGTTAGATCTAAGTAGATGTAGTTAGATTTATACTAGATGTTAGTAGATTAAGGTTACATCTAGGCTATATTTACCTAAATATTACTAATTAACATTTTTTATATGTAAAAACAGTAATTTCGGATCATTAAATCTAAATATTATTAATATTTATAGGGGAAGTAGTAGAGAAGATAGAGTATTTAAGAGTTAGTAGTAGTTGTACTTATTTAGCAATAAAAAAAAAGAAAAATGAAGAAGTTTGGGACTGACCTGCTCAAACAGCAACAAACCAACACTCTCCAGCAGCAGTTGCACGCCAGGGAGCAAAAGGATACGAGTGTGAGGCTCCCTCGTCCCACTCACCCACTTAAGATATCGAGTTTGAGGCCTTTGTGCTAAGTGGGCTGGACCGTCAAAAATTCATCCCAACTTCAGCCACTTCGGCAAAGCTTCGCCAACTTCGACGAATTTGAGACCAAAATGAACAGCAAAAACAGGACTTCGGCGAAGTCAGTGAAAAATCTCCTCGAAGTTGAGACGACCGCGAAGTATTGGAGAATCGACTTTGCCTACTGACAAAGTTTGAAGTTTCAATGAAACTTAACCCAACTTCGCCGAAGTTGCATTCCATGCTTGAAACCCTAGGAGAAGCTCTAGTTCCGTCCTTGGCTGTAGGTCTTCAAAATATGACGTCTCCTTGTCTCTTCATGTTTCGAACGGGACTGGAGGGTCTATTTATAAGAATAGGACCTGTAACCAATGTTCTAAAGTCAGCCTTATTGATTCAGGCTGCGATTATGGTCCAGCTAGATTGAATACAGTTACTAGCTGCTGCAGACCAAATTACGGCCTGGTCTAGACTGTAAAAGCTACTGCTGCTTTTTCCCATATATGGTCCATAGAGGTCGTATATGGTCGGTTGGCTGATCGTAAATACTTCTCATGGTGTCCAAAATGCATCTTGAAGATGGTGATGCTCGGTGTAAACGTCTCGATCATTGATGAAGTTTTTTTGAGAGTTTAAGACCTTCTCAATAGTACATGTGGTTCACCATGAATGAGTTAAACTTCTAGTACAACTAAATGGGTTCTTTACTCAATTTGTATAAGTCCGTCTTCATCTTGCATACTAGATGCCCTCACCCCTTGACTTTGAATCCCTTTGGCTACTATACATAGATCTCCTCGTTAGGATCCTTGTAACAAAACACCATCTTCACATCTATCTACTCTAGTTGCAGGCTTGGGCTAGCCACTGATGCAAGAACAAATATGATAGATGACATATCAAACAACAAGATAAGATATTTCATCAACATCTTCCCCTAGTCCCTAACAACAGCCTTTCACCACAAGTGTATATCTATGTCTTATCTAATTTAGTTTTCATCCTTCTTCGTTCCTAAATTTACTTTTTTGTTTGGAGCCTTCCTGCTTTTGGGTAGCAACACTGATTCATATATGTGATTCTTTTCTAGTGAAGCTTGAAAACATGTTGCAAGGCTGCTTGCAATGCAACTTGTGTGAGGGTTCAAGACCACTCACCCTTTTATTAATAGAACTGGAGAAATTACATAGAGGTTCAACAATATATGTAAATGACAAATAATAGAATATAAAGAGATATATTAACACTCCCCCTCAATCTGGAGTGTACACATCGTGTATGCCCAGCTTGTTGCAAAAGCTCTGAAATGTTGCTGGATTCAATGGCTTTGTGAGGACATCTGCAAGTTGATCTTCAAACTTGACATGCGGAGTCACCACCTTGCCATTCTTGATCTGATCTCTGATGAAGTGGAAGTCAACCTCTATATGTTTAGTGCGCTCATGGAAGACTGGATTCTTGGCAATGTAGATAGCACCCTGATTGTCACATCTGAGCTCTATGGGAGATGACACACAAATCTTTTAACTCAGAAAGTACAGATTGAACCCACTGCAACTCGCAACAGGCATGAGCCAGTGCTCGATACTCAGCTTCTGTGCTTGATCTAGCCACAACATTCTGCTTTTTTTCAGGTGATAAGGTGATTTCCCAAAAACTACAATACCCAAAAGTAGACCTCCTGTCATTCAGATTACCAGCACAGTCTGCATCTGCATAACCAGTAAGAACAAGAGTAGAAACAGGAGTCTTGGGTCGACAGTAGGTGATCCCCTTACTGGGTGCACCCTTCAGATATCTCAGAATACGACAGACTGCCATCCAGTGTGACTGTTGTGGTGAGTTCATATGCTGACTCACCACACCTACAACAAAAGAAATGTCAGGGCAAGTAACTGTCAGGTATATCAGCTTCCCAACAATTTTCCTGTAGTAACCTGGATCTAGATAATCAATATCATCAGTCATCTCCTTCACATGATAGTCCATAGGAGTAGACACCAGCTTGGATTTACTCATATCAGCTTCCTGCAGTAAATCCAATACATATTTCCTCTGAGACAAATTAGTACCTGCATGAGATCTAAGTACTTCAATGCCCAGAAAATATCTCAGTTTGTCCAGATCCTTTGTATGAAAGTGTCCCTGCAATCCTTCCTTCACACGTGATATGCCTGTAGAATCGCTGCTAGTGATAACTATATAATCAACATTTACAACAATAATGATGGATCCAACAGAAGAGCTAGAATAAAATAATGAGTGATCAGTCATAGAGCGAGAGAAGCCCATTTTTAGCACAACATCACTGAACTTGTCAAACCAAGCTCTAGGAGATTCTTTCAACCCGTAGATGGCATTCTTCAATTTACACACCTTCTAACAGCCCCCCTGAGCAAAAAAACCAGGAGGTTGCTCCATGTACACCTCTTCTTGTAGATCACCATGAAGAAAGGCATTCTTGACATCAAGCTGAAATAGAGGCCAGTCAAAGGTAGTAGCCAGAGAGATAAGAATCCGTACTGAATTCAGACAAGCCACTGGTGAAAAGGTCTCAAAGAAATCAACTCCATACGTCTGAATATAATCCTTTGCCACCAGTCTAGCCTTCAACCTCTCAACTGAACCATCTGGATTATGTTTTACTGTGAATACCCATCTGCAACCCACAACATTTTTCCCTAGAGGTAAGTCAATAAGATCCTAGGTGTTGTTTTGTAGAAGAACAGGCATTTTCATATGCATCGTCTGTTTCCATCCAGTATCCTTCATAGCATCAAGATGAGTTCTTGGAATGACCACAGAATCAATCCCAAGAGAAAATGACTGGGCCTGCTTGGATAATTTTGACAAACAACACACATTTGCAATAGGATGTCGAATAGTACATGAACGAGTACCTTTGCGAACGGCAATGGGAACATCAAGGTAAGATGGTTCTGTAGAGATCTCTTAAGTAGAGGAAGATGGGGAAGGCTCAGAGACTGGAGTCGCTACCTCCTCTGGATCCTGCCTGCTTAGTCTGCTATAAACATGTTGATATTGTTGAAGTAATGTATCACTTGCTGGTTGCTCTTCCTGAATGACAATATAGTCAGGAATGATAGGTGGCACTCTCTCACTTTCACACAATTGCTCCCCCTTACTGGGAACCCTAGAGAAATATGGTGTGGATTCATGGAAAGTTACATCCCGACACACAAACATACGGCGGGGACTGGGACAATAGCACTTGTATCCTTTGCTAGTGTTGGAGTACCCAAGAAAGAGAGTCCTAATAGACCTAGGGGATAATTTATCAACCTTAGGTTCAAAATTGTGTGAGGAACAAGGAAAGGCTGATCCTTTGGACGTAAGACAGAAAAAGGAGTACGTCCTTGAAGCAAGGAAGAGGGTTTCCTGTTGATCAGGAAACATACAGTAAGTAAAGCATCATACCAGAACCGCTTAGGGACATTGGATTGAAACATAACAGTCCTAGTAATATCAAGAAGATGACAATTTTTACGCTCAACTACTCCATTTTGTTGAGGAGTGTGAGGACAAGATGTACGGTGAATCATCCCAACAGAGCTACAAGAATCAGCCATAGCAGTTTGAACATATTCCAAGGCATTATCAGATTGAAGAATTTTAATATTGCAATCAAAATGAACTTTTATTTCTTGATGAAAATGTTTGACAATGGATAACACAGACTCTCGACTCTTTAATGAATAATTCCATGTCATGTGAGAAAAATCACCCAGAAAGGAAATAAAATAGCAAAAACCATTATAACTATTGGTCTTTATAGGACCCCAAACATCACTATGGACTAACTCAAAGGGACAAGATGCCCGTTTATTGATACGACTGGGATAAGACAGACTATGATGTTTTCCCAATTGGCAGGACTGACAATCTAATGAAGACACTTGGGATAACTCAGGTTCTAACTTTCTCAAGCTCTCCAACAACAGATGTCCATATCTGTAGTGCCACAGTAAGGGAGAACCACTCAAAAGGATAGCCGGAGCAGGAGCAGATACTTGGCGAGGCAGACTGTCATCGTAGTAGAGGTAGAGATCACCTTTCCTAGGCCCCCCACCAATCTTCCTCATACTCTTGAGATCCTGTAATACAAAGCAAGAAGGCCCAAACGTCACTGTACAATTCACAGTATCAACTAATTTTGTAACAGAGAGAAGATTAAAAGGAAATGCAGGCACATAGTGAACAAATTTAAGATTAATTTTAGGAGTCAGAGAAATAGATCCACTTGCTAACACTCTCCTCACTGAACCATCTGCTATGGTCACTGATTTGTGGGGAATATATGAGTCAATGGAGTGAAGTAGTCTCCTCATACTCGTCATATGCTGTGATGCTCCAGAATCAACCACCCATGAAGAAATTAAACTAGAAGCCAGTAGGGAGGTAGCCTGATTACCAGTGGGGTAGAAGCCAGATTTGCTGAGGAACAAGAAGATCCTACACTCATATGTTGTGTAGCCAGAATAAATCTATCATATTCTTCCTTTGTGAGTGTGATGCCAGAAGAACAGAATTTGATGCAGATGGCTCAGAAGATTCAGCAGTACTTGCATAGTTTGCTGCCCCCACAGGTGGTGTAGCAGGTCTTCCATGCTTCTTCTAACATTTCTCAGTGTCCCGTTTGTCAAAGAAGGTGCACTTGGGACGTGTTCCACGTCCTCGTCCCATACCTGTACGGCCTCCTCGAACTGCAACGACTACAGATGCATGAGAATCTCCAGAAGGCGAGAATGTTGTAGAATCAATTGGTTCAAAATTTGATTGTAGAATTCTCCAGTAGGTTTCTTCCAGGCTGGGTAGTTTGTCAGAAGCGAGGATGACACTACGGGCTGAACTCCAAGACGAATTTAGACCCGATAGAAACTTTGCAGTAATCAAGTCATCTCTGTCTTTGACTTGTTCTTGGACAGTCACTGGATGATAGAAGCTCAACTCCTGAGAAATACCTTGGATCACTCTGAAATATTCTTCTAAAGGCTTGTCTCCCTGTTGTTCAGCGAAGAGGCGATCATATATCATAAACTGACTAAGAGCATTCTTTTCCTGAGAGTAATGCTTCTTCACAACATCCCATATGTCTTTGGCAGTAGTATAGAACATGAACCTAGCGAAAATAGCAGGTTCCATGATCCCCCATAGTCAGGTCTTCACCAGACTATTATGACGCTTCCATTCAGCATAGCCTTTGTCAGTAGAAGCAGGAGGATCGTTATCAACATGTCTTGCTTTATCTTGGGATTCTAACACTGTATGGACAACATTCATCCACAAGAGATAATTTTTCCTGTTAAGCTTGATGGAGGGGATAGGCGACATCTCGTTGTAGATAGTAGATGCCTTGATGTCCTCCATGATTCAACGGATAGATAGAGTGACAGAGAGATACACGTCATAGAAGAGTGGAGAGTGACAGAGAGATACACGTCACATCAAATGATTAGATGCATTTCTGACGCATCCACAACCCCCAATCGAAAAATTCCCTAATCACACATGGAGGAGATGTGATTAGGAATTTCCTACGTATGGACGGACCTCCGGTATGAGTTTTAACGAGCCGTCTTACGTAGACGCTGCCTTTGGAGTCAACTGGAGGAACCAGGGGCTGCTGACAGGCGGTGGGCCTGCCCGGAGCCTGCGGCTACGTTGCTTCCATGGCCGGTGGCTGTTGCGGCCGCAAGACTGGCGGCGGCGGCTGCCCCTTGGGCCGGCGGCTGCTGCTGCCCTCCTAGGCGGCGGCGGTTGCTGCCAGCAGAGCTCCGCGGTGCTGCCTGGCAGCGCTGCTGCCCACGACGGCTGTGTGATGGAGAGTAGAGAGAGGGGGGGAGGCGGCACCCTAGATGAAACCCTAGGAGCAACCTCGCTCTAGTACCATGTGAACGTATGTGGCAAGGCTGCTTGCAATGCAGCTTGTGTGAGGGTTCAAGACCACTCACCCTTTTATTAATAGAACTGGAGAAATTACATAAAGGTCCATCAATATATAGAAATGACAAATAATAGAATATAAAGAGATATATTAACATGCATACTAGATGCCCTCACCCCTTGACTTTGAATTCCTTTGGCTACTATACATAAATCTCCTCGTTAGGATCCTTTTAACAAAACACCATCTTCACATCCATCTACTCTAGTTGCAGGATTGGGCTAGCCACTGATGCTAGAACAAATATGATAGATGACATATCGAACACAAGATAAGATATCTCATTAACATTTTCCCCTAGTCTCTAACAACAGCCTTTCACAACAAGTGCATATCTATGTCTTATCTAATTTAGTTGTCATCCTTCTTCGTTCCTAAATTTACTTTTTCTTTTGGAGCCTTCCAGCTTTTGGGCAGCAACACTGATTCATATATGTGATTCTTTTCTAGTGAGGCTTGAAAACATGTACTCTTGCATTGCCCTGTGCCAATGCAAGTTGACCTTGTGTTGTTGTGCGTCCTCATAGCTCATTGACTCCCCTTGATCACTATGATGTTGGGGTTTTTGATGCTAATTGTCATATTCTTTATGGATTCCTTGATTGGGGCTTAATAATGTTCTATTGATGTTGGTCATGCTGTCCCTACCCAGTTGTTTATGAATATGGTCCATAGCTAGTAAAAAATCTTATCTCCATAGCCTACTAAGATATAGGCAATGCCTATATTATGCAAACTCTGATTCTGGTTCTTGAGCATGTGAAAGAATGCTTTATATCCAAATACTCATGAATGCTATATGATCAAGTATCTCAAGACCCTAATCAAAATGAAGGAGTTCTATATCATGTAATCGAATGTCCTTACAGCTTCACCATAGAATATCTTGTACAACTTTTCTGTCCGCAAAACACATTTTATTCGCAATGGTGCAATTCTTCTATCAACTATCCCATTGTGTTGAGGTGTGCTAGGTTCTGTATCTCATAACCATATTGTAAATATAATTTTTTTGGAGGTGTACTCCCCGCTTGTCATTTTTGAACGCTTCACCTTTTGTTTTGTCTCCCCCTCCATCATGGCATGAAACTTATGGAAGCACTGCAGAACTTGGTCCTTGGTATTCTGCTGATAGATCCAGCCTTCCTAGATGTATTTGACGATGTACTTGGTTCTACCTAGTGAAGCAACCGTGAAAAAATCACATAACATTGTAGAATCTTTCTTCAGTATGGATCTACTCTCGGACAGAACTCGTTACTTTCTAACTTGACCACTCTCGACTGGTTCTTCCTTTTATATTGTTTGTAAAAAACTAGTTCCGAGCCTGATTAAAGTCCAATTGATTACTCAAACATTTGAAACATAATGGAGCCTGGGACCTAGAAACTACTCTATATAGATTGCATACATTAAAGACTTGCAGGAATCCTCTTTGTTCTATAACTATATAATCCAACAACTGCCCCTTTGGGTTGACGGTGCCAATATGTAGGATTTTCTTTTTCTGAAATAGTAAAGGTTTCATGTTTTTTTCTTCAGCTTTCTCTACTTAATCGAGGGGTTTGGATTATCTTCTAGTTTTATTGGGAGTATACTTCTTTATCAAAAATCATTTAATCTACATAATAGAGACTTTGTTTGATGAATACAATGATAATTGCTTTGCTTTCTCGCTAATTCTAGGTTAGTAAAGTAGATTAGTTTTACTCTCAATTGGTTGGTTGGTGTTCCATGACTTTGTATCTGCAAATCTCAGCAAATTAAGATCCGGAAAAGCTGTGTAAGGGGTCTTTTTTCACCATTTTCTAGTGTAAACTGGTTGCTTGCATATGATTAGTGATTATTTGTTATTGTTTCACTATAACAGCATGCTTGCTAATCTCTGAGGTGTTATTGAAATAACTCTCCGCCTATATGGTATTCTTATCAAATTCTATTTTTAATTGTTAAGCTGCTTATATCGATTATTTATATATACATTTATTCCATAAGCAGTCAGGGCTTTGAACTCGATATTCCTGAAATGGGAAATATCATCCACCATGAGCAGAAGTCGTTGGAACATTACTGGGGATCCCTGCAGTGGTGCAGCATTGGGTGAAGAGTTGGCTTTTGGTAACAATGATGACTTTAACCCAGCAATTATATGTGATTGCAACTTCAACGGGTCTACTTGCCACATTACTCATCTGTAAGTTGATACTTCTGTATACTCTCTACTTGTTATTTAGAATAAAAAATGTTTACCTTGATATCAAATAACTTAAAACCTGGTTTTTAAATGAAAATTTGGCAATTGGTTTTTGTATTAACATCATTTGTATTCTCATTACTTTGATAAGGTTCATGATTTTTTCCATTGAAGAACAAGTTAATAACGGGTCCTGCTTGGCAATGCTTTTGTAATTAGTTATATGCATGTTATCTTCCATTGCCACCCATGACATGGACTGGACCAGGTCTGCCTTCTTTCTAATGCCATAGTTGCTTTTCCTTATGACATTATTTGACTATGTGATCTTAATTAATGACAGTGTCGACAACTATGCTTCTTATTTGTGTGAGAGGATTTGGGTCAAAGCGATACCCGGTTAGGCTGTGCTCTCCTTTATTATATAGAGAAAAACTATTTACATAGTAGACCCAATAGGAAAAGGAAACAGTAAAGAGATACATAAATAAGAAAACTATTTTCTAACACTCCCCCTCAAGCTGGAGCATACACATCATGCATGCCCAGCTTGGAAGTCATATGCTTGAAAGCTGAAGATGGAAGTGGCTTGGTGAAGATATCTCCACTTGCTGACCAGTCCTAACATGAGGAGTCTGAATCTTCTTGGAGAGCGCTGAATCACGAGCAAAATGGCAGTCCACTTCTATGTGCTTGGTCCTCTCATAAAACACCGGATTGCTAGCAATATGAATGGCTGCCTGGTTATCACACATGAGAGAAATAGGGGTCTCAACAGACACGCCCATTTCTGACAAAACAGACACAACCCACTGTAGCTCACAACAAGCATGTGCCATGGCTCGATATTCGGCTTCTGTGCTGGATTGTGCTACCACATTCTGTTTCTTGCTCCTTCAAGTCACCAAATGTGACCCAAGAAACACACAATATCCAGAAGTAGATCGTCTATGTCCAACATCACCAACCCAATCAACATCAGTGAACCCAGTGAGTTTTAAGGATGTATGTGTGAGGTTCTGCCCTGTAAAGTAAGGCCCTTCCCCGGAGATCCTTTGATATATCAAAGAATCTGGGTGACTTCCATCCAATGTGACATCTTAGGCGCACTCATGTACTGGCTAACAACTCCAACAACATAAGAAATATCGGGCCGAGTAACGGTCAAGTAGATCAGTCTCCCTACAATCCTTCTATACTTTGCTGGATCAAAATACTCACTGTCATCAGAAATCGAAGTCTTGGTATGATAGTCCATAGGCGTGGAGAGAGGTTTACACTGTTCCATGCCCGTCTCTGCAAGTAGGTGAAGGACATATTTTTCACTGAGAGAGATTTGTTCCTTTCTTGGAACGTAGGCCTTCTATGCCAAGGAAATATTGAAGATTACCTAGATCTTTCGTCTGAAATTGTGTTTGCAGCCATGTTTTGAGTTGTAGAATGCTAGTAGAGTTATCACCTGGGATGACAATGTCATTGTTAAAGTGTCTATATTAGTCTATTAGTTAAATAGGCTAATTAGTTTAGTGGGCCTTTATATTCCGACCTGTCTAGTTTAGATTACTTGGGTCCTAAGTAATAGGGCGTCTCTCCTCCTTCTATATAAAGGAGAGGCCGTCAGTCTTTGTAATAATCTATTCCTATTCAATCAATCTTATATTTTAACATGGTATCAGAGCCGTCGCTCTTGAGGGAACCCTAATCTGCCGCCCCGCTTCCCTCTCTCTCCAAGCCGCCGTCGCTCCTTTCTCTAAGAGGACAACCGGGCGAGCGCCCGCCTGCGGGCGGCCGCAGCCGCCATCACCATGGCTTGGTTGGCTGCCCGCTAGGCATATCCCGGCCTCCATGGTTATCTATTCTTTATTCTTTCATTCTTTCCATACAACACCTTCGCTGCCTATCATAGCAGCCGTCCTCCATCATCATCCGCAACAGTCGCCGCCGTAGGCATCCGCCGCGGTAATCTCCTTCCGCTATCCGAAACCAGCAGCTCCGCATCCAACTCCGCACGATAGCAACGCCGCCGCCACCTTCAGCAGCAGTAGCCGCCAACAGCCATCTCCATAGTGTCGCCAACCATCAGAAATCGTTTCCCATCCGCAAGGAGCAGCCATCTCCATCTGCCGCAGCAGCCCAGCCGCCGCCGCGTCGATACTATCGACCCGAGCATCGATAGTATCGAGATCAGTCCAGACGCAAAAAAAAAACATTCCGTCGATACTTCATCTGCTGGCAGCCCAGCCGCCGCCGTGTCGATACTATCGACCCGAGCGTCGATAGTATCGAGATCAGTCCAGACGCAAAGAGCATTCCCTCGATACTATCGACAATTTCGTCGATACTATCAAGATCACTGCAGATGGAAAAAGACTTCTGTTGCTACTATCGACATTTTCGTCGATGGTATCGAGATTTAATCAGTCGTTCGCTTGAAGCCTTCATCGCCGCTTTGGAGAGGCTCCGCCTTGGCTCCGCATGCAATTTCTCCGGAGTCACGCAGGAGGCCCTTTGTCATCTCCTATGGTGCGACAAAGTGCTACAGCAACGAACGTCATATTTTCCATCATCCACAAGTTGTTCTTCTACTTCATCATCATCTCGGCGATCTTCATCTTCCATTTGCTGCTATCTGCATCATCATGCTACTATTGTCCCTACGCCATCACCTGCTGTCTTCATCATCATCACTCCATCGTCACCTCCCATCTATGTCTACTCCCATATTCATTATGCTCCCTGTTGCTATTCGGATCATTAATCGGTCCTATCTTTTACTAATCGGATCCAATTTAGAGCCTAATCGGATTTTTTTCGGGTCGGGACTAGATCCATTTATTTTTCTATCCGGATCTCATGTTGACCCATTTAGTATACTCTCTTTGGCTATCGGTTTCATTCTCCACATATTACCCATCTCCATTTCACATATTTTTCTCTTTTCATCCTTTTTCTTTCCCACTCCCCATATCGTATGTGTATCCCTTGTCCACATTACGGGGGGTTCATATATCCAGTTCTCCACACCAAACACTCACTCTTGTCGTATTTGGTGTGCGGGGGGGATAGAGAGGAGAGAAAGAGATGAGAAGAGAGAGCGAGCATGAGAGCATATGAGAGAATGTATGAGAGAGAGTATGAGATGAGATGAGATGATGATATATGTATTCAGATTATATATATTCCAGGCTATCTTCATGGAGCTTCACATTGTTCAACACACCGGTTCTCTACTTGAGCCAGCAGTGAAGATCCAACGTCGACACCATATCCGTTATTGATGATGTATTCCTTCAGCTGCATTCACATGAGACAGATGGGTGCTTCTTCAGAAGCTCAGAGTTTTATCTTCACCGAGCTGCTTCATCATGTCTTCTCTGAGCCGCATCTGCTGTATCGACATCGCCTGTAGCTGATCCTCTTGGGACTTTCCTTGATGGATGATATCTACTTTCCTGTCAACCCCCCATGGTTCCTGCATCGTATCAAGCAGCAGATCGTCCATCCGCGTTCGTGCCGCGTTAAGCACGTATTCCAGTGGCAAGTTGCTGCAGTATCAGGTCCATTTGTCGACACTATATCCGCGTTCGTGCCGCATTAAGCACGTATTCCAGTGGCGCATTCTTCAGCCTACAGAGTATCTTCAGATGTCTTCATTTCAGATGCACTTCAAGGAAGACCTTCTTCAAAGCTCGAGTATCTTCATCCTGCAAAGTCATCATCACTATTTGATTCAGGGGGAGTATTGATTAATGGGGAGTAACATATTTTGTATGGGAGTGATATTTATCTTCATCTTTCATTTATCATTTCTTTTTATTGAGTCCTGTAACTCTCCAAGCTTGGACATGTGTTTCACCCATGCTCCAGCTTGAGGGGGAGTATTAAAGTGTCTATATTAGTCTATTAGTTAAATAGGCTAATTAGTTTAGTGGGCCTTTATATTCCGGCCTGTCTAGTTTAGATTACTTGGGTCCTAAGTAATAGGGCGTCTCTCCTCCTATATAAAGGAGAGGCCGTCAGTCTTTGTAATCATCTATTCCTGTTCAATCAATCTTATATTTTAACAATCATCTACATAAAAAGCTAGAATATTGGTGCCACTCAAAGACTTATGCACAAAGAGTGAGTGATCAGTAGAAGACTGGGTGAACCCAAACTGTACAACAGAAACAAGAATCTGCACAAAATTTAGCCGAGCCACATGAGAAAAAGTCTCAAAGAAGTCAAACCATGTGTTTGAGTGTACCCCTTTGCCACCAGGTGCGCCTTCAAGTGATCAATAGACCTATTGGGTTTCTGTTTCATAGTGTAAGCCCATCGACAACCTGCAACAGACTTGCCAGGAGGAAGATCCACCAAGTCCAAGGTAGAGTTCTCATGAAGTGTTGCCATCTCACTGTCCATAGCTCGGACCCAACCATCATGGCGGGCTGCTTCCTTATAAGAACGAGGAACAACCGTAGAGTCCAGTTGAAGAGCAAATGTGCGGGCTGTAGTTGACAAATGAGACAAGCAACACACATTCGTCAAAGGATGACAGATAGTGCAGGACCGAACACCTTTTCGAGCTGCAACTGAAAGGTGTAAATCTGAAATCGAAGCATCAAGAGAACTCTCAATAGGAACATGTACCTCATGAGTGGCAGACGATGAGGAGGCATGCTGCTGGACTGGTGACGCTACATCCTCTTGGGGACACCCTGTTCGCCTGGTGTAAACTAGAGGAAAAGATGGAGGCAGTGGTGGAGGTGGTGGCGGCGGTGGTGATGGTGTGGTGATATTGATAACACTCTCATCACACAACACAGGAAGAGGTGCCTCTCTCTTACACTCAAAGATGTAGTCACTCTAAGGATTGTGCTCCCCCTCACTCTGAATAGAGTCACTAAAGAACGAAGTAGACTCACGAAACGTAACGTCAACCGACACAAAAAGACGATAAAGACGAGGACTTGTATCCCTCTGTGTGGGAGAATATCCCAGAAAGACGGTGCGAACTGCGCGAGGAGACAAACTTGTCAGCTCATGGATCAAACACATGAAGAGGAACATGAAAGGGTTGCTCGTCAGGTCGTAAAATAGAGAAGGGGGTAGGCCCTTGTAAGATAGAAGATGGCTGGCGATTAATCAAGAAACAAGCAGTGAGAAGAGCATTACACCAATATCTCTTAGGCACAACCATTTGAAACAATAGAGTACGGGCGACATCAAGTAAGTGACGGTTTTTGCGCTCAACAACCCCATTTTGTTGAGGTGTATGAGGACAAGTCGTCTGGTGAATCATGCCAACAAAATTACAGAACGTAGAAATAGCCTTTTGAACATATTCAAGAGCATTATCAGTACAGAGAGTCTTAATATGAGCTTCAAACTGAATTTTTATTAACTGATGAAAAATTTGAATACCTGACAAGACTTCATCACGAGACTTAAGTAAATAAACCCAAGTCATGCGGGAGAAATCATCAATGAACGACATAAAATATCAAAAGCCATTATAACTTAGCTCTTTAGCATGAACCCAGACATCACTATGAATAAGATCAAAAGGATGCTTACATCATTTGACAATGCGACTCGGAAAAGAAACGCGATGATGCTTGCCTAACTGGCATGAATGACACTCTAACGAATTAATTGAGGCTAAGCCTCGGACAAGCTTCTGAAGACTCTGTAGGGATGGATGTTCATAGCGACAATGTTATTGCAAGGGAAAGCAACTGAAAATGGTGGATGCGGTGGAAGGAATCTGGCGAGTTGGGCGACCACCTTCAAAGAAGTAGAGATACCTTTCCTAGATTCCCCACCAATCATCTTCCAACTCATGGGATCCTGTAACACAAAGAAAGAGTCTCCAAAGATTACTAAGCATTTGAAAGAATCAACCAACTTAGCAACTGACATTAAGTTAAATGGAAAGTCTGAAACATAATGGACAGATTGTAAAGTCAAATTAGATGACGCTTGTACGGTGCCACACGCTTGGATGCTTTTGATAGAACCATCAGCTAGTGTCACAGAGGAATGTGGGAGATATGAGTCAGAGGAAAGAAGCATAGAGCGTATACTCGTCATATGCTGGGAGGCCCCAGAATCCGCTACCCATGTAGAGGATGGATGAGAGGCAACAAGTGAAGTCCCCGGGTTACCTGCATCTGAAACTAAATTGACGGAGGCGCCAAGGGATGCTTACTGAGTAGCCTGTAGAAGACGGTCATACTCCTCCTTGGAGATTGTGACATCTGATTGCACCTATTTAGAACCTCCAACTGTAGATGCTTCAGATGAATTGGCTGTATAATGAGCTACTCCAGTTGGAGGCTGACCATGCTTAGAAATAGCATTTTATTCTACATGTCCAAGTTTCCCACAAAAAGTACATTTTGGACGATTGCCTCCAGCACCTCGTCCTGAGCCAGCACCTCGTCCCATTCCTTTGGCAGCAGCAGCAAGAGATACCTAAGTCTCAGTGTGGTGGTCTCTGGGAGTGGCGGAAAAGGACTCAAAAGATGATTATTGAATTCATACAAAGGCTTCTTCCTGACTTAGTAACTTGTTCGTAGCAAGAATAACACTCTTAGCTGAGGCATACACAGGATTTAAGCCGGATAGAAACCTTGCTGTCACTAGATCATCTCGATTCTTCATCTGTTCATCAGTTATAGTGGCTGGTAAAAGCTGAGTTCTTGAGAAATAGACTGGATAGTACCAAAATAATCCTCAAGAGAGCGACAATTTTGTTTCTTTGCAAAGAGGCGGTCATAAACTGTATACAGACTAAGAGCATTCTTCTAATGAGAAAAATATTTCTTTATTATACGAGAGAGACTATTTACATAGTAGACCCAACGGGAATAGTAGACCCAAAGCGATACTCGGTTAGGGTGTGCTCTCCTTTATTATATAGACAAAGACTATATACATAGTAGACCCAACAGGAAAAGATAATAGTAAAGAGATACATAAATAAGAAAACTATTTTCCAACAATTTGATTCTGACAGTTATAACAAAAATCCTATTTTACCTTACCTGTCCAAAAGCCACTCAAATTTGAGTTTACTCGAATTTGTTTCGATCAATTTTCTTTTATCACATACAATCTCATTTGGAAATAAAAGGGAAGAGTTAAGGACCTATAGTAGTATCGTAACAGTGGACACTCTAGATAAGCAAAGAGTTATCTGCACCTACTATTGCAAACCATTGACAACAGAGGACTTTTGCCCTAGAATGTCATCATTTTATTCAAGAAAGGAAAATTTTCCAGTGCAGCAGAAACATGGTTATGCAATATGGTATAACAACATCAGGGATATCCTCCACCTCTTAAAAAATAACGACAAGTATCTCTAATGTGGAAATCGGAACAGGTTGGTATTTCATACATTGTTGGGTTCTCGTCATGCTTGGGATTGACAACAATACAATGGTTGTTCTGGATCAGGTCTTCACTCAATTAATACCGCCTGAATTGTTGAAAACCCTCAATTATGCGGTATGGGCCCTGAATTAGTGCTCTTTTTACTATGAAGGTGGATTATAAGAATGATTATAAGTAGGTAGTAACCAGAACATACATGCAAACTATTATAAATAACTTTAGACGATTTTGGACTTTTTATAGGTGATTCAACAATTTTTTTGAGCTTGTCGAGCTTCGGAAATTAGAAAAACATTGCTGATGGCAAGGCTGGACATTATTGATGTCATGTGATGTAAGCAGGTGAGTGGCCTGACTTGGCTTGACAAAATGCTGGTCCGTCTTGGTTCTTGGGTGCATCTTCCTTCGCCTGATACTAAAACCCATAGAATGGTTGGAGGACCATATAAGAAGGTGCCTCATTTACACTTGCACCGGGAACTCATCATCGATGACGTGATGCATTGATAGTAGGCGACAACCTGTACGAGAAATATCAAGATGGACAAAGGGAGAAGGAAGCCATTGGAAGATGTGCGTCCTCGAGGGAATGGTAGCATGAACTTGACCTATATCCACTGTTTAGTTGGTAATTGTGCCTGCTAGTTCTGTGAAATGGAGGTGCTGTCCTAGGGATCATATACTATAAGAAAGCAACTGGACAGAGACAATGGTTAGCTTCTGTTTGGCATGTATGCTTATAAGTCTGGTGATTGTTAAGGTTATTCATAGAGTCATGGGAAGAATATAGAGATAATTATTGTTATTTAAAATAAAGTGTTACATGCTCTTCTATATACAGGAGTATGGATAGTTCTTCCAATACACTTCAGTAATAAATGGATCCTCACCATACTTGTCAAGGCGGCAAGGTGACACGGCATTTCAGCTGAGTGCGTTGCGACTAGTCGCGACTAGGCATTGCCTAGGCATCTTTTTAAGAGTTAAAATATTACTACATTTAACTTGTAGGTATACATATATATAATGATTTTCAGAAAATTGTCTCCCTTCATATACATTTATAATTTATTTCACCTATATGTGTAAGGAAATAAACTTATCGTTTATTCAATGCCACACATATGTATTTTGGTAAGAGAGCATGAAAAATTAGATTTTCTATAAAAGTTAACTTAGCATTATTGCCAAAACAAGAAGGTAATTCCAAATAATGTAAGAGATTGAGATATAGTACAAAAAATAGAGATTAGTCTATTGCAATATATTGACTATCTTTAATAGTATAGCCATTAAACAAAAACTGACTTAAGGCAACAAGGAAAAATATGAAAATCGTGGAAATGTTTACAATAGAAATAATTAAAATAAAAATGATATTTGGCACATAAAAATCACAAGAATTTACGTCTTGAACAATCAGACACAAAAATAGACCATTCAAAATCATTAATATGCAAAAAAATGTGTCAAAATCACATTAGGCGGAAAATTAAGCAAAGCAAAGAGAAAAGCACACCCCATGGGGCTCCTTGCCGCCTAGGGAAGCACCTTAACAATACGATCCTCACTTAATTATCCAAGTAGAGTTAAATAAAAGATTTAAAAAAATACATAGTGGGCCTAGGCCCAATAACTAAATGTGTTAACACTCCCCCTCAAGATGGAGACTGGAGAGTAAATGTTGTGTAGTCAGAGATGGTAATATAAACTAGAAACACCAAATTGATCCAATCCAAATGCCATCCAGATCCAGATTGACAGCCATGTTTGGTTGGAGGTTGGATCTTGGTTGGAAAATCCACCACATTATTATTTCGGGGGTGGTATATACCATACATACCGGTTTCATAGTGTGCTCTCAATAGAACAACTATTAGTAGGACGCACATAGGGCATATCACTAGAAAAGCTCTAACACACAATGACATTGTACACTGAATTGTTTAAATTACCAACAGTAAATTACTGGAAACACCTGTTGTAAGCCATGATCTTGATACACAATCACATTGTACAGATCACACAATACTTGTAGCTAGGACCTAGGTATAGCCTACTTTTTGTATACTAGGTTTACGAGTAACAAACTTGGAGGAGTAGCTTGGACTGCTTGTTGAGAATAGGGGACAGATGGATAATGATCCATGTAACCTTGGACAACCGAATGCAGACATCCATCTATCTACCACTAAATGATTTGGGAATCCAACAGATGAATTGAAAAGGAAAAAGAACACGAGTATTGGATGGTGGATAATGGATGACCTTATTTTGCAATCCCCGTGTAGTCCCAATTTGGTACCCTTACGCTGGAAAAGGGATGGAGGTAGTGATTTTTAAGAATATCAACAACTTCCCCAGTTCACACGTGCCACAAGTTTTCTTGGTTTTGATGAGATCTTGCACAAAATGACAATATACTTTGATATTTTTTTTCATGGGATACTTTTGAATTAATTACAAATATGTATGGTTGAGAAATTGTCACATACAATATTGCAGGGGTCTGACAAATTTTTTTAACTCAACAAGTATAGATTTTATCAATTAAAGATCAGAACATGCATGCGCCATTGCTCAGTATTGTGATTTTGTGCTTAATCAAGCAATGACTGACTGTTTCCTGCTTCTCTAAGCAACTATAGGCTTGCCTAACATAATACATTATTAAGATGTAGATTGACGGTCTAGGGCACCTCATGCTCAATCTGCATAGCACATCCAAAGACTATAATAGTCTTATGTGTAGATTGATCATAAAATAAGGCTCCTTCTAGGGAACTCTTAGTATGTTTTGAATGCTACACCAATGATCTTAATGAAGCGATATTGTGTTTACAACACCAACAACATAAGAGATATCTGGTCAGGTGATTGTTAACTGAATCAGTTTCCCAACAATGTGCCAATTCTTCTTCAGGTCTGGAAATAAATCCCCCTCATTTAAAGCTTTGTATAATAAGCCATAGGAGTAGCGACTAGTTTGGCATATTTTGTCATAGTTTCCTTCAATAGAACCTGGACATGTCATCTCTTTGAAAGATTGATTCTTGTTTCAGATCTGAACCCTTAGTGTGAAATGGAATTCCTAGGTTTCTTCAGATAACAGATTCCCCCAATACTTCTTATTGTGATTATAATGTCATCGACATATACATCAAGTAGGATATGATCACGAGATGAGAGGAAGTAAAATAACAAATGATCAACAATGAATTATTTGAAGCCAGATGTTCGAGGAGGGTTCTTAAGTTGTTAACTTGGCCCATAGACTACTTTAGTCCATATAGGGAGTGTTAATGTTTATTGATTTTGTGAGATTAACCCCTTTCAACAAAAAACCTAGGTGGTTGCTTCTTGCATACTTCCTCAGACAGATCACCATGAAGAAGTACATGTTTAATATCATGTTGGAAAAGAGGCCAATCTAGATGTGCAAGCAAGGAAATTAGTATACAGACCGAGGCAATCGTGGTGACGAGTGAGAATGTCACAAAGAAGGAAACACCAAAATTATGATTGCCTGAGTATGTCCTTTGGTAACTAATGGTGCCTTGAGTCGCTTGATGAAACCATCTAAGTGATATTCGATGGAAAATACCCACCAACATCTAACAATGTTTTTTCCAAGAGGTGAATCAACCTAATCCCAAGTGCCTTAGTCACGTAACGACCAACAATGGAGCTTTCCGCCCTAGGTTCCAAAGGGCATCAACAAGGTGTTTAGGAATTTAGGTATCGTCTAAGGTCATGGAAAAGGCGTGTGCATAAGAATATAGATGAGCAAGCCAATAAGTGTTAGAGATAAGATTCATTACTATATAAGATCAAATACCTTTTTAAAGAGCCATCAGTCCATCAAATTGTGTTGGAATAGATAATGACAACAAGGAATTGCCTGTATGTCAACTTCCTTGCGTGAGTGATAGAATTTGGATAGAATTGTGGTGTTGGGGATGGTGGCAGTGGAGATTGAGAAACTGTTGGAGTGGCAAGGTGCAAATGAAATCGATTCGGTAGGGAGACCGTTTCGTTTGGAGAGAAATCCGAACACATGGATGAAGAGAAGAAAAACTCATCTTTGTAGATGGTGATGTCAGCCGAAACATATAAGCGCTCAATCACTGGATCAAGCTCCAAGACACTTATCACATTTTTGAAGTTGAGAATGTCTTAAAATATGTCTCAACCATTGAGGCATAGATTATTAGCCTTTGGATCAAAATTATGCACAAAGACCATGCATTCAAAAACTTGAGGATAAAGAGGGAATGGAGTTTTCTAGAATAGAAGACAAAAAAGGAGATTTCCCTTTGAGAATGGAGGATGGTTGGTGATTGATAAGAAAGCAAGCTTCTAAAACCACCTTAGACTATAATTGTTTTGGTAGCTTAGCATGGATGGAAAGAGAGCGAGTAGTGTCAAGAAGGTGATGGTTCTTGTGCTCAACTATGTTGTTTTTTGCGGGGAATATGTAAACAAATGCTGGTGGATCATCCTCATCTCCCAAAAATAAGGACACCACTATATAAGTGTATTTGAGGGTAAAATCGGTGTGTACAACTTTTCTAGACGTTGAAAATTGAACACATATTAGGGAGGACCGAGAATGATGTTGCCAAATCCATGGGCAAGATATCGTGCCAAACATGGTCTATGTAAATAGCCAGAGTAATCGACACAAAATATTAAGGAGTTATGGGTAATCTCATTTGTCACTCAAATGAATGTCGTGTGGCTAAAGTTCAGGTCAAGATTCATGTGTCTCAAACCATTAAACTAGATAATATTTAAGAATTTTTGTTGTCAATCAGAATTTTGCAAAATTTCCCGACATGTTTAATAAGATTTGAATGGAGCCATAATTATTAAAGTGGCCAGGCGTCAGGGTTGGGTGCCTTGACGCTATTTTTTAATTTCAGTCCATTCCCATGTATATATACATATCTTTAATGATTTCTATCAATGTTCTAGAAGGAAAAAAATGGGAGGTGTGCAGACATGACCCTGTGGTTGCTTCAGTTCTAGATGGGCTCTCATGACACCTAACTAGGGCCTCAAGGCCAAACTCAGCGACTAGGGTCTGGGCCGCTTAACTGACTGCTTGGGCCGCTTTTTGAAACACTGATTTTTATAAATGTTTCTATACACATAATTTATACTTGTATAGGTATGTATATACATATATAAATGTTAATCTTCTCATAAATGATATGGAAACATAATTAACTACGATTTTAACAAAGTCAAATTTACATTAAAGTAAGAATAAAATAATTTATGATTCAAAATAATGTAAGAGATAGATAAACAAGTAATTAGAGATTTCATTTCATAGCTCCAAGTTTTATGTAAAGTAATGATTATTCTTCATAACACAAGCACTAGATGAAAACCGAGTTGAAGGTGGAAAATAGGAAAAAGTTGAAAATCGTGTATTAAGAGTATAAATTCTTGATACAAAGGAATATGGCACATAACATGGACAACTATCTGTTACACACATCAGGACAATCATATGGAGCATTAAAACCCATAAAAATGCCTTACAACCAACAAAAAGCAAGTCAATGCGGCAATTTATCCTAGGCGCACCCCTTGGGGTGCATTTCTACCTTGCGTCCACCTAGGCGCGCCTTAGTGTGCAGCTTAACAAGTATGAATAAAGTGTTTGTTTCCATTAATATCGATTGTAGGGAGTGGCAAGAACACACGACTACAAATGACCTACAAGTAAGACTCATGCCATTTGTAAGCGGTTTCGTCATCAAAAGGAGAGGCTAAAGAACATCCTCATACTCGTATGTCTTTAGCAATACACATTAGCGAGTTAATGGACACAAAACATGCTACGATGAGGGCATCATGTAGCAATGTGGGCCATATTGTGGTAGTGGAACTGATCACATCCCCACAATGTAAGACAAGAAGCCATCAGTAGCAATCACAATCTCACAGTGAAGGATTGGAAAGCATTGGTTCCTTGTTCATATTAGATGTAGGGGCAAGTTGAATATTGTAAGTGATCAATGAGGAGGTTGCATAATGGGAGTAGTTTGTTGATGCCCACATTGGCTACTAGGTTAATAAAAGACCCTCAATAGGGTGTGTGTAGATAGATAAGCTATGCATCCTCAAGAGAATTGTACTATACAAGCTCATTTCAAGCTTGATTACGGGGTGCAAAAGATTAATGAAGCGTGTGACAAAATGCCAATTGATCTTATTATGATCAAAATGGTTCTTTACTTCCTCAAATTTCTCTATATACTACTAGACCGACATTCACTTGTTGATGAGGTTTATCTAAGCATCAAGAAGTTGTCTTTGGTATTGGTAAGGACTCAACACACAATTTGGTCTTCATCTCATTCCAAGACTGGACTAATCACTAGACACGTTGCGAATATCACTTCCTCAAGCTTCATTTTGGAAAACCAATCCTTTTGTAATGTCCTGTTATGCCGGTCGAAGTAATATTCCATGTTGGTAATTCAATTGAGAACATGTAGGTTCATTTTACCATTAAAAGGTAATGTACTGACCTTGAGCTTAAGGGCATAATGAAAAGGTAGATATTTTCAATGGAAAAGAGGTATGAGGACCAGGATTTCCAAAAGGATCAAGCACATCCATGTTATGATAACCCAAAATTTCTAAAATGTGGTTCTTAAACTTTTTTGAAGTTTTTTTTGAAGTTGGTTCTTAAACTTGTAAACAAGTGGGGTTAAGAGGTTGATCACCCATCGTGGGTATAGACCATAACTCACGTGTGGTGGCATTCCATATCATAAATATGGCATAAGAGAATTACCTGCAAGAAAAGTTAAATTGACACCAAACTGTTTGGTCATCAAGTCGACATTCTCTATAAGGTAATAAATGGTATACTATGGTTGCGACGACTGAGGTCCAAGTCAACATCGAAATCAGGTTCAAGAACAAGGGTAGAATGTTCAATAGACATCATGGGTATTGATATATGAAAAACATTACATAAATAATGATGGAAACACTACAATCATCATCCCAACTATGTTGGTGTCAAATATAAGGAGCCTTATTTTCCAATTACATTTGTTATGGATCATAGCCACACTAAGAGATAAATATTCAAGATCTCTCCTTATAGGCTCTTCTTAACTTAATTTAGGCTTGCTGCTTTTATTTGTGATTGAATTAAAAGCATTTCTTTGCATTGGTGTCTTTGTAGGTATATGTTGCACACGTCCATATCATCTAAAGTGGCCTTCACGTAACTTGTCCGCAATACTCGCCAACCCCACTTTTTTCCTTATATAGTATTTCTCAAGTTATCTTTCCTTGTCTTCCCACACACCCATCTCAACATATGCATTTCGACCATTTTAATCTTGTTGAGACCTTATTCCTTCACTACCCAACATTCACTCCCATATAGAATGGCTGGCTGTATAGTTGTTCTATAAACTTGGATTTTAACCAGAGTGGGATGTTCAATCACATGCTATTTCTGTCGCATTCCATTTCTACCATCATTGTTGTGATCATGTGCCAAACATCATCTTGAGCATTATCGTCCATTTGAATAATAAAACCAATGTAAACAAACTTATCACATTTTTAAATAGCCACACCCTTCCAACTCGTCATCGCCGTTTAAATTCTGGATTGGATGAAATTGCAATGCATGTATTCAGGTTTGCTTCTACTAATCTTAAAACCATTACATTTCAACAGATTTATCCGAATTTGACTTTTTCATTCTATCTATCTTTATTTTCATCAATAACACAATATCATTAGCAAATAACTTACACAAAGCAATATGATCCCGAACATGCTCTTTCAACTCTTCCATAATAAGAAGGAATAGATATGAGATTAGTGTTGATACTTGACGCACCTCAATTGTAATACGAAATTTTGGTGTTTCTCCTTTAGGAGTCCTAACACTTGTAGTTGGGGTATCATACATGTCGATAATTAATTCAATGTAATTGTATTGCCACACATTTTTTCTTCAAAATCCACCTCCACACTTCTCTAGTTACTTCGCTTATTTGGATCAATAAAAAACATATGAATATTTCTTTTGTTACGTCTATACCTCTCCATAAGCCTCCTTATAAAAAGATAGCCTCTGTAGTGGATCTACTAGGCATGAAACCCAATTGGTTGTCTGATAACTGTGTTATAACTCTTATTCTTTACTCAATAATCCTCCCTGACAGCTTCGTGGTGTTGATTCATCAACTTGAAACGTCTGTAGTTTGTGCAACTTTGAAGAACTCCCTTGTTCTTGTACATGGGGACTATGGTACGGTTTTTCCACTATTACAACATTTTTTGTCTCCATGATCTAATTGAAGAAATTTGTTAACCACAATGTTCCTCCATCGCCCATACTCTTCCATACATCATTAGAGATATCGTTTGGCCCACATGCCGTTTCTATTTTCATCATCTACAAAGCATTTTTGACCTCTAAGTGTGTAAATTTTCATATGTAAGTGATATCTCTTGTATACATGTGACACATGTCTTTTACATTAATAAGATCTTCTTCATTGAAAAACTTATGGAAGTAGTTTTTCAATTGGTTCTTGATATTATCATACTTTACCAACACTCTGACATCTTCATTTGGAATGCATTTTACTTAGCACATGCTTCCTCTTCTTTCTCTTTTATGGATTACTTTTAATCTATTTTCCCCTCTCTATTGTCCAACTTCTGATATATCTCTTCAAAGTATCTAGCTCTCTTTTCTCAACTTCTTTGTTTGCTATCTTTCTATATTTCATCGCTGATTCTAGAATATAAGTTGAGTACAGGGCTATGACCCATGCATGTTGTGATATATAATGGTACTCTTTAATCTCCATGAAATTGGGATTTCAGTCAAAACACCTGCAATACTAATGGGATGTTCAAAGTCAAACCGTGATCCATGAAAAATCTAATTTTCGACAAGCTTACTCTAAATAATAAAAGACTTCTTATTAGATGAATGAAACAGTTATAGAGGTCTCTCTTTTATAGGACAAGAGAGTAAAGCCTAAAGCAGATACAAGTAATATGGGATAAAAGAAAGAGGCTAATAGACAAGACACATCTAAAGCCCATAATCTAATAATAAAAATAAGCCCAGTAAAATATTTATACTAATACTCCCCCTCAAGTTGGAGCATAGATATCAATCATGCCCGACTTGTCTGTCAGAGTAGTGAATCTGGTCTTCCGAAGAGTTTTGGTGAAGATGTCAGCAACTTGATCTGAAGTATGGGTATAAGGTGTAGAGATCTGACCACATAAGACAACCTCCCGCACGAAGTAGCAATCAACCTCATGTGTTTAGTGCGTTCATGGAATGTGGGATTGTTGGCAATAAAGATGGCTGCTTTGTTGTCACAGTGCATGGGAATAGGTTTACGATTAGAGACACCAAAATCTTTCAGAAGTCCTCCTACCCAAAAGAGTTCACATGTAGTATGAGCCATCGCTCGATACTCGACTTCAATACTAGAATGAGCAACAACCGTTTTCTTCTTGCTTCACGGGTGACTAGGCTATCGCCTACAAAAGTGCAGTATCCAAATGTAGATCTGCGATCTATCTTGCTTCCAACATAGTCAGAATTAGAATATCCAATAAGATTATAGTGTCTATGTTTCTTGTAAAGCATGCCTTTTCCATGAGAACTTTTCAGGTACTTCAGGATATGACATACAACTTCCCAGTGACATTGTATGGGCTTATATAGATATCTTCTAACCAATCCAATAGCAGAAGTGATATCAACCCTAGTGATAGTAAGATATAACAGTTTCCCAACCATTCATCAATACTGTGATGATGGTCAGGGTAAGGAGGAGAATTCTCATCATCCCAGATAGTATTTGGATCCAAGGGAGTAACAACAAGCTTGGCCCCAAGCATTCCTGTTTCAGAGAGGAGATCCAGAACATATTTCCACTTAGACTAGCATAGACTAGAGGAAGATCGAGAAACCTCAATGCCCAGAAAATATCGCAATTTGCCTAAATTTTGGTAACAAAGTGTTTTTCCAAGTAGTTTTTAGTGGCCTGGATACCTGAGGGATCACTACCAGATAGAATGATGTCATCAACATAGACAATCAGTATGACAAGCCTGAAAGTAGTTTTCTTAATAAATATAGAATGATCAGACTGGGAACGCCGAAATTCAAAATTTTGAAGAATGGAGCTCAACTTGTCAAACCAGGCTCGAGGACTTTGCTTAAGGCCATAAATTGCTTTGCGCAGGCGACAAACTTTCGATGACCCCCCCACTCACAAATCCAGGAGGTTGCTCCATGTATACCTCCTCATGTAGATCGCCATATAGGAAAACATTTTTCACATCCAATTGAAATAGAGGCCAGTCAGAATTTACTGCCACAGAAATAAGTACATGAATCGAGTTTAGGCGAGCGACGAGAGAGAAGTTCTCAAAGTAATCTACTCCATATGTTTGAGTGTAGCCTTTGGCTACCAGGAAAACTTAGTCGCTCAATAGTTCCATCAGGTTGATATTTGACTATAAAAATTCATCGACAGCCAACTGGTGAACAATCAGCAGGTGCATCAACTAACTCCCAAGTATGTCAATCAGTGAGAGCCTGCATTTCAGATTCCATGGCTTGACGCCATGCTGGATGCTGAAGAGCCTGGGTAGCATTTTTAGGAATAGAAACAACATACATAGAAGAAGTGAAGATTGCAAAATTAGTTCCCAAACTAGCAGTAGTATAGAAATTCCCAGTGGGATGTTGAGTGCAAGACTGAGTTCCTTTGCGTAAACTGATAGGAATATCCATGTCAGATTATACCTGAGGTAGAGGTAGATCTTCCGACAAGGAGGGGCCATGGAGGGAGTTGGTGCCTTAGGTCTTCTTTGATAAACCTTCAGTGGAGGAGTGGGTGCAACAGTTGTATCCGATAGAGTAGTATCATCAATCATAGGTAAAGGAGTATCCACAATTAAATCATATGTTAGGACAATCCGACATAAGAATAGAACGACATATGTTTAAAAAAGACAACATCAACAGGAACCATCCACTTCTTGGTAATCAAATCATAACATCTGTATAGTGTGTCCTAGAGTATCCCAAGAAAACACTTGGTAGCATGTGGATCCAGCTTAGTTAAGCTAGGACACAGACTTTGTACAAAATATGTACTTCCATAAATTTGAGGAGGCACAGTGAAAAGAGGTGCATCCGGATATAAAATTTGAAAAGACACTTGGTTTCCAAGAACAAAAGAAGGCATGCGGTTAATGAGATAATACGTAGTGAAACGGCTTCTGGCCAAAAATATTGGGGGACGTGATAGTGGAACATGAGAGTGTGAGAAACCTCAAGAAGATGACCATTCTTGCGTTCAACAACCCCATTCTATTGAGGTGTGTATGCACAGGGGAAGTTTGGTGAATGGTACCCATTTCCCTACAGAAAAGACTAACTGAGTTTTGCATGAACTCAATGACATTGTCAATACGAAAGATTTTTATAGTTTTATCAAATTCAGTATGTATCTCAGTAAAAAAAGATGTGATAGTATCAAGTATATGGGATCTGTCTTTTAACAAAAATAACTAGGTGGTTCTAGAGAAATCATCAATAAAACTCAAAGTACCAAAAACCATAAATGCTGGAAACAGAACATGGGCCCCAAATGTCAGCATGCACTATATCAAACGACTGTTTTGAGCCAATACAATTTTTCCTGATAAAAGTAGATATAGTATGTTTGCCCAGCTGGCATGTTTCACAGTGAAAAACTAAACCAGAAATGCCAGGTAGTAAGTACTTCAACTTAGCCGGTGAAAAGTAACCCAAGCGATACTGCCATTGGATGGCGGTCACAGAAGTAATCAGGAATGCAACAATCTTTGGCGTGTCCAGGTAGTATAAGTCATCTGGTCCCTCATGTCCCAAACCATTCTTCATCCTCGTGTACAAATCTTGAAAGATAACACCATCTGGGTCAAAAGTGATGGAGCACCGTAGGCTCTGAACAGTTCTACTCACAAATAACATGTTTATAGGGAATTTAGGAACATATAGTGCTGAGCGTAATTAAAGACGGTCAGGGGTGCATATATTCCTTATTCCTGAAACTAGTGTTTGAGAACCATTGACAAGTGTAATAGGTGGAATAGCATAAGTTTTATGCAGGTAAGAAAATAAAGTATGATTGGCAGTAAAATGGGAGGTTGCACCAGAGTCGATCACCCATGTATTTTTACGAGATTGTGCTAGTAGAGCAAAACTTCCATCAGTAGAAGTCTCAGTAGAGGAAGCCAGCCGTTCTTGGAGCAACTTCTCAAACTCGGATTGGATCCAGTCGGCAAAAGGTGGAGCAGACAAAGAAGTAGCGGTGTCAGGCTATTTTGAGATAACTTGATTTGCCCAAACCGGTTTGCCATGCTTGATCCAACAACAGTCTCCAGTATAATTGATGCGCTTGCAGAAGTTGCAGTAGCGCTATTTAATAGATGAGGAGTCGGAACCAGACGAGTACAAACTACGACTAGGGCCTGTAGTAGAGCGCCCTCGACCATGCCCACGCCCATGACCGTGGCCACGACCACAGAAAGAATAGCCAGACCGAACAACAAGGGCTACACCATCAGAAGATTTAGGAGACACTTGAGCGACATAAGGTAAACATTTTATGCGTTTCAGAATGTCTTGCCAGGGGGGGAGGAGCAGGGAGAAAAAGAGAAAGGGGAAGAGGTGGGTGGCGGCTGGTTAGGTTTTAGGGAGGCATGAGTAGGGTTAGGGTGGGAGGGGCTTACGGAGGATGAGGCTACTCTGATACCATCTAAAATAATAAAGGGCTTCTTATTAGATGAATGAAACAATTACATAGGTCTCTCTTTTATAGGACAAGAGAGTAAAGCCTAAAGCAGATACAAGCAATATGGGATAAAAGAAAGAGGCTAATAGACAAGACAAGTCTAAAGTCCATAATCCAATAATAAAAATAAACCCAGTAAAATATATATATTAATACTTACCAAGCACATATCGATGGACTATGATTTTGTTAGAGATGCAATCAACACAGAAAAATATCACACTTCACATAAAGACAGGAGAACAAACTGCCAATTTATCTTTACCCATCCTCTTCCTCCTCTTTTCCTGCATATGGGTAACAAGTTGGGGCTTGATGATGCGTACTCCCCAGTTTAAGGGGGAATGCTAGAGTAAATTAGTTATTGGGCCTATATGGTTTGACAAGCACAACATATTTTTTAATGTATTTTCCGTACATCATCGTATGTTTACTTGTATACAAGAAGCAACTATGTACACCAGTTAATTAGGAAATAAAATAATCACCCTCTAACATATAATTTATTAGATAATGAATTCTCACATAATACATATGAAGTGTATAATTCAATGAGAATAGGGCATGTTGGGTACTAGAAACTGTATGTAATCAAAAGGAAAGATTTATCTACATTAAAGCATTATCTTCATGTAAACCTAGTAAGCACGAATACTAGTACTCTTTGGATATGACTATATAAGTCTTGGGCACTTCTCCAGATGTATCTTGATTTTTCCCCACTTTTTAATGTGTGGAGACTTTGTGGATACATCTTGGATACTTCGTGGATATGGCCTCATCCATTTATATAGAGATGCATACATAAATATGGTTGAATTTGTAAATATGTGCCTATTGTTACTGTACTTCAATAAATTTTTCTTTCTTGGCTTTCAAATAAAGCTTTAGAGTTTCGGGACTACCATGAAATCAGTGTGTATGATAATTATGGATCTAGAAAGCACTGCTCAGTAAACCAAGGTGACATTCTAATAAACTGTTGGTTTCTTGCTGATAATAACATATTGGTACTTCTTGTTATTAACCTTCTATTAGTAACTTTCTTTTCGTTCCAAGTTCTTGTGACTGTTTTAGTAGCTTAATAGTTCTAAATATTTATAACCACTTTGACTCACCAATTAAAATTAAAAGTTGGAACTACAATGAAATAAGGTTCAATGTTAATAATAAATCTGTAGATGCACGATGTAATAAACATAAATGCTATTATAATAAACCCCTTCTTCATGACTACTGATTATATATATCCATATTAAGTTGACAATATAAATTCTTTAGGGTGCTTGTTAGGATTCTGATCCATTACGATGCTAATTCAAGATCTTGTAATATGTTGCTAAGAATATCTCCTATTCTCACTCTTGTCAAAATTCCCAGATCTGTTTTTCACCTAGTTCTTAGTTTGTTTTCATGTGCGTCTTTGTTTCTGCATTATGATGTCAATCAAAGTTTGCAAAGAAGAACTACCAAAAAATGAGTGACTAGTCTCTTTCAAATCCGGAAGCCTGAGCGGAGCAGTAGATCAAGCAGCGTCGGGTATCCAATCTTTCTCTCTCTTATTATAGGACACACATCTTTTAACTAAGTGTTATGATCATGAACCTATGTCGAAATATGTGATCACATTACCGGAAGCACAAACTGGAGGCAATAGTGAATGTTGTTATAACTCTGTTACCCAAGAGTGCATGGGATCATATACTAGGGAAAAAACACACTTGCTAAAGATTCCATGGAATGGGATCAAAATTTTCCCAAGTCACTATAGAATACCTAAGTGAAATGCAAAAGGTTGTTAATAAAGTCGAACAAATATTGAAAAATGTCATGTCTTAGAAAATCCCTTTATATTTATGTATATCTTTATTTATATTATATGGTCTTAATTTGCATTTTTATGATAAAAATATTTGCATATGTGAATTTTTTAAAATATTTTTTGCCAAGTCCACTATTATACCCATATCCTAAACTTTAAAAAATTGTTGTATACGTATTTCTACCCATAACTCTGTCCGTATACCTCACCTGATAAAAGGTACTTTGTTTGATTTACAAGTTTCTACTTTCTAGTGAACATTTCTTTTTCCAGATAATGGTATAAGATTTTAGGATTCAACTTCTTTTGCTTATTTTTCTGGATCCTTTCTAATACTTTAATTATCCACCAGGAAAGCTTATAAGCTAGAGATTGTCGGGAATATTCCTGAAGAACTCAAGAATTTCAAATATCTGAAAAATCTGTAAGCACCTTGACCTCCTATAAAACGTGATGTTTTGCCAACTTACATGAATGATATAAACTGCTAATTTTGGGAAAATGCCTTAAATGGATTTGTTCAAGTGGAAGCATTTGATGAATTAATTGAAGAAAACTACCCAAAATTTAAATATAAATATTCTTAAAGACGTAACTTCTATATATTGTTGTTTCGTTGTTTAATGGATTGATGAAAGTGGGACAAAAATCTACCATGGGGTTTCAAAATATCTATAGGGACATGTGACTATTGTGTGCTCATGCGTGGGATATTAATGAATTGCAAGCATTTCTTATTTGTCCATGCCTTTGTAGGAAGATGGTGATGCAAATTATGAAAGATAGTGGTAAAGTTCTTCTAATAAATGGATTCCTCTGAATCTCAATCATACTAGCCACATTGGTGGCCTTCCAATATGTGCAACTAATATTGAAATAACGTTAGAAATATATTACCTATGATCAATATATTATGAGGCTATTGCTGCTGCTTTTACTGCTCAGATTGTAACTTTTCATTTCTGTTTCCAACATCACCCTTGATCACCTTCTTTGTGGGTGAGGTAAAACTAGACATGGACATGTCAAGGATACAAATCACTCTTATCATTTAAGTTTTTGCATACATTCTAAAGTTTATATAGATGAGAATGTGAGAATGTTAAGGGAGTATTCTTTTTAGTCTAATGACATTTTACGGGAGGCTCTATATATAGTAGAGAGAGGAGATATTGATGTCGTGATTATCACATAGCAAATTCCATAGGGGTGAAATCCCTAGATTTTATACCTTAACCAAACGTACGTCAATCCCACCTGTAAGAGGACGGATTTTATCATAGTACAGTTTAGGATTGAACCCAAAGGACAACATATTTAAGAAGTAATCTGATAACGTAACCATACAAGAATTAGTTTATAGAACAAAAGTTGACTTGATTGTTTAAACTAAGTTGCAACTAACTAAACATCTGAATTAATGTCCTAATTTATCAATTGATGGAAAAACTAGGATGAATTCACCACGGCTACCTACCATTCACACATCATTGCATCATAAAAAGCACGAACATTCATATGTTCAAGCCGGGCAAATCCCGCTTTCGTCGTTAGGATTAAAATCGGATAGATATTACTCTAAGCTCGTCGTCGCATGACCAAGAGATCATTTATATATTGAGTAAAAGAAACACATATCCAAAGTTCTCATCAAGGGTTTAACATAAAACAAATGATATCCTAGATTTTTGGTTCAAAGTTCTCTTCGTCCAAGATCTAATAAACATGCAAAACAGTCGGCCAAACTAGATTTGCAAGCATAAAATATTTGATTTAAAACATACATTGGTTCATACAAGAGAAGATGTAGTAACAAGAATGAAAATGGATAGCAGGACTACTCCCACACCCTTTGCGAGAGGACTACTTGCTAGTGGCAGCAATAACAAGTACGATAGGGGAAAAGAGAGAGAAAGCCATCGTCATAGTAGAAGATGTTATCCTAGTTGTGGTGTGCGGAAGTGTTTCCTCAAACTTGGGGACAAGGGCGTCGAGAAAACGGCAAGGACACTCGTTGATGTTCGTCAGAGGTGAACTAAAAGTCGTCTATCTCTTTCTAGTATCCTAAAATTGTCACTGCAACAATGGAGCAAGTAGATGGTGATGGTGGAAGAAAGGTGTCATCGGTCTATGTCTCTTTCGAGATCAAGACCTTGGATCCTTGGCAGAGACAAAAGATTCATCAGTTGATGGGTCGTCAACCGATGGTAACCACCAATGGAGGTTGGAGATGGATGTTGAGGAACAGTTTTGGCATCTTTGTGTCATCAAAGTCGGATCCTTTTCCATGAAGGACGTGGCCTTGTGTTTATAGACGTTTGCTAGGGTTTAGAACACTCCTAGCCGTCTTGCAGTTAAGTGGTCGGTCGCCATGAATGTGAAGAGCGACTGTCGAGGAAGACGATGGATCTTGCGTCTCCCCGAGTTCCCATTGAAAGCCCAATGTGTGGATGTTTCATCGGTAGACAATTCCGCAACATCATCAATTGTCATGGCAGAAAATTCATCGATAGGCGAAGGCATGATTTCCTTCGGTGGACTCAGTCTGGCTTTCCATTGGTGGACTGAGTGAAAAACTTCCATTGGAAGGCAGATGCAGGTTCTTCATCTGTAGACGAAGGTAGGACTTCCATTGGAGGGCGGCGTAGGGTTTCCATTAGAGGGAACGACATTGGAGTTCCATCGGTTAATGCATTTACGTTTTTTAACAGTGCGTAGCGCATCATTTTTATCAGTTGATAGCCACTGGATTTCCATCAGTTGTCAACTCTGGAAAAACATAAGCATCGTCAGTCACTACACAAGACTTTTCATCGGTCCGTGGCAAGTAGGATCCCATCAGTTGACTACCGATGGAATTGCTGAATGATGAGAACCAATGATAATTCAGTTAGAAACAAAACCACGATGGGGGTATTGTCGTGTGGGCAAGGGCTTGCGCCAATGAAGTCTTTGACCGATGAAACCATTAACCGATGAGGGGAGGAATCAATGAAAATCTCATCCAATTATAAAAATTTCGTTGGTGCACATGATATATAGCTCGAATATGCCAGGAAAATCAAATAATTAGATAAAAACCCATAAATTAACATAAAACTAAGGAAAACTAAATAGAAGCTAATTCTAAATAAAATGAGGAAAATGAATACAAAACTAAGCTAAAAATGCAACTAGAACTAGGATGAATATGTATTCATCACATATACAGAAACCTAGGTGGCAAATGAATCCCACTCCAGTATCATAAGAATAAGAAAAGAAAGCAAGACATAAATGGGCAAAAGCCCGATACACAATAACTTACAATGTTGACACTCCCCTTAAGCTGGAGAGTACACATTAGTCCCTACTTGTGACTTGTAACATATTTATACTACTTTGTGTTATGTCTTGTTATGCTTTGTGTTATCTATTGTTCCTCTTTAGTTTTATCCCATATCACTTATCTCTGTGATTTTGACGCATCAAGGGAATTTTTTGATGAAAATCAAAATAGTAAGAAACTGTTGAAACTCAATGAAAGTTATGGAAAGTCATTAAGAAAGTTCTAGGGTAACTTTATTTACATAAAACACGCATGTAACCCATAAAATTCACAATATATTAACATAAAATGGGATAATTAAAAAGTTAATTTATTTGAATAAAGGGGTAAAGTCTAAAATAGTTTGTGGTTTGTAAGTATGTATTAACTTTTGCATGCTAAATATAGTATTGCACGTAATATCTGTGACACAGTCAGGTATTGCAGAAAGCTCAGGGTTGCACAACGTGTGCACCCTCATATATATATAACTGAGACAATTACAGAGAGGTCCATATATAAAGGAAAATAACAAAACAAATAACATGCTTAAGTAAAACAGGAAATATCTAATGTAACACTCCCCCTCAAGTTGGAGCATAGATGTCAATCATGCCCAACTTGTCCAGCAGCATGCAGAACTATTTCTTAGCCAAGATCTTGGTGAAGATATCAACAACTTGGTCTTCAGATCGCGTGAATGGAGTGCAGATCTTGCCAGCAAGAATAGACTCTCTGATAAAGTGGCAATCAACCTCGATATGTTTGGTGCGCTCATGATAGACAGGATTATTTGCAATGAATATGGCAGCTATGTTACCACAATGCATAGGAATGGCCGATGAAGACTCAATCCCAAATTCTTTCAGAAGAGAACACACTCATAGCAACTCACAAGCAGTATGGGCCATGGCCCTGTACTCAGCCTCAGCCTAGACCTGGCCACCACATTCTGTTTCTTGCTCCTCTAAGTGACAAGATTGCCCCCTACAAAGGTACAATAGCCAGAAGTAGATTTTCTATCAACTTTGCTGCCTGCATAATCAGAATCAGAATATCCTTCAAGAACACAGTGCCCATTTTTTTTATAATGAAGTCCCTTGCCAGGAGATCTTTTTAAGTATCTCAAGACTTGGCATGCAGCATCCCAGTGGCATTGTCTAGGTTTGTCGAGGTATCTGCTAAGAAGACCCACTGCAGTAGCAATATCAGGACGAGTAACAGTCAAGTAGATCAATTTACCAATCAGCCTCCTGAATTTTTTATGATCAGTAAACATAGCAGAAGAATCATCATCCCAATTGACATTGGGATCAAGAGGAGTATCTGAAGGTCTCGCACCAAGCATACCAGTCTCCTGCAGTATATCAAGAACATACTTTCTCTACGAAAGAACCAAGGCATTAGAATTTCTAGAGACTTCTATGCCAAGAAAGTACCGGAGTCTACCTAGATCTTTGGTAGCAAAATGCTTGCCCAAATGATCTTTAGTGGCCTGAATACCAAGAGTGTCGCTGCCAGAAATAATAATATCATCAACATATACAATCAGAACAGTAATACCAGCATAAGTCTTTTTTGTGAATACAGAATGGTCAACTTGTGACCTCAGAAAGCCAAAATCAATCATAATCCTGCTCAGCTTATCAAACCAGGCACAGGGACTCTGCTTGAGCCCATAGATAGACTTTTTGAGCCTGCATACTTTGTGAGACTCCCCCTGAGCAACAAACCCAGGAGGTTGCTCCATATACACCTCCTCCTGTAAATCACCATATAGAAAGGCATTTTTCACATCAAGCTGCATAAGAGGCCAGTTTAGATTCACAACAACAGATAAAAGAATCCTGACAGAGTTAAGACGAGCAACAGGAGAAAAAGTCTCAAAATAATCAATGCCATAAGTCTGAGTATATCCCTTCGCAACAAGCCTTGCCTTCAACCTCTCAACCGAACCATCAGGTTGATATTTGACTGCATAAACCCACCTGCAGCCTACAGGCTTACACTGAGGAGGTGGATCCACCAGCTCCCAAGTGTCTCTGTCAGTAAGAGCGAGCATCTCATCATTCATAGCAGATGTCCAAGCTGTGCTTTTCAAAGCTTCCTGAACATTCTTTGGAACAGCCACAATAGATAAGGTAGATACAAAATTGCTGGAATGAGTATTTAGATGAGCAGTCGACACACACTGAGCAATGCTATGGGAAGTACAAGAACGAGTACCCTTGCGGAGAGCAATAGGTATGTCAAGATCAGAGTTTACCTCAGGAGCAGCAGAACCTTCTGGAGGAGAAGATTGGTTGTCTTGGGGGGGTACATTTGTGGAAGGTGCTTTATTCCTGCGCTGATAAACAATAAGAGGAGGGTCTTGCTTTGCATTAGTCTCAGTGTCAGCGCGATCAGGCGTACAGTCAGCAATAACAGGTAAAGGAGGAGCCAGAATTTCAGTCTGCAAACTATCTCCTGCTGAAGAATAATACAGTGTGTCCTAAAAAAAGACAACATCATTACTAGTAAACCACTTTCGAGTGCTGGGATTATAACATCTGTAACCCTTTTGAGTCCGAGAATAGCCCAAAAAAATGCATTTAGCAGCTCGAGGAGACAGCTTATCAGAAGTAGGTCGAAGCAACCGAATAAAACAGGTACACCCAAAAATTCGAGGAGGCACAGGAAACATGGAGATGTCGGGGTGCAAAACTTGGAAGGGAATTTTATTCACAATAACAGACGATGGCATCCTATTAATCAGAAAACATGCAGTCAAGATAGCTTCAGGCCAATAAGATCGGGGCACATGAGAATGCATCATTATTGTTCTGGTAACTTCTAATAAGTGCCTATTCTTTCGCTCAGCAACACCATTTTGTTGTGGGGTATAAGCACACGAAGTTTGATGAAGAGTACCCACAGATTTACAAAAAACAACTACATCTTGCTTAACAAATTCTAAAGCATTATCAGTGCGAAAGGTTTTAATAGGCAAGCCAAACTGAGTCTTTATTTCAGCAAAAAAATATTTAATAGTAGACAGCACTTCAAACCTACTTTTTAACAGAAACAACCAAGTAGTCCTTGAAAAATCATCAATAAACAGAATGAAGTACTTGTAACAGACAAACTTGGTACATTGCATGGACCCCATACATCAGAGTGAACTAAATCAAAAATGTGTTTACTGGTCACAGAACTACGTCTAGGATACACAGTACGAGTCTGTTTCCCTAGTTGACACGAATCACACTGAAAATGACAGCTGCCAATATCAGGAACTAAACTACGCAGCTTCTCTGAAGAGGGATGGCCCAGCCTGTAGTGCCACTGGAGAGCAGAAACAGAAGCAGATAATGCAGATACCACAACAGCTTGCTCTGATCTAGGTAGTTGGTCCAAGTAAAACAGCCCATCAGCACCTTCATACCCCCCACCAATCTTCATCCTCGTGTGAAGGTCCTGAAAAGTGCATGAACCAGGAACAAATGTCAGGCTACAATTCAAACTCCGTAAAATCTTACTGAAAGATAACAGGTTAAGAGGAAATCTGGGCACATATAAGGCAGATTTTAGGCGAAAATGAGAACTAATATCACCAACTCCAACGACTGACGACTTAGAGCCATCAGCAAACATAACAGAAGACTGTCGGGCAGGAGCAGATATATGCGTAAATAAAGATTTATTTCTAGAAATATGTGCAGAGGCACCAAAGTCTATCACCCATTTGGTATTACCAGAAGGAGAAGGTGAGGAGGAGCTCAGGAAGGCAGTGTCATAACCAGAAAAGGCAACATGTGCTCCACTCGTAGATGCAGCAGAAGAGGAACCACCACGCTCAAGGAGAAGACGCTCCACCTCAGCACGGATGTAGTCTGCAGTGGCTCCCGCAGGCTCTGGTGCAGGTGTCTGAGTAGCACCCTCAGACACAGAAGAGTCGGCCGCAGCATTGGCCCATGCCGGCTTACCATACTTTTCCCAGCATTTGTCCTCAATATGGTTGGACCGGCCACAGAAGGTACACAAGCGTTGTCCTTGCTGAGGACATGCAACAGCAGAGGGTGGGGCAGCAGGAGGAGCTCCTCGTCCAGCACCAGGTCCACGCCCCCGACCTGCACCCAGGGGAGGACGACCATCACTGAAGCGGCCACGACCACGACCACTACCACGCCCGCCCCAAGCGGCCAAAGCAGTAGAGTCCCCCATCTCAGGAGGCGGAGACGGTGTCGATGACGGAAGGCGCTGGAGACACTTGTAGGCATTCTGTAATGTAGGGAGTGGATCACTCGCCAAAATCTGATCGACCACTCCATTATAGGACTCAGGTAAACCACTGAGAAACTGAATCAGCTGAAGCTCCGCCCGCTGTTTCTGCATAGTAGCTAAATCAGTGGACAACGGGTGATACATATCCAATTCACCCCACAGACCAGTGAAGGTGGAGAAGTAATCTGAAATGTCAGAACCAGTAAACTGCAGACGCCCCAATTGCTTTGTGATATCAAATACCTTCTTCGGATTTTCACTGTGCGAGTAGGTACTGGCGAGCTGATCCCACATCTGCTTCGCCGTAGGGAGCTGAAGAAGAGTGACGCTAATATTCTCAACAGAGCTGTTGAGAATCCACGTCATGACAGTCGAGTCATCACGAACCCAGTCATCAAAGACCTTGATATCTTTGTCATCCGCCTCCGCTGCAGGCTGAGGCGGACCCGTCCGAATCAAATGAGAGTACTTCCCTTGTGACTTGGCAAAGATCACAAAGGAACAGACCCACAACTGGTAGTTGCGCCCGTCAAGCTTGACAGTAGTGACTTGACGGCGCGACTCTCTCCACATGTCATCCCCGGAAGACGCCATGAGAACGGCAGGCATAGGCACAGGTAGGCACAGGTAGAGGACGGACTACGCCGTCAGGCAGGCAGAAGTAGGCAGAAACACGTCACTGTGGACCTCTCACATACGCACTACGCCAAGGCGTAGCAGAGAACCCGGAGGCCGAGGCCTACACGGGCAGGAGGCGCAACGAAGCACGAACCGACGGTAACCCCTTAGACGAACAACGCGCCGATCTCCCCCTGACTACAGATCTAGGTCAGATCTACCAGTGGGTCAGTGGTCCCGTAGATACGACCACCCAGCAGTGCACCTGCTGTGCGAACAACAACTACGGTTGCTCAAGCACTAGCGGTGCATCACGCCAGGAGGCAAGACGGAACTACAGACCCGACGGAGAGACCTGCGGCCCGGTGGAGGCGACCGGCCGGAGCTACGGCGGCCCTGGCTAAGCCAGCGGCGGCGGCCGGCTGGCTGCTGCCGACCGGCGGCTTGCCGCTGCCGGCGGCGGGCGGCGGGGGGGGGGGGGGGCGGCGCCGGAGGAGAGAGAAGGGAGGGAGGGAGGCTAGGTTAGAGCCTGCTCTGATACCATGTGACACAGTCAGGTATTGCAGAAAGCTCAGGGTTGCACAACGTGTGCATCGTCATATATATATAACTGAGACAATTACAGAGAGGTCCATATATAAAGGAAAATAACAAAACAAATAACATGCTTAAGTAAAACAGGAAATATCTAATGTAACAATATCAAATAAAAGGAAAAAATATAACCCTGAATGACTATGTTTTGAACATAAGAAATTTCTAAGTCCCTATGATTTTGACAAAGTTTGTGTTATTTTTCTCGGTTTGTTGACTAACATTTTGACATTTCCATGGAAATCTTAGTTTTTTTGATAGAATAGCCATTTCTCATGTCACCCATTGTGGAAATGAATATTTTCGTCAATAGTTTGACCATTTTCATGGAAATTTAAATCCTTGTTTGCAATGCATATGCTTCAATCACATTTTATGATAAATATTACTTATTTGATATAGATCACTTGTTTCTTTTTGTAGAAAGAATTTTTCTTTGTGAAAATTTTTCTACAAGTGAGTATAGTTCAGAAGCATTGTATCCTAGAGGGTCGTGGCCATTATTTAGTGACCAACTGTTGTGAAATTTGTTTAAAGTTGTATCTTACTCATTTATAATTATCCATGTTTTTATTGCTTGCATATTTGTAATATGTATATCTCCTAGTACCCTTATCAACATTGCCATTAATAAAAAAACATTCACTCAATGGTTTTATTAGTATTTATATTTTATTGTGTTATTTTTACTTATTGTGTTATGGCTTTAGACTTCTCTAGTCTATTAGCCTCTTTTCTTTTATCCCATATTGTCTGTCTCTACTTTATGTCTCACTCTCTTGTCTATAAAAGAGAGAGCCTTGTACTTGTTTTAATCATCTGATACAAAGTATTTTAATATTTTAGATGGTATCAGAGCACCCTGATCCTCCTTAAGCCCTTTCCACCCCAACCCTAACCTATGCAGTCATAAACCTTAGCTCCCATCCTTCCTTTTCCCCTCCTCTTCTTCCTTTCCAACCCCTCCCTCCTACCTGCCGCCGCCAACTCCCCCCCCCGTCCTGCCGCTGCAGGCCTGCCCCTTCCCCTCCTCATTTACGCCGCCATCCCCTCTCCTCTTGACCACCCGCCACCTCTCCTTCATCCCATACACGCACTGCCACCCTCCATCTCCTCCCCCATCCACGTCGCTTACCCAGAGCCATCACCACCCCTAGCCGCCGCTCACCACCACACACCCCCCGCCTCCACGTAGCAAATATGTTGCTATCCCACCTCTCCAACCAACCCTCCCACCTCCTCTTCTTCCTTCCCTCACCATATCTCCATCCGACTAGCCACCACCACCAATCTTTCCCTTTCCTGCCAATCTCTGGACATCTCCAGTAACTTTCCCGTCATAGCATGTTGAGGGCGTAACATGTTCTCGCTTCTTTCCTGCCTACGCCTCATAGTGGAGTAGTTCTTCCTCCATGTTGGCGTATGTTCTTCTATATGTTTTGCTGCCCCTACGTGGATTTCTGAGCTTTGATGCGTCAGATCTCCTACTACTATCTTCTTCCCTTGTACGGGTGTTATTAGATCTGTCCATGTGTTGGGGTTTCTGCTATTGCCTTTTTCTTCTGATTGCTACGTGCTTGCTGTTTCTGCTTGCTGCTCTTGCCTGCTTTGGCGATGTGCATCATATGTGACTCATGTCGTCCACCAATCTGCCCCGGAACCTGTGTGTCACTACTGTCAAATTGGATGGCTCCAACTATCACCTATAGGTCGCCTCTTTCGGGCTTTATGTCAAGGCTCAAGAACACTACTCCCATCTCGCTACTAAAGGCCCCAATGTTCCTGATACGACTGCTGATGAAAAGACAAAGAAGGCCTATGATCTATAGTCTAAAGAAAATTCTAGTGTTATGACCTGGATGGTCAACAATGTTGAACGAAAAATCAACCAATCTCTCCTACGATTGCGGACGACTAAGGACATGTGGGATCAGCTTTCCCACGTGTACTCTCATCAGCAAAATCTGAAGAAAGTGTTTGAAATCTTCAAACACTTAGCCAAGAAGCAGTACACTCTAACCGACTCTCTGGAAGACTACTACAATCAATGATGCTCTCTATGGGATGAATTTGAGGTCTACCATCCACTCTCCTCTGATATTAAAGAAATCAAACGACAACACAATGAGTAGCATCTTGTTCAGTTCCTCGCTGGTTTACCATCATCTTTGCAGGAGTTGTTGATCATATCCTCTCTAGTGACCCTCTGCCTACCTTGCGCGATGTCCTGAAACGCGTGCAATGACTACCCTTTGTATCTCAAGTTCTTCCTGATTCCGCTAATGGGGCTGCCCTTGTTGTTCGGTCTGGTGATTCGTTTCATAGTCGTGGCCACGGTCGAGGGCGCGGTCGCAGCTGCTCTACTACAAGTCCCGGTCGTGGTTTGTACTCCTCTAGTTCTGACACTACTGAACAACACTACTGCAACTTCTGTAAAAGAACTAATATAATGAAGACCGCTGTTGGATCAAACATGGAAAACCTGCTTGGGCAAATCAAGTTACATCCGACCAGCCCGACACTACTGCATCTTCATCTATCCCACCATCTGCTGACTAGCTTCGTTCAGAATTGGAAAAGCTGCTCCAAGCCCGATTGGCTTCCTCTACTGAACCTTCTCCTGATGGTAGTTTTTCTCTCCTGACACCGTTTTGTAAAAATACATGGGTGACCAACTCTGGTGCAACCTCCCATAAAACTGGAAATCCTACTTTATTTTCTAAGTTGCATAAAACGTCTGCTATTCCCCCTGTTACACTTGTTGATGGTTTGCAAAATCTTATCTCCGGATTTGGGAATATCTGTACTTTTGGTCGATTTTCACTACGTTCAGCATTATATGTCCCTAAATTCTCAATAAACGTATTATTTGTCACTAGAACTGTTAAGAGCCTAAAATGCTCCACCACCTTTGACCCAGATGGTGTTATCTTTCAGGATCTATGCATGAGGATGAAGATTGGTTTGGGCCATGATGGACCAGATGACTTATACTATCTAGACACACCGAAGAATGCTGCATCCCTAACTACCTCTGTAACCGGCATCCAATGACATTATCGGTTGGGGCATCCGTCACCGGCTAAGTTGAAGCACCTTCTACCCGATATTTTTGATTCTGTCTTTGAGTGTGAAACGTTCCAGTTGGGCAAACAAACTAGTTCTACCTTTGTTAAGAAAACTTGTATTGGCTCAAAATAGTCATTTAATATAGTACATGCTGACATTTGGGGCCCATGTTCTATTTCCAACATTTTTAGTTTCAGATACTTCATGCTTTTTATTGACAATTTCTCTATAACAACCTATATATTTTTTGTTAAAAGATAAGTCTCATATTCTTGATACTATTACATCCTTTTTTTCTGAGATAAAAACCCAGTTTGATAAACCTATAAAAAAATTCGCACTGACAATGCCCTTGAGTTTCATGCAAACATCAGTTAGTCGTTTTTGTCAGAAACTGGAAACCATTCACCAAACCTCGTGTGCTTACACACCTCAACAGAATGAGTTCGCCGAACGCAAGAATATGCATCTTCTTGAAGTTGCCCGCACTCTCCTGTTCCATTACCATGTCCCCCAATATTTTTAGCCAGAAGTTGTTTCCACTGCATGCTATCTCATTAACTGCATGCCTTCTTCTGTACTTGGCAATCAAGTGCCATATCAGATTTTGTTTCCTGATGCTTCTCTTTTTACTATACCGCCTCGGATTTTCGGAAATTCTTGTTTTGTCAAAAATCTACGCCCTGGCCTATCAAAATTAGATCCCAGTGCTATCAAGTGTGTTTGCTTAGGGTACTCTAGGACACAAAGAGGTTATTGTTGTTATGATCCGATTACTAAAAAGTGGATGGTTTTGGATGATGTAGTCTTTTTTGAACATATGCCGTTCTATTCCTCAACTGGCTCTGCTCTGACGTTTGATTTACTTGCGGATCCACCTTTACCACTGACTGTTGATGCAACTTTATCAGATACAAATACTGCTCCTGCTCCTCCACTAAAGGTTTATCAACGAAGACCGAAAGTTTCAACTCCCTCCATGGCCCCTCAAGTCCTCCATCCTCGTCGACAAATCTAACCCCACATTCAGCTCAGGTATTTTCTGACTTGGATATTCCTATAAGTTTACGCAAAGGCACTCAGACTTGCACGCAACATCCCATTGGGCATTTCTGCACTGCTGCTCACTTGGGATCTAATTTTGCAAACTTCCCTATTGCTCTTTCTGCCGTTTCCATTCCTAAAAATGCTTCCCATGTTGTTCAACATCCCGTATGGCGTCAAGACATGGAATCACTGAACGAAAAGTTGATGCCCCGACTGATTGTTTCCATGTTGGCTTTCGATGGATTTTTACAATCAAATATCCTCCTGATGGGGCTATTGAACGCCTCAAAGCTCGTCTTGTTGCCAAAGGCTACACTCAAACATATGGCGTGAATTACTTTGAGACTTTCTCTCATGTCGCTCGCCTGAACTTGGTTCATGTACTTATTTCTGTGGTAGTTAACTCTGACTGGCCTTTATTTCATCTTGATGCTAAAAATGCTTTTCTATATGGCGACCTACATGAAGAGGTATACATGGAGCAGCCTCCCAGATTTGCACTTCAGGGGGAGTCATCAAAAGTCTGTCGTCTGGCCTGAAACAAAGTCCCTGTGCCTGGTTTGATAAGCTCAACTCTATTCTTCACAAGTTCTAGATTCATTGCCCTCAGTCTGATCATTTTGTATTTTTTAAGCAGACTACTTCTGGCCTTGTTATCTTGATTGTATACGTGGATGACATCATATTATCTGGTAGTGACCCTGCAGGAGTCTAGGCTACTAAAAGCTACCTGGAAAAACACTTTGTCACTGAAGATTTAGGCACATTAAGATATTTTCTTGGCATTGAAGTTTCTCGGTCATCTTCTGCTCTATGCTTGTCTCAGCGTAAATATGTTCTGGATCTTCTATCTGAAACAGGTTTACTTGGGGCCAAGCCTGCTAGTACTCCCTTGGGTCATTACACTAATTTGGATGACGAGAATTCTCCTTCTTACCCTGATTATCATCAATATCGCCGCATGGTTGGGAAACTTATATATCTCACTGTCACTAGAGATGATATCACATCTGCTATTGGACTGGTTAGAAAGTATCTAGATAAGCCTCGACAGTGTCACTAGGATGTTGTCCGCCATATTCTGAAGTTTCTGAAAGCTCTCCTGGAAAAGGCCTTCTTTACAAGAAACATGGCAACTGTAATCTTGTTGGTTATTCTGATTCTGACTATGCTAGAAGCAAGATAGGTCGCAGATCTACTTCCGGGTACTACACATTTGTTGGCAGTAACCTAGTTACGTGGCGCAACAAGAAACAAACCATCGTTGCTTGTTCTAGTGCTGAAGCTAAATATTGAGTGATGGCTCATACCACGTGAACTATTCTAGGTACGCAGTCTTCGGGAAGATTTTGGTATCTTTGTGTCTACACTTATCCATGCACTGTGACAACAAAGCAACCATCTTTATTGCCATCAATCCTACTTTCCATGAACGCACGAAGCACATTGAGGTTGACTGTCATTTTGTGCGGGAGGCTGTCTTATTTGGTCAGATTTCTACACCATATACACATACTTCAGATCAAGTTGCAGATATCTTCACCAAAATTCTGCCAAAGATCAGATTCACTACTCTGATGGACAAGTTGGGCATGATTGATATCTATGCTCCATCTTGAGGGGGAGTATTAGTATATATATTTTATTGTTTTATTTTTACTTATTGTGTTATGGCTTTAGACTTCTCTAGTCTATTAGCCTCTTTTCTTCTATCCCATATTGCCTGTCTCTACTTTATGTCTCACTAAAGAAAGAGCCTTGTACTTGTTTCAATCATCTAATACAAAGCATTTTATTATTTTAGAGGTTTAAAGGATGATGACTCATGCGAACAATCGTTATATACTAATTACATAAGAAAATAAGGAAGAGTGATTTTTTTGATGAATTTACATTATAATTTTCTAGTGAATATATTGAAATGACAACATTGACTTGAACGATTGAGGATTCTCTTGGATGACAACTTTTGTATGGTTATTATATATAATGCAATATATTAATAGCAAGCCTGTTGTACGTTTTAAAGGGCTGAATATATGTGAATACACCTTATCTGTAAGCATTCATGTGATAATTTGTCTCCACTTGTGTCATGTAATCATTCCATAGAAAATCATAACAATATCCTTTATACAATTTTAACATGTAAAGACTTCTTAACCATAGGAACTTTAAAGTAACTAGTCTATGATGGAAATAACCTTACATAATGCTATGTAACATAATTATTCAAGGACAAAGAGATGGTATCAAATATAAGGAAGAAGTTTCATAATGGAAGTCTGATGCATGCTTGACACATTGGACCCTGTACTACATATTCTCAATTAACATAGACCATTTTGGAATTTGAGAAAGGAAAAGCTATTTTATAAATAACATATGATAGACCAAGATAATCTTCCTATTGTTTATCTGTGCAATTTTGTGATCATGGGCATATGATATCTGTTAATATGTGTGTATAAGGACCTACTTGTAAGTGTGATAAAAATCAGGGACCTATGTGTAAAGAGTCTTGTATGTAAATATAGAAGCACCTTGACCATGAGAATAGGTTGAGGGATTCTCCCATCTTTTTGCATTCACATGGTAGCAAAACTACAGGGAAAACCCTAGGAAAGCTGTCAATCTCTCCAAAGAAGCCTTAGTAAGTTGTCATCACCATCTTGAGGTCTGCAAGCATAACGAACAATTAAAACTCCAAGTTTTCCAGTTGTTGCTACAATATCGTACTGTAGCACGACGACCATTGTGGTGGCTGTTGCTCCCTCTCTGGTTGGACTTGGGTTCTGCTATTTCGAATGTCCTTCCTCTTGGTCCTAGCTGTCCTTCGGTGCTTGTGGCTAGCTATTACGTCCATGTTTCTTCTCCAAATCAACATTGCCTCCGGCTGCTGTCAACAACCTCTTATTGCAACATGAAGTTTGGCTTCCAACAAAGGGCTTAAAGGCTGTTTTCCTCCCTCAAATCTGGTCAAAGAGGGGATCCCTGAACCTACTACCTTGTCCTAGAGGGTCAGGGGCATAAGTAATCCAAGGAGGGAGCTTTGGTCATTCTCCTAAGCTACTGTAGCCGTGGAGCACTGTAGTACAGTTGCTATAAAGTTTATAAAAGTCTGTTGTTAAGGTTAAAAAGCCTGGTTTTAAGGTTCATAGTTTCCACAAAGTGTGCAAATATCTGATTTCAAGATTTTTATTGTCCCTTAGTGAAGAAAAACTCTGATTTCTTGAAGAGAAAAGTCTGATTTCTTAAAGAAAAAGTTTGAATCTTTGCTAGAGTCTGATTTGCTGTCCCCTAGTCTGCTTTTTGCCTATTTGACCAATCGGTTGGGTGCATTTTTTATCAACATGGCTGATAAAGATTTCATGGTTCACCAATCCACTACGACAATCCAAGAAGAGTTATATGGATTCCATGTAAAGTCCACCAATATGGCTGTAGTTGATGATACTCTAGAGCAGACTACATATAAGATGTCTTTGTCTAAAGAAGAATATGCTCAATTGACGCTTCTTCGAGATTCAAAACAGGCAACAGATTCCATTGCACAAAGGTCTGATTTGTCAGCATGCATTTCACAGGCATCCAAAGCATGTACATCCAAGTCAGACTGGGTCCTTGATTCTGGTGTAACTGATCACATTGCCGGGGTACCAGAGATGTTCACCACCTACACCCATAAGCCCAACCTACCTGGTGTCACCCTTGCCGACGACTTTTTTGCCTCTGTTAAGGGAACGAGAATAGTGTCACCAACTCCACATATATCCCTACCATCTACATTGTTTGTTCCCCATTTTCCCTTTAATTTGTTATCAGTTAGCAAATTAACTCGTTCTCTTCAACCCTCTGTTACTTTCTTACCAGATACTTGTCTTGTACAGGACTTGAAGACGGGGAAGAAAATTGGCGAAGGATATGAACTGGCCGGACTATATTACTTGTAGCTTTCCATAACACATGTCGCTACATCTCCTTTAGCGGTGCATAGTCGTCTTAGTCATGCGTCTGCAGAAAAGCTCAAGGTTTTGGTTCCAAGTTCGTCCAACATGGAGAGTTTGCAATGTAAATCATGTCAATTGGGGAAACATACAAGGTCTATCTTTAGGTCTAGCGAGAGTCAAAGAACAAAGTCTATTTTTCAGCCGGTACATTCTAATGCATGGGGTCCAAGTCGTGTCACATCTAAACTTGGATTTTGATATTTTGTCATTTTCGTCGATGATTAGCCTCGTGCTACATGACTTTATTTGATGAAGGAGAGATCTGAACTTTTGTCCATATTCAAGTCTTTTTGTGCAGAAGTGGAAACCCAGTTCAAAAAGAAAATTTGTACTCTTTGTTCTGACAATGCTAGAGCATACTTCAATTGTGACTTCATCCATTTCAACTCTACACATGGCATCATACATCAATCATCTTGCCTACATACTCCACAACAAAATGGAGTGGCTGAGAGGAAAATCTGTCATATTGTTGAGACTGCTCACACTCTCCTCCATATGCATGATCCTAGAAAATTCTGGGGGGATGCAGTTCTCACTGCCACCTACCTCATCAACCGTATGCCATCATCCCTTCTCCAAAACCACATACCTCTTCAGATCCTTCATCCTATAAAGCCATTATACAATATTCCACCTAGAGTGTTTGGATGCGTTGTTTTGTCCATTGTCTTAATCCACGTATGGATAAATTGAGATCCAAAGTTCGTAAAATGTGTTTTCTTGGGTTATTCTCGAGTTCAAAAGGGGTACAAGTGCTGTAGTCCTACCTTACATCGCTTCTTTGTATCTGCAGACGTCACCTTCTTTGAAGACACATCCTACTTTGATGATTGTTCTTCAGTGAGACCTGTAGTTATGGAGGAACTCTCGCCTCTTCCCATCATTGTCAAGTCTCCTATTTTTGAGTCCCCTAGTGATGATGGTCCTTGTGATGTAATTCCATCCAACCCAGCTAGACCACCAGTCACTCAGGTTTCCACTTGTCATATAGGTACAAGTGGGTAGTCTGGTTCTGGAACCAATGCAGGTGGTACATCCGGTCCTACCAGTTCAACTCCTTCTCTAGATGCTTCCTTGTCAATAGGTCAGGTAGATACAATTCATCCATATTTTCAATAGAATCTTCCTATTGTCCTGAGTAAAGGTGTCAGATCATGCACACTTAAAAAATTTCAACATTATATATCTAACTTTGTTTCATATAGCCACATCTCACCTTCATATCATGCTTTTATTTCTTCTATGTCATTTGTCTCTATACCTCTGTCTGTTTCAGTTGCACTTGATCACCCAGGTTGGCGTCATGCTATGGATGAGGAGATGTCAACTCTTAACCAGAGCAAGGCATGGTCTCTTGTTTCACACCCGCATGGCAAGTCTATTGTTGGATGTCGTTGGATTTACACTGTCAAAGTGGGCGCAGATGGTTGTGTTGATTGACTCAAGGCGCGTTTGGTAGCCAAGGGCTACACTCAGATCTATGGTGAGGATTACTCAGAGACCTTCTCTCTTGTGGCAAAGATGACATCTGTTACATTATATATTTCCCAAAAAAAAAACAAATAGCAGGCTATGTAAAAAAGGAAATATATAATGTAACAACATCTATTCACATTTTCTTGTCTCTAGCTGCTATTCACTCTTGGCCTCTACACCAGCTTGATATTAAAAATGCATTTCCTCATGGTGATCTAGATGACGAGATTTATATGGAGCAATCACTTGGGTTTGTTGCTCAGGGGGAGTCAGATGTAGTATGTCCTCTTTACAAGTCACTGTATGGTCTAAAGCAGTCACCTCGTACCTGGTTTGGTAGATTCAGTAGTGCTCTTTCAGAATTTGGTCTCCACAAATGTACTATGGATCATTCAGTCTTCAAAGACGAAAGAGTTCTGGGAGCATTTTTCTAGTGGTATATGTTGATGATATTGTGATTGCTGGTGATGACAAGCATGGCATTGCACAGTTAAAGACATTTTTACAAGGCCAATTTTAGACAAAGAACTTGGATAGTCTCAAATATTTTTTGGGGATTGAAGTTGCCAAGTCTAAGTCTGGGATAGTTATCTCACAGAGAAAATATGTCTTAGATCTTCTCACTGAGACAGGGATGTTGGGTACCAAACCTGTCGATACTCCAATGGATCCTAAAGTCAAATTTTCCATAGAGTAAGGGGAGTTACTTGATGATCCGTGGAGTTTTAAACGACTTGTTGGGAAGTTAATTTATTTGACTGTCACTCGTACTGACATTGCCTTTGTTACTGTGTTGTTAGTCAGTTCATGGATAAGCCATGCACAAGTCATATGGATGTTGTGATGCGCATTCTGAGGTTTCTCAAGAAGTCTCCTGGCAAAGGGCTTCTATATGAAAATCATGGACATCTACAGGTTCAAGGTTTCTCAAACGTTGATTGGGATGGATCTAGTATTGACAGAAGGTCTATTTCTGGCTATTCAGTATTCGTAGGAGAAAACTTGGTGTCATGTAAAAGCAAAAAGCAGACTATGGTTGCAAGATCTAGTGCAGAATCGGAGTATAGAGCTATGGCCCTAGCAACATGTCAGTTGCAATGGGTTCCTCACTTGCTAGAGGAGCTTGGCTTTATTCAGAAAACTCCCATTGACTTGAAGTGTGACAACCGAGCTGCTGTCCATATTGCCCAAAATTCTGTCTTTCATGAGAGAACCAAACATATTGAAGTCGATTGTCATTTTATGCGAGAAAAGATTCAACAACGTTTGATTCAGTTGCCACCAATCAGATCAGAAAACCAGTTTGCTGATATGTTTACAAAATCCCTAAATGGTTCTCGGGTTCAATACTTATGTAACAAGCTGGGTACATATGATATATATGCTCCAGCTTGAGGGGGAGTGTTAATATGTGTGTATAAGGACCTACTTGTAAGTGTGATAAAAGTTAGGGACCTATGTGTAAGGAGTCTTGTATGTAAATATAGAAGAATCCCAACCGTGAGAATAGGTTGAGGGATTCTCTTGAGTCAGAGGTTGAGGGATTCTCCCATCTTCTTTTTGCATTCACAATATCCAAAAGGAAGTAACCATATTATACAATAAATACTATAAGCTACACGTGTCGATATATGCCAACATTGTTGAGAAGATATGATGCATCACACCTAGAAAATTTACTTTATAAAAGAGTGAGTTTACACATCCATTCACATGGGCATATGATTGATTATGAAACCTTTTAGTTCCAAACACTGATCTGACTAACTCAAATATCAAACATATATAATATTTACTTAAGATAATACAATGGCCTTGTGTAGGAAGATCAATGCCCTCACCACTATGATAAGCAATTATGGACAATGTCTTGAATGGTATCCCACGTCTGGACATATGCAACTGTGCAAATGTTCCTTCTTTCCCGTCTTTGTCCCTGCCACCAAAGTTTTGGGCTACATTAATTTTTTTAAACATATTTACAGTTCTTTGTGTTATGTTTTATTATTCTGTGTTATCTATTATTTTCCTTTTTATTTTAGTCCCATATTTCAACTATCTCTGTAATTAACCTCTCTCAAGTCCTATATAAAGAGAGGTATTGCATATGTTTTTAATCATCTCAATAAATCCCATTATTCTACTAATTTAACAACTACTATCCCATCTTTGTATAACCTTGACTTTTCTTATTCATTCTTTCACTCCTCTTACATCTTGGCATGTAGTTCCTTATTTTGGATGGCATCATCAGCTTGTACAAGGAATAAACTAGCATAGACAAAACATGATCTTTGTGGTTGTCTTCGTAGGCACTCGGCTATTAATTGGCCATTTGCTAAAATGGTAGTTCCTTAGAGATGAAAGAAAGTGATATTTACTAAATATAAAGCATAAGCTTCCATTGATTTTGGAAGTGAAGGGCCAAATATCATCAGAAGTCAGATAAAACGAACGCTCTCATCACGAAAAAACTTTGAAAACCTCAAATATATTTGCCAAAAATACCACTCCAGCTTCTGAGTAAGTGCAAATCCTCCCATGCCTCCTAAGAACCTATACATGTTCATGTACTTGATGTTCTAGATGAAGATCATGAGCAAGTTGTGGGTCTCTTCTTTAATGAGTTTGATGATGCACTTTGCCTCACCATTGTTGGATCGGACCATGAATTGGCATCGTGATCCCCTAGACTCCTGGTTGTAGTGGCGAGAATCTTACATTTTTGCTTCATGCTGCTCTTGCCAACCATTGACACGGTGGGAGCAGGTGGAGAATCTGGATGGGGTTATGGTTAAAAGCATGAGTCTTGCCCCGGAATGTTGAAGAAAGCTTGGACTTGAGTAACACTAAAGAGTAAAGTATGAGATATTTGGTTGACTTTTAAACCCAAACTACCGTAGCGCCTTCACCTTTCTAAGCAACTAAGCTGATGTTGACTAGTACTGGTATCTCATCTCTAAATAAATGGATTGCAAGTCATATAGGTAGTATTATTGTGAGCGGTCACTCAGATCTTATGTGGGACCACAAAACATCTGCACAAAATTGTTGGTGTGATCGATAGTTGAGGATTGAAGTTATCAGATGGCAAGTGCAAACTGCAGGGATCCACGATCTACCAGTGTATTGAAGAATGTGATCAGGGAAGATGAACTGATATCATTTAGTGCTTTTATAAGGTGATCCAATGTCATTGTGGTCATGATTTATAGTTGGCCTTGCTTCCTTTGGGAAGGCCAGTGATATGGACAACTAGATGTGTAAGGAGGCAGGATCACCCCCTTACTAAAAATTTGAAGAATAAAACATCTATTCCAAACACACTCAAAGGTATGCTGGAATAGGTGCAAAATTTTCAAACTTCAATAAATGGTATTCAAAACAACCAAAGTATAACAACGAAATAAAAATAATGACTATATTCAATTTTCACAAAAGATTACAAAAGTACATCATAATATCCCATAAGGGTTTACATGTATGATACAACATAAGGATCTAAGTAGAGAGAAATCTAAACCATAACAACTTTGTCTCCAAGCTTTAACTCCTTTAGCTAGTCTAAAACTTCATGCCTTATCATCCAAGTCCTTCACCTAGGGTTGGAAGCATACCCCAGCAAGAAGAGAAAATAGATGACATTAGCAAAGGCTGGTATGTGCATACTAAATAGGAAAATTGAGCTATATATGGAATAAAGGACAACAAATATAAAAGACTTCCCATAGAAAGGATAAGTACCACCCAAATAGGTATCAAGAGAAAAGGAATTCAAATCATATGATAACAAAAGAATACTTTCCATTAATAAAACATAAAGATTGTGCCACACAAGCACATGTAAAGAATTAGGGCACACACCCAATGTCATCAACCTGCATGCATGTGAGATAAGTATAGCCCTAGAACAATATAAACACAAAGGTGGCCAAGTCTCATAAACTTGAAACCTGATAGAGAAAGGAGTACTTCCAATCTCCCAAATATATGAAACATGGGTCAAGAATCACACAACTTGTCCTGGGTATGAGGTTCCTTTCCATCCCAAAAGAGCAGAAAATATCGCATCTGCTCGGCAGGAAATAACACATCTGCCATAAAAACCAATGCAATTACACTACTCTAGTGCTACTGAATCACATAGTATGTTAAATGTAGAGGCAAGTAGAAAGTATAGTCAGAATATATAAACTAGTCACCACATAAGTGACCAACATATACATCCACCTCATAAGTGGGCAAAAGACATCACATGTCATCTTTTAGAGTTCCATCATGAACAAAGCATAAGATAAGAGTTCAAAAGAATATCCATGATCACATGATCAATATTAAATAAGGTAGTTCACATGAACCATGATTTTCAAAAGAAAAGACATTGTGTATAGGCTAATGTCCATAAGACAAAGAGAATGAATAAGCATAGGTGAATTGCTCAACATAGAAGAATAGGGGATACATCATACCTCAACTTCAGAGTCTAAACAGTCCAAGTCAGTCCTAGATCTAAGCCTAGGCCTTCAAAGAACCTCTAGGGAAGGTGGACAGGTCCAATAAGTAAGGTTACCAAGCTTAGAGAGGTTGGTTTCTCCAAAAAAGCTCCTATCTCGAGCAAGAAGCACCTTCTCCACTTTAGAGGTGAAAAACCCTAACAAAAGAACATAGAGATGAGGTGTTTATGGGTTCTAGGGGGGTTTCACCATTGAAGGCCATGGTTCCGACCTGGAGGAAGGTGGAAGGAAGACTAACAACATGAAAATAGGGAAGGAAAGTAGGATACTTACTATTTTTGGTCAAAATCACCAAGGAGGAGCTTAAGAAATCCTAAATAGAGAAATTTGGAACCCTAGGAGCCTTCTTCACCAAGGTAGGCACCTCGTTTTACCTTGGGACAACACCTTTGTGGCAAAACATAGTAGGAATAATGCTCTAAGCTAGATGAAATAAAAGAGAGCAAGAGTTTTCGAATTGGGAGTTGGGAAGGGGTAGATTTGGTTATATAAAGAAAGAGATCAAGTATGAGGTGTCTATGAGACTTTCCATATTTCATGTATAAGGGAGTCCATGGACATGCAAGCCTTTATGGATAAGGAAGAAGTCAAGCACGAGGTGTCAAGTTACTTTCCATGTGTCTAATGCTAAGGGTGCCTATGGATATGCAAACCTTTATGGATAAGGAAGAAGTCAAGCATGAGGTGTCCATGGATCTTTCCATGTGTCCTTAGCCTAGGGATTTCATGGCCATGCAAGAGGACAGCTCATAGAGGCTTCTTGAATATCAAATGTCGGTTTATAGACACTTATAGGCCATCCCAACCGACCTCCAATCAAAGAAATAACCCCATTGGTTGATAGCTTCTAAAGATAAGCTCATTTATAAAGAGAGTAATCCCTAAAATGGCCTTAGAAAGAAACACCTTCAAACCAAGGTGCAACTAGGGGCCCTATGGTTCAAAAAGTGGAGAATGGTAAGGGAATATATAAGGATTATAATGCATGTGACAATTTGCAAAGAAAACCTCTCAATTAGGTAATTTGCATAAAAGTCCAGAATGTACCTAAAATTGCATAACTTGCACAAACAACATCCAAATTGGACCAAACTTCATACACAAGTTATCTTTGATGCGTTGAATATGAATTTGTCATTATTTCCATATTTGAAGTTATATAATCACATTATTCATTACTTATGCCTTTTACTCATTTTCTCTCTCCTAAACTTATCCTAATATTTCAAGGTTGCCCAAATTAGATGAAATTTGACATGTAGGCTAATTTTGATATGTAGATTTCGAATTTGAAGTTTGTTTCTACTTTTGAGACTTCTTTTTATGAGATATGTCATATGGCCCATTATCTAAATTATTCATCCAATTAAGTTCCTTATCTTCGTATTACCACCAAAATGAGTTATGTGGCATATTTTATGTATCAATTATAAACCTAAGATTAATGTTAGAACATTAGGTTATATTAAGGTGATCTATACATGCATTAGCTCATTGGGGTTATACTAAACATCTATTTAGGTCTAACCTTCAACCTTGTTTGGCTAAGTCCAAAATGTCAACTTTCATGGTAGGGTCCGAGATCTAATATGTTACAAGATGGTTCTCCCCTTAGCGGCGTGCAAATTTCACCTAATTCCTACTAGTGATATTGCTCTTCCCACTGATGGATGTGATAAAACAAAAGTTTGCTGCTGAAGATCCATAGTTTAAACCATTTGAAAATTAAGTATGTATTATGTAATTTCCTCCTGAATGTGTGCTTGAATCAATTGCATGGTGTTAATGAACACAAACAACACATCACTTCCATACAAGTCGGCACCACATACAGTGCAATCCAATCACATCACAAGGGTGCAGGACACCCGTTTTGACAAAGCCACATGTATGGTGTGAATGATGTTGAAGCTGGAGAAAAATAGCATTAAGCATGGACATGTAGTGCATGCTGGTTGTTATTCTCTTTTTCCCTTGAGTAGAGGCGGCATCGTGTATTATGCACAACTCTCATGGAATGGCTCAAGAAACTATGAGAGAGCTAGTTGAGTTCACATCATTGGAGATCATCCACCTGAAGGCAATAGTTTGATACTAGGTGGTACTGGATTTGGGCCAAGAACAGATGGTGTTGTTGATACTAAGCAAAGGGGTGCATATTTGTGGGTTGGAAAGAAAGAGGAGTGGTGGAGTTGGACCTTCCATCTGGTGTTAGCGATATGAGAGAGAGGAGGGTCAAGGTGGTGAGGTTGCCTCAACAATTGCTTATTTTTGAGGAAGTGTGATTGTGGTTTTTGGTTTTTTAAGGAGTGTGACTATGGCTGTTGTTGAGTTCTGAGCGTTTGCAGTGTAGGTACATTATTATCTCGCCATGAAGCAGTCCCCCACTTAAACTCCTACTTGAGCACTTTCTCGTCTCATATTCCTGCAAACCATGGATTTTAAACACATGTTCTCGTATCACGTACCCACAAAATCCCGTACACCTAGGTTTCTGAATTTTATGGTTTTACTGTGTAAACCAAGCTGCACATCCTTTTGTTTAGGGTGGACGGTTTCTGATTGAAAACGCAACAAATAGTAAAGCAGAAGATTGTAACTTACTGAAACTGAAAAGGAATAGAATATGGACGATGCCCATGATCTTTCCCACGTTATTCCTTTTTTGAGTGAGAAGGGCGTCATGGTTGGCATGAAAGTTTACATTATTCTTAATAACAGGAAAAACATGTGAGAATGTGTCCGAGGAGAGAGAAATGATGAGGTTGTTGGAAATTTGAATCCATGCCTCCTTTTTGGTCAGAATTTTCTTAGGAAAAAAAACGATGCACTCGTATGTAGGTTATGAAGAAACTGAGACTTGTTTTTTGAGTGAATAAAACAGTGTACAATGCAGTCTCTTATATAACGGAAGAGAATAGAGACTAAAGCAGAGGTGAGCAATATGGGACTAAACTACAGAAGAGAACAACATAAGTGAGGCACATGCTATGCACATGACTCAACAAAACATAACAGAACACAACATATCTCTATACTCCCCCTCAAGCTGGAGCGTAGATGTCGAACACGCCCAGCTTGTCAACTAGAGTTTGAAACCGAGCTTTGGGAAGTATCTTCGTGAAGATGTCTGCAACTTGCTTGTCAGTCCTGAGATATGGAGTGCAAATTCGACCAGAGAGAACCACTTCTCAAATAAAGTGACAATCAGCCTCAATATGTTTCGTCCTCTCATGAAAGGTGGGGTTGCTCGCAATAAAAATGGAGGCCTTATTGTCACAAAACATCTAGAAGGGTTGGAATAAGATATATCAAACTCCTGAAGGAGACTCTAAACCCACAGCAGTTCGCAAGCAGTATGAGCCATCGCTCGGTATTCCGCCTCTGCATTGGATCTGGCGACAACAGTCTGCTTTTTGCTTCGCTAGGTGACAAGATTTCCACCCACAAATGTACAATAGCCTGATGTTGACTTTTGATCAGAATGACTTCCTGCATAGTCCAAGTCTGATAAACCAGATAGGTTGCAGTGGTCATGCTTCTTATACATCAAGCCTTTCTCTGGAGAACTTTTAAGATATCTTAGAATATGGCATATAGCATCCCAATGACATTGTCGGGGGTTGTTAAGATACCGGATGATGAATCCGAAGGCAACAGTAAGATCAGCTCGTGTGACAGTCAAATAAATAAGCTTGCCTACCAGCCTCCTGAACTGGTGATGATCAACATAGGGAGGAGAGTTTGCATCATCCCAGTCCATGTTTGGGTCAAGTGGAGTGTTAGCCGGTTTGCAGCCTAGCATGTCAGTTTCCTGCAACAGATCAAGCACATATTTTCTCTGAGATAGACACTGTCTTGCAGATGATCTGGAGACTTCAATGCCTAAGAAATATCAAAGTTTTCCGAGATTTTTAGTGACAAAGTGCTTCTCTAAGTAAGTTTTAGTTTCCTGTATGCCCACAGTATCACTGCCTGATAAGATAATATCATCCACATAAACAATTAGAATGACAAGTCCAACCACTGTCTTGTGAATAAAGACTGAATGATCAAAATGAGAACGACGAAAGCCAAAGGTGACTAATATCTGACTGAGCTTGTCAAACCAGGCTCGTGGACTTTGTTTGAGACCATAGATAGCCTCGTTCAGCTTGCATACTTTAGAGACAGACTCCCCCTGAGCAACAAACCCAGGTGGTTGGTCAATGTAGACTTCTTCCTGTAAATCTCTGTAAAGAAATGCATTTTTCACATCAAGCTGAACGAGAGACCAGTCTTTATTCACAACAACAGAAATCAGAATGTGAACAGAGTTTAATCGTGCAACAAGAGAGAAGGTCTCAAAATAATCGACACCGTATGTCTATGTGTAGCCCTTTGCAACAAGACGGGCTTTGAGGCATTCAATAGTCCCATTAGGCTGATATTTAATAGTAAAGATTCACTGACAACCCACTGTAGGGCAAGAAGAAGGGCGATCCATAAGCTCCCATGTCTTGCAATCACACAGTCCATTGCCTTCTTCCATGCTGGAATAGTAAGAGCCTCTGTAGCATTTTTCAGAACAGTGACTACAGAAGTAAAGTAGGCAAAGTTGTTATGCAGATTGTCAGATGTGCATAAATGACTGATAGGATGTTTAGTACAAGAGCGAACACCTTTCCGTAAGCTGATAGGAAGGTGCAAGTCAAAAGTTACCTCAGTGTTTATTTGATCATCCGCAGACACATGAATTGGTTGAGGAGGGGCCATGGAAGGAGTGCTTGTCTTTGGTTGGCGTTTGTATACTTACAGTGGACGTTCTTCAGGCTGGTTAGAGATAGGAAAATCTTCAACAATGTCCAATAGAGGAGTTTGTGACAACACATCATGAGATAGGCTTACTCCATTCTCAGAATAGAAAGGCATATGCTAAAAAAAACTACATCCACACTGACAAACCACTGTCCGAGTATCAGATCAAAGCAGCGATAGCCTTTTTGAGTTCTCGAATAACCCAAAAAAATGCACTTAGTAGACCGAGGGTCAAGTTTCGACATTCCTAGGCACAAATTCTTAACAAAGCAAGTACACCCAAAAATGTGAGGTGGTACCGCAAAAAAAGTTGCATCAGGAAACAAAATCGAGTAAGGTATGTAATTTTTTAAAACAGAAGAGGGCATGCGGTTTATAAGGAAAACATGCCGTAGTGACTGCCTCAGGCCAGAAACGGTGAGGAACTTTATAATGGATAAGAAGAGTGCGAGTAACCTCTAAGAGATGTCGATTTTTTCCTTCAGCAACACCGTTTGCTGAGGAGTGTAGGGGCAAGTGGTTTGGTGTATGGTGCCATGATCAGAACAGAAGGAAGTAACAGACTTCTGCATAAACTCTAGGGCATTGTCAATACGGAGAATTTTGATGGTTATATTGAATTGGGTTTTTATTTCAGAAAAGAAAATGCGGATATTGTCCAAAATAGTACTCCGATCTTTGAGCAAAAATAGCCAGGTAGCACGGGATTAATCATCAATAAATGTCAGAAAATACTTAACACCAGTTTGACCCAGGACACTACATGGACCCCAAATGTCTGAATGAACAATATCGAAAATATCTTTAGACCCAAGTTCTTTCTTAGCAAGAAAGACAGACCTCGTTTATTTACCCAAAACACAAGTTTCACAAGAGAATTTATTTTCAGCTAAAGCAGGAAATAAAAGCTTCAACTTCACAGCAGACGGATGACCCATCTGGAAGTGCCACTGAAGTCCTGAGACAAATGTAGATAAGAGAGTTGAAGCTGCAGGAGGTCCATCCAAGTAGTAAAGTCCATCTGGTCCTTCATGGCCCGAACCAATCCTCATCTTCGTGCGAAGATCCTTCAAAACACAACTAGATTGATCAAATTTAATAGAGCACTGAAGTTGTTTGACAGTTTTACTGACCGATAATAGATTAACAGGAAACTGAGGTATATATAAAACAGAGTGAAGATTCATCTTACGAGATAGAGGAACTGTGCCAACGCCATGGACATGCGTTTTCGAGCCATTAGCAACTGTGGCCGATGGAATATGCGAAGTTTTAGATAGAGCAGAAAATAAGTGGATGTCGCCTGCCATGTGGACAAACACTCCAGAATCAATACACCACTTATGGTTACCAACAGAGGGAGGCGCAAGCATAACAGAGGAACCAGTCGCCGATGTCGAAGGTAGTTGATTCATTCTCTCCTGTAAGAATTTCTTGAACTCAGAGCGAAGTCAGTCAGTGGATGGAGGAGCAACTGGTAGATCAGATGCAACTTCAGTAGTAGCTTCAGTGGAGGCCTGGTTTGCCCAGGCTGGCTTCGTGCTTGATCCAACACCTATCTTCAGTGTCATTGACACGACCACACCAGTTGCAGTAGCGAGGTCCAGTGGCTTGACCTCGTCCAGGAGCAGTAGAAGTGCCTCTTCCTCCAGAAGGTGGTGGACGTCCTCCACGGCTACGTCCACGGCCGCGACCACGTCCAGAATCAGCAGTATGAGCAACCAAGGCAGGATGCTCAATAGCAGGTGTAGAGGATACAAATGGGAGTCGCTGGACTCGCTTGAGAACATCGCGAAGAGTCGATAGCGGATCATTGGACAATATTTGATCAACCACGCTTGAAAAAGATGCAGGTAGGGAAGCCAAGAACTGAACAAGTTGGAGTTCGTTGCGCAACTTCTGATCCTCTTCGATGTTAGCAGTCAGAGGGTGGTAGATCTCATGCTCATTCCAGAGAGCAGAACATTGGTTGTTAAAGTCTTCAATAGACGCATCTGAGGAATACTCCTTCTAGGCTAGGTTTTTGAAAATTTCAAAAACCCTCTTTGGATTTTATTGGTGCGAGTAGACATGAGACAGCTGGTCCCACATTGCTTTGGCATCATGAAGGCATAGTAGAGACTGACTAATGCGCGGCTCGGTGCTGTTGAGAAGCCAGGACATAACGCCTGAGTCATCTTTGGACAATTGGGCATAAGCTTGTTTGGTCTTGTCGTTAGCAGTAGCAACAGGGGAAGGAGGAGGATCAGTGGTAAGATGTGAGTATCGGCCATGAGCCTTCACATACAGAACAAAGGACGCCGACCACAGATGGTAGTTTGATCCATCAATCTTGACAGTGGTAACACAGAGAGACCTAGGAGGCTCCACGGAAGCCATACTGAGCAACGACATGTAGTAGCAAGACGGTGACGTAGCAGCAACATGCAGCAACGAAAGAACCCACGATGGGCAGCAACAGACAGTAAATAATGAACCCTCTACGAGGCAGTAGCAGCAGCAGGGATCTGATGCATCGGATCAGAAGGACCCGTCTTCAGGCAGAGATGGATAAAAAGAACCTATGCCGATATGAGGAAATCAATATTTCTTCATGAGGATTAGACTGAAAAAGATCCGGAGACGTAGAGGACTCTCAACGTGAGAGATCTATGACTGTCCGAGGAACATATGAACCACTAGGAGAGGAGGAAGGGAGTTGATAGTGGGGAAAGTAGATGTTGGAGAGGAGTAGCAGCTGGTGGGTAGAGGAGTGGGGAGGAGAGAGGCGGAGGTGGAGTTGGGCGGCAACAACCGGTGGGTGAAGGGGCTGCGGCGGCGGCAGCAAGGGGAGGTTGGCGGCGGGTGGGGAGTGAGGGGGGGTAGGTGACGGCGGCGGGTGGAGGCAGGTGGCGGCGGGTGGTGGGGGGTTGGGGAGGGTTGTGGAGGGGCGACGGGGGTGGTGAAGGCGGGGAGGGCAGCGGTGGCGGCGGCGCTGCGTAGGGAACCCGACGGCAACGGTGGGGGGGCGGGGCGGGGGGAGGGGGGCTCAAGGCATAGGGGCAGGGTGGGAAGAAAAAAAGGGGACCGGGCTTGCTCTTGATACCATATGAAGAAACTGAGACTTGTTTATTGAGTGAATTAAACATTGTACAATGCAGTCTCTTATATAACAGAAGAGAATAGAGACTAAAGCAAAGGTGAGCAATATGGGACTAAACTACAGAAGAGAACAACATTAGTGAGGCACATGCTATGCACATGACACTCAACAAAACATAACAGAACACAACATATCTCTATATAGGTCAACAAAGTGACTCTTTTTAGTGTTGTGTGCACACACACACACAAACCTTCTCCCTATCTCCACTTTTTACATGATATCTGAGCGTGAAAGTTGGCTTCTATTGGATCACCACATAATGATGATATGGTTTGTCGCTACTTAAACAAGCTATACATGGCATGTATACTTACTATTATCTAGAATCATCATTTTACTGTGAAGTCTCTTTATGATAGTAATAACACCATTGCTGTTTGGTGTGATATCATATCAATACTAGACCACCTTGCAGTTGGTCTATACCAATTTGTAACCACGTGGTTTCAACATCTCTGAGTGTTCGATTATCATTAAATTGGCAATGAAGTCATCAGTTCCTGTAATCACCATTCTCGTCAAATTGATTCATTAATACCTTTTATAAATTTAATAGATTGATGAGAGGTTCTGAAGGAATTGTCATTCAGCATGAGGTCATTCTTTCCAGCTGAGTGGTGCTGAGGAAATCTCTAACTGGGAGGATGGGTGGTGTCGAATCTATAGTTTTGCAATGAATTACAATCTTCTTTTAGATTTAGGTATTCTTAGTTGCGTGTTTTTTAACTCCTGTAATCACCATGCTTACCAAATTGATTCATTGATACCTTTAAACTTTGACATGAGTTTCTGAAGGAAACTGTCACACACCATATGATTGCTCGCTTCTTTCCAGCTGAGTGGTGCTGAGGAACTCTCTAACTGTGCGGATAGGTGGTGTACCTACAGTTTGGCAATGAATTATAATCTTATTTTTGGAATTGGGTATTCTAAGTTCTGCATTTCTGAAAGCTTTATTGCAGGGGACTGACCCCCTCTTATAAAACTTTCTGATCAACATTGCTCCAGTTCTCCGTATGAAATGGAAGCTTCTGGAAGGATTCCTGATCCCCTCTTAATAGACGAAAGGGTGATTGGATAAAACCCAGGACGAAGATTTCAACATCTATGATATCTAAAGTGACTAGTCTTGTGGTATTCAAGTCAGTTTTTTTCTGAAATTGCGCATTTCTTGTTAGGATCTAAGTACTTTTTTGGAGGCTCTTTTATAAGAATGACGATTCTAAATTCATTCGCAACAATGATGGCAGGGAAGTTATTCTTGTGTTTTAGATAGAATTGACTTCGGAAGATGTTATTTTGGGCTTACTGATATTCCGGTCTTGTTGACAATTCTTTTAGAAGGCCATTATGGAAGAATTTTGCATATAATACTGTTGTTGCTGGTCTTGGGATAAGGCAGTGCACATGCCATGCTTAGATGCTTGTGGGCTGCTCTTCTTTGGTACATCTAGGACAGTAGGATTCCTGAGGACTTCGAATCACTTTAGTTCAGTGAGTTTATACCAATGCTTTCTGTTGGGGCGTTATTAGGAAAATATTAGGAGGGATGCAAAGAACTGCTGTAAGATTTTAGATTTTCCATGCAACTTTCTTATATTTGATTACATTCGCACTTACTGGAAGAATGTAAAAAAGTGTATAGGCATCCGAACACAGTCCAAATTTCCACTGTAGCAGTCTTGTAATAAAATCTATGTCACATCTTGTGTATCTATCTTTATTCTAAACAGGGTTACCTCTTCATCTAAAATTGCAGAGAGATTGGTTCCAATTATTTGAGTGGGCCTTTTCCAGCATTTATTGGAAACTTCACACAAATGGAGTGGCTGTAAGTTTCACTACAAGTCAATGAACAGCAGGCATCGTTCATAAAAATAACTGCTGCAATCACGGCAAAACCTTCCTATTTTCTTATGTTTTGTAGAAGCGTTGGCAAAAATTTACTTTCTGGACCCATCCCAAAGGAGCTTGGGAACCTTCCGAAGCTTAGATCATTGTATGATCCTTTCTACCCAATACCCAATTGTATTTATATAATCAGTTTTGAATTATACATCACTTATTTATGTATCACTAGTTCTTCCCTTAAAATTTCCATTATATTAAAATATTATTGTTTCAGGGGAATAGGATCCAACAATTTCAGCGGTTCACTTCCACCAGAATTAGGAAATTTGAGAAGTCTAGAACAGATGTATGATCTATCTTGTATGTAACAACTATGTTCTCAAAATCTTAATGAATACACATGTTGTGAACATTTACATGGTCTTATATGCTAACAGTTATATTGATAGCATGGGAATGAGTGGAGAGATCCCTTCTACATTTGGGAATCTACAGAACTTAAACACAATGTAATTTTTTGTTTGTTCTATTTAGTATTTTTTCCTTGATTTATTTGGAATATAATAATGAAACAGTTTGTTGCCTCAGGATGGCCTCCAACAATGATTTCAGAGGGCGACTACCGGATTTTATTGGGAATTTGACTAATCTAGACACCTTGTAAGTGTCTAAATTGTTTTCTATCCTTGACTGGCCATTTTCTTTGGTTTCATGGTAATGAATGCAAGCTCTTATCTAGGAGGTTACAGGGAAATTCATTCCAGGGCCCAATTCCGTTTTCCTTTTCTAATCTCACTAAGCTCATGAATCTGTGAGTATGCCTATTCCTCAAGTTGCTTTCATATGTTGCAAGCTTTTGTGTACCACTCTTTCTCATTTTTGGACATGGCATTTCCACACTTAATATTCTGTAGGCGATTGAGCAACTTGATAAATGGAGGTTCATCCTTGGATTTTATCAAGAACCTTAAAAGTTTAAATACACTGTAAGTAGCTAATATGTAAATTGTTTTTGGATTGATATAATCACAACAACACAGTGTTTGGATGTCACTTAGCTTGTTTCGTCAAATCTCATAAGCCTGAACTGGAGTGCACTATTTTCAATCTTTTCTCAGAATACTCACGGACTGCAAGATTATTGGTACAATTCCTTCTGATATAGGAGATTACAAAAATTTGGCCCATTTGTAAGTTATGCAATCACTATTAAATTTTTTGGTTGTATCATGTTTGTATAATACTAGTACTTCCTCATTCAATAGGGATTTGAGCTTCAACAGTCTGACAGGATCGCTTCCTTCAACTATTTTTAACCTTGAGTCATTGGAGTACTTGTGAGCAATTAATTTGACTCTATGTAGCGAGGGTTAACTCTTATACGCCTTGAACCTTTATTCTGTTAATGTTTATATTGAGCAGGTTTCTTGGCAACAATAACCTATATGGTAATTTGCCTGGTCAGAAAAATACAAAACTGTTGAACATGTATGGTCTCCTACACCATTTTAAAGTGACATTGTTTTGAATTAATGGTGTTTTGTGGCATTTAACTAGCTAACTTTTGTTGTCTTCCAGTGATTTGTCTTACAATGATTTATCGGGAAATCTCCCTTCTTGGGTTTCAGAAGATAATTTAAATTTGTAAGTGAATATGAGAAATTTTATTTCTTTTTTAAAACTATTTTCAAGTAATGCATATTGATGCCAACTGAATTCAAAGATATAAAGTTGGTTCTTGCTTCTAATAGGAACTTGGTGGCGAATAACTTCAATCTTGACGACTCTAACAAGTACTGTCTCTTTTGATGCTCTTATACATGTACCATTTTATGTTGGGAGTTACAGTCAACTACTGTGCATATCTAACATATGGATAATGCTCTTAGGTGGGGATTGAACTGCCTACAGAAAAACTTTCCTTGCTTTCGTGGATCTCCTGTTTGTAAGCTTATCTTTCATTTATGTGCTATTCTTATATGTTGCTACCTCTTTATAAAATTGATATGAGGCTTTGATATGTTTGCAGACTATTCATTTGCAGTAAACTGTGGTGGAGATGAAATTGACACATCCAATGGCATTCATTATGATGCTGATGATATGTATCTTTCTACTGCATCCTATTATGTGTCCAAAGATAAAAGGTGGGCAGTGAGTAGCAGCGGTAGGTTTTTAGATTCAGTAAAACCCAACTATACAGAATTATATCCATCATCAAGGTTCGCTGGTACACCAGACCCTGAACTATTTCAGTCAGCAAGGTTGTCTCCTTCGCTAAGATACTATGGTCTGGCACTTGAAAATGGTAATTACACCGTAAGCCTTCAATTTGCTGAGACTGCTTTTCCAGATATACCTGGTCGCTTGAAAGTAGGAAGGAGAATTTTTGATATATATATTCAGGTTTGTTGAGAATAGTATTGTGTTCTTTATTTTTGTTCTTTAACTTGAATGATGTTGCTTTTTCTTATAAATATAGAATATAGGTTGTCTTGATTCCAGTTTTTACATGCTACCACAAAGGTTATACCTCAGACGTTCTGTGCCTCATCTATTCAGACTCTCTGTATATAGCTCCTTCATTGTCAGATATAATACAGATCCCCCCTCTGTCTTCCCTAAATCTTCTCAGTTGCAAAAATGGCCTCTGCCCTGCGTATTTTATTCTTCTATATCACCTCCTGTGTCATTCATAGTCTTTCTTTTCCTGCACTATGCTGTCATTCCAACCCTATGCTTGCATGTCATTGCTTTTACAGTGTCTTCCTTACTGTAGGCCTTTACTACCTTTTGAGTTTGGAGTACTCTGGATGTTGGCGCCACAAAACCATTTATTTGTAATGAGAGATACTTCTTTTCTTGCACTTTCCGTACAATATATCTTTCTATTCTAATCATGTGTTTGTGGAACATTGTATCTCTTTTTGTTGAGTCCCATACAGGGTACTTAGGAGTACTGGTTATCACTACGTCCTGTATAAACATGAATACCTAATGATGTAGGACATATTGGGCTTTATTCTATTTTTTTGCTTTATTTTTATATCTGGGGACCTAAATGCAAATTATCTAGTTAATGCACTTAGTAGTAAATGTTTTACGCTTTTCTTTATTTTAGGTTTTATTTAAATCCGAATTTCGTCATATAGAGAAATTGGGAATTGCTTATTGAGTGAGTAAAACAGTGTACAATACAGTCTTATATATAACAGAAGAGAATAGAGACTAAAGCAGAGATGACCAATATGGGACTAAACTACAGAAGTGAAAGCATAAGTGTCACACCCCGATCTCACAATTACCACTAATCATGAGATTAGGGCATAAATTGAGGATTTGGCGTAATACAAAGATCACCCTTAACTTTTTCTTTTCTTAATCACTTAAAATTAATTTAAAGGAAAATCTTATGGCTTGGAATAAACTGAAATCTTACTAAACTGCGGAAGCAACTACTATTTACATTACTAGGTAGATAAAGTAGATTTACACATCATATTACATTTTTCATGCGGAATATAAAACACAATAGATAACTGAAATCTAAACTACATATTACATTACATTCTCTCACTACCACACCACATGCCCAAGGACCAAGGGGAAAGCACTAAGAGACCTCTATCTAACTACGAACTACCTTCTAAGAACTTGGGTGATATGATTCTTCAGCTTCCTCGTGCTGACGCTGACCTGAAAAATATTTCAGTAGGTTGGTGAGCTACCGGCTCAGTGAATAGAATTTCACCCAACCATCACAGATAACTCATTTTATGTTTATTAATTGGAATAAAATACAAGATAATACTATACTGAGCAAATCTAAACAATATAATTTAAACGATATGAGATGTCAACATTTCATTAAGATAACAACTGCTGCAAAGCTGTAGAAACGATTAAATAACAGAGAATACTAAAATTTCATTTAAAGGACAACTGCTGTGAAACTAACTCAAATCTTTCTTAACTCTTAAACTTATAAGAAACTCTGTGAACCTATATGAACATATTTTATCTTATGCCCTGCTCATATGTAGTGTACTCTACATATGAAGACTCGTAGCGAATTACGATCCCACCGTACAAGACTTAGCCGACACCCCGGGATAGCTAAGTATGACTACTCTCCTGGTCTGCAACAGGGAAACTGGCTCTCTGGCCTCGACACTCCTATTGTGCCGTAAACTGGACTCCTCCTCTAACCTGAGCACACAGGCAGAGAGTCAAGCCATCTATTGGCTTTTCTGTACTCTCGTGCCACCAGGACTTCTGGTTGATGTTGGACACGTTTTTCTGTACTCTAGTGCCACCAGGACTTCTGGTTGATGTTGGACACTGCAAACTATAATTTAAGGAGACTTCCACTAGGGCTTCGTCCCCCGTGCCACCTGATAGCACGTTCCGACCCCCGTATACTGGGCGCTGCCAGGGTTAGGTCATTTCACCCCTAGGCGCAGACCTCACATAGGGGTTCTACGGTGTCAGGGCCCTTAAATCTTTAATTTTATTATTTCCTAGAAAAATCTTATCATGTTGAACCTTTTTCTTACTTATACTCGACTCTCGTATTTCTATGGCATCTTGTCTATTAATTTCAGTTCAAATCACAATATGAATATCATTCTAGACCTGACAGAGCAGTATACTCAAGAACATTGTAATTTACTGAGTAATCCACATACCATGCATGCAGACAGATTGAAATTTCTTAAATAAACTAAACGCATATCAACTTGGCTCATCTACGTTGGAATTATACAATTGAGCAGTGTAACACACCAACAAGAGTTAATTACTCGATATATTAGAAATCGTCAGTAGCACTTGTAAATTATCTGTAATTCCTAGAAAATCGAGCACATCAACCAAATTCTAAGTTATGCATCACATAACTCAATTAAAAGTCAATTACTTGTCATGGCACGAATTATTAATAATAATTGGGAATTTCAAATGATATCTTTGAGGAATGTGTCAATTTGTATAAATATTAAATCATTCACCTTAAATATAACAGAGAGCATACCATTAGGTTTTCTTTGAATATTTTTCAAGTCATCGTCATTTCTTTGAAATCGAGCATCTGTTAACTTACTAAAAATGTACAACCTGGGTTTATACCCAAACTGTGCCGTTACTGGTCATGTGCTACTGAGTTCAACATTTAATCGAGCAATTAAGTTTCGATCAATTGTGTATTTACACTAATCCAAATCACACATATCAATTAACTAATTAGCGTCGTGCAAACGTTAATAAATAAAACATGCAATTAGAAATCGAGCCGTGTCGGCACTGCCCGGCACCTGGGTAAACGCTGACATCTGCGAATGATACCGATTTCAATCAAAACGTCTGATTATTAGAGTTATACTTGCGTTAGAGAGTGAAATTCTACTCACAGCGGGTGAGGTGGCCGTAATTCAACTGGAAATGCGTCTAGAGTCCTGTTTCCGGGCGTCAACAGGTCGTCTTCAACCTTGGTTCAGCCTGGATTTGAACCTGCTTCACCTACAGGTGGAAGGAACCTTGGCTGGGTGCTGTTCGCGGGCTAGTGGCTTTGTGCAGCTGCTGCTGCTGCTAGGTAGGGGCGCCGCCCTTGCTAGCTGGGCGCCGGATGGAGCAAGGAGAAAGGGAAATGAAGGAGATGGGAAGCAAGGATGCCACTGAAACGACCCTCTCAAGGCCCTAATCGGCCGTCGTTGCTGCTGCTTGGTCGACGCAACACTAATTGCTGGTCGGCCGGCGCTGCTGCTGGTCGGGTGGCGCTAGGGCGAGGAAAGGGTGAAGGAAGAAAGGGGAAGAAGAAGCCAAGCTGAATCGGAGCTAAGGGCTAATTTGGTAGGGTGTAGCTGAGTGTGGTTTCATGATTCTAGTAAATCATAGATAACCCCAGCTTTTGAGCTGCATAGTTCATATTTGGTAGAGTGTTGTTCATGTTCCGTATTTTGGCTCGTAATTATTTGGTAAAAAGGATCAGCACCAGCAGAAGAGACGTTCTTTTAAGTAGTCGTTGCTGTAAATTAGAGACCACGTGACTGGGACGTAGAAATCGGTACATGGAAACAGACCGGGAGTCACGACGAACGTAGCAAACCAGGCATATGTGTGGGCCGGTGGCATACTTATGTAATAATAGCAACAGTACCAAAGTCTGACAAATGGACCACGCCGTGAACGGCCGCGGTACGTTTTCCAGGAATTGCCAATCAAAAGTGAAGTTGCAAATCAACCAACTGCACTCCAATACACCCTACCAAACAAAAAACCAAATCCAAAAGTTGACATTTAAACTCATGAAAATGAACAACGTCCTACCAAACAGGCCCTAAGGGCTCGAAAATCGCCCCAAGATCACCGCTCCTCTTCTCCTCTGTTGCAGGTCGATCGACCTTCTTGGGCGCCGCTCAAGCGGTGTTTGTCGATCGGGTGAAAGGGAAAGAAGATAAGGGAAAGGGTTAATAACCTATTAATGGGTAAATTGCAGAATTGGTCTAAGGAAATTAAAAATGCTATAACTTTTGCCTCAAAGGTCCAATTCGTACGATTTCTTTTTCAAAATTTCAAGCACGAGATCCACTACAATCTCAAGGCATAAAAACATAATAATTAAACCATCTTAGCTAGGTTAATCATCTTAGGTAATTAACTTAATGATTAACACTGCAGTTAACATTAATTACATTAAATGAACCAATCTCGACTAATGATTCACATCTTAGCTTATCTTGATTAACCATGATGTTTAACAAGGTACTTAGCACTAATCAAGGTATTTCACGCTAATCGAGGTACTTACTGACTAACCTCAATGTGGGTTGTAACAATAAGTGAGGCACATGCTATGCACATGACACTCAACAAAACACAACATAACACAACATATCTCTATACTCCCCCTCAAGCTGGAGTGTAGATGTCGAACATGCCCAACTTGTCAACTAGAGTCTAAAAACGAGCTTTAGGAAGTATCTTGGTGAAGATGTCCGCAACTTGCTTTTCAGTGCTGAGATATTGAGTGCAAATCCGGGCCTGAAAGGACTACTTCTCGAAAAAAGTGACAGTCGAGCTCAATACGTTTTGTCCTCTAATGAAAAGTGGGGTTGCTCGCAATTAAGATGGAGGCCTTATTGTCACAAAACATCGGTATAGGGCTGGAATAGGATATATCAAACTCCTGGAGGAGACTCTGAACCCAAAGAAGTTCGCATGCATTATGAGTCATAGCTCGGTATTCCGCCTCTACACTAGATCTGGCGACAACAATCTGCTTTTTGCTTCGCCAGGTGACAAGATTTCCGCCAACAAATGTACAGTATCCTGATGTTGACTTACGATCAAACGACTTCCTGCATAGTCAGAGTCTGAGAAGCCAGATAGGTTGCAGTGGCCATGCTTCTTATACATCAAGCTTTTTCCTGGAGAGCTTTTAAGATATCGTAGAATATGACATATAGTATCCTAATGACATTGCCGGAGTTTATCAAGATACCGACTGATGAATCCGACAGCAATAGTGAGGTTAGCTCTTGTGACGGTCAGATAGATAAGCTTGCCTACCAGCCTTCTAAACTGGTGATGATCAACATAGGAAGGAGAGTTTGCATCATCCCAGTCCATGTTTGGGTCAAGTGGAGTGTTGGATGGTTTACAGCCCAACATACCAGTTTCCTACAAGAGATCAAGTACATATTTTCTCTGAGAGAGACAACCCTGCAGATGATCTGGAAACCTCAATGCCTAAGAAATACCTCAGCTTTCTGAGATCTTTAGTGACAAAATGTTTTTCTAAGTAGGTTTTTGTAACATCCCTGACCTGGGTTATAAACTAACCCTAGGTGTTTTGCCTAAATATGTATTTAAACCCTGGTGTTTACCTTTTGACATGTAATTAAGTTCCTCAGGAACATATACTTTCAATTTTGTCCTTTTTAAACAAAGTTGTAGTATTATTTTGGTAATGCAGGGGCTTATGTGCAAATTACCCAGTTAAGGGGTTAACTTGCAATTTCACATGTTAAGATGTTCTTTTGATAATGAGACATCATATGAGTGAATATGATGAGACATGATGGATTTCCCAAGCTTGGGCATCTAGATGCAGCTTGTGGAATAATTCTTATGCTTAAAAACCCTAATTTGGAGTAAAATGCAGTTTACCAAATTTGAGGGGTGCAACTTGTAAAATACACCATCTAGAACATCTTTTATGACTCTTGTCATCAGTTAGAGTAGAAATGGTGAAAGGGACACATCAATGAATAATCAGATAAGAAAAATGACCTTTGTACATAAAATTCACTAAGTTTGAGTAAGGAAACCTTTCATGTATGTACCCTAGTTGGAAGTTGGCTTTATTTACCCCTATATCTTGAAATTTCATGAGCTTTGCATAAGTTTAGATGAGACTGGACGATCCCTTAAATAATAAAGGACTTGGATGAGAAATTCAAAGTTTTAGAGGTCCTTATGGTGAAAATCAGCCTAATCTATATAAGCACCTTTCTTTCCAAACCAAGCAAACGTATTCCCTTCACTTCCTCACTTCTCATCTTTCTCAACCGACCAAGGCAAAGCTCTGGAGCTCAAGGGGACGACCAACCTGTTCTAGGTAAGAGAACACCACCTTCTAGCTTGGTTTCATGGAGGAAATCGTGTTACAAGGTTGAATTGTTAGTTTTCTTACTTAGGTCCCTTGTTCTAGCCGACCATCCCCATCTTTTTCTTGAAGATTTGACCTTGGCCAACCTGTGGAGCTCAAGGCGCCATTAAAGACTTGAATCTTGGAAGCTTGGAGCTCAAGGAACAACCTTAAGGCGGGTTTTATAACTCTAACCCTTAGCTTTGTTATGCATATCTTTGTTCTTGTTTTCTATGACTAGTTCTTCTTCTACCTCCCTTCTTACTTGCTCTTTTGCAAGCAAAACGGTGGAGGAACCGACCTGAACAGAGGTTGAGGATGATGGGCGTGGATTCCTATGTCACTTTATGAAACGACCTTGAGTCCTTTTGGTCCAAACGGGTGCAACTCGTTTAAGGTCAAACGGGTTCAACCCGTTTGATCTCAAACGATCCTGCAAGATCGTTTGGATCAAAACGACCCCAAGACCGTTTCATAGGGTTGACCAAGCGTGGACCGTTTGGGTTTTCTGTTCACAATTATGTAGGCTTATGACCCACCAAATTTGAGGGGTTAACTCCAAAGGAATCGTAGGTTGAAGGCCAATCAATTAGGCAATAGAATTGAATTAAGTACTAATTTTCCAAACTAATTAACTTGAACTTTTGGGCAAACGGGTTCCAACCCGTTTGAGTGAGTTGACCAAGTGTTGACCGTTTGGGATACCTGTTCATAATATATTGAATTTCATTCCTACAAAGAATTGTAATCTAATTCCTAACCAATTAAGTGTTGAAGACACTTCAATAACCTAACCCTAATCGGGTGAAAGTTGCTGATTTCAATATAGATCTTGTTGAGTTTTGGGTTGAAGGACCTAAACGGGTTCCAACCCGTTTGGGGGTTCATCCAAACGATCTCACACTCGTTTAGTGACACCCCAAGATCGTTTGGAGGTCTAGGGTTAAAGAAATTTGATGGTTTGAAGGTCCAATTACAATAAGTTGATGAATTGATAAAATTGCTGATTTTAGACCTAATTAGGGTTCAACCCTTATCCAACCGACTTGGTTTTTGGTCAAACTTTGGGCAAACAGTCTCAAGACCGTTTGGAGGTCATCCAAACGATCTCAAGACCGTTTGGGCCAAGTTTGGGCCCAATTGGAGTTCAATTGATGGGTTCAATTACACTTTGTTTCACATTGTTGAAAATTGGTGATTAGCCGATTGGAAACCCTAATTTAGACTTAATCCTAATTAGCTTTCAATTGAGGGTCAAATTTGAGTCCAATTGATTGAGGCTCATCCTAATTGACTCAATTTGTAAGTGGTTAACATAGCCTTGGCCAATTAAAGGCTTCAACATAGAAATCCTTTTCAAACACAACCTATGTGTCACCTTTTATGTTCATGCGGTTTGGACCCAAGTGAGTTTACACTCGTTTGAGTCCAAATGGGTTGACACCCGTTTCATCTCAATTGGGTTGACACCCGTTTCATCTCAATTGGGTTGACACCCGTTTCATCTCAAACGAGTCCTCACTCGTTTCATCTCAAACGGGTTCACACCCGTTTAAGCTCAAACGGGTTCACACTCGTTTAGGCTCAAACGGGTCCACACTCGTTTAGACTTAAATGGGTCCACACCCGTTTAACATCAAGGGGGTCCACACTCGTTTAAGGCCCAAATGGGCTCTAGGTCGTTTAAGGTTAAACGAGTTCAAGGTCATTTAAGAATCAAATGGTTTGAAGGTTGAAGTTTAAACCCTAAACCATTTGGAGACCTTCAGGGTTGATTATACTTAATCACTTGAAGGTGTAAATGGTTCAATGATGATCTAATCTAAACCCTAATGGTAACCTAAGATGTTAAAAGACTAAGTGGCTAATGAATTGACCCATGATGATGGTCAATGAGTAAATTACCAAAATGCCCCTGAAAGGTTCAATTGAGTGATACCTTGTTTTAATCAAACCCTAATCACATAATAGTGATAAGTTGACTGGTGTTAATCAATGAGGACTTAACCCAACCTAATCTAGAATAGTGTAGTCACCATCTACTAGTGAGAGGAGAGAGAAAGTACCATTTATGGTGGAAACCCAAGTAAAATACCTTCAATATACATGAATGTGCATGATTAGGGTATGATCCATTTATGAGAGATCATGGAAACCCTAATTATGATAATTGATGAATCTTAATCTTATCTGAGGTCTTTAATGATGATGTTTCTCATACATGAGGATATTATGAGATCATTTCACCATGAGGTGAATAGTAAACCCTAATTGATGAAAACCAGGGAAACCTAGCTCTTGTATGAGTAGGGAGATACAACTTCTTTAGATGAGTTATTTACTATTATCAGTTGATTTAACCATGCAGGTTCCTTTATGAGGATGATCATATCCAGGTATGGATGATGATATTATATTCATTGAAAGCATGTTGTTAGCTTTATGAATAGTGATATATCCTGATGCCTTGTTAATAGCATCTTATGAGATTGATAGGTTGTGAGAGCCATGAATACCATCAGGGTCATGCTTTGAGAGATGACTTGTGGTGAGAATATTGAGAAATGATAATTGATGAAAGTTAGGCTTGTTACATTTAGTATTCTTCCTTCATAGCTGCTATGTTAATGATTAATGTTTGAAAACATGTATGATGATAAAAGAATACTGAAATGTACCTAACTAATCAAGTATAATCATACCATGTAGAGCCCTGATCATAGATCCATCATTGTCAGGAGTTAAATGATGGTGAAACAGGTTTTCCTAAGGGGATTCCTGGAGCACATATTTTTGAATATGTGGGGAAATATGGATGTGAATTTCCTTACATCCTAGTGTAGGAATTGATGTAGATGTATCTTAATCTATCAATCCTTCACTATGTTTTATGCCGGGGTGATGTAACACTAATCTCCCGAGGAAATCTTTTATACCGAATCAATGAGAGATAAACATGAAATCTTTCGATGGCGAAGAGAGTGCAGAATGCTACTGTGACTCTAATAGCGAAGTACCAGAATACCCTGGTAAGCTATATTAGCAGGGACACTAGATGTCCTGCATGTTTATCCTCATTCCGACTGAGGAAGTTGAAGGTCATGAGAATCCGGCTCTTTCGATGACCTAGTATGATACCGATGCGACTTACTAGTAGTCGGTTGGAGCATGAGCGGTATACCTCATCTCCGCAGGGCATAATGTTGTTTGTAAAACATAATCAACCGTGTAGCATAACTGCTTAGGTTGAACTACGAGAAACATTGAATGATATTACATTGCTTGTTTTAATATCCTGTTCAAGCATTAGTATATGTGTTCTTCATATTCCTTAAATAAAGATGAGTATTTGTTAGCAAGCCTGCTATGAGTAACCTAAACTACCTGCTCATGATTTTTCCTTTAATTGCTTTTAACAAAGTTTCTGGCGGAGAGTTATAACTCTCGTTGGGACAACTATTTAAAATTGTCTCACCCCGTAGATTTCTACCTTTAGGCGGACGTCGAGGTCGAAGGAACCGATCTGCAGGTGGACAACAGCAGCTGCAGCAATTTCTAGAGCAGCAGTGACTTCAGGTGGAAACACTGTGCTGTCTAGTCTTGTAGTTAGAATAGTCTTATGTCGTGTCTGTACACTCAGGTCCTAGGAGTTTGTTGATCTGAGAATTTTGAAATCTTGAGATTTTGTATCATGACGTATATAATCACTCGAGAAGTGATTTATCAGAGATGTAAACAGTTCATCCTACTTTTATAAAAGGAGTTTCAGGTTTTTAAGATCTCGTTTTCGAAAAAATTTTAATTTCTCGTGATTTTCGTATTCCGCTGTTAATCGAATCGCTTCCGCTATGTTTATCTTGTGTTTTGGAGATCAGAACCCACAGTTTTAGTTTCCTGTATACCTGCAGTATCACTGCCAGATAAGATAATATCATCAACGTAAACAATAAGAATGACAAGTCCAACCACTCTTTTGCGGATAAAGACTGAATGATCAGAATGAGAGCGATGAAAGCCAAAAGTGACTAATATCTGATTGAGCTTGTCAAACCAAGCACGTGGGCTCTGTTTGAGACCATAGATAGCCTTTTTCAGCTTACATACTTTGAAGGCTGACTCCCCCTGAGCAACAAACCCAGGTGGTTGCTCCATGTATACTTCTTCCTGTAGATCTCCATAAAGGAATGCATTTTTAACATCTAACTGAAAGAGAGACCAATCTTTATTAATAGAAACAGAAATCAGAATTCTAATAGAGTTTAATCGTGCAACACGAGAGAAGGTCTCAAAATAATCAACACCATATGTCTGCGTGTAGACTTTTGCAACAAGGCGGGCTTTCAGGCATTCAATAGTCACATCAGGTTGATATTTAATGGTAAAGACCCAACGACAACCCACAGTAGGGCAAGAAGAAGGGCGATCCACAAGTTCCCATGTCTTGCAAAATCGCAGAGTGCCTGCATTTCCTGATCCATTGCCTGTTTCCATGCAGGACTAACAAGAGCCTCTGCAACATTTTTTGGAATGGTGACAACATGTAGAAGTAAAGCAGGCAAAGTTGTTATGCAGATTGGCAGAAGTGCAGTAATTACTGATAGGATGTTTAGTGCAAGAGCAAACACCTTTGCGTAGACTGATAGGAAGGTGCAAGTCAGAAGTTACCTCAGTGTTTATTTGATCATTCACAAACGGAGGAATTGGTTGAGGTGCCATGGAAGGAGTGCTTGTCTTCGGTCGGCGTTTGTACACTTGCAGCGGACGATCTTCAGGCTGGTTAGAAGAAGGCAAGTCTTCAACAATATCTGGTAGAGGTGTGGGTGCCAACATATCATGGGATAGTCTTGCTCCATCATAAGAAAAGTAGGGCATATGCTAAAAAAAGATCACATTTGCACTGACAAACCATTGTCTGAGTATCAGATCAAAGCAGCGATAACCTTTTTGAGTTCTCGAATAACCCAAGAAAATGCATTTAGTGGATCGAGGGTCAAGTTTTGTCATTCCTGGGCGTAAATTTTTAACAAATCAAGTACACCAAAAAATAAGAGGAGGAACAGACAAAAGAGGTGCATTAGGAAACAAAATGTAGTAAGGTATCCGATTTTATAAAATAGAAGATGGCATGCGGTTTATAAGATAGCATGCCGTAGTGATTGCCTCAGGCCAACAACGGTGAGGAACTTTATAATGAATAAGAAGGGTACGAGCAACCTCTAATAAGTGGTGATTTTTCCGTTCAGCAACACCATTTTGCTGTGGAATATAAGGACAAGTGGTTTGATGGATGGTGCCACGATCAGAACAAAAAGAAGTAACAAACTTCTACATAAATTCCAGGTCATTATCGGTACGGAAAATTTTAATGGTTTTATTGAACTGGGTTTGTATTTTAGAAAAGAAAATGCGGATATTGTCCAAAACAGTACCACGATCTTTGAGCAAAAACAGCCAGGTAGCACAGGAATAATCATCAATACATGTCAAAAAATATTTAACACCAGTTTAACTCGGAACAGAGCATGGACCCCAGATGTCTACATGAACAATATCAAAAATTTCTTTAGAACCAAGTTCCTTCTTAGTAGGAAAGACAGACCTTGTTTGTTTTCCCAAAACACAAGATGCACAAGAAAAATTGTTTTCAGATAATGCACGAAATAAAAGTTTCAACTTTGCAGCAGACGGATGACCCAGTCGAAAGTGCCACTGAAGTCTTGTGACTGATGTGGACAAGAGAGCAGAAACTGCAGGCGGTCCATACAAATAGTATAGTCCATCTGGTCCTTCATAGCCCGAACCAATCCTCGTCTTCGTGTGGAGATCCTTCAAAACACAACCAGAGGGATCAAATTTAATGGAGCACTGAAGTTGTTTAACAGTTGTACTGACAGATAAATTAACAGGAAATTGTGGTATGTATAAAATAGAGTGAAGATTCAGCTTGCGAGATAGAGGAACGGTGCCAACGCCATGAAAAGGAGTCTTAGATCCATTTGCAACAGTGACCGATAGAAGATTAGAGGTTTTAGACAGAGCAGAAAATAATTGGATGTCGCTTGCCATATGGACAGACGCACCAGAATCAATGCACCACTTATTGTTACCAGCAGAAGGAGAAGCAAGCATGGCAGAAGAACCGACAGCAGACGTCGAAGGTAGCTGAGTCATGCGCTCCTGGAAAAACTTCTCGAATTCATAGAGAAGCCATTAAGTAGTCGGAGGGGTAGCTGGTGGATTAGATGCAGCATCAGTAGTAGTTTCTGTAGAGGCCTAGTTCGCCCAGGATGGCTTGCCGTTCTTGATCCAGCACCTATCTTCAGTGTAATTATCACGACCACACTGGTTGCAGTAGCGAGGACCAGTAGCTTGACCTCGTCTAGGAGAAGTAGAGGAGCCTCGGCCGCCAGTAGGAGGCAGACGTCCGCCACGACCACGACCTCGACCGCGGCCACATCCATAATCAGCAGTGCGAGCAACTAGAGCAGGATGCTCAATAACAGGAGTGGATGTCACAGATGGTAGCCATTGAACTCTCTTGAGGACGTCGCGACGGGGTCGTTGGATAAAATTTGGTCGACTACACCAGAAAAAGTAGGTAGGGAAGCCAGAAATTGAACCAGTGTAGTTCATTGCGCTGCTTCTGGGCCTCTTTGATGTCACCAGTCAATGGATGGTAGATTCCATACTCATTCCAGAGAGCAGAGCATTGGTTGTAGAAGTCCTGAATGGAAGCATCAGAAGAGAACTCCTTGGCTAGGTTTTTGAAAATTTCAAAAACCTGTTTAGGATTTTGCTGATAGGAGTAGACATGAGAAAGCTAGTCCCACATTGCTTTAGCATCATGAAGACATAATAGGGACTGACTAATGCGTAGATCGGTGCTATTGAGAAGCCATGACATAACACCAGAGTCGTCTTTGGACCATTGAGCATAAGCTTATTTACTCTTTTCATCAGCAGTAGCAGCAAGGGCAATAGGAGGATCAGTGGTAAGATGGGAGTACCGCCCTTGAGCCTTAACATAGAGGACAAAGGACGCCGACCACATATGATAGTTCGTCTGGATAATGCGGAAAAAGGTCTTGTATTATTCGATGATAAAAGAATATACAAGAGTCTCTATATAATACACAAAAGAACCACAGGGTCTAGAGATAACCCATGTGGGATAAAACATAAGTGTAAAGGAAAAGAAAAAATAGAAAATAGACTAAGTGTAAAAGAGAAAAACACAGCAAAGTCTATCTACTAATACTCCCCCTCAAGCTGGAGCATAGATGTCAATCATGCCCAGCTTGGATGTCATATCAGTGAAGCGCTTCTTCGGAAGAATCTTTGTGAAGATATCAGCAATCTGCTCATCAGTATGAATGTAAGGGGTAGAAATCTGACCAGATAGAACCGCCTCACGAACAAAGTGACAGTCCACTTCAATATGCTTCGTGCGCTCATGGAAGGTAGGGTTGCTAGCAATGAAAGTGGCTGCTTTATTATCACTAAACATAGGAATGGGAGCCAAGTCTGAAAAACCAAAATCTGTCAGAAGGCTTTGAATCCAGAAGAGCTCGTAGGTAGTATGTGCCATGGCGCGATATTCAGCTTCAGCACTAGAGCGGGCAACCACAGCCTGTTTTTTGCTCCTCCATGTGACTAAATTGCCCCCAACAAAAGTACAGTATCCAAAAGTGGAGCGGCGATCAACCTTGCTCCCAGCATAATCAGAATCTGAGTAGCCCAGTATCTTACAGTGCCCATGTTTTTTGTAGAGAAGCCCTTTTCCAGGAGAGTTCTTCAAATAGCGCAGAATATGGCAAACAACATCCCAATGACATTGTCGGGGTTTGTCAAGGTAGCGACTAACCAATCCGACAGCAGCAGTAATGTCAGCTCGTGTGACTGTGAGGTAGATAAGCTTCCCGACCATTCGTCTGTACTGATGAGTGTCAGGATATGCAGGAGAGGCTTGATCATCCCAATCAGTGTTAGGATCAAGAGGGGTGCTAGAAGGCTTAGCACCTAGGAGTCCAGTCTCAGATAACAAGTCCAGAACATACTTCCGCTGAGAAAGACACAGTCCTGCAGAAGAGCGAGAGACCTCTATCCCAAGAAAGTAGCGTAAAGAACCGAGGTCTTTAGTAACAAAGTGCTTTTCAAGATACCACTTAGTTGCCTGAATACCTGCTGCATCACTCCCAGAGAGTATAATATCATCAACATACACAATAAGAATAATAATGCCAGTTGTGGATTGTTTAACAAAAACAGAGTGGTCCGACTGAGAGCGGCGAAAAGAATAATCCTGGAGAATAGTGCTAAGTTTGTCAAACCACGCACGTGGACTCTGTTTGAGGCCATAGATAGCTTTTTTTAAACGACAGACTTTAGATGGCTCCCCCTCACAGATAAAGCCGGGGGGCTGAGACATGTAGACTTCTTCATGTAGATCGCCATAGAGAGGCATTTTTCACATCGAGCTGGTATAACGGCCAATCAGAATTAACAGCAACAGAGATCAGAATCCTTACAGAATTAAGTCGTGCCACATGAGAGAAGGTTTCAAAATAATCAACCCCATATGTCTGAGTGTATCCTTTAGCAACCAGTCTGGCTTTCAGGCACTCGACCGTACCATCAGGCTGATATTTCACTGTGAAGACCCAGCGACACCCAACTGGCGGGCAATCAGTAGGAGGATCAACAAGAGTCCAAGTATGACGATCAGTAAGAGCCGTCATTTCTTCTTCCATTGCCTGACGCCATGCTGGGATTTTAAGAGCCTGAGCAGCAGTCTTAGGGACAGAAATAGCAGACAGAGCAGCAGTAAAGTTAGCAAAATTAGAATTCAAATGAACAGACGTAAAAAAATTCCCAATTGGATGTTTCGTACAAGCACGTGTCCCCTTTCTCAGACTAATGGGAACATCAAGGTCAGAAAATACCTGCGGAGGTGGCTGATCTGGCGCAGAGGACGTGGACGATGGAGAGGCCATAGAGGGAGTTGTTGGCTTTGGTCTTCTGTGATAAACCTGCAGAGGGGGCTTCTCACTTGTAGATACAGGAGCAGGGCTATCATACTCATCATCCACCATAGGTAAGGGCGTATCAGTCAACAAATCAGACGTAAGAGCAGAACCCTCCGAAGAGAAAAATGGCATGTGTTCAAAGAATACCACATCCGCAGATACAAGCCATTTATGTGAAGCAGGATCATAACACCGATATCATTTCTGAGGGCGGGAATAGCCCAAAAAAACACACTTGGTGGCCTTGGGATCTAATTTAGTAAGACCAGGTCTAAGGTTCTTCACAAAGCATGTGCTCCCAAAAATACGCGGTGGTACAGCAAACAGTGGTAGATCAGGGAAAAGAATTTGAAAAGGGATTTTATTGTGAAGTACAGAGGAAGGCATGCGGTTTATGAGATAGCAAGCAGTGAAGATTGCCTCAGGCCAGAATTTGTGAGGAACATGGTAGTGAAAGAGAAGTGTGCGGGCGACCTCAAGGAGATGGCGATTCTTACGCTCAGCGACACCGTTTTGTTGTGGGGTATAAGCACCGGAAGTGTGGTGAATGGTGCCCTGACGTTTACAAAAAGACTGAACAGAAATTTGCACAAATTCCAAGGCATTGTCTGTGCGAAAAATCTTGATGGGCTTAGCAAATTGAGTCTAAATTTCCGCAAAAAACTCAGAAATTTTTTTAACTACAGTAGATCTGTCTGTCAGTAAAAATAACCATGTGGTTCTGGAAAAATCATCAATAAAACTTAAGAAATATTTGAATCCAGAAACGCTAGGCACAGAACACGGTCCCCAAATGTCAGCATGCACAATGTCAAAAGGGGCTTTAGAGCCAATACAACATTTTGCAAAAAAAGTAGAACGGTGTTGTTTGCCCAATTGACATGTTTCACAATAAAATCTAGTGCTAGCAGCAGTCGGTAGTAAAGCCTTCAACTTCTCAGCAGATGGGTGGCCCAGACGGTAATGCCACTGAATATCAGGAACTGTAGATGTCAGGAAAGCAGCTGGCTTCGGCTCGTCTAAATAGTATAATCCATCCGGTCCCTCATGGCCTGAACCAATCGTCGTCCTCGTACGTAGATCCTGAAACAGAACACCATCCGGGTCAAATGTAATAGCACAACGAAGACTTTTTACCAGTTGACTGACAGATAGTAAATTCAGAGGAAATTTGGGCACATATAGCACAGACTGCAGAGGTAGAGTACTAGTAGAAGTGATATCTCCAATGCCACAAACAGGAGATTTGGAACCATCAGCAACCGTCACAGGCGGTATAAGAGAAGTCTTGCGCATAGTAGAAAATAAACTAGCAGTACCAGAGATATGTGCAGTCGCACCAGAGTCGATCACCCAAGGGCTTTTACCAGTCGTCGTCAGGAGAGCAGCGCCATTCTCAGGAGAGTCCGCAGAAGTAGAGGCAAGGCGGGCTTGAAGCAGTTTCTCAAACTCGGAGCGAATCCAATCAGCAGTAGGGTCAGAGGCAGCAGAGGTAGATGCAGGTTGTTCAGTGGTAACCTGGTTCGCCCAGTCAGGTTTACCATATTTTATCCAGCAGTGGTCTTCATTGTGATTAGTACACTTGCAGTGAGTGCAGTAGCAGGGCTCCCCTGACTCCGAGCCAGAACCACGTCCAGGTGCAGAAGAGCGGCCACCACGACCACGGCCACGACCTCGGCCGCGACCACGAAAGGAATCCGCAGAACGGACAGCAAGTGTTGTTCCATCAGAAGTAGAGAGCGTCAAAGAAGGAAGACGCTGGACCCGCTTGAGGACGTCCCGAAGAGTAGGTAACGGGTCACTGGAGAGGATCTAATCCACGACCCCAGCAAACGAAGTAGGAAGGCCAGCCAGGAACTGAACAAGCATGAGCTCATTCCGCTGACGATGTAGTTCTTCAAGATTCGCAGTCAGAGGATGATAAACCTGAAACTCGTCCCACAGAGCACAACACGAGTTGTAGTAGTCTTCCACAGAGTCAGATGTCGAGAAGTCTTGTTTCGCAAGCTTCTTGAAAATTTCAAACACCTTCTTGGGGTTCTGTTGATGAGAGTAAACATGGGATAGGTGATCCCACATTTCCTTAGCAGTCTGAAGGCGAAGCAGAGAGTGGTTGATCTTAGCATCAACGCTGTTGACCAGCCAGGCCATAACCCCATAATCCTCCTTGGACCAGAGATCATAAGCTTGCTTAGTCTTGTCATCAACAGTAGCAGCAGGTACAGCAGGACCCTTGGTAGTCAGGTGCGAGTGGCGCCCGTGTGCTTTCACGTAGAGTTCGAATGAAGCAGCCCATAGGTGATAGTTGGAGCCATCCAACTTAACAGAAGTAACACACAAAGACCGTGGTAAATATGAAGTCGCCATGAGAGTAGAAGCAGACAGTCAGCTGCACGAGCGCAGGGCAGACAGTAGAATCAGTAGGCAGCAGGAAGTGTCCAACACATGGACCAGCAGCAGCAGATAGGAGATCCGATCATGGACCTCAGAAACCCTCACGGGGCAGAGATAAAGAAGCAGAACCTATGCCAACATGGAGAAACAATTACTCCACCATGTGGCGCAGGCAGGCAGATCCGGATGTAGCTTTTAGACCCTCAACGTGCCAGAACTGGAAAGTGTCGGGGCTGTACGTAACGGATTTAGAAAATGAACGGAGACCGAAAAGGGAACTTGTGGTTGTCTAGGCCACAAGGATAGAGGTGGTGAGGATGTGGGGGTGTGGTGGAGGGTTGTGGGTGGTGTAGGGGCCGGGAAATTGGTGGTGGTGGTGGCTGTTGGTGGCGGACAACAAGTACTGTAGCGCCGCAGTACTGTAGCAGCGGGAAGAAAGGAGATGGGGCGGTGGGCAGGGAAAGAGAAGAGAAGGGCTGCGGTGGTGGTAGGGTAAGGAAGGAAGGGAGGAGGAGGAAGGACGGCGGCGGCAGGGAGAAAACTGCAGGGGGGGGCGGCGGCGGTGTGGTGGTTGACAGCGCAGGGGTAGGTTAGGGTAAGGAGGGGGGAAAGAATTAGGGTGGATCTTGTTGCTCAGATACCATCTGGATAATGCGGAAAAAGGTCTTGTATTATTCGATGATAAAAGAATATACAAGAGTCTCTATATAATACACAAAAGAACCACAGGGTCTAGAGATAACCCATGTGGGATAAAACATAAGTGTAAAGGAAAAGAAAAAATAGAAAATAGACTAAGTGTAAAAGAGAAAAACACAGCAAAGTCTATCTACTAATAGTTCGAACCATCGAGCTTGACAGTAGTAACACACAGAGAGCGAGGACGCTCAACTGAAGCCATTACGAGCAGAGGCAAGCAGTAGTGGCAGTGCAACAACAACAAGCAGTGCATAAAGAACCCACTATGAGGCAGTAGTAACAGTAGGGATCTGACTCATCAGATAAGAAGAAACTGATGTCTGGCAGATAGACTGATAAATGAACCTACACCGTAATGAGGAAGATCAATATCCCATCATGAGGCGCAGGCAGAGAAAAATGGGAGAGTTAGAAGACTCTCAACGTGGGATGGCTATGGCTGTCCGGAAGATTGCACGTGCGAAAAGGGAGGAGAGGGAAACCCGAGAGAAAGAGGGAAGCAGTAGGATGGTGGAGGGAGGAAGGTTTGGTGGCTGTGGTAGAAAGGAGAAGGGACAGTGGCTGTGGTGGAAGGAGGAGAGGAGGGGCAACGCGGGGTGGGGGTGGTGGTGCGACGGCGGGAGGGAGAGGGGTGGAAGGGAGGCGGCGAGGGTGGAGGAGGAGAGGGGTGGTGTCGGCGGCGACGGGAAGGGGGGGTGCTGGAGGCAGTGGGTGGTGGGGTGGTGGTTGTTGTCGGCGTCGGGGGGGGGGGCGAAGACTCGGGGCATAGGGGCAGGGTGGGAAAGAAAGAAACAGAGAACTGGACCTGCTCTTGATACCATATAGAGAAACTGGGAATTGCTTATTAAGTGAGTAAAATAGTGTACACTACCGTCTCTTATATAACATAAGAGAATAGAGACTAAAGCAAAGATGAGCAATATGGGACTAAACTACAGAAGTGAAAGCATAAGTGAGGCACATGACACTCAACAAAACACAACATATCTCTGTACGTCAAACAGGAGTTTATTTCCATTACTTATAGGTCAAGTCATGCAGTCTTATAAAAAGCCAACCTTGGGGCGTTTGTTTAGGCGGTGGAATATGGATTGAATTTTAAGAATTGTCGTTTATCTTCTTCGTTCTTCTTCTTCAAGGTGTTCCACATCAAGTGGTATCAGAGCCAAACCCTAAACCATTAGGGTACGTCCCCTTCTCTTCTCTCCCTCCCACCACCTACTTTTTTTGTGATGTCTTCGCCCCTTCTGCCCAATCCTCTACCTGCAGCCATAAACTACCAACCATTATATCAACACTATCAACAACAAAGCCTCCAGTTAAATTCAAACCACCAACCACTACATCAAAACTGCTGCATCAACTCCTCATCCCTATACCCCATCCTGTAGAAAGGCTCCTGCACCCGACCACCTCTCCGACTTCCATCTGCTTGTCTCTCCGGTACGAAAACCATGCTCGCCCTACATCCTCGCCTTCTTCCACAACTCCAGTAGTTTTTTTCCTTTTGGTATTGCACTGCTGCCTCCCATCATCTTGCTTCTACCTAGCATCCGCCAACCGACATCACACCTGCGCTCCAGCCTTCTCAGAACTCTGCAATCTCCACCGGCCCACACCCCTCACAATGTCCAGAATCCCGACCCCGTTGATCTATAACCGCAACCCCACCACCTTCCCTTGCCCAACACAAACCATCATCCAATCTCACTTTCCGCTAGCCATTTTTGATTTCCCTATTCCACCTACTCCCTTCTCCTTTCTGGTTTCCCTGTTCTCCCCCAACAACGAGCATGATTATTGGTTTGACTAGATAATTTTCCTTTCCTAGACGACACTCGCCCCCTTTCCTTTTCCTGTGAAACGACGACCAGTAGAGTTCCCTCATCATCTCTGTTGACTGTCTTATTCTTCTTTGACCCGTCTTCCCAACACCCATTCACCCACACACACCGCTCTTCACGTGTCCATGCCAACACCCGCACTATACCAAACGCTACCCCAACACCCCTCCAATTTAACCTAGCAACCCGATGCTACCCCAACACCCCTCCAATTTAACCCAACAACCCGACGTCAACTCTTGTAAACCAACCCTACCTTATCCAGATCCCTACAACATTAAGCGGCAACGCCTCAAGGCTTCTAGAAAGATCCGTGGGCCGAGTACACGGATCAACCTTCCTTCTGAGACACCTCCTTCTACATCAACTTCAAGGAGGTTTTCTTCTCTAGAATATCATGGTGACTCTTCAACAAGTCGACAACAGGGTGGACGGAATTCTTTCAATTCTGGCAGATATTAAACGTCGACTGGATGACTTTTCACAGAAGCAAGACAAATATCTGCAACATCTAGCCAATAATAATGGGATGTAATTCTTGAGTAAGGAAAAAAAATAGCTTACTCTGTACTCTAGCCATGTCAAGACACAACACATGAAGATACCGGAGTTCTATGGTGAGCGTGACTCCAACATTGTGCTTGACTGGTTGCACTGTGCTGACAAGTACTTCCAGATATCCAAAACCATGGGTGATGCAACTAAATTCCTGATCACCACTAAAAAGTTACAAGGGGTTGCCTTAGCATGGTGGAATAACCGACATCTAGTCGAGCCATACTTGTCAAGGCGCGCGCCTAGGCGTCAAGGCGCCCCAGGGCTGTGCCTAGGCGAGGACGCTTTATTATAATGCTACAGTGACCTAGTTTTGTGGGTCTAGTTGTATATTTACTTATTTTAATGTTTGATATGGCTACACCAATGCTCAAAATTAATAGTGTTGCCTATTTTATGTGCCAAATATCACTTTTTAATTGGATCTAATACTCTTTTTTGGGTTTGACTGGATCTAATACTCTTTTTTGTTTGACTGGATCTAATACTCTTAGTACACATTTGATTTTTCTTAGTTTGCACCTTCAATTCAGATTGTACTAAGTAGCTATGCTATGAAGGATAGTGATTACATTACTTAATATTTGTAGCTATGTATGACAATAGATATATATTTATATGTTGATCACTCTTACATTCTTTACAATAATTATTTTCGTGTCCTTGACATTCTTGTCAAATGATAATATATTAGAAATGTAATTGGTTATTTTTTCATACAATAAAATATATATATATATATATATGGAGAGATCGACTATAAATATGTAGATAACTACATATATAAATACACAATGTGTGTATATGAGTGGGGAAAAATCATGACACATGTATATATACATAAAATATATACATAAATTATTATTTTTAAAGGTCGCCTAGGCGACGCCTAGTCGCGCCTAGGCACAAGGCTTCCGGCCCCAACGCCGTGTCGCCTTGCCGCCTTAACAAGTATGAGTCGAGCCCATCTACACATGGAGGGGACTATATCCTTTGTTCGTGCAACAATTCTTACCTCGGAGTTACAAGCAACAACAAGTCAACAATAGGGTGGGCTCCTTCCAATTCGGGAGGACATTTGACTTCATTTAGACGACTTTGAACCTGAGGATGCACCTCCTTTGAGTGACCAGAGCCACGACAATGCAAACGAGGTTGATGAGAAAGATGATAAAGATGAAGTCCCCACTGTAATCTAGTAACTGACAAGGATGATTCAGAGACAATGCCTTCACCACCTCTAGTAAAGGATGGCGTCAACAGTTCGAACAATACTGATGTAGTTCCCATTCGTTCCCCGATGCTTCCTTTAGTGGATGCTGATGTCAACCTTGTGCCACGCCAATTATCAAAGCCATTATCATTTGTGGCACCCAAAAACATCTATTCTCTTCCAGTTTATGATGGCTACACTTCCATCGGACATGCTTTGAGTCAATTAATGCGGATGTGTAAGACCTATTCAAGATTCCTAGTGTTTCTAGTTAGAAATACTTTCTCGCTTTTATTGATGATTTCTCTAAGACTCTTTTGGTTTTTTTCCACTTTGTTGGAAATAACGAATAGATGATATGTCGAAAATGTGTTTGATACAAGAGGAACTCTCTTCTATATATAGGAGTTTGGGTGTACAATCCCAAACTTGGCGAAACTCTACTGAACAGACCAACTTATTGGACTGTAAGTTATATGGGCTTATAGACACATGCCCATATTACATGACTTAATATATTATTTTCTTCCTAACTTGCTTAAACAATGTTATCAAGACTAGACCGGTCGTCGAACCGGTGAGGCCACTAGTTCCCGTTTAACCAGTTTGACCTATGGTTGAACCGGTTCTAGCAGTAACATTTATAATACATAAAAAATAACATTAGTATGCTAAAAATATAGGCAAAATATGAAATAGTTCAACTATGATGAAGGTATAAGTACATTTTTTGAGACACATAATAGAGTAATAACCTCAAACATCACAACATACTAATATTTCATACAAAATAATACTTCAAATCCAAATTTCATTCACACAAGATGATCCTAAACATAATTAGACCCCTTAACATCCGATAGAGTGGAAGTTCTTGTGAAAGTTAGGGCTGGGAAAACCAGGGGTGTGGCTTTTCGGTTGTGTCTATGCCCAAAAATGGGTCATGTGTTGAGAGGTGGGGAGGAAATTATAGTCACAACTTCTTCACACAAATAATTTTTTTTTCTGAACTTAAGACCCAATTTGACTTTCACCGTAAAAATTCTTTGAATCGGCAACACTTTTGAGTTTGTCCAATATGATCTCACCAACTTCTACAAGACCAAGGAACTATCCACTAAACATCCTACTCTTATACCCCTCATAAAATGGTATTTCTGACACCTTTTAGATATTGCCCGAACTACTATGGTCTGTTCTTGCATTCCCCAACATTTTTTTGTTAGAATCTTTTTCACTGCATGCTTCCTGACAAATAGAATGCCTTCTTTTGTTCTCAACAACAAAGTCCCTCTTTTTCATCCTACACCCGATGGAGAAACCCTTTCCTTTACCCCCCCAAATTTTTGGTTGCACATGCTTCACCAAAATTTTGATCCCCAACCATGATAAATTTTATTTCCATGCTACTAGATGCATCTTCCTTCGTTATTCCCTAATGTAGGATGGGTATTAGTGTTAGGTTCATGTTGGATACAGATGGATTATTAGCTCGAATGTGGTCTTTTTTGAAACCACACCTCTATTAGCTTTGTTGTTTGAAAGCCTTTGGCATTGCTCCAACATTGGAGACTCTGTCACCCCTCTAATTAACACAAAATCTTCTATTCTAAGTTTTTGGTTGTACATGCTTCACTAAAATAATGAGCCATGACCTTGATAAAATCTCTCCTTAACCCACCAAATGCATCTTCCTTGGTTATTCCCAGACACAAAATTGGAGTTATTGTTATGATCTTGATGTATGCAAGTGAAGTCTCAATTTTGATGTGGTCTTTTTTCAAACCAAACATTACTTCTAAAAGACATGAGAGCCTGTCTCCCGATCTAATGAACAAGACCATACGTTCAGTTACTTGTTTTTGTTCCCAAGGAACACATACACCATCGGAAAGCCACAACAATTGTATCAAAATCGTTGAAAAAGGACAATCAAACCTCTGTCCCTGACTAACTCATCACCTCGACACAAGGATCCTCCGAATCAAAGTTAGGTTGATGATACTTCTGTTGCATTCATTAGTTTACATAAATATATTATTGATTGCCAAGGACGATGAAATATACCACTTATAATATTACTAAACACTACACTCAAGATAGACTCATTCCTCTATTTTCCATCTTCACCATTGTATTGCTCAACTTCCACACACCACATTTGATGCCTTCTCTGATTATGGTTGGAGAAAGGATAGAAAGAAGAAATTGTAGCATTCTTGAAACAACACACATGGGTTCTTGTAGATCCACCTTTTCACTGCACTATAGTTGGGGTTGTTGGATTTTTGATATGAAGTATCATGTAGATGGTAATACTGAGTGTATGAAAGGCTGACTAGTGGCTAAATGTTATATTCAAACATACAACATTGACTAATTTGAGACTATCACCGGTTGATTGTCTTATTTCAGTGCAGACTATGATCTTTGTGGTTGCTAATCTTGATTGACCTTTTCTACAACTCAATATCAAGAATGCCTACTTATATGAAGACTTAGAGGAGAATGTTTTCATCGAGCAACCTCCCAAATTTTTTAATTTGGGGTTCTCAGAAAGTTTATTAGACTACACAAAGATCTCAAATAGAGTCCTCATGCCTGGTTTGGAAATTGATGAAATCATTCTGAAGACAAGATTTCGTCAGTCCATTCTGCAGTGTCGCTCGTTGCTAAAAAGAGGGAATCTGGTATTGTTGTTCTACTTGTATATGTCGATGAAGTCATCTTATCTAGGAGCAATGCCAAAGGCTTTCAAACAACAAAGCAAGATTTGTGCAAGCAGATCGTTACAAAAAATCTTGGAAAGTATGGAATTCTCTAGGTATTCAAGTCGCTCACAGTGCATCTGTTATTAGCCTATCACAACAGAATTGTGTTCTTGATCCTCTCAGTGATACTAAAACATTTGTAATCAAACCGAAAAAACACCTCCTAGACACCAATATTCCCTGAAATGATGATTGCCCACTTGCCTTCCTAGATAATTAGAGATACAGGAAATTGGTAGTCAATGTCATGTATCTTACCATGACTCATCTTGACATTAGTACATTTTTGAGCATAGGGAGTTGTTACCTTGAAAAACCTAGGTATTGTTATTAGATTGTTGTGTGACATGTTCTTTGATATCTTAAGAACTTTGAAAGGATTGAATCACTGGAAGAATGGCCACTGTAATATCACGTGTTTCTCTGTCTTATACTATGCTGGAAGCTGGATATCAAAATCTGGATTCTCTACCTCTGTTGGAGGAAATCTGGTCACATGGTGGAACAAAAAGCAGTATGTTGTTGATCGGTCTAGTGTAAAGGCTGAATGTAGGGCAATGGCCCATACTACATGTGATCTGATCTCGATTGAAAATTTCATTTATAATCTCAACTTAAATATGGCTTAGATGCCTATTTACAATAACAATTTTGTGACTATAATCACCACTGATAATCCTATATTCCACAAAAGAACCAAGCACATTGAAATTGATTGTCACTTTGTACGAGAGGCATACATGACAATATGACCAGCACACCGATAGAAGATCAAAGGTATGAATTGCAGAATTTTTTTATCAAACCTTCAAGTAAAAAGGTGTATTCTACTTTAGTTGGCAAGTTGGGCATGATCGATATCTATGCCCAACTGAGGGATAGTGTTTATGTATTGGTCCTATAAATATCTTGTCTTATCTATCATTAGTGTTATATTTGTACTTTTACCTTAGTCCCATATTGCTAGCATATTTCTTTTATAATGAGTCTCCATCCTATATAAGGAGAGGCATATTTACTTTTCCATTCATTCCAGTATAGATTTTTTTTATGTGATATCAGAACAATATGATCTTCTATAAACCCTATCCCTCTACCTGACGCTAACCCTACTTCCCTCCATCCCTTCCTGTTTCCGCCACCCCTCCCTACTGCTGCCACCCCTCCTTGTCCTCCTCTCCCTACTGCTGCCACCCCTCCTTGTCCTCCTCTCCCTACCGCTGCCACCCTCCATCCCCATGCTGATTCCACATCTCCCCATCCTCCCTATTGATGCCCCCTCCCTAGCCTCCCTTACTGTTGTCGCCACCCCAGCCACCCCCAACCCCCTTGCTGCCTCCCACCTCCCCCAGAACCCATCTGTTATTGTTGTGCACACCCCAGCCCCCCTGTTGCCGCTACCACCACCACTCACTTCTCTTCCACTACTTCTCTTTGTCCTACCCCCTGCCACTACTGTTTTCCCTACAGTTGTTGCCCCTCACTTTTTCTCCCTCTTCTCATTGTTGTTGCACAACAATCCTAGCCTAAATCCTATCCAAGTTTGCTGCCACAAACACCACATATGTTCTTTCTAATCCCTACTCCTAGTGAGAAGTTTTTTTTTTCTTTTACCGGGGGTTTATCACCCATTTTGAGGTGCCACATGTATGTTTAATGACACTTTGACGTCTCCTTGTATTATATGTTGCCCTTGATACGAGCTTCCTTTTCTACTGCTGCTATGCGTGTTTAACCATGCCTCTAATCCATCTGGATTCCGATCTCTATAGATCGTGTGCGTGTCTTCTGTCCTTGGCTTTGGGATAAACTATGGCATGTAGCATAAATCTTTCGAGATCTATCCTAATTCTAGGATAAAGCTTCTTACTTGCCTAATGTTTCTCCCATCGAATCAGATGCTAAGGACAATTGCACGGTCAAAAGCGCGTACGCCACCTATAAGAAGGATAATTCTCTTGTTAAAAGTGATCACAGTTTTGCTGCATCTTCTAAATGTATGTAAATAGAGGAAGTAGATTGTGCAAATCATCAACTAAGTGAGTCACTTCGCCAAAATATTGCTTAAGCGAATTGTCTCCCTATTGCAGCCCATATAGCTGTACTATCATATCTTACATGTGAGAGAGGTTGTTTGAATACATAAGTTGAAGATGACACAGGTCCTTCACGTCTCAAAGTGGTTTGCAATATCTGCTATATGCAGTTGCATGTTATTCTACATCACACTCAGTGGAGTAGATTTGCATCATGTTGTTCCCATTTCACTCACAAATTAAGATCTTTTGGTGGCTCATAAGTCATATATTTTATGCGTCCTTGGCCCTTCAACCATATATTTATAGTACAACTCCATCAATTGTAATTCTTCTCATAAAGTTTTGGGATAGTGATCATCAAGTTATGAACTGTCAAGTTGCACGTGGGACTACAATCTTCTTTTCAGCCATTAGAACAATGGTGTGAAGAGAAGCCAAGATAGAGAGGACCCTTGAAGTCTCTTGGACAAGATAAAATAATAATCAGAATAAATCATAATGAAAACCCACTCATACAGACTCTCTAGCCGTGAAAAAGGCTTCTACTTATGTAACTCAGAGGAAACGATTGAGGAATAAGCCGTTGACCTCCAAAATTTCTATTGACGGGGTGGACGACCCCAAGGAGGACCCTTGAAGTCTCTTAGACAAGAAAAATAATAATAAGAAGAAACCACAATGAAAACCCACTCATACAGACTCTTTAGTCGTGAAAAAGGCTTCTACTACAATACCTCAGAGGAAAAGATTGAGGAATAAGCCGTTGACCTCCAAAATTTCTATTGAGGGGGTGAACGACCCCGAGGAAGGCCAATAGGTCATGGATATCCCTGTAGGAACTAGTTTGGAGGTAAGAGTCCCTTATCTCTGTCCTATTTCAACCAAAAATGGAGCAACTGTTACTACTGTCTATGGAGAAAGATAGTGAAAAAAAGAGGGGTCAAAAGTGAGAAAGGGCCTGAATAACACCTCCTCAAGGCCGCTAGGGTTGGGGAGGTCCAACCCAACAACCTCCTTGGACTATATCCTCCATAGGAAGGAGAATTCGCTCCTAGCATAGTGGGTGGCTATAGTTATCTATTGTAGCAAAATATTAACATGAGCAATTAGGGAAGGAAACAGAAACCCTAGACCAAACAAGGTTTCAATCTCACCTACTTTGATACCATGTGACTTGAGAAAATCCTTGACATCATGATACAATCAGGGTACTACATATTTATAAACAGAGTTCTTCATAGACTTTTCAAATAGGTCCCTGCTCTTTTTCTCACTAATACACATAGGTCCCTGTAGATATATTAACAGTATTAAATGACATACAAATCAAATAGGCTACACTAAAAGACATTGTATAATAGCAATAATTTGGTATACCAAATTGCCTATGAGCATGGATCACATGAATGAGGTACAACCACACAAAATGAAAATAGTAATAATCAGTTCAAGTTTGAAAGTGGAACACTTAAAGAGGTATTATGATTAATAACTCTATAATTAAGAAGAGGAAGTACTGCACCAAAATATGAACAACATAGATGAATTCTGTGAATTTATAAACCTCTATGTAACATGTTCAGTAGCAAACATTATTATAGTAAACAGAAAAAAATTCATGCAAAGAGAACAAGGGGACGCAACTGACTCACTGTAATTTATAGACAAAAAAGTAACAAGGTTTACTCACCTTGAGGGGCCACCCTCTCCTTCACCTAGAAGCATCTCTGTATAGTAAACAAGGAAAAAAAATCATGCAAAGAGAACAAGGGGAGACAACTGACTTGGACAAAAAAACAATGAGGTTTACTCGGTATTAGTATATATGGTTCACACTTTATGCTTTGTTGAGTGCTTTAGAGTTGTCCTTATAGAAATATTGTGTTATTTTCTGCTTCTACTGTGTTATTTTCCTTTGTATTAGTCCCATATTGCCTGCTTGTATGTATGTCTTACTCTCCGTTGCTATATAAGAGAGTACCATGTAAACCTTTTTACTCACTAAATAAACAACACCTTTCCACTTTATATGGTATCAAGAGCAGGTTAATTTTTCCACCCATCAGCCCTCCCATGATGTAAGCCCCCCCCCCCCCCCCCCCGCCGCCGCCCCCCACCCCCCTCCTCCACCGCAACCCGCCTCCACCCCAGGCGCCCTCCCCTTCCCCTTCTCTCTAGCCGCCGCCGCCCCACCCCCCCCCCCAGCGCCGCCGCCTCCTCCCTCTCACCCCAACGCCGCCACCTACCTCCCGCCCACTCCATCCTCCGTCCACCCATCCCGTAGCCACCTCCTCTCCTCCACAACCTACCACCTCCAAGCCCTCTCTCTTCTTTGGGGTCCTTCGCCTCCGGCCGGCGGCCACTGGTTTTTACCACCCCTTTCATTCTACGTTCGGGTGCTCGTCAGATCTACATTCGGACACCCACTGGCTGGTTGAGTTGAGAGTCTCTCCGGACCTTCGTTCTTTCTGCCTGCGCCTCATGGTGGAACGTTGAGCTTCCCTCATGACGGCGTAGGTTTCTCTATGCATATTCTGCCCGGTACGGGTCTTATGATCTGACACGTCAGATCTCTGTTGCTGCTATCTGCCCTTTGTGGGTTTCTGCTCTACTCTGCTTCTGCGCCGACCCGCCTCTACCATGGCGTTCCCTGAGCCCCCCCGGTCTCTGTGCGTTACCACAGTGAAACTTGACGGTGGCTCCAACTATCATCTCTGGTCAGTGTCTTTTGTGCTATATGTCAAAGCACAAGGCCGATATCATCACCTTACGACTGAACCTCCTGCTGCTCCTACGGCGGATTCAGATGACAAAGTCAGACAGACTTACGCACAATGGTCCAAGGATGATTCTGGCGTCATGTCTTGGATCCTCAACAGTACTGAACCTCGTATCAGCCAATCTCTTCTCTGCCTTCATGATGCGAAGGCTATGTGGGATCAATTATCCCATGTTTATTCCCATCAGGAGAATCCAAAGCGCGTTTTTGAAATCTTCAAGACCTTGGCGAAAAAGGAGTTCTCGGCAGACATGTCTATTGATGACTTCTACAACCAATGCTCGACACTATGGAATGAGTTTGAACTCTACCACCCTTTGACGGCTGACATCAAAGTTGCTCAGAAACAACGCAATGAACTGCAACTGGTGCAATTCCTGGCTGCCCTTCCTGCCTCCTTCTCTGGTGTGGTTGACCAGATCCTCTCCAGCGACCCACTACCGACTCTTCGGGATGTTCTTAAGAGAGTCCAGTGTCTGCCATCCATGACTCCCACTCCTGTTGTTGAGCATCCTGCGCTCATAGCTCGCTCTGCTGATTCTGGCCGTGGCCGTGGTCGCGGCCGTGGCCGTGGTCGCGGCCGTGGCCGTGGTGGTCGTCCTCCTCCATCCGGAGGCCGCGGCTCTTCTGGACGTAGTGCTCTTTCCGGCCCTCGTTACTACAACTGGTGTGGCCGGGACAATCATACTGAAGATCGATGTTGGATTAAACACGGCAAGTCGGCTTGGGCTAACCAGGCTGCCACAGACGCTGTTGCTGACTCTACTGCTGACCCACCTACTGCTCCAGCAAATGCCGACTGGTTACGCTCGGAGTTTGAAAAGATGTTCCAGGAACGTCTTACGCAGATGCCATCCTCATCTACTTCTGGACCTTCTGCAATGCTAGCTTCTCCATCATCTGGTAACAAACAGTGGTGCATTGATTCAGGTGCCTCCACTCATATGGCTGGTGATCGTCACTTATTTTCCAGTCTCAATAAATTTGTTCCTATAACTTCTGTTACTGTTGCGAATGGTTCCAAAACTGCTGTCCATGGCACTAACACGGTCCCGCTATCACCACAAATGCACCTGAAGTCTGTTTTATATATTCCAAAATTTCCTATTAATTTATTGTCCATCAGTAAGATGATTAAACAACTCAAGTGCTCTATTAAATTTGATCCTTCTGGCTGTGTTTTGAAGGATCTCCGCACGAAGACGAGGATTGGTTCGGGTCGTGAAGGACCAGATGGGCTATATTACTTGGATGGACCCCCTTCTGCTGCAGCTCTGCTTTCTACTTCAGTGACAGGATTACAGTGGCACTTTCGCCTGGGCCATCCATCGGCTGCCAAACTGAAACATTTATTTCCTGCTTTATCCGAAAAAACTTTTTCTTGTGAAACTTGTGTTTTGGGCAAACAAACTCGATCTGTTTTTCCTGCTAAGCACATTATTGCACCTAAAGAAATCTTTGATTTGGTTCATGCTGATATTTGGGGACCATGCTCTGTTTCAAGTTTGTCTGGTGTGAAATATTTTATGACCTTTATTGATGATTATTCTCGCACCACATGGTTATTTTTGCTTAAAGGTCGGGATACAGTGTTAGATACTATTCGCACCTTCTTTGCTGAAATTCAAACTCAATTTAATCGCCCCATTAAAATTTTTCGGACTGACAATGCTCTGGAATTCATGCAACACTCTGTTACATCCTTTTGTGCTGACCGAGGGACCATACATCAGACTTCTTGCCCTTACACTCCTCAACAAAATGGCGTTGCTGAACGGAAAAACCGCCATCTTCTAGAAGTTGCTCGCACCCTTCTCCTACACTATAAAGTACCCCAACATTTCTGGCATGAGGCTGTATCTACAACATGCTATCTTATCAATCGCATGCCTTCTTCTTTTCTGCAAAATCAGGTCCCATACACTATTTTGTTTCCTGATAAACCCTTATTCTCTCTGCCTCCTCGCATTTTTGGGAGTACTTGTTTTGTCAAAAACCTTCGACTTGGCCTTACTAAACTTGATGCTCGCTCGGTCAAATGTGTTTTTCTGGGATACTCCCGTACTCAGAAAGGGTACCGCTGCTTTGATCCTATAAAGAAACAGTGGTTGGTTAGTGCGGATGTGACATTTTTTGAGCATATGCCTTACTTTTCTACCTCTGGTGAAAAATTGTCGGATGACATTTTGGCTCCCACACCATTACCTTTAGTTGTTGACGAACCTCCTACTGATGATGTGCCTCAAGAGCGCCCTTTGCAAGTCTATCGGCGCTGGTCAAAGGCCGCTACTTCTTCTGAAGCCCCGGCCGAACCAACTCCTGCGTCTGCGGATGATCTACCTTCAACTGAGGTATTTTCTGACCTGGATATTCCTATCAGTCTACGGAAAGGCATTCGCTCCTGTACTCAGCATCCTATCAGTAATTTCTGTTCATTTGACAATCTGTGTAATAGCTTTACGTGTTTTACTGCTGCTTTGTCTGCTGTGACAATTCCTAAATTAGCTACAGAGGCACTCTCTCATCCTACATGGAAACATGCTATGGAGCAAGAAATGCAGGCACATTGTTATCAACGGACTTGGGATCTGGTTGATCGTCCGTCCTCATGCCAAACTGTTGGATGCCGCTGGATTTTTACTATTAAATATCAACCGGACGGTACCATTGAACGCCTGAAGGCCAAATTAGTTGCAAAAGGATATACTCAAACATATGGGGTTGATTATTTTGAAACTTTTTCTCCAGTGGCCCGCCTTAATTCTGTTCGAATCCTGATATCTGTTGTTGTAAATAAAGACTGGCCTTTGTATCAACTTGATGTCAAAAATGCCTTTCTCTATGGAGATCTACAGGAGGAAGTCTACATGGAGCAACCTCTGGGTTTTGTTGCTCAGGGGGAGTCTGCTTCTAAAATATGCAAACTCAGAAAGACAATCCATGGTCTGAAACAAAGTCCACGGGCATGGTTTGACAAGCTTAGTCAGATCTTGATTACCTTTGGCTTTCGACGTTCTCAATCTGATCATTCTGTGTTTATTCGTAAAACTGCAGCAGGACTTGTCATTCTTATTGTATATGTTGATGATATTGTCTTATCTGGCAGTGACAGTGCAGGGATACAGGCAACCAAACAATATTTAGCACAACACTTCATCACCAAGGACCTAGGAAAACTACGATATTTTCTAGGTATTGAGGTTGATAGATATTCTGCAGGAGTATGCTTGTCACAAAGAAAATATGTTCTCGATCTCTTGCAAGAAACTGGTATGTTGGGTTGCAAGCCAGCCAACACTCCTCTGGATCCCAATATGAATTGGGATGATGATACTTCCCCACCTTATGTTGATCACCATCAATTTAGAAGACTGGTTGGCAAGCTTATATATCTGACTGTCACTAGGGCTGACTTGGCAGCTGCTGTAGGATTCATAAGCCGGTATCTTGATAAACCCCGGCAAGGCCACTGGGATGTTATCTGTCATATCTTACGCTATCTGAAAAGTTCTCCAGGGAAAGGTCTTCTGTACAAAAAACATGGCCACTGCAATTTATCTGGTTTTTCTGATTTTGACTATGCAGGCAGTCGATCTGACAGAAAATCTACATCTGGATATTGTACATTTATGGGAGGAAATCTAGTTACTTGGCGAAGCAAAAAGCATACAGTTGTTGCTCGGTCAAGTGCAGAGGCAGAATATAGAGCTATGGCTCATACTGCATGTGAGCTCCTGTGGGTCTGTAGCGTTCTGAATGAATTTGATATCACTTCTTCTAGCCCTATTCCTATGTTCTGCGACAATAAGGCGTCTATCTATATTGCGAGCAACCCCACCTTCCATGAAAGAACCAAGCATATCGAGGTTGACTGCCATTTTGTTCGGGAGAAAGTCCTATCTGGCCACATCTGCACTCCTTATCTCAGTACTGAGAAGCAGCTTGCTGACATCTTCACTAAAATTCTGCCTAAAACTCGCTTCCAGACTCTGATTGACAAGCTGGGCTTATTCGACATCTACGCTCCAGCTTGAGGGGGAGTATAGAAATACTGTGTTATTTTCTGCTTCTACTGTGTTATTTTCCTTTGTATTAGTCCCATATTGCCGGCTTGTATGTATGTCTTACTCTCCGTTGCTATATAAGAGAGTACCTTGTAAACCTTTTTACTCACTGAATAAACAACACCTTTCCACTTTATAGTCCTGACTTTAGATTTTCTTTTATCACATATTGCCTAATTTTATATCTCACTTACTCTCTTATCCTATCAAAGAGAGTAGCTTGTATTTGTTTTAGACACATCAAATAAAGTTTTTCTTATTCTATATTGTGTATTGGACGGCTACGATCCACCTTAATCCCTTCCATCAACCCTAATGCTTCCCATCCCTCTCCCACCCTAACCGCCACCCCCAACCTTCTTCCTGTCGCTGCTGCCTCCCCCGTCACCGGTCGCCGTTGTTGTTCCCCACCCCCTTCTTCCTGCTATTGCCCCCCTCCACCCTACACTCCACGCCGCCGCCCCTGTCTCCCTGCTCTCCAGCTCCCATTGCTGCCACCCGCTCCTTCTCCCCACCTCCACCCGCCAGTTGGCTCACCCCTCCCTCTTCCTTCCCCTTTTGTAGCCAGCCGCTGCCTCCCCTCCCTTTCTCGCCCATGTTGATGATGTTGAACCCTCCCCCGTCCAACCTACTCCTCCCGCAACCACCAACAAACCCCACCCTCCCTGCCACGACCACCAACAACCTTTTAGCTTCCTTCTTCCTCCCTTTCATCTCCCATCACTTTCTAAACTAGCATGTTGAAGATGTAAAAGTACCACCTTTTTTGGCTGCCTATGCCACATGGTGGAGCAAATCTCACACGGTGGTGGCATAGGCTTTTCTTCCTCTATCTGCTACCCCTACGCAGGGTTCTCAGATATGATGATCCAAATCTGCTACTTCCCTCTACTCTCCCTGTGCGGGTTTCTGTGATCTATTGATCTAGATTTACTATAGCTTTCTGCTGCTCCTATGTGAGTTTCTCAGATGTTGATCCAGATCTACTCTTGTTGTTGCTGCTTGTTAGATCTTTGTACCTGTCATCACTCTAGTTTAAATGGATACTACATATCCTCCACGGTTGTTGTGCGCTACGACCGTGAAGCTTAACAAATTGACTATCATCTTTGATCGACATCCTTCAAACTTTATATCAAAGCCCAAGGGCGCTATTCTCATATCTCTACTAGCTGCTAGAATCCTTCCTGATGCCTCGACTGATGAAAAAGTTAAGCAAGCCTATAATCAATGGTCCAAAGATGATTTCGGAGTCATGAGGTGGATGGCAAACATTGTCGAACCAAAGTTCAGTTAATCTCTCCTTCGCCTTCAAAATTCCAAAGCCATGTGGGATTACTTATCCCACATGTACTCTCACCAACACAATCTCAAGGTCTTCAAGATCTTCAAAAATCTGGTGAAGGAGTATTGAGTTGATGATTCTATTGAAGACTATTACAACCAATGCTCAAATCTCTAGGATGAGTACAAAGTGTATCATCCTCTCCTTAGATATCAAAGAAGTTCTACGACAACGAAATGAACTCTAGTTGGTTCAGTTCTTGGCTGGACTTCCTCCCACCTTTTCTGGTGTTATAGACTAGATCTTATCCAGTGATCCCTTGCCTACCTATAAAGGATATTCTCAAGCGCGTTCAACACCTTCCATCCATATCTTCCCAACCTGTTGCTTCTTCTGATCATTCGGTTCTTGCAGTCTGCTCTAATGATTCTGGTATAGGTTGTGCTCGTGGAGGCAGTTGCGGTAGTGGTGGTCGTTCTTCTGGAGCCCCTGGACGTGGTCCTCCACTTAGATCTGGACGAGGACAACCTCCTGCCAACTGCTTCAACACCTTTTGTGGGAAACACAAACCACACTAAAGACTGTTGCTGGGCAAAACACGATGAACCTGCGTGGGCGAACAAAGTCACCTCTAATGCTTCTGAAAATGACTACGTTGCTGCCTCCAGTTAACTTAACCCACGGTTGAGTGGATTCGCTTCAAGTTTGTAAAACTTCTTCATGATCGTCTGTTTTCACAGACATCTGCTCTACGAAGGTTCTTTTGCTTTACTTGCATCTCCTGCTACTTACTGTAAATATAAATGGGTCATCGACTCAGGAGCATCCGCTCATATCTCTGATTGTTGTTATCTTTTTACTGTCTTAACTAAAATAAATCGAGCCCCTCCTGTGATAGTAGATGATGGGACCATGGTGCAAGACTTCAACTTCGTGTCGACTTCACCAAGTGTGGAAGTGGAACTTCGAGGAAGTTTAGACGCAAACTTCGACAAACATCGATGCTGACTTTTGAAGAAAATGATGTAAATTGGAAGGAAACTTTGATTGAAAACTTCTAATTATTTTATACCTCTATCTTATAATTGTTAATTTAACACAAAAACACGATTCATGACTCTCTAGCCCTAGGTAGGTTGATAATACAATCTTTTGGTTGCAATGGTCAAACGTGCAATACACTAAAAATACAATTCAAGTGTTGAGCATATGTATTATATACAATATACAACCAAATAGTAGTTACAAGACCCTCCCTAGGAAATAGTGGCAACAACAAACATAGGAGTTGATATTAGAAGTTGGGAAGAGGGTTGGAGACAACACTTTTGTCTTATATTTCCGTTAGGGCACTAGTTAGGATTAATGTTCTAGGTCGGCTCAACTTCCCTCCAACGTCACCAACTTCGAAGAAACTTCGACAACTTTGTAGAAGTTAGGATGAAAATTCACAAAAAAAGTCAACTTCAAAAATAGGGAAACTTCGCCCTGATGTTTGGATGAGGCTGAAGTATTGGGGATTCGACTTTTCCCATGGTCGAAGTTTGAAGTTTCGGCGAAACTTCGCCCAACTTTGCTAAAGTTTAGTTCCATGGATGGGACTCCGTCTGAAGTACATGGTGTTAAATAGTGTTTTATTTAGCTCTTTATATTCACTTGTTATTTCCCTATTCTATGTGGACCTATATGTAATTGTTCATTTTATAAATATACGGGGTACACACATTGTGCACCCTAACCCTTATAGATAACTCAAGATGATATCAGAGTAGGTGCTCTAGCCGCCACCCTCTCTCTCTCTCTCTTCCCCATTGGCGCCACCCCGGCGCCCGCCGACTGCTACTGTTACCGTGGCACTAGCCCGCCGCCGCCGGAGGCCCTCCGTGTGTGGGGCTGGCCTATTAGTCCAACCCGCACGATTGTTTTTCGCTTCCGTCTTTTTGTGTTGAGGGTCTTTGGAGCCCTACCCCTTTTGTCTACCTGCGTCGGCACTTGAGCCGTCGGGTTCTCTGCTGCGCCTCGGCGTAGTCTACATGTAAGTTGGTCCTTCCAGTTGCTCTATCTGCCTGCTGCTGCCTAGCCGGAGGTTCTAGGCGGTTCTGACTCCTGCTGTTGTTCTCTACCTTTTTTGGGCTCGGCCTCTCTCATGGCTTCCTCCTGTGAGGACTTTCATCGTCAAGTGACTACTGTGAAGCTAGATGGGCGCAACTATCAACATTGGGTTAGCTCCATGGACATCTTTGTGAAGTCACAAGGAACGCATTCCCATTTGACTGAGGCCCCGCCTCTTGCTCCGCCCAGTGCTATCGAGTCCAAGGAGAAAAAGAACTATGATGACTGGGTCAAGGATGACTCAACTGTGATGACGTGGATTCTAAACAGTAGTGAAACTTACATCAGCGTTACTCTACTTCGTCTCCCAACTGCCAAGGAGATGTGGGATCAACTGGCCAGCACCTACTCGCATAGTAAGAATCCGAAGAAGGTGTTTGACCTGAACAAACAGTTGTCCCGTCTGCACTTCACTGGGCTCGATATTGTTGACTACTTTTCAACCTTTAAAGGCGTCAGGACTGAGCTTGAGAATCTTCATCCCTTATCTACTGATTTGGCCACGATGCAACGACAATGACAGGAATTCCAGGTTGTCCAGTTCCTCTGCGGCCTTCCTGACTCATATGCTGGTGTGGTTGACCAGATTCTCGCCAGTGATCCTTTACCCACATTGGAGAGTGCGTTTCAGCGTCTCCAATGCCTTCTAGCTTCCTCGTCAGATCTGCCTTCTGACATTGGTGACCCTACTGCTCTTGCTGCTTTGTGTGGCCGTGGTCGTGGTAAGGGTCGCGGTCGACCTTCGGATAACCGTTCTTCCGCTCCTGGATGGGGACGTGGGTCTCTTGGTCGTGGCTCATCTGCTGATTCTTCTGGAGGTGCCGCTACTCAGTAGTACTGTGACTTCTGTGGCTGCAACAACCATACTGAAAACAGATGTTGGAAGAAACATGTCACACCTGCGTGGGCCAATGCTGCGTCTGAGGGTGCTTCTCAGACACCTTCTGTTGCTACTGTGACTGCCTCCACTGGTGAGTTAATCTGCTCCGAGGTGGAACGTCTCCTACTTGAGAGGACTGGTGCTTCCTCCTCATTTACTGCTGAATCTGGAGCTCACGCTGCTACTTACACTGGCTGTGATTCTGCCTTCTTAAGTGCTCCTTCTTCTAGTGCTGGTAATACCAAATGGGTGATTGACGGGATGCACTGGAGCAGCCACTCATCTCTATGAGGGAGCGTGAGGACAGACTGCTCCAACAACTACTCCTTTACCGTGATTTGCCCGTTGACAAAGTAGATTTTGTGGTCTTGGACTATGAGGTCCAGACGATGGTTGACTTAGAAATAGAATTGGAACTGTATCTATGTCAGCAAGGATATATCAGTAGCTCGTCTTGTGTGAAAAATGTGCTTACCACGGCACTGACGTAGAATCCAATTGTCGTGAAGTAACACGAAAGCATGCGGAAAAATTCAAAACGATGGCCTAACCGGTACACATCCCACATGCTACTTTTACTTCAAGCAGTGAGATTTGGTTGAGCCCAACATCTCGCCCTTTCTCTACTTGGATATACTCATGGTGAGTAACATTTCCACACCTTAGTGTTTAGTTGAATCCTATAAGATGAGATGCATATGAGCCAAATGGGGTTGAAACCCAATACAATAAAAGACTAGTCTGCGGTCTGGTATCAATCTAGGAATAGAAAGAGGGCATGTGCTTTCATTTCAAAGAGTGAGAGGAGTCAACTGGTCGAGGTTGAGGTACAAAGTGACTCGACGCTTAGGGAGAGGAGTTGGAATTCTGCTATTCCCATTGATTGACTAGGACCTTTCTTGTCTTGGTGTTGGAGCCTCTTCTCATATCTCTTGCAACTGTTCTCTCTTTTATAGACTGTTTAAGCCTTGTTCTAAATCTGTTGTATCTGGAGTGGGTGACATCTTTGCTTAAGTCCTTCTGCGATTTGCTTTATATGTGCCAAATTTTCCGCTAAACTTGTTGTCTGTCAGTAAAATTGTACGCAATCTGAACTGCAGTCTGACCTTTGCACCAGGTACTTGTGTTTTTCAGGACCTTCACACGAGGATGAAGATTGGTGGGGGGCATGAAGGACCCGACAGACTTTACTACTTGGATGAGTTGAAACGGATTGGCACTATGGCTCTGGCTTCAGCATTATCATCTTCTGTTTCCGCATTACAATGGCATTTTAGACTTGGGCATCCGTCAGTTGATAAATTAAAACATGTTATTTCTGGTGTAGGCACACATAGTTTTCAGTGTGAGGCATGTCAATTAGGCAAACAGTCAAGAACTGTATTTCCCAAAAAATCTCAGATTGGTAGCAAAAATATTTTTCATTTGGTGCATGCTGATGCATGGGGTCCTTGTCATGTTCCAAGTTTGTCTGGCAATAAATATTTTATTTTGTTCATTGATGATTACTCCCGTGCTACCTGGTTGTTTTTGTTGAAAGATAGATCCCAAGTTCTTCCTACTATTAAGTTCTTCTTTGTTGAAATTAAAACTCAGTATTCTATGCCTATTAAAATCTTGCGTACTGATAATGCTTTGGAATTTGTTCAAAAAAATGTTGAATTATTTTCTCATTTTGTGGGTACTATTCATCAGACTTCTTGTTCTTATACACCCCAACAGAATGGTGTTGCTGAAAGGAACAATAGGCATTTACTTGAAGTTACTAGAACTATCATGCTGCATTCTAATGTTCCCAAACATTTTTGGCCAGAAGCGGTTCTTACTGCCTGTTTTCTGATAAATCGTATGCCTTCATCTGTTATTGGGAATTAAATTCATGTGCAAGTACTCTTGCCCAATCTTCCTCTGTTTTTTGTACCTCTGAGAATTTTCAGGTCGACTTGTTTTGTTCACTTACTTGGACCAACTCAAGACAAGTTGTCGCCTCGAGCTGAAAAATGTATTTTTCTGGGATACTCACGGACTTAGAAAGGATACCATTGCTATAGCCCTATTACTAAAAAATGGTTCATGAGCAGTGATGTAGTTTTCTTTAAAGACACTCCATACTACTCTACTAAGGGGAACACGTTGAGTTCAGATCTCATTGCAACGCCTCTGTCCATTATTAGTGATTCTACATCTACTGTGCAACCTAATGAGACTACGTCTCCTCCTCTCATTGTATACTAATGCAGGAATCGGCCGCCGCAGCCTACTCCTACTCAAGACCCCCCCCCACTGACAACCAATCTTATCCTTCAGAAGGTCCTGCCCCTGCCGAGGTAACTTCTGATCTAGATTTACCTATGGCTCTCAAGAAAGGTACAAGATCGTGTACATCTCATAATATTGGTAACTATGTCTCTACTGCACATCTGAGTGTTCATGGTAGTAATTTTGTTGTTGCTCTCTCTGCTGTATGTGTACCCAAAAATGTGCATGACGCATTATAGAGTATGGCCTGGACGCATGTCATGACTGAGGAGATGGCTGCTCTCACTGACAGAGGAACCTGGGATCTGGTTGATCCTCCTTCTGATTGCCAACCTGTTGGATGTTGTTGGGTTTACACTGTCAAGTATCATCCTGATGGAACTGTTGAACGCCTGAAGGCCCGCCTCGTGGCGAAAGGGTATACTCAGACTTATGGTATTGATTACTTTTGAAACGTTTTCTCCTGTTTCCAAGCTAAACTCTGTGCGGGTTCTGCTATCTGTGGCAATCAATCTGGATTGGCCCCTTATCCAGTTGGACGTGAAGAATGCCTTCCTTTATGGTGATCTCCAAGTGGAGGTCTATAAGGAGCAACCACCTGGATTTGTTGCTCAGGGGGAGTCACATAAAGTCTACCGCCTCAAAAAGTCTATTTATGGACTCAAGCAGAGTCTACATTCCTGGTTTGATAAACTGAGCAAGACTCTGTCTACCTATGGCTTTCTCAGATCTCATGTTGATCATTTATTAAAAAGACGTCCTCTGGTATTGTGGTTCTTATTGTGTATGTTGACGACATTATTTTATCTGGCAGTGATATCTCTGCAATTAATGCTACTAAAGCCTACTTATGCAAGCATTTTGTCACAACGATCTGGGTAAACTGAGACACTTTCTGGGGATTGAAGTTTCTAGGATTTCTAATGCTCTTGTTCTATCACAACGAAAGTATGTTCTTGATCTTCTTCAGGAAACTAGAATGCTTGGAGCTCGGCCTACTGATACACCTCTAGATTCTAATGTGAATTGGGATGATGATGAATCCCCTCTGTATCCTGACAGTAAAAGATATAGAAGACTGGTTGGCAAACTGATCTATTTGAGTGTCACTAGAGCTGACATTTCTACTATTGTTGGTCTTGTTAGCAGGTATCTTGACAAGCCTAGACAGTGTCATTGGGAAGCACTATGTCATATCTTGAGATATTTGAAGAAAGCTCCTGGTAAAGGCCTATTTTATAGAAAACATGGTCATTACTCTCTTGAAGGCTATTCTGATTCTGACTATGCTGGAAGTAAAATAGACAAAAATCTACCTCTGGTTACTGTACCTTTGTTGGTGGAAATCTGGTTACGTGGCGGAGCAAAAAGCAAAATGTTGTTGCCAGATCTAGTGTTAAGGCCGAGTACCGTGCTATCGCTCGTACTGCATGTGAACTTCTGTGGGTGCAGTCTCTTCTAAAAGAATTTGATGTGGGATCTTCTGCTCATATTCCTATGCACTGTGATAATAAAGCAGCTATTTTTATTGCAAATAATCATGTCTTTCATGAGCGGACCAAGCACATTGAAGTTGACTGCCACTTTATCAGAGAATCTATTCTGACTGGTCGTATTTGCACTCCTTTTACTCATAAGATCAAGTTGTTGTTATCTTCACAAAGTTGTTGGCCAAGAAACATTTCAGCTCTCTTGTTGACAAGTTGGGCATGATTGATATCTATGCTCCAACTTGAAGGGGAGTGTTAAATAGTGTTTTAGTTAGCTCTTTATATTCACTTGTTATTTCCCTATTCTATGTGAACCTATATGTGATTGGTCATTCTATAAATATACGGGGTACACACATTGTGCACCCTAACCCTTACAGAAAACTCAAGAATACCCAAAAGAGGGGGGAAATGACCAATGAAGTCTATACCCCACATATCAAACACCTTCACAACAAGAATGGGAGATAGAGGCATTGTGTCCCTCTTGGATATTGTACCCACTTTTTGACATTTCAAACAAGCTTTGCAATAGTCGTGAGAGTCTTTGTATAAGGTTGGTCAATAGAGTCCAATTTGTAAGACTTTTGCAGCCGCCCTCTTTCCATCAAAATGTCCTCCACATATTCCAGAATGGCACATGGAAAGAATGTCTTGCTGCTCACTTTCCAGGATGCACCTTCTTATGAGTTGGTCGGAGCAATACTTGAAGAGATGTGCGTCATCCAACAAATAATTTTTCACCATGATAAATAAACTTCTACTTTCTTTTCTAGCTCATGTGCTTGGTACTCTCCCACTAGCCAAAAAGTTGTCTATGTGTTTGTACCATGGATTTTGAGTCGAATCAAGCAAAAAGAATTGCTCGTGGGGCATTGTCTCCTTGATCTTGGTCACCTCATCATAAGGCTCTTCAATGCGGGATAGGTGGCCACTGCAGAATTTTCACCACATTTCTTATCAACAATTCTCAAGTCAAATTCTTGAAGCAAAAGGATCCACTGAATCAACCTGGGCGTTGAATACTTCTTAGACATAAGATACTTGACAGCTGCATGGTCGGTGTAAATAATGACTTTGTTTTGTAGAAAATAAGAATGGAATTTATCGAGGGAAATAATCACGGCGAGGAACTCTTTCTATGTGGTAGTGTAGTTCTTTTGAGCTTCATCCAACGTTTTACTATCATAATTGATGGCATGAGGTATTCGGCCAAGAACAGGCCCTACGACCCTGTCGGATGCATCCGTCATGATCTCAAATGGTAAAGAGAAGTTGGGGCTTGCATGATAGGAAAAGAAATCAGCCTTTGCTTCAAATGATTAAAAGCCTCAATACATTTATCATCAAAGTTGAACTCAACGTCCTTCTCAAGAAGGTGGCACAATGGTCTAGAAATCTTGCTAAAGTCTTTTGCGAAAAACAGATAGAAACCTGCATGCCCTAAAAAAGAACGGACATGTCTTACAATAGAAGGAATGGTTAGAGTATAAATGAGGCGCACTTTGGCCTTGTTAACTTCTATCCTGACTTTCAATACTTAGTGGCCAAAAGCAACACCCTCGGACACCATGAAGTGACTTTTCTCCCATGATAGAACAGTACGTACTTTGACATACCTTTCAAGCACGACAGTGAAGTGAGACAAACACTTTTCAAAAGACTTGCTGAACACTGAGAAATCATCCATGAAGACTTCAAGAGAAGAATCTAGCATATCAACGAAATTGGATGTCACACGCCTTTGGAAGGTGGAAGGGGCATTGCATAGCCCAATACGAATTCTCCTATAGGCAAAAGCACCACTAGGATAGGTGAATGTTGTTTTCTCTTGACCTGTGGGGTGCACTACCACTTGGAAATATCTCGAGTAGCCATCAAGTAAGTAATAAAATTTTTTTCATGTAAGTCTCTCCAAAATTTGATCAATGAACGGGAGAGGAAAGTGGTCTTCCTTTGTCTTCTCATTTAGCTATCTATTGTCTACACAGATGCGCCACTTGGATTTTTCTACCACCGACATCATTTCTCCATCTTCATTTTGGGCCATGGTGATCCCACCTTTCCTGGACGCGACATGGATGGGCCTCCCCTAAGAACTATCAGAAATGGGATAGATGATCCTGACATCTAGTAACTTTGCCACTTCTTGAGTCACAACTTCTTTCAACTTGGGATTCAATCTTCTTTGCATTTTATGGGTTGGCCCTGCATCTTCCTCAAGATAGATCCTGTGGACACATATGGTTGGGTCAACACCCCTCAAATCAACAATAAACCATCCAATGACATGGATATTCTTCTTCGAAACATTTATAAGAGCATCTTCTTCGTCCGGACAAAGAAGAGAAGAAATGATCACTAGGAGGTTGTCACTTGGACCAAGGAAGGCATAAGTGATTGTAGCTCGAGGATAGGAAAGTCTTCAATAGAACTTCTCAAAGGATTTTCTGAAATGGAAGGCAAATCTTCACTAGGAACGACCAACTCAAGATCATTCTTTTCAGCGCTTTCCTCATCCGGCAGCTCAATAATAGGTTCAAGTCCTATACCTTTGATGGCAGTCTCAATCCACGTTGGTAGGCATTCCTTTATAATCTATTCTAAGCAATCCACAAGATAGCAATCTTCTTCTGTGACACATATTACCTTGGCCTTGGTGGATGCCTTGAAGATGTTCAGCCTGATCTTCATGTGCATAAACGTCACATACATGTTTCCGGTCCTCACATGTATAAGTGCATCAACTGTGGCTAGGAAAGGTCTCCCCAAAATGATGTGCATTTTTCTTGTGTCTGTTTCCATATCAAACACGATAAAATCAGCATGAAAGAATATGAATGTATCATCATCAAGTCGTACCATCATATCACAAATTCGCCTAAAGGCGTCTTAACAGAACAATCGGCTAATTGTAAGGTGTAGTTAGGCGTCTCCAAGTGTCTCAAATTCAGCTCCGCATACACAGGATAAGGCATTAAGTTCACATAAGAACCCAAGTCAAGAAGAGCTTGGTCAATGCGGTGTGTGCCAATGTAGCAAGGAATTATGGGAGCACCGGGGTCTTTGCTCTCTCGTGTTGTTGTGTGTTGTAAAATGGACCTCACTTGCTCGGTGAGCTTGACTTATTTTGGCATCCTTTCGGTCACTTTTCTTTTGAATGTGCACATGTCTTATAGATACTTTGTATAAGAAGAGATTTTCTTGATAGCATCTAGCAAAGGAATGTAGATTCTCACTTGCTTGAACATCTCCATGATGTCTTCAATGAGCTTCTTCTTCCCTTTGGAGACGGAAGGCTCCTCAAGTGCATCGAGAAACGGAGGTATCTGCTCACGGTATCATAGGAGTCACAGACTCACGATGTCATCATCCACTGTCACAATATCATCATTCACCATTACGGTCTAACTGCCTTGTATCACGATATCAACCCTATTTTCACTCACAAAACCATCAGTTTCTCGATCCTTTGGCTTTTCTAAAGTCTTCCCACTTCTCAAAACAGTCATAGCCTTCACTTGCTCATGAGTAGAAGAGGAGGAAGCTTAAGGTGGCCGTTGTGATCCTTGAGGTGGTGGCCTTTGATGTGGTAGGTTGGGATTCTAAATGATGTATTATTTCTATTGTGCAGGTGATTGTTGGGGAGACAGTTCATATTGTGGTTGTAGTGGGTATTGAAGTGGAGGTTGTGGGGTGCATTGGAAATTATATGGAGATTGTGTGGGTGGAGGAGAATAGGGGTTGGGAGGACCTTGGTACTGCTGCAATGTGGGCACTTGCCCTTGTTGTGAGTCATAGGTGCCTTGAGGAGAACCCATGGTTCCACCAACAGTATTGGGGTTTATCAAGGTTTAAAAGGAAAGCCTCCCCTCTTCATGTTTAGCAAGAGATAGAGAGATTTGGTCAATTCTTTGCTCTAACCAGCTAATTTTTTGTCCTTGGGTGGACACATCCTTATTCACATCATCAAGACGTCTTAATCTTCTAAGAACCTATTCTTCAAATTTTGAGCTATATTTGTGCCAATTGTTGTTTCCTAGGCTGCCCTTGTCCTTCATCCCCTTGTTGTTTCCATGAGAAACTGGGTTGATTTCTTCGGGAGTATAAGAGTCGGACACTGGATCGTGGTTGTTGCGGTTCCCAAAAGATTGTAGAGATTGTACCTCCTAGCATAGAGTCTCCACTAAGTGGGTAGATTGGCTAGAAGAGCCTTCCACATGAGTCTTCATGAGATTCATCATATCCACCTTGATTTTCATTATTTGCGGGTTGGTATCGTCTTTGACTTGAGAAGGTGCAACCCTTGTGTTCCTATCACAATGCACGTCAATGCTAGAAGCACAATGACGTGAGTTTTCCTCCAAGTGCTCAAAAAAGGCCAAGACTCTTCAGGAGGTTTGGCCATGAACGCTCCACCACATGACGAGTCCACCAATGTTTGACCCATGTCAGAAATCCTTGTGTAGAAAGATTTGACAAGTTGCCAAATCGGAACTTCATTATGACAACAATCCCTCAACAACTTCTAAAACCTTTCACACGTCTCATGAAATTGCTCATGCTCTTTTTGAGTAAAGGAGGTAATGTACCTCCTCATCTAGGTTAGCTCAGTGATAGGGTATAAATTCTTCATTAAATCATTCTTCACTTCTTCCCAAGTGACAAGTTCAGGCTTAGATAGGTACCATTCATTTGTCTTGTCCTTGAGAAAGAAATGGAGAACAAGGTATGCCTAATAGAGTCATCTGTAGCTACAGGCGTACGGAAGGTAGAACAGGTCTCCAAGAAAGCATCTATATGATGATACAGATTTTCCAGCCCGTAAAAGGTTGGAAGAAGCTCAAGAAGCACAAGTGGAATACAAAATTGTTGGTCCAACATTTGATCTACTCTAGTAGCAATCAAAGAGGTGTAGTTTCCTGGCATGAAGTAGTCATGCAACGGCCTGTTGACTGGCGGATTATGTGGATTTGGGTCACGTCCCTCCTCATTGTTGTTAGCATCCATGTCCCCTATCTCGGCCTCTTGGTCTTAGTTGCGCTGATTTTTACACCTTCACCTTCCTATCTCGAGGTTCGCTAGGAACACGTCTATATAAGCAGAGCGATGTCCAAACATGCACCAATCTCACCTGCACAAGGCACTACCAAACAAAAGGCTAAGTTAGTAAACAAGTTTGCAAAAATAATAGAAAGAATAATGATAGAAATGGTGATTGGTGAAGCACTAGGTTAAGTGGAGGTAAAATGGGAAAATCAATGTAGAAAAGTGGTTAGGGTTTCTGGCCACCACAACCGTGGTGGATGGAGTGAAGATGGTCGTGGTGGAATGGAACGGGCAAGGTTAAAATGGGTGACATGTCAGGTTGAGGTGTAGTCTTGGAAGGTCAGTGGCATGGTTGTGGTGGAGTGATAGTGGAAAGGCCGTGGTGGATGCCACGGTCGTTTTGGGGGTTGAGGGCTTGGTCGTTCTGCTGATCATGGTGATCTTGGGAGCTCTTCGCCACAGCCGTGGTGAGTGACACGCGTGTGTTAATCTGGAGCACCACGGTCGTATTCCCTGCTGCGGCCGTGGTGGTTGAGTTGTTACAGCTTCCCCAATCTTGAATCTTCTCTGTGAACTGGAGCTATTGTGCCAAGGCTGTGGTGTTATACCACGACCCTTTTTTAGGGTCCATCCATGCATTTTAGCTCCCAAGTCCTCCTTTCAGCTATTCTTTGTCTTGGATTAATTTTTAACCACCTGTGGAAGGTCAGGATATGGTTTATGGATCATCTGAGGGTGTAGAAGCCCTAGGATCCTCCTTTCTCTCTACCTTCCATCCAATGTATGGTTCAAGTGCCTGAAAAACACACAAAGAACAGCCATAAACACATTTGATAATAAACCATTTATTGGGAGAAATAACATGCATTCTAACAAGTTTAGATGTGTTTAAGGTACAAGATGAAGCCCTAAAATACAGTTATCTCTGTCTCAAAAAGATGCATGTGGCTGATATGCATATGCTAAGATAGATGTGTAAGAAGGCAAGTATAGATCACTTGAGGAGACTATATAAGGAATATTAGTATATACACTTTACTGATTTTCTTTACTTAGTGTATTTTACTTATCGTTTTTTCTCTTTTACTCTTTATCCTATATTGGTTATCTCTAAATCCTATACTTTCTCTTGTCTTATAAAAGAGAGCCCAATGTATTCTTTTTAATCATCCAATAATAAGCAATCTCGTTGCCGACTTTAGATGGTATCAGAGCGGGCCGACCCACCTTAAACCTAATCCCTCCCTCACCCCAACCCTAGCCGCCACCCCCCCTTCCTTTTTTCCCGCCGCTGCTATGGTGCTGCTACAGTGCTGTCGCACTGCCCGCCGCCCTCCCCGCCTCCTCCACGCACCTCCGGCTGCCCCTCTTCTCCTCCTCATCCCTTCTCCTTCTTCCCCTCTTCCACCTACACCCTCTCTACCCTCCATTCACCGCCGCCTACCCCTCCATCTCCTCCATGCCGCCGACAGCAACTGTTGTCCTCCCTGCCGCTGCACCATCAGCCCTCACCGCCATCTCCTAGACCCTCCTCCACCTCTTCAATCTCTCGACCAACCTCCTATCTCCTAGCTACTCCCATCCTTGTGGCCTAATCTACCACATGTCTCTCTTTTGTGCTCCGTTTCGCTTTCCGAAACTCTCCGGACAGCCCCGACATTTTCCAGTTCTGGCACGTTGACGGCGTAAAAGGCTTCTCCTTCTCTATCTGCCTGTGCCTCATGGTGGAGTGATTAATCCTCCATGTTGGCGTAGGTTTTTTTTCTCTATCTGCTGCCCCTACGTGGGTTTTTTTCTAAGATCCATGCGTGGATCTTCTGCCCTCTACTAGTAGTCCATGCACTGGACTTTTGCTGACTTCTGCTGCTGCTGCTGACTTCTACTGCCCTCTGCGTCTGCACCTTCTGCAAGCGGACAAACCACAATGAAGACCGTTGCTAGATCAAGCATGGCAAGCCCGCTTGGGCAAACCAAGTCACGACGGATCAGCCTGAGACTGCTACTACCTCTGCTCCACCTTCTACTGATTGGATACAGTCCAAATTCGAGAAACTTCTCCAGGCTCGTCTTGCTTCTTCTGCTGACACCTCTACTGATGGTAGCACCACCCTCCTGACACAGTCTGGTAAAAATTTGTGGGTGATTGATTCTGGTGCGACATCTCATATTTCTGGAAATCCTGCTTTATTTTCTAAACTGCAAACTACTTCTACTATACCTCTTGTTACACTGGATGATGGCTCTAAGACACCTGTTACTGAAATTAATGATATCTGTACCACTGGTTGCCTGCCTCTGCGGTCTACTCTTATGTTCCTAAGTTTCCTATTAACCGGCTATCTGTCAATAGAACTGTGAAGAGTCTTCGTTGCTCGATTACTTTTGATCCGGATGGTGTTATTTTTTAGGATCTGTGCACGAGGACGACGATTGGTTCGAGCCATGAGGAACCAGACGGGCTATACTACCTGGACGTTCCGAAGACCGCAACATACTTGACATCTTCTGTGACGGGCATCCAGTGGCACTATCGCTTAGGACATCCTTCTGCAGTGAAGCTGAAACAATTATTACCTGATGTATTAGATTTCGTTTTTCATTGTGAGACTTGCCAACTGGGCAAACAGACCCGAGCATCTTTTTCCAAAAAATCATGTATTAGCTCTAAACAGCCTTTTGACATTATTCATGCTGATGTTTGGGGACCCTGTTCTGTGCCGAGTACTTTTGGATTTCGATATTTTCTGAGTTTTATTGATGATTTTTCTAGAACCACCTAGTTGTTTTTGCTCAAAGACAGGTCTACTATTCTTGACAATATCACTACTTTCTTTGCTGAGATTCGAACCCAATTTGGTAAACCCATTAAATTTTTTTAAACTGATAATACCTTAGAATTTGTGCAAGCCTCAGTCAGCCTCCTTTGTCAAAAACAGGGTACCATACACCAAACTTCTTGTGCTTACACGCCCCAACAAAACGGAGTCGCTGAACGCAAAAATTGCCACCTTCTTGAAGTTGCCCGCACTTTACTGTTTCATTATCATGTTCCCCAACATTTTTGGCCTGAGACTATCTCTACTGCTTGTTACCTAATTAATTGAATGCCCTCTTTTGTGCTTGGAAATCAAGTTCCATATCAGATTTTGTTTCCGGATGCGCCCCTTTTTTCTGTGCCTCCGCGTATCTTTGGGAGCACTTGCTTTGCCAAAAACATTCATCCCAGTCTAACCAAACTTGATCCCAGAGCGACTAAGTGTGTCTTCCTAGGGTACTCACGCACTCAGAATGGGTACCGATGCTATGATCATGTGTTAAAAAAATGGTTTGTATCTGCTGATGTTGTTTTCTTTGAGCATATGCCATTTTACTCGTCTGCCGGGTCGGCTCTTTCTTCGGACTTATTACTGGACACACCTTTACCTATCATGGATGATACTGCTGATATTACTGATACTTCCGATACTGCTTTTCCTAATGAAAAGTTGCCTCTAAAAGTATATCAAAGAAGACAGAAGACAACAACTCCCTCTATGGCCCTTCCAACGTCTTCATCCTCCATGCCAGATCAAACACCACGACAGGTATTCTATGATCTTGATGTTCCTATCAGCTTGAGGAAAGGAACTAGAACTTGCACTAAACATCCTATTGGAAAATTTTGTACTAGTGATAATTTGGGGACTAATTTTACAAATTTTACTGCTGCTCTTTCTGCTATATCTATTCCTAAAAATGCTTCTCAGGCTCTTAAACATCTTGCTTGGCGACAAGCTATGGAAGCTGAAATGCAGGCTCTTACTAAACGCAACACCTGGCAGCTGGTTGATCCTCTTGTAGATTGTTCTCCAGTTGGTCGTCGCTAGGTATTTACTGTCAAATATCAACCGGATGGCACGGTTGAACGGCTGAAGGCGAGACTTGTTGCGAAAGGCTATACACAAACTTACGGGGTCGATTACTTTGAGACCTTTTCTCCTGTGGCTCGGCTGAACTCTATATGGATTCTTATTTCTGTTGCTATTAATTCTGATTGGCCCTTGTATCAACTTGATGTAAAGAATGCTTTTTTGTATGGGGACCTACATGGAACAACCCCCGGGATTTGTGCTTCAGGGGGAGTCCTCTAAGGTCTGCAGGCTGAGGAAGGCCATTTATGGTTTGAAACAGAGTCCACGTGCTTGGTTTGATAAACTGAGTACTATTCTTCAAAAATTTTCTTTTAAACGCTCCTAGTCAGATCACTCTGTTTTTGTCAAAAATACTACCGCTGGCATTGTTATCCTTATTGTATATGTTGATGACATCATTCTCTCAGGGAGTGATCCTGTAAGCATTCAAGCTACCAAGTGCTATCTAGAGAAACACTTTGTTACCAAAGACCTTGTCTCTCTGTTGTATTTTCTTGGCATTGAAGTTTCTCGGTCCTCTTTTGGTCTTTGTTTGTCTCAACGCAAATATGTTCTGGATCTGCTTTCTGAAACTGGACTTCTAGGTGCTAAGCCTACTAGCACACCTCTGGATCCAAATACTGACAGGGATGATGAGAATTCTCCTGCCTATCCTGACCACCATCAGTATCAACACATGGTTGGTAAGCTTATTTATCTGACTGTTACACGAGTTGATATTACTTCTGCTGTCGGGCTTGTTAGTAGATATCTGGATAAACCCCAGCAATGTCATTGGGATGCTGTTTGCCACATTCTTAAATATTTGAAGAGCTCTCCTGGGAAAGGTCTGCTATATAAGAAACATGGTCACTGTAAACTTCTTGGTTATTCTGATTCTGACTATGCTGGGAGCAAGCTTGATCGACGCTCCACTTCTGGCTACTGTACATTTGTGGGAGGAAACCTTGTTACTTGGCGAAGCAAGAAATAGACTGTGGTTGCTCGCTCAAGTGCTGAAGCTGAATATCGTACCATGGCGCATACTACTTGTGAGCTATTCTGGATTCGGAGCCTGCTGAAGGATTTTGGTGTTTCTGACTCCTCTCCTATTCCAATGTATTGTGATAACAAAGTTGCTACGTTTATTGCCCGTAATCCCACTTTTCATGAGCGAACTAAACACATTGAGGTGGACTGCCATTTTGTTTGTGAAGCTGTCTTATCTGGCCAGATATCCACTCCCTACATCCCTACTTCTGATCAGGTGGCTGACATCTTCACAAAGATTCTTCCAAAGACGAGATTTGCTACTATGACATCCAAGCTGGGCATGATTGACATCTACGCTCCAACTTGAGGGGGAGTATTAGTATATACACTTTACTGCTTTTCTTTACTTTTTTTTTTAGTAAACAAATCCATTCATTACTCAAGCCAAACGACATCTACAAGTAGAGAAGAACAACCACAAGAACAAGCAACAGTCAGGTACACAGACTTAAAACCACTACCACTCATATTGGAACGAGAATAAAGCACTTCTGCATAGATCTCTCTTCTTCGAGGCTGATTTAAGGAACTTTTATGAGAGATGTCTTCAACTTGAGCATTAGGCAGTGGTGTAAGGGATGAACCAAACCAGTATTCCATCCGATTGTTATCGCTACCATCCACGTCAGCAGCTTGAGCAGCAAATGAACCTGAGGCAAAACGAGACTTGCTAGAGATCACGATACTCTCACGACAGGAGAGAGAAACAGCCCCCTAAGGGACACACAAACACCAAAGAACGACGACTAGAAGGCAGAGAACCTGCCTAGAACCCAAGAACACACGAACAAAAGGGAAATCAAGCAGGCTGGATAGTAAGAACACTAAACAGGGGAGCTATGTGGAAGAAAACGCCAGCCCTCGGCAGGTACACGCCAGACTCCGTAGACTCGGCCGCCTCCACACCGCCACCAAGCAATAGCTGCGCCAGAGGCAAAGCCGCCGCACGGAAGCCACCGCCCATTCACCTTGCAACTCCTGGATCAGAGGACCGGGAGACCGGCCCCCGACGGCCAGAAAGGGGAAAGGAAGAAGGCGATGGAGAGGAGAGAAGAGCCAGACGGACGAGGAGCGCGATCTGCAGAGCGGACAGGCGCCGACGAAAGCCCAGGGGGAGAGGGTGGCTACGCGCCGGCAGCCGACCTCCTCCCCCGAGCCGGAGGGTCGAGCGCTCGGAACCCTAGGTCGCCTTCGCGATCGCCAGAGCGGAAGCCAGAGCCCCGATAGAGTTGTCAATTACTGCTTTTCTTTACTTAGTGTATTTTACTTATCGTTTTTTCTCTTATACTCTTTATCCCATATTGGTTATCTCTAAATCCTGTACTCTCTCTTGTCTTATAAAAGAGAGCCCAATGTATTCTTTTTAATCATCCAATATTAAGCAATCTCGTTGCCGACTTTAGAAGGAACAAGGCAGGGGAGGCAAGTATCAAGGACAAGTTATGTGAAGGTCGCTTGAGATGGTATGGGCATGTGCAAAGCAAACTAACAAATGCACCTATTAAAGGAAATGCTATTGATCTGATGATTATAAAAGGAAGAAGAGGCAGACATGTAACTTGAAGAGCTTATAACAAGAGATTTTGAATTTTTACATCTCGATGAGAATATGATCTATAACAAAGATGATTGGAAAAGAAGGATCCATGTAGCTTGTTGATATATAGTGAACTACTTGTAACTTTATAAAAGTCAGGGACTTCACCTATAACTCTATTATATACATATATACACAAGAACCTACTCTAAAGTATTATTCATGATATTCTTTGCAAAAACACACTTCATCATGGTTAAAGGGACAGCTTCGTTTCCTAGGGATCGTAACCTTAGAGCGTTGACTAGTTTCTATCGTAGACCAGTAACAGATGCCTTCCTGTGGCATGTCCAACAACATAGTTTTCCTACAGCTCGGTCTCTCACAGTTGCCAAATTGGGTCTGACTTAGTGTCTCAACAGACGCCAACTTCCTAAGGCTCAATCTTTCGTTGGTCCGCAATTAGGTATGTATCCTGGTCTCCTTGGCCCCGTGGCAGTCAACATGGCTGGGATTGAGGCTTAAATGACGATGATTTCCGTAGTCAACCCCAACATGGGTGGGATTGAGGATTAGATGATGATGATTGGCATAAGTGTTGGAAAATGTTTGGCATGTTTCGTTCTAGCTTCCTTGAGTGGGCTAAGTGTATATGTCCTTTGAGATAATTCAAAACCCGTCTTGGACCTTAAAATAGACTCCAAGAAAGTGTCTCGATATCCCTAGGCTTTTGGTACGGATGTAAGTTTGTGCATACCTATTTATACTGGAGATATCATCAGAATTCACCCACACCTGTTGTGACTATATCATCTACATTGATATCTTGAAAAATCAATCCCTTGTGTGTGTGAGTGGAATAAGGAGTGGTCACTGGAAAATTGTTGGAATCCAAGTTGTTCAAAGATAGTAAAATGACAAACCATACTTGAGGTGATTGTTTCAATCCATAAACAGCCTTTTTCAGACAATTGGCATGCATCGGAAGCTCCCCTTGAATTGAATGTCTAAGAGATCAGTCCATCTATTTTTTCCATATTAGCAAGGGGAACTACCCCGAGGATGGGCCAATTTGTGCCCCCCTTGATAATGTAAACCCTTTGCCCCCCTCAGCTACCCGCACACTGGGGGACATTTAACACATAATAGACTGTCCTGTGTGATAGGGTCATATCATTTCCGAGGTGCACAACTAAGGGTCCAATAGGCTAGTCCATGTAGATTTCATGGAGTACATGAAGAAATGCATTTTTACACATCTAGGTGAAATAGATGCCAATCCAAATTTTCTTACTAAGATAAAAATTCAGACAAAGATAATCTCAGTATAGGAAAATATAGTTTCTGCAAAGTCCACACCATGCATTTGCATGTACCAGTTGTTCAATCTTTGAGTTTGTTTATGGATCCATATGGATTGTGTTTGACAATGTATAGCCATTACATTGAATAACCTTTTTCAGCTAGCTAATCTGTAAGCTCCTAGGTATCATTATTCTGTATAGAAACCATTCATCTACCATAGTCAAGGTCCATCCAGTGCTTGTAATGCCTCATTATGATATCTAGGATCTTCACATGGTCCCCTGTTATAGCAAAGGCTCAAATATTAGAAGATAATTTAGGAAGACAATAAACATTAGAAACTAGATGTCTAATAACACATGAACAAGTCTCTTTCCGCAGTGCAATGAGAAATGTAGTGTTACTAGAAGATGGCACAAACATCTCAGGAGTATTCAAAGATGGTGTGGGTTGTCTTAGAGAACCCTAGTGGGACCTTAAATGGTGGTATATCGCTGTTGTCACCTCCTTGACATCGCATGAACCTTAATCTTTCACTTACATGTTCCAAGAAAATATTTGTTTAACTTTAAATGATTCTCATTGTTTGTTTTCTCATCAATTTGCAACCATTTTAGGTTCCCTAAGGAAAATACCACTTTTCTACCTAGTTCCCACAACAATTGTCTGGAAAATACCACTTTTCTACCTAGTTCCCACAACAATTGTCTTTCCTATTCCCCTACTAGTAGTTCAATGCATTGCATTTATACAAAACTTCAACAAACATGTTGATAAACTGTCATCAAGAGCCATTAGAATCATTTTCCTTGGATAATTTGCTACCAGGAAGGTAAATAAGTAATATCTTTCTCCGCTTGAGTAATGTGTGCCATTACTCAACGCTTCTACATGAATGATAAATTCCAGTGTGTTGAGATCAATCCCCTAAAATAGAAGCACTCACCCACACGAATTAAGGGATCTGCAAAGGAGTAACATAGGGGGTGTATTCTTGTTTCCGGCAGTGTTAGGGCATGATTGGTAGGTGGAGAATGATGGGAAAGGGAGGGGAAGGGAAAAGGTTCAACCTGTTTGGTTGGACAAAGCAATGGGGAATGGAGGGAAATGGAAGGGAATGAAGGGGAAGAAAGGGGATAAATTCATGTTTGATTTCTACCACTACTCTCCCCACCAAATGAGAGTGGAGATAAGGGGAAGGGGAAATGCTTGGCCGGAAACTTTATTGCAAGTTTGGAAGAAGAGATTGAAAGTGAAGGGAAGGCTTGGGGAAAGTGAAAACTTGGAGAAAAAGTTAAAAATATAATTTATAATAGAAACTAACAATGCAATTTGGCTGGACAACATGCATGAAATCTAAAATACATAAAAATGGTCTGAAATTTTGAGGGATTCGAAATGCCGTATATGAATTAATTAGAATATTTATGTCAAAAAATGACAATTCAACAGAAACTTAGAGAAAATATTAAAATACCAAGGAAATTCAAATACTTAAATAGACAGATAGCAAGATATGTAGAAACACGAAGGGAATACTTGTTAGCACACAATTGATAATAAAAAATATGTATCCTAATATTAAAACACATACATTGTAGATAGTAAATTTGTCAAATATGGATGATAATACTTGCATAACACACAATTGATAAAAAATATACAGTATAATTTTTACAGCACAAACATTTTATATTGTAAATTTGTTGAGAATTGTCTTCTTTCCTTCTCCCTCACGTCAAAATAAGTGTACCTTCCCTTCTCCCCTCCCTTCCCTTCCCCCTCCCTCCCTTCCTTTCCCCTCCCCATCATTCACCGTATACCAAACATAGCATTAGGCAAAGGAAAAAAGGATCTTGTTCGCCGCATCCTAGACCACCGGTAGAGGAAACGTGCCTTGCAGCTGTTGTTCTGTTCTCTAGTTATGCTTACCGAGGAAAACAATGGTGGTTGGATTACTCGGTGTCTAGATTGGTGGTTACGCCTTCTTTGGTCACCGCTGGACACACCTGCTGCTATTGTACTCTTATGAGTACAATTAGCGTACTTGAAATTCTTTAAATAATTCTGCCTTTTTTTGAAATATACCTAGAGTCTAGGTTGGCAGTTTCAGATGTCTCAGTTGCTGCTGGCACCACCAACTGTTGCCACTTGCCAGTGGGACCTTCAGCTTCTGGTGTTGGTACTGGCAGCAGCAATAAGCCTTATAATTACCTTCTTTAGCGGCAAATACTCCTGTGGTTGCCTTGGGGGCCATCAGATGCTGTTGTTCTGCTTGACGGTTTTGGGCGATAGACACCATGGGGGAGAAGAATCGGCAGAGAAATGGAAGGGGAAAGGAGAGAACAGGGATTGACACTTAGGATGAGGAGGGTGGAGAGGGGGGTCAATACTCCAATACCATGTTCAATGTTAAAGCCACTTATTGCTTAACCCCTGAGGTAAGGTGCCACACTTATTTACATCGGCTTGAGCAAGTTTGGAAACCTAACTATGATATGTGGCAGTGACACACATTGAAAGTGACATTAAAGTAAAAAAAAAAAACAGAAATAACTAAGATAGCCATGTTTCTCTACCAGAAGATTATGGAGAGCCTATACCAAATTCTTGTTAAATTAATATATGTAGAAAGAATAAAAAGATACATGATTTTGAAGATGTATATCTATGAGTAAATTCTACTAATTGAATAACAAAACTTCCTTTGTCCAAATAAGGTTTTCCAACTATACACTTTTGTAGAGTATAGGCAAAGTAGATAAACTAAAGATTGTAATTCTGAAAACAACATATACATATCACATAGATAAACAACTTGTATTTCAGTTGACTGGTAACGTTTTCGTGCATATATTCCTTATTTGAATATTAGATCGAAAGTTATGAACTGTCTCCATTATAGGGAAATCGTGTGCAACAAGATTTTGATATTAGAAAAGAAGCTGGGGGGTCATATATAGCTGTTTCCAGGAACTATACAGCTAGCGTATCTGATAACCATCTTGAAGTACACTTGTTCTGGGCTGGAAAGGGTACTTGTTGTGTTCCTAGCCGAGGTTACTACGGTCCATCAATTTCAGCGATCAGTATCAATCCAAGTACGTATCATTCTGCGTTTTAATTTTTCTCCCGTAAACATTATATAGTACTACTACAATAGTGGCCATTCTGAACTAGAAATTCTATTTAGATTTTAAGCCTAGTGTTAGGAATCATCTTCCATTCACCTCAAAAAGAAAAAAGGCTTTGATTGTTGGAATGTCAGCTGCCATTGTATCTATGCTACTATTTGTAGCTGGTATTTTCTTATGGAGATTCAAAACAAGGCATGAATTTGAAGCAGAGGATGTCGGTGAGTGTTCTTAAACAAGTGATATGACCATATCAGAACCATTTTAGTCGATACGGATGTACTAAAAGTTCCCTAATTGTTCAGGTACGAATGCAGAATTGAGTGCTTTAACTGCTCCACCAGATACATTCAGTTACTTGGAACTAAAAAATGCCACTGAAGATTTCAGTCCTGCTAATAAGCTTGGTGAGGGGGGATTTGGCTCGGTGTTTAAGGTACCCAGTGCTGTATGTAGCAAACTCAGTTCCGGATTCCTGGTGTTCAAATATTTTTGTAGGGAGGAAATATAAAATATTTATACGATTTCTAACTTATAGCAGGATTCTATGATAATTTGTTTTTGATTTTGAATTATGTGCTTATGAAATTGCTTTCCTATTAGTCAATGATATGTCTTGTCCTTCCAGGCTTCAGAAGTTAGTACATATAAGAACATATTCATTTATTTAGAACTTCTCATCTTTTGAACTTTTAACATATTGATCTGTATCTGAAACATAAGCTTGAGAGGGAATACATAGAGCTAAGAAGTTCCGTGGATTTAACTAAGCACAAAATTCAATAAAGTACCACCTCTTTTCTCTCTGGTGGCTTTTACATTTCATAGAGCAACTTAATAATTAAAATTCAATCATTATTAGTAGTACGGAAGAGTAGATATGCAGAGTATTTTTCTCTATGGTCTGTTTAATGGAGGTTCATGTTGGATGCATAATGGCATATATTTCAGGGGAAATTGTCCAATGGGAAGGTTGTGGCCGTAAAAGAACTCTCAGCTTCCTCTAGCCAAGGGAAGCGACACTTTATTGCTGAGGCTGCTACGATTTCTGCAGTTAAACATCGGAATCTTGTGAAATTGTATGGATGCTGCTACGAGGGGGAGAAGAGACTCCTAGTTTATGAGTATTTGGAGAACTATAGCCTTGATCGAGCACTTTTTGGTAGGATGTCTTGAAGAATCATTGTTCTTTTCTCCCCTTCTGTTACAATTGGTGCCTACACTGGGTGATGTGGTTTATCTTATGTTTACTTCACAGAGACTAGAAAATTTCTTCATTTATATAAGGATATGAAATTTCTATATAATAAAATCCAGATAACAAGTTTGGTCAGGATTGTGCTAGGCCATCGGATTTTAGAGTTATCTCTAGAAGTAATATAAGATCAAAGTTTTGTACAGTTTAGGCTTGGTTGGAATTAGTGAAATTTTATGATATTCAGTTTATCCTCAACTTACCTTGATTAATAAAGGCTATTGATTTGGTAACATATTTGAGATATAGTGACCTGTGTTAAAATTGCAGTCTTTCCTACAAAGAGATGTATACTTGTAAGAATTCTGCCTACTGCGGTTATTATTCTTTAACTTGTATTCCATGTCTTGCTCCTTTCACATTTGATTAACTACTGATTATTTGGTATTTCTAGTTCAATTTTCTATACAAGGAGTTCATTGTCCTATCTATTCTTTTCATCATATTGTATTGGTATTCTGTTTAATTATTTTGTTTTGATTATTTCTTTTAATTAAAATATTATGAAATATTGTATAATGAAGATAATATTATTGTTAAACTTAGTATAGGGACTTATGTGTATTTGTTAGGAAAAGATCAGGGACCTAATTGTAAAGTTTGTAAAGCATTCTGTTTATAGATATACAGTACCCCAATTTTACAACTAGTCGAGGGAACCTCCCACTTTGCTCTAGCTTTCCCATAGTACGGAATAAAGAGATATAAAAAGACATGTTGTTTATGTTATTTCTGTGTTATTTTTGTGGTTTACTCTTCTTGTGTTTTATCCCATATTGCTCAGTTTTACTTATTGCTTTATTCTCTTGTCCTATAAAAGAGAATGCATTATAAATTCTTAAAATCATCGAATACAATTCTTTTACACTTATGTATGGTATCAAGAGCGGTTCGGTTCCTTGCAAGTTACCACCCTTACTTTCCCATGCCCTAGCCGCCGCCCCCCACCTAAACCCTAGCCTATCTCCCTTTACCCCCTCCACTGCCACTGCCGGCTTCCCACCGCCCTCTTCCCTCTCCTCCCTCCCCACCCAGCCTCCCCTCCACCCAAACCCTAGCCTATCTCCCTCTACCCGCTGCCCCTCCTCCCGCCATTGTTGCTGCGCCAAGAAGCAATGATGTAGCTGCTGCCCCACAACCACCTCTCACCACCCATCCACCTCCTTTCCACCTCTCCCACCCTATCTACCCTTCTGCCATTCATTTCATCTAGCCTCCTTCCTTCTTAGACCTCCTCCACCATCTTCTCTTACGTCTACGAGCAAGTTTTTCATCATAGCACGTTGAGTGACTCTTAGATATTCGATTTCTACTTCCTACGCCTCATGATGGAGTATTGAATCTCTCCATGATGGCGTAGTTTATTCTATCATCTTTTCTGCCCCATAGTGGGTTCTCTATGATCTGATGTGTCAGATCCACTTCTGCCAACTGTTGCCCCGTCACGGGTTCTTTGCATTTGTTGATTCCGACATTTTCTGATTGCGGCCTCGACGTTTGTGTTCTGCTACTGCTATTCTACTGCTCCAAGCTCTGTTTTTCATGGCATCTATTGATCCTCCACGTTCTCTGTGTGTCACCACAGTGAAACTTGATGGATCCAACTATCACCTCTAGTCGGCCTTGATGAATGTATATTCATCATGAAATTCAATTATCATATTGACAGATTCATCTCACTATATATCAAATTTCTCTCACTAAATATCACAATATATCAAAATGTGCAAAATTACTTAATTGGTCCAATTATCATGGATTTAATTGAATTTATGTTGATTTGATGCAGGTCTTGATAAGGGTGAACAGTCAGCTGGGACCCACCTTCACTCACCCTTGGTTCTGACCAATCGATATGACCAAACGGTTTCATCCATTCGGTCTAACCAAATGGTTTCAACAATTTGGTCTCTTGCCAAACGATCCGGTCATCCGGTCTTGACCAATCGGTTTCATCCATTCGGACTCAAGACCGAATGGACAGATCTGCCTCAAAACCGTTTGGACTTTGCACGGTTTCAGATCGTTTGGGCGCCAAGGTTGCAAGACCGTTTAGCCGCAAGGACCGTTTAGCCGCGAAGACCGTATGGCCACTTGCTCTCAAACCATTTGGAACCGGTCTGCGAGACCGTTCAAGCATAGAAGACCGTTTGAAGGTCGCGAAGACCGTTTGGCCGCGAGGGATCGAAAGGAGCCAAAACCGTTTGGGCAATCAACCGCGTAGACCGAATGGTCACGTATGCAGCAAGACCGTTTGATAATGATTGGCTCCAAGACCGTTTGCATGTGAAACCGTTTGGAGTATTGACTGCGATTCAAGACCGTTTGCTGCTTTGCATAGGGACCGAATGAGCACTTGCACGCAGACCGTTTGAAATAACCAAGCAGCAAACCGAATGAACACCAAGACCGTTTGGTTATTAACGGTTTCCAAACCGTGAGAGCAAAAATACTGAAGACCGTATGAGCTATTCATTCGGTTTCCAAACCGAAAGGAAGACCGAATAGGCATGGAAGACCGTTTGGACTGGATAGGTATGAAGATCGAATGGAGCAATCATGCAAAACCGAATGAACTGTTGGTCACGTGAAGAACGCTTGCATGCTGAATGCATGCAAACAGTTTGCTGCTAAAAGTCACCAAGACCGTTTGAATTAGGCATAAAGCCAAGACCGTTTGTTGATTATCCATGCAAACCGAATGGGAAAATATCACGCAAAACCGTTTAATAAAGTACCTAGCTGCAAACTGTTTGGGTATTTACATGAAGACCGAATAGACTTGTCGTGAGGACCGATTGGATCAGCAACAAAGACCGAATGCACAACCAACCGTTTGCTTTTCCCAGCATGCAAACCAAATGAAAGGCAAACTGAATGAGCTAGATATTTTGAAAGAAAAGCAGCACAATACCCAAACCGAGAGAGCAAGACCGTTTGGTCAATTTTACCAAACCGTTTGAGCAAAATAAATATCTCCGGACCATTAGTAAACCGTTTGGACTCACTCAAGACCGTTTGGGGCCAGTTTTGTGCCTATAAATAGGACCCCAAGGGTCCTCACTGGGGCATCGGTTCCGGGACGCCGACAGGCTGCCTGTACACAGGTCCGATCCAGATCCAGTCCAGCCCACGCCAGTTTCATTCCACCTACTGCCCGTGCTGCAACCAAGGAGGCTGAGGAGAGAAGGAAGACGGAGCGAGGGAGACTGTCCGGTCTGTCTTGGCATCTCCCGTTCGCGTCCAGATCAGCTCCGACACGACGTAGAAGGTCGTATCTTCTTCATCGAGCTGCGACTACCTTCTACACCGAGTTCATGGCGGATTTCTCTCTCTTTCTTATTCTTCTTGTCTCTCGCATCATGAGCGAGTAGTACCTTTTCGCTGGGGTGCAGGGACTAGCCCCGCTGCCCATGCAAATCATGTTCTTTTGTTAAACTCTCCATGGCAATGTATATAACCTTCCATTTCGTTGTTAATTGGTATGTTCGTAGTTGATTATCTGCTTGCTTTCATCTTGTTCTTCTCTACATTGTGAATCTTCTAAATGTGAGATAGAATGGCGGTTTACAATGTTCAACTCCTTGACGAGAACTTCTGATAGGATTCCTTGAGGTCGTAAGTGTATGATCCGTGAGGGGACGAGACATCTAGCCTACGGTGACGCTTCTGTGGTCTAAACATTCCTCAGGGAGGACCACAGCCTTAGTTGGATTTTGTATCGTCTTGTTTATCGTCGATGTTAGTTTGTAGATCCATCATCTGCTTGCTTATCAATTAATGCGGTTGACTCCCAAACTAGAAATAGAATGAGATTTCTTCGAGGTCGTAAGTGTATGATCCGCGAGGGGATGAGCCATCTAGCCTTCGGTGACGCTTCTGTGTGCCTAACGCCTGTATAGGGGGCCCACAACCTTCGTTGGATTTCTGTATTTTCAGAGTCGTAAGTAATTGATCTGGATGGTGACGAGACATCTGATGCCTAAGGTGATGCTTACGCGAACCTAACGCCCGTATGGGGGGTGTTGCAGCAGCTCTATTTGGATTGTTATATCTTGCCTGGATTGTTTGTGATTGAATGTGTTTGCGTGTGAAGCGGTGGCGAAACCCGATACCATCCCAGCGATTCCATATCATTGATCTAAATCCAACTTTAATTCAACTTTTACTTTCTGCAATTAGTTTAATTAACCTCAAATCTACCAATCGTTTTAAATATTAGCCTTAACTCGAACTAGACTAGACTGACAAAGATTCTTAAAAACGTTGTCCTTTGGGTTCGATCCTTAACTATACTGCGATAAGACTCGTCCGCTTGCGGGTGGTATTATTGCACTTTGGTTTTGTTAAAAGCTCGGGGATTTCAACCCCGAGTGAGTTTGTTAGTGCGATAAAATCCCACGTCAAATTCTGGCGTCGTTGCCGGGGACAACGGAATCAGTTAGTCAAATCTAGTTCTTTTAAGACTAATTTAGAATTTTGCTTTTTATTTTGACACAATCGATCATCTACTTGAAATTTGACTCTACTCTGTGGTTCTCCCTCTCAAAATCTTTCTATTTCAGGTACGACCCAAGGCATAGTGCATGCGTCGTTCGGACAGCCCCGGACTAACAGCGAGCTTTGATCCCGAGATAGACAGAACTTTCCATCGTCAGATCAGAGAAAATCAAGCAAGGATGGCCCAGGAAGAGGAAGTAGCCCGAAGGGTGGCTCAAGCCATCAATGCACAGAGAGAGAGGCTCATGTAAGAAGCTAGGGTTGCGGTTCAACATGAAATCCTAGCAGCGCAAGCAGCTGAACTACCAAAGGATCTTAGAGAGTTCTCAATCCCGAAAGCTGCGAATGTTGATGTGACGCTCTCTCTAGAAATCGCTCTGTCTTCTCTCTAGCCCGGCGGCCGTCGCTGGGGGGAGGGTATGCTGCCTCTGTGCGTCCCTCCCCCTGGTCTCCAGGTTCGTTCTGTGGGAGGCGGCTCCGTGTGGCAAAGTGTGGACAGAAGCTCGAGATTCTCTAGAGATGAGGGTGTCGGTGAGGTTGAATCGCAGGTGTCTTCTCCGGCTTGCCTGGGGTGAAGGTTGGCGTGATGCATCGTTTGGTCAAGGGGATGTCGTGGTTCGGCGCTCGACTTAGTCGACTCGCTTCCGCTCATGTGTGGTGGATGGAGAAGGCCTTACCCATCCAGATCTGAGACCAAAGCGACTGCTCCGACAGCAGGTGTTCAAAGGGGTGGTTCGCCTCCTTTTTCACTTGTGCCTTCTCTCCTTCGACCGGGGGTGATGACCTCCAAGTTTCGACCTCGATGTGGTCCGCTGGCGCTTCATCGCGAGGTTGACAGGCGTCAATCTGGCCTGTTGTGGCTCGCGTCGATGACTCCGCGAGGATTGTTTCTGGTTCGTGTGATCCGATCTTTAGCGGATATGGGCGTCATGCCCTGGTGCTCCGGTCTGCTGGCGGCGGTCCTCCGCTTTCCTTCAGTCGGACGCTCACAGAGTTTTGCCGAGTTGCCTTCGTGCAACAGGGGCAACGGGTCTGCCGCAGCTGCTGTTGGCGGGTACGCGGGGTTGTGCCCCTTGGAGCTACAGCTAGGAGATGCTTGGTCATCCCCGACGGTCTGCCGCTCTTGATGTTTCTGGTTGCCGAGTCACCTCATAGGTGTTTGAAGGTTTTCCGCTGAGACGTGGTGCAGCTCAGGCTGCGTGAGGGAGCAGGTTGGGGGGGGCTGTCTACGTCTTCTTCTTCCCCTTGCTTCCTTCCTGATCCGTGTAGCTGTGACTTGCCGAGCCCAGAAATCTACTGTCTGTCGACTGTTGGAGAGGAGCTGGGTTCTTCCTGGATGTCACTTCTTTAGTGTTTGTGTTAAACGTCAGTGGAGGATAGGGAGTTATCTGGCTCAAGGAAACTGGCTCGATGGTCAGCTCATGGATGGATCCTGGTGATTCACTCTTCTGCATCTGAGCCCTCTCGTTTGGGCTGTGTGCTCCTTTTGTTCCTTCCGATTTTGTATATGTTTCTATGACTATGTGCTGATGGTTGATGGTTTGGAGGTGTGAATCTGGGTTCCTCTTCTTCTACTTTCAGAAAGTGAGCTTAATGCCTGGAGGAAGGGGAGTCAGGTCCCTATTTCAAGCTATTGATGCTGATGTACAGATGTTATAGTTGCTTCTATGATCTAGTTTGGTACAGTAGGACGGTGCTGAAGATTAATCTCTTCATTAGCATTAGCAGTTTGAGTGATTGGACTGATGCCAGCATGGGAGTTCGAAATCAGCTGATGCTCTCCTCTCTAACTATAAAGTCTTCACCATTTGTGGGTATGCATATTGAGAGTGGAGCTCCTTTTATGTTTGGGTGGAGTATCATTTTCTGTATAAGGACTCCTATGTTGTCCTTCTTTCTGTATCTCTCTTTCTTTTGGGTCTTGTATACAAGACCTTTGTTTCTTTTGTTTGCTTTGGTAATCCTCTCTTGAGGGTTTGGGGGTGCGCTTATGTTTGTACCTAAAGTTTTTGGAATCAATAGCAACAGAGTTTTTAGCCGATCAAAAAAAAAAAAAACTACGAATATTCATCATCCAGTGCAACCTCCTCCCATCAACGCTCCTAATTTTGAGATAAGAGCGCATTGGATCTCCCTGCTTCAGAATAACCCTTTCTATGGCAAGCAAGGAGAAGATAGCCAAGAACATCTTCTGAGATTTATTGATCTATGTGCCATGACAAAACAAAATGGAGTCACAGATGATGCCATTCGACTCCGTCTCTTCAAGTATTCCCTTGCTGATAGAGCTATAAGTTGGTACAATTCGCTGCAAAGTGAAATACCCATCACCACCTGGGAACAACTCCAAAATGTGTTTCTAGAAAAATTCTACCCTCCATCTCTTACCTATGAAATTAGAGGGAGGATAACAAATTTCACTCAAGTTCCTGGATAAACCCTTGCTGAAGCTTGGGATAGATACAAAGAGCTTCTACGCAAGTGTCCACACCACGGAATTCCTAAGAATCAACTCATTGAGATTTTCTATAGGGGTGTGGATGATGATATTAAGAGGTTTCTAGATTTCTCATCTAGAGGAAACTTCATGCGTCAAAGCTATGATAGCGCATGGAGAGTCGTCACCCTGGGAGCAGAAAATCAAGCCAATTGAGGTAGATCTGTAGGTAAAGGAGTTTTGAAAGTAGCTATGGCCGAAGCTACTCCTGAGTACAAATCTATCGATGAAACCTTAAAACTCTTAGTTGCCAAGCAAGACCATATTGAATCATCTCTTGCTGTCATTGGAAGAGGACGTTCACCCACTCAACAACCAGAACAAGTCAAGTCTGCTTCCTTGTTCTGTGAAGCATTTAAAGGAACTGATCATTCCACCTTATCATGCAATGTTCTTTACGATGTTGTTCTGAGCAACGTATGTGGCCAAGGAGATAATGGCCAAATGGAAAATCTTAACGTTGTTAATACCATCCCTGGTCAAAGTTATTACAATCCGAATCAGAATAGGAATCATCCAGGTTTTCAATATGGAAACCCCTCTAGAGAAGTAAACTCGCATCAAATTGGTTCAAACAATCAACCAAGAGGCCCACCAGGATTCCAGTATAATCAACAACAAAATTTTGGGAATCAAGGAAATTTCAAGGGGAACTTTTAGAATAGGAACTACAATAATTATCAAAACAACTCTCAGTACCAGAATCTTAATCAACAACAAGGACAACAAGTAGGACCTGTCTCTTCTGAGGACAAGTTAACAGCCATTGAAAAGATACTGCAAACTCAACAAACTATGATAGCCAACCAACAAGCTCAGTAGAAGTCTATTGAATCTCAACTAACTCAACTTGCAGCTAGCATAAAGCCACATGTTGGAGTCTTTGTCGGCCAACCCGAGAATAATCCCAAGCATCCGGAACAGTTGAAGGTAGTCACCACCAGGTCAGGAAGAGACTATTCGGATCCCCCTGTAAAGACGCCTGTGGTTATTACAGACGAGGATGAACATGTAATTGCCCAAGACTCAACAACACTAGAATCTCAAGTTGATAAGACAGATAAGGGAAAACCTGAGAAACCTACTGATGAAGAAACTGAAACACTGGAACCTGATATTCCTGTATATAAGCCTCGTATACCTTTCCCAGCTCGTCTAAGGCAAACCAAGCTGGATACTCGTTTCAATAAGTTCAAAGAAGCTATGAAGAAGCTTCATGTTGATATCCCTTTTCTCGATGCTCTAGCTGAGATACCAGCCTGGACTAAGTACGTAAAGTCACTCCTCACAAGGAAGTATATAACTGAAGAGTATGAGACAGTAAAACTGGCGACAACTACATTCGATATCATTTTGAACAAGATGTCCAAGAAACAAAAGACCCGGGATCCTTTGGAATTTCTTGTCACATTGGCGACTCATCATGCAAGAAAGGATTGGCAGATCTCGGCGCAAGCATCTCTATTATGCCACTTAGCCTGTGCAAAAGACTAGGGTTTGCAGAATTGCTTCCAACGGGCATGACCATACAGCTTGCAGATAATTCGGTAACTCTTCCCATGGGAATCATCGAAGATGTCCCAGTCAAAGTGGGCAAGGACTCTTATGTCCCGTGTGATTTTGTCATCATGGACATTAAAGAAGATGTCAGATATCCTCTCATCTTTGGTCGTCCGTTCCTCGCCACTGCAAGAGCCCTAATTGATGTTGAAGTTGGTACCTTACTGCTCAGATTAGGCAAAGAAACTCTCGAATTTAAAGTTTTTGAAAGTATGAGAAGACCAAGTATGAAAGAAGAAGTCTACCTGATTGACTGCATTGAGCAAATGTCACTTCTGACTCAAGAGCATCATGAATCAGACGATCCTTTAGAAGTTGCTCTAACGAACCCATCAGTTGATGAACCAATTGACGAACAAGTAAAGGATTGCATCGAATCCCTCGACTCTGCTAAAGAAGATGTTGAAGCTACTAGTGAAGAACTCAAAGCTATGGAAACTACAGAAGAAACATGCGAAAAACCAGAGGCTCCCGAAATGAAGCCCCTACCCGAAGGATTGAAGTACGTGTTTTTAGACGATCTCAAAGTTTGCCTAGTTATTATAAATTCCGATCTAACAGCTGAACAAGAAGATAAACTCCTGAAGGAATTAAGGGAAAGGAAGAAAGCCATCGGTTACAAAATGAGTGACCTCACTGGGGTCAGTCAAGCGCTGTGTATGCACAAGATCCCTATGATGGAAGATCACAAGCCTACTATTGAGCATCAACGGAAATTGAATCCAAATATGAAGGAAGTGGTCCGTCGCGAGGTCATTAAACTGCTCACAGCTGGAATAATCTATCCGATATCAGATTCGCCATGGGTGAGCCCAGTGCATGTAGTCCCGAAGAAAGGTGGAACAATTGTTATACGGAATGAAAACAATGAACTCATCCCCACTCGAATAGTCACAGGGTGGAGGATGTTTATAGATTATAGAAAATTAAACAAGGCAACTCGAAAAGATCATTTTCCAATGCCTTTCCTTGATCAAGTCCTAGAAAGGTTGGCTCACCAAGAATATTTCTGTTATCTTGACGGTTACTCTGGATTCTATCAAATACCCATACATCCAGATGACCAAGAGAAAATAACTTTTACCTTCCCATTCGGAACATACACATTTAAAAGAATGTCGTTTGGTCTCTGTAATGCACCCTCAACTTTCCAACGTTGCATGGCTTCCATATTCGCTGGTCTTACTGAAACCATTATGGAAGTTTTCATGGACGATTTTTCTGTATACGGAGATTCATTCGATTCATGTCTAAAGCACCTCTCCCTGGTCCTCAAACGATGTGAAGAAGCACATTTTGTGCTGAATTGGGAAAAGTGCCATTTTATGGTAAAGGAAGGCATTGTCCTCGGCCATAGGGTCAACAATAGAGGAATTGAAGTAGATAAAGCTAAGATTGAAGTGATTTCTAAACTGGCTATTCCAACAAATGTAAAAGAAGTCCGTGCTTTCCTAGGACATGCAAGATTTTACAGAAGATTCATAAAGGATTTTTCAAAGATAACCAAGCCAATGACGAATTTGTTACTAAAAGATGCTAAATTTCAATTTTGATGAAGAATGTGTCAAAAGCTTCAACACACTAAAGCAGACTCTCACAACAACACCCATCATTAGAGCTCCCGACTGGGACCACCCTTTTGAAATTATGTGTGATGCCAGTGACTATGTTGTGGGCGCTGTTTTAGGGCAATGTATAGAGAAGAAACATTATGTGATCTATTATGCATTGAAAACTCTCGATGAAGCCCAGAGGAATTATGCAACTATCGAGAAAGAACTTCTAGCAGTCGTGTATTCCTTTGACAAGTTCAGATCCTACCTAATTGGTTCAAAGGTCATTGTCTACACAGACCATGCTGCCATTCGTTACCTTCTGGCAAAGAAAGATGCAAAACCCAGGTTGATTAGATGGATCCTTCTATTACAAGAATTTGATTTAGAGATAAGAGATAAAAAGGGTACAGAGAATGTTGTAGCAGACCACCTCAGTCGCATCCACACTCTGGATACTGAGAAGATTCCGATCAATGAAGCCCTGCCGGAACTAATGAAGGTCTCAGAAGTTATACCGTGGTACTCGGATTTTGTGAACTACCTCGCTGCTGGGGTTATTCATCCTCAATGCACCGGAAATGCACTGAAGAAATTTATGCATGATGTGAAACAGTACTACCGGGATGAGTCGTACCTTTTCAAACTATGTGCTGATGGTCTGTATAGACGATGTATCGCCGAAGAAGAAGCTCAACTTATTTTAGAACAATGTCACTCAGGACCAGTGGAAGGACATATGAGCTCTAAAAAGACTTCCTTGAAGGTTTTGCAATGTGGATTCTTTTGGCCAACCATATCCAAAGATTCCTACGACTTTGTCCTATCATGTGACAAATGTCAAAGATCAGGCAATATAACAAAGAGAGATGAGATGCCGCTGAATATATGGCAAGTAGAGATATTCGATGTGTGGGGGTGGACTACATGGGTCCATTCCCATCTTCTCATGGATTTTCATACATCCTAGTGGCGGTGGACTACGTCTCAAAATGGGTTGAAGTTATACCAACCGTTACTAGTGATTCCAAACCCGTCATCAAATTATTCAAAGATATTAGTTTCCCCCGATTTGGAGTACTACGAATTGTGATATCTGACGGAGGGTCTCATTTCCTTGAAAGAAGCTTCGAAGCACTGCTGAGAAAGTATAGTGTTACTCACAAGGTAGCCTCACCCTACCATCTGCAAACAAGTGGACAGGTAGAGGTTTCTAACAGACAACTCAAGGCTATATTGGAAAAGATGGTAGGTTGCAATCGGAAAGATTGGTCAGCGAAAATCAATGACGCATTGTGGGCCTACCGTACTGCTTTTAAGACTCCTCTTGGACTACACCATTTCAGCTGATCTATGGAAAGTCATGCCACCTGCCTGTAGAATTGGAACACAAAGCATGGTGGGCAATTAAGCAACTGAATTTTGACATGAAAGAAGCAGGCCAAGCTAGGATTTTGCAACTTTAAGAGCTGGATGAACTCCGGATGACAGCTTATGAAAATGCACGAATCTATAAAGAACGAACCAAACTTTAGCATGTTGGTCATATGAAAAGAAAAGACATACAAGTGGGTGACCAAGTTCTTCTATTCAACTCAAGACTAAAGTTATTCCCAGGAAAACTCTATTCTCGCTGGTCTGGACCTTACATTGTCAAAAGCATCTCTCCACATGGTGCTTTCTCTTTATGGAGTGAAAAGTCAGGCGAATTTATGGCAAATGGTCACCGTTTAAAGAGATATTTCACCTCTACTGACATAGGCACTGAAGCAATGTTGGAACTCATCAACCCAAAGAATCCACCGTAAATCTGAAGGATCCAGTCTAGCCATCGACATAAAACAAAGGCGCTTTTCGGGAGGCAACCCGATCAATAAATTTTTTTTATTTTTATTTTCAAATTAGAATGTTTCTTCGATTTTGCTTTTACCTTCTAGTTTATTTTTCATTAAATAAAATTCGCATCGCGAGATGCTAGTTTAAGATCTAATTGCTCCTTACCTTTGAGATTTTCAGATAAGAGGATGCGCACTGACTGGAACGCAACCACATCTGGTGGTCAATCTGGCATGAATTTTCCCCTCCATCTTGGATTTAGGGTTTGCTCGGGACGAGAAAATTTCTAAGTTCGGGGTGGAGGGTGGGTGGTACGTACCCCACTTTCCACTTACACCCATACTTTTCATACTTAAGTTTTCTCTGTCACATTCTTGATTAAAATTTTCAAATTTTCAAATTTTTTAAAGTTTTCCAAAGAAATTGAACAGATACTTGATGAATTTTTGACACTTCATGTTTCATTAAATGTCACCAACTAATATGTTATGCATTTTGAATCATTATACTCTCCTTATTCGAAGTTGATCCTCAAAAGGACCACTTTTTGAAACAAGCCTTTTGATTGAAATCATCTTGTGAAGCTTATGATTCCTAACATCATGATACTTATGCAAAAATGACAAGTGTCTTTCGAACTAATAGGGATCAAACACGTCGTGCTTCCTAACTGACTAGTGGAACAATAACATGGAATCTCCACCGGATCCTCATCAAGTCATTATTTGAGCAGAGTACGATAAAGAGAACAACCTGGTGCACTGAATTGTAAATCAAGTTGCATTCTGATCTGAACTCTCTTCTACACTTCTTCTATCATCTTCGTACCCCTCCATCCATAAAAAAGAAACAAAAATAGCCAAATTAGTGTCAAACCCTAAGTTCGGGGTGGCACGCCACTTCCCTCTATATCCGCTTCTTCCATACCCCTAACAGATAAACAGGGGCGTACCACCAAAAATGCAATCTCGAGTCGAATAGAGGAGAGATTTGCAAACAAAAAGATGCCAAAGCGCACACAAAAAGAAATGCAATCTCGAGTCGAATAGAGGAGAGATTCGCACAAAAAAAGCAATAAATGAAATTGCAAAGCAAATAAAAAGAAAATCTCGAGTCGAATAGAGGAGAGATTTACTTCTTCCTTCCATACCACCATTCACTCCATTTTCTACCTAATGGCACAATGAATGCCTACCCTATCCTGAAAAACACCAGTGTCAGATCAAATGCACACTTGTTGTTCTGCGGGTGTCGCTGGACTCTTACAAAACTCTTTGACATGCTTGTTGTTGGAAAAAGTGAGGAAGAAGTGATATTGGAAAATGAACTCAGGAACGAAGATATGGTAAGATGTGTTTAGTGGTCTTAGGAGGTTGAGATACTGAGTCATATTGAGCAGAAAGAAAATATTCGTGATGTGAAGATGAAGCAATCACATGAATTGAAAGAATTCATTTGGCGGCTGTTTCAGATTTTGTGTTACTCGAGGACGAGCAACGTTTAAGTTCGGGGTATTTTGATGAATGTATATTCATCATGAAATTCAATTATCATATTGACAGATTCATCTCACTATATATCAAATTTCTCTCACTAAATATCACAATATATCAAAATGTGCAAAATTACTTAATTGGTCCAATTATCATGGATTTAATTGAATTTATGTTGATTTGATGCAGGTCTTGATAAGGGTGAACAGTCAGCTGGGACCCACCTTCACTCACCCTTGGTTCTGACCAATCGATATGACCAAACGGTTTCATCCATTCGGTCTAACCAAACGGTTTCAACAATTCGTCTTGCCAAACGATCTGGCCATCCGGTCTTGACCAATCGGTTTCATCCATTCGGACTCAAGACCGAATGGACAGATCTGCCTCAAAACCGTTTGGACTTTGCACAGTTTCAGATCGTTTGGGCGCCAAGGTTGCAAGACCGTTTAGCCGCGAAGACCGTATGGCCACTTGCTCTCAGACCATTTGGAACCGGTCTGCGAGACCGTTCAAGCATAGAAGACCGTTTGAAGGTCGCGAAGACCGTTTGGCCGCGAGGGATCGAAAGGAGCCAAAACCGTTTGGGCAATCAACCGCGTAGACCGAATGGTCACGTATGCAGCAAGACCGTTTGATAATGATTGGCTCCAAGACCGTTTGCATGTGAAACCGTTTGGAGTATTGACTGCGATTCAAGACCGTTTGCTGCTTTGCATAGGGACCGAATGAGCACTTGCACGCAGACCGTTTGAAATAACCAAGCAGCAAATCGAATGAACACCAAGACTGTTTGGTTATTAACGGTTTCCAAACCGTGAGAGCAAAAATACTGAAGACCGTATGAGCTATTCATTCGGTTTCCAAACCGAAAGGAAGACCGAATAGGCATGGAAGACCGTTTGGACTGGATAGGTATGAAGACCGAATGGAGCAATCATGCAAAACCGAATGAACTGCTGGTCACGTAAAGAACGCTTGAGTGTTGAATGCATGCAAACAGTTTGCTGCTAAAAGTCACTAAGACCGTTTGAATTAGGCACAAAGCCAAGACCGTTTGCCGATTATCCATGCAAACCGAATGGGAAAATATCACGTAAAACCGTTTAATAAAGTACCTAGCTGCAAACCGTTTGGGTATTTACATGAAGACCGAATAGACTTGTCGTGAGGACCAATTGGATCAGCAACAAAGACCGAATGCACAGCCAGCCGTTTGCTTTTCCCAACATGCAAACCAAATGAAAGGTAAACCGAATGAGCTAGATATTTTGAAAGAAAAGCAGCACAATACCCAAACCGAGAGAGCAAGACTGTTTGGTCAATTTTACCAAACCGTTTGAGCAAATTAAATATCTCCGGACTATTAGTAAACCGTTTGGACTCACTCAAGACCGTTTGGGGCCAGTTCTGTGCCTATTATTAGTAGATAGACTTTGCTGTGTTTTTCTCTTTTACACTTAGTCTATTTTCTATTTTTCTTTTCCTTTACACTTATGTTTTATCCCACATGGGTTATCTCTAGACCCTGTGGTTCTTTTGTGTATTATATAGAGACTCTTGTATATTCTTTTATCATCGAATAATACAAGACCTTTTTCCGCATTATCCAGATGGTATCAGAGCAACAAGATCCACCCTAATTCTTTCCCCCCTCCTTACCCTAACCGCCGCCCCCCCCCCCTGCGGTTTTCTCCCTGCCGCCGCCGTCCTTCTTCCTCCTCCTCCCTTCCTTCCTTACCCTACCACCACCGCAGCCCTTCTCTTCTCTTTCCCTGCCCACCGCCCCATCTCCTTTCTTCCCGCTGCTACAGTACCGCGGCTGCTACAGTACCGCGGCGGTACAGTACTTGCTGTCCGCCACCAACAGCCACCACCACCACCAATTTCCCGGCCCCTACACCATCCACAACCCTCCACCACACCCCCACATCCTCACCATCTCTATCCTTGTGGCCTAGACAACCACAAGTTCCCTTTTCGGTCTCCGTTCAGTTTCTAAATCCGTTACGTACAGCCCCGACACTTTCCAGTTCTGGCACGTTGAGGGTCTAAAAGCTACATCCGGATCTGCCTGCCTGCGCCACATGGTGGAGTAATTGTTTCTCCATGTTGGCGTAGGTTCTGCTTCTTTATCTCTGCCCCGTGAGGGTTTCTGAGGTCCATGATCGGATCTCCTATCTGCTGCTGCTGGTCCATGTGTTGGACACTTCCTGCTGCCTACTGATTCTACTGTCTGCCCTGCGCTCGTGCTGCTGACTGTCTGCTTCTACTCTCATGGCGACTTCAGATTTACCACGGTCTTTGTATGTTACTTCTGTTAAGTTGGATGGCTCCAACTATCACCTATGGGCTGCTTCATTCAAACTCTACGTGAAAGCACACGGGCGCCACTCGCACCTGACTACCAAGGGTCCTGTTGTACCTGCTGCTACTGCTGATGACAAGACTAAGCAAGCTTATGATCTCTGGTCCAAGGAGGATTATGGGGTTATGGCCTGGCTGGTCAACAGCGTTGATGCTAAGATCAACCACTCTCTGCTTCGCCTTCAGACTGCTAAGGAAATGTGGGATCACCTATCCCATGTTTACTCTCATAAACAGAACCCCAAGAAGGTGTTTGAAATTTTCAAGAAGCTTGCGAAACAAGACTTCTCGATATCTGACTCTGTGGAAGACTACTACAACTCGTGCTGTGCTCTGTGGGACGAGTTTCAGGTTTATCATCCTCTGACTGCGAATCTTGAAGAACTACATCGTTAGCGGAATGAGCTCATGCTTGTTCAGTTCCTGGCTGGCCTTCCTACTTCGTTTGCTGGGGTCGTGGATCAGATCCTCTCCAGTGACCCGTTACCTACTCTTCGGGACGTCCTCAAGCGGGTCCAGCGTCTTCCTTCTTTGACGCTCTCTACTTCTGATGGAACAACACTTGCTATCCGTTCTGCGGATTCCTTTCGTGGTCGCGGCCGAGGTCGTGGCCGTGGTCGTGGTGGCCGCTCTTCTGCACCTGGACGTGGTTCTGGCTCGGAGTCAGGGGAGCCCCGCTACTGCACTCACTGCAAGCGTACTAATCACAATGAAGACCACTGCTGGATAAAATATGGTAAACCTGACTGGGCGAACCAGGTTACCACTGAACAACCTGCATCTACCTCTGCTGCCTCTGACCCTACTGCTGATTGGATTCGCTCCGAGTTTGAGAAACTGCTTCAAGCCCGCCTTGCCTCTACTTTTGCGGACTCTCCTGAGAATGGCGCTGCTCTCCTGACGACGACTGGTAAAAGCCCTTGGGTGATCGACTCTGGTGCGACTGCACATATCTCTGGTACTGCTAGTTTATTTTCTACTCTGCGCAAGACTTCTCTTATACCGCCTGTGACGGTTGCTGATGGTTCCAAATCTCCTGTTTGTGGCATTGGAGATATCACTTCTACTAGTACTCTACCTCTGCAGTCTGTGCTATATGTGCCCAAATTTCCTCTGAATTTACTATCTGTCAGTAAACTGGTAAAAAGTCTTCGTTGTGCTATTACATTTGACCCGGATGGTGTTCTGTTTCAGGATCTGCGTACGAGGACGACGATTGGTTCAGGCCATGAGGGACCGGATGGATTATACTATTTGGACGAGCCGAAGCCAGCTGCTTTCCTGACATCTACAGTTCCTGATATTCAGTGGCATTACCGTCTGGGCCACCCGTCTGCTGAGAAGTTGAAGGCTTTACTACCGACTGTTGCTAGCACTAGATTTTATTGTGAAACATGTCAATTAGGCAAACAACACCGTTCTACTTTTTCTGCAAAATTTTGTATTGGCTCTAAAGCCCCTTTTGACATTGTGCATGCTTACATTTGGGGACCGTGTTCTGTGCCTAGCGTTTCTGGATTCAAATATTTCTTAAGTTTTATTGATGATTTTTCCAGAACCACATGGTTATTTTTACTGACAGACAGATCTACTGTAAACGAAAAAATTTCTGAGTTTTTGCGGAAATTCGGACTCAATTTGCTAAGCCCATCAAGATTTTTCGCACAGACAATGCCTTGGAATTTGTGCAAATTTCTGTTCAGTCTTTTTGTAAACGTTAGGGCACCATTCACCAGACTTCCTGTGCTTATACCCCACAACAAAACGGTGTCGCTGAGCGTAAGAATCGCCATCTCCTTGAGGTCGCCCGCACACTTCTCTTTCACTACCATGTTCCTCACAAATTCTGGCCTAAGGCAATCTCCACTGCTTGCTATCTCATAAACCGCATGCCTTCCTCTGTACTTCACAATAAAATCCCTTTTCAAATTCTTTTCCCTGATCTACCACTGTTTGCTGTACCACCGCGTATTTTTGGGAGCACATGCTTTGTGAAGAACCTTAGACCTGGTCTTACAAAATTAGATCCCAAGGCCACCAAGTCTGTTTTTTTGGGCTATTCCCACACTCAGAAAGGATATCGGTGTTATGATCCTGCTTCACATAAATGGCTTGTATCTGCGGATGTGGTATTCTTTGAACACATGCCATTTTTCTCTTCGGAGGGTTCTGCTCTTACGTCTGATTTGTTGACTGATACGCCCTTACCTATGGTGGATGATGAGTATGATAGCCCTGCTCCTGTATCTACAAGTGAGAAGCCCCCTCTGCAGGTTTATCACAGAAGACCAAAGCCAACAGCTCCCTCTATGGCCTCTCCATCGTCCACGTCCTCTGCGCTAGATCAGCCACCTCCGCAGGTATTTTCTAACCTTGATGTTCCCATTAGTCTGAGAAAGGGGACACGTGCTTGTACGAAACATCCAATTGGGAATTTTTGTACGTCTGTTCATTTGAATTCTAATTTTGCCAACTTTACTGCTGCTCTGTCTGCTATTTCTGTCCCTAAGACTGCTGCTCAGGCTCTTAAAATCCCAGCATGGCGTCAGGCAATGGAAGAAGAAATGACGGCTCTTACTGATCGTCATACTTGGACTCTTGTTGATCCTCCTACTGATTGCTCGCCAGTTGGGTGTCGCTGGGTCTTCACAGTGAAATATCAGCCTGATGGTACGGTCGAGCGCCTGAAAGCCAGACTGGTTGCTAAAGGATACACTCAGACCTATGGGGTTGACTATTTTGAAACCTTCTCTCCTGTGGCACGACTTAATTCTGTAAGGATTCTGATCTCTGTTGTTGTTAATTCTGATTGGCCGTTATACCAGCTCGATGTGAAAAATGCCTTTCTCTATGGCGATCTACATGAAGAAGTCTACATGTCTCAGCCCCCCGGCTTTATCTGTGAGGGGGAGCCATCTAAAGTCTGTCGTTTAAAAAAAGCTATCTATGGCCTCAAACAGAGTCCACGTGCGTGGTTTGACAAACTTAGCACTATTCTCCAGGATTATTCTTTTCGCCGCTCTCAGTCGGACCACTCTGTTTTTGTTAAACAATCCACAGCTGGCATTATTATTCTTATTGTGTATGTTGATGATATTATACTCTCTGGGAGTGATGCAGTAGGTATTCAGGCAACTAAGCGGTATCTTGAAAAGCACTTTGTTACTAAAGACCTCGGTTCTTTACGCTACTTTCTTGGGATAGAGGTCTCTCGCTCTTCTGCAGGACTGTGTCTTTCTCAGCGGAAGTATGTTCTGGACTTGTTATCTGAGACTGGACTCCTAGGTGCTAAGCCTGCTAGCACCCCTCTTGATCCTAACACTGATTGGGATGATCAAGCCTCTCCTGCATATCCTGACACTCATCAGTACAGACGAATGGTCGGGAAGCTTATCTACCTCACAGTCACACGAGCTGACATTACTGCTGTTGTCGGATTGGTTAGTCGCTACCTTGACAAACCCCGACAATGTCATTGGGATGTTGTTTGCCATATTCTGCGCTATTTGAAGAACTCTCCTGGAAAAGGGCTTCTCTACAAAAAACATGGGCACTGTAAGATACTGGGCTACTCAGATTCTGATTATGCTGGGAGCAAGGTTGATCGCCGCTCCACTTCTGGATACTGTACTTTTGTTGGGGGCAATTTAGTCACATGGAGGAGCAAAAAACAGACTGTGGTTGCCCGTTCTAGTGCTGAAGCTGAATATCGCACCATGGCACATACTACCTGCGAGCTCTTCTGGATTCGAAGCCTTCTGACAGATTTTGGTTTTTCAGACTTGGCGCCCAATCCAATGTTCTGTGATAATAAAGCAGCCACTTTCATTGCTAGCAACCCTACCTTCCATGAGCGCACGAAGCATATTGAAGTGGACTGTCACTTTGTTCGTGAGGCGGTTCTATCTGGTCATATTTCTACCCCTTACATTCATACTGATGAGCAGATTGCTGATATCTTCACAAAGATTCTTCCGAAGAAGCGCTTCACTGATATGACATCCAAGCTGGGCATGATTGACATCTATGCTCCAGCTTGAGGGGGAGTATTAGTAGATAGACTTTGCTGTGTTTTTCTCTTTTACACTTAGTCTATTTTCTATTTTTCTTTTCCTTTACACTTATGTTTTATCCCACATGGGTTATCTCTAGACCCTGTGGTTCTTTTGTGTATTATATAGAGACTCTTGTATATTCTTTTATCATCGAATAATACAAGACCTTTTTCCGCATTATCCAGACCTATAAATAGGACCCCAAGGGTCCTCACTTGGGCATCGATTCCGGGACGCCGACAGGCTGCCTGTACACAGGTCTGATCCAGATCCAGTCCAGCCCACGCCAGTTTCATTCCATCTACTGCCCGTGCTGCAACCAAGGAGGCTGAGGAGAGAAGGAAGACGGAGTGAGGGAGACTGTCCGGTCTGTCTTGGCATCTCCCGTTCGCATCCAGATCAACTCCGACACGACATAGAAGGCCGTATCTTCTTCACCGAGCTGCGACTACCTTCTACACCGAGTTCATGGCGGATTTCTCTCTGTTTCATATTCTTCTTGTCTCTCGCATCATGAGCGAGTAGTACCTTTTCGCTGGGGTGCAGGGACTAGCCCCGCTACCCATGCAAATCATGTTCTTTTGTTAAACTCTCCATGGCAATGTATATAACCTTCCATTTTGTTGTTAATTGGTATGTTCGTAGTTGATTATCTGCTTGCTTTCATCTTGTTCTTCTCTACATTGCGAAATCTTCTATATGTGGGATAGAATGGCGGTTTACAATGTTCGACTCCTTGACGAGAACTTCTGATAGGATTCCTTGAGGTCGTAAGTGTATAATCCGTGAGGGGATGAGACATCTAGCCCACGGTGACACTTCTGTGGTCTAAACATCCCTCAGGGAGGACCACAGCCTTAGTTGGATTTTGTATCGTCTTGTTTATCGTCGATGTTAGTTTGTAGATCCATCACCTGCTTGCTTATCAATTAATGCGGTTGACTCCCAAACTAGAAATAGAATGGGATTTCTTCGAGGTCGTAAGTGTATGATCCGCGAGGGGACGAGCCATCTAGCCTTCGGTGACGCTTATGTGTGCCTAACGCCTGTATAGGGGGCCCACAACCTTCGTTGGATTTCTGTATCTTCAGAGTCGTAAGTAAGTGATCCGGATGGTGACGAGACATCTGATGCCTAAGGTGATGCTTACGCGAACCTAACGCCCGTATGGGGAGTGTTGCAGCAGCTCTATTTGGATTGTTATATCTTGCCTGGATTGTTTGCGATTGAATGTGTTTGCGTGTGAAGCGGTGGTGAAACTTAATACCATCCCAGCGATTCCATATCATTGATCTAAATACAACTTTAATTCAGCTTTTACTTTCTTGCAATTAGTTTAATTAACCTCAAATCGACCAATCGTTTTAAATATTAGCCTTAACTCGAACTAGACTAGACTGACAAAGATTCTTAAAAACGTTGTCCTTTGGGTTCAATCCTTAACTATACTGCGATAAGACTCGTCCGCTTGCGGATGGTATTATTGCACTTTGGTTTTGGTTAAAGCTCAGAGATTTCAACCCTGAGTGAGTTTGTTAGTGCGATAAAATCCCACGTCAGGCCTCCTTCATCCTATATGTCAAAGTGCAAGGTCGCTATTCTCATATCACCACCGACCCTCTACCTGCACCTAATGCCTCAGCAGATGAAAAGTCCAAGCAAGCATATGCTCAGTCGAGCAAACATGACTCAGGTGTTATGTCTTGGATCGTTAATAGCACTGAGCCATAGATCAACCAGTCCTTGCTCTGCCTTCATGATGCTAAGGCCATGTGGGATCAATTGTTTCACGTCTACTATCATCAGCAAAATCCAAAGCGAGTCTTTAAGATTTTCAAAAACCTGGCCAAGAAGGAATTTTCTTCCGACACATCTATTGAAGATTACTTTAACCAGTGCTCTTCTCTCTGGAATGAATACGAGATTTATCATCCCTTGTCTGCTAACATCAAGGAAGCCCAGAGGCAACGCAACGAACTACAACTCATCCAATTTCTTTCCAGTCTTCTGTCCTCCTCTGGGGTCGTAGACCAGATTCTCTCAAGTGATCCTCTACCTACTTTTCGGGACGTCCTTAAACATTTTCAACGTTTACCATATGTATCTTCTACCCTAGTGGTAATCCTTCTCTTACTGTTCGCACTATTGATTCTGGTCGTGGACGTGATTGTGGTCGTGGTCGTGGCGGACGCCATTCTACTATAGCAGGCCGCACACATTCTACCACAAAAGGTCGGGGACAACCTGTTGGTCCTCGTTTCTGCAACTTCTGTGGAAGAGACAATCATAATGAAGACAGATGTTGGATTAAGCACGACAAGCCCGCCTGGGCTAACCAGGTTTTTGCTGATACTTCTATTGAGACTACTACGTCTGATCAACCTCCAACTACACCCTCACCTACCTGGCTTTGCTCCAAGTTTGAGAAATTTTTTCAGGAGCGCATGTCTCAGCTCCCGTCTACTTCAAAGGCCAACTCATCTGCAATGCTAGCTGCTCCATCTACCGGTAAAAATAAATGGTGCATGGATTCTGGTGCCTCGGTCCACATGGCCAGTAACATTAATTTATTTTCTGATCTTATGAAAACCACTCAGCTTCCTCCGATTATGGTGGCTGATTATTCTCAGACTTCTGTTTATGGCGTTGAGACTGTTCCTTTATCTCGTCATATGCATCTGAAATATGTCTTATATGTTCCAAAATTTCCTGTTAATCTTCTTTCTGTCAGTAGGACTGTGAAAAGCCTTCAGTGCTCAATTAAATTTGATCCTTTTGGTTGTGTTTTGAAGGATCTCCGCACGAAGACGAGGATTGGTTCAGGTCATGAGGGACCAGATGGACTCTACTATTTGGATGGACCGACATTGGTGACTACTCTTCTTTCATGACTGGACTACAGTATCACTATTATCTTGGCCACCCCTCTACTGCGAAGCTGAAACATTTATTTCCTACTTTATCTGAAAAAACTTTTTCTTGTGAATCGTGTCAGTTGGGTAAACAAACCCGCTCTGTGTTTCCTGCTAAGAAAGGAATTGGTTCTAAATGCATTTTTTACATTGTTCATGCGGATATATGGGGCCCTTGTTCTGTCACTAGCCATTCGGGAGTTAAATATTTTATCTTCATTGACGACTATTCTCTACTACTTGGTTATTTTTATTGAAAGATCGCAACACTATTTTTGATACTATCAACACCTTTTTTTCTGACATTCAAACACAATTCAGCAAACCCATTAAAGTTTTTTGCACCGACAATGCTCTGGAATTTATGCAAAAATCAGTTACATAATTTTGTTCATCCCGAGGGACCCTCCACCAAACTACTTGTCCCTACACTCCACAACAAAATAGAGTGGCTGAACTGAAAAACCGCCATCTCTTAGAGGTTGCTCGCACACTTCTCCTTTGTTATCAAGTTCCTCAACTTTTCTGGCCCGAGGCTGTTTCTAAGGCTTCCTTTGTTATTAATCGCATGTCGTCCTCTGTTTTGAAAAATAAGATTCCTTATCACATCCTTTTTCCTGATGCACAACTCTTTTATGTTCCACCCTGGATCTTTGGGTGCACTTGTTTTGTCAAAAACCTCCGCCTCGGGATTACAAAACTTGACCCTCACTCCACCAAGTGCATTTTTTTTGGATATTCTAGAACCCAGAGAGGGTATCGTTGTTATGATCCTACTATGTGACGATGGTTTCTAAGTGCAGATGTCGTTTTCTTTGAGCATCTGCCCTTCTACTCTGATAATGGGTCATGACATTTTGACCCCCATGCCTTTGCATGATATTATGGATATTGATCGACCTCCTAAGCCCGCACCTGAAGATCGACCAATGCAAGTTTACAAGTGAAGACCCAAGAAGACTAATCCCTCCATGGCCCCTCCACAACCAATTCCTCCTTCAGCGGATGATCATCCCACACCTAAGGTGAATTCTGACTTGCATTTGCCTATTAGTCTTCAGAAAGGTGTCCGTTCCTGTATAACACATCCAATTAATCATTTATGTTCATCCTCTAATCTGAGTGTCAGTATTGCATGCTTTACTGCTGCTCTCTCTGCTATATCCATTCCCAAAAGCTTTATAGTGGCCTTGCTATGGTACTCTATGACTACAGTCAAAAAGCCAAAAAGCCTGATTTCAAGCCAAAAAGCCTGATTTCAAGGTTCACGTCTTTTAAAAAGCCTGATTTCAAGGTTCACGTCTTTTATAGTGGCCTTTCAAGGTTCACGTCTTTTAAAGCCAAAAAGCCTGATTTCAAGGTTCACGTTTTTTAAAAAGTGTACAAATATCTGATTTCAAGGTCTTCTAGTGCCCCTTGATCTGATTTCTTAAAGGAAAAGTCCCCCTTTGTAAAGAAAAAGTATAATCTTTGCTATAAAATCTGATTGTTATCCCTTAATTTGCTTTTGCAGATCTAATTAATATCTTCTTTGGTTGGGTGCATTTGTGGTCAACATGACGGATAATCAGTCTGTGTTTCATCAAACCACTATGCATTCCCTGCAAAACCCACCAAGATGACTGCTATCAATGATACTTAGGAGGTTACATAGAAGTTAGGTCAAAGTGTGCAACCAAAGCTAGAGATAGGTCTATGGTGGCAGTCGTCATTCTCAAAACCCAAGAGCCTTGGACTGTAGGCTTGGGCATTACAAATGATATCAGAGCTAGTTCCCCTCTAGTACGTAGGGCCCTCATGGGCATGTGACACCCTAATATTGAGTTGTGTGGTCTAAGCATGTTAGAAAGGGCTATCTGCGTTGATGGAGCTACCTTTGCATTGGTAGTCATGAATTAGAGCTAGGTGCATATGGGACACTTTATCTCTACAGTGAAATGGGAAGAGATATTATGCCATATAGTTGAGCCTTGATGAGAATATCATGAGTTTAAGAGGGGGAGATTGTAACATCACAAGATTTGAGGTCTCAGATAAAATAATCTTAGAAGGAATGATTAGACTACCCATATCAACAAGATACACCCTTTTAGGTAGCACATCAATGGGTACTCCGTAGTTAAGTTTGCTCGATTCAGAGTAGTACTAAGATGGATACCTGTCACGAAGTTACATCGAGTTGTGTGTGAGGACAAAGCGCGCAGTCAAGACAAGTATTGATTTTTAGGGGCATTCATCATTTTCAAAACTCAACAAGAGCCTTAATCTTTGGGCCCGATTATCAAATCGCTTGCTATATTTTTAAGAATGTTCATTAAAATGAATTTCTCAAAACTTAGATGTTGGTTTTATCCAAATATAATAAATCTTTCTCAAAATTTAAGGTGACAGCTTGCTATTATTATTCGCAAGTCTCGACGCAGTTTACAGTACATGTGATCTATTATCATGCTACTATTTTTTGTTGTAAACTGCAGGAAAAACCACGTTGCAACTCGACTGGCCCTCTCGCTTTAAGATATGCTTGGGAACAGCAAAAGGTCTAGCATATCTGCATGAAGAGTCAAGGCCCAGAATTATCCACAGGGACATCAAGGCTAGCAATATCCTCCTAGATGCTGATCTTAATCCAAAAATATCAGACTTTGGTTTAGCCAAGCTTTTTGACGAGAAGAGGAGTCACATAACAACCATGGTCGCTGGCACATTGTATGGACTTGATTCTAGTTGTTTCTTCACTGGATCTTGCACAATGGCATCACATTAAAATTATGGTTAATCTGATTGTTTTTTGTTGTTGCAGCGGGTATCTGGCCCCAGAATATGGTATTAGAGGACACTTAAATGAAAAGGCTGATGTATTCAGTTTTGGTGTCCTTGCTCTGGAGATTCTGTGTGGGAGACCAAATAGAGATCTAAGCAATGTTACAGAAAGGATATATCTTCTTGAATGGGTATGGAAACTGCCTTAAAGAGAAGTCTATAGTTACTTGTGTAACGTTCTCTAATGATACTCACATATATTGTGCTAGACTTTTATGGGTCAAGTCCAGTCTATGCTTGAGCAGCAAATATTTGAAATGCTTCAACAGCCTGAACCGTTTCAATACTTCAACAGCCTGAACCGTTTCATTACCACTTTTTCCAGTATTGTCAATCATTGATATCTTATTGCAAGTGAAAACTTCAACCAGATTAACGTACATTTTACTGTTTAAATAATGGGCTGATTTCTTCTTTTGCTTCTGAATTTCAGTGGGGACTATTATTCTTCTAATCCTTTAATGCGGAGTGGTCGTTTATACTTAAATTGAAGTTATTTTCCATCTACTTCTGCACAGGCTTGGCAGCTGTATGAGAACAAGCGTGAGCTGCACATGCTGGATCCAAAGCTAGCTTCCTTCAGTACTGAAGAGGCTACCAGGGTAATTGGCATTGCTTTTCATTGTACCCAAGCAAATCCAATGGAACGCCCTCCCATGTCTCGTGTGGTTGCCATGCTGATTGGAGATTTGGAGATTCCTGATGTACTTGAGAAGCCATATTACGTGGCCGGTTTGGGCGAGGACAAAAGCAACCAATCAGACTCATACATGTCTGGATCAGCACTCTCTAAATCTTCATCTTCTCCTCAACCTCTGATGATTGGTGGGAAGTAAAAAGAGTGAGGGCTTTCCTATCTTGTCATGTTCCGCTTTAAGGGAGAAAATGTGTGCATCATGAAAAGAAGGGCTAGACACAGTTGCTACTCATGATCATCAATAGAGAGTGCAATAGATGACTGTAACGTTGTAAATTTATGTTACTCTGAATGCTGTGGCAATGAATGAATCTGTTTCTTATTGTGTAATACCTTGTGAAAGTAAGGTGCATTGTAATTTCATTATGACGGTTGTTGTAGCCATACCTTGTGCTTCGACTAATGTTTATATTGCTTATCAAAGTAGTCTGCGACTACACTTCTCTAGTGATGCAGAACTTTTTGCGGACAGGGGGAAGATGTCCTGCATGGCTCATGTCCTTGGCTTGGAGGGAATTTGTGAGGAGATGGAAAACTTTATCAAGGTCATCAGAAAAAATGCACATCTACGGACAAAAGCAAAAAGGAAAAATACACTGCAAAAGCTGCGGTAGTTTAGATATGAGAAGTTTTTCTATCCGGCAGTATAAAGAAGCGGAGACTGAGGGAGAGGTGTTGGAAGGGGGTATAACATTCTCTTGGAAAAATTTTTAAACCACATTATGAGATCGAAAATGCTACTTTGACGCGCCAAATCAGATGACGCGTTCTTGACGCGGTGGTTTTGCTTCTTCTTTTTTCCGGCCAGCTGCTTGGTATAAATGCGGTGGTTGAGCATTGCACCCAAGTTTCCTTCTGCACTGTAGCAGCTCGGTCAGCACAATGTAGCAGCTTGTCCAGCTGCTATGTAGCAGGCTCAATTAATGCTTTGCAGTGACGTTACAAGGAACGAAATGGGGGGAAATAGGTTGGAAATGGAGGGAACTTTTGGGCATTGGGTGGAGAATGTATTGGGGAGGAAAAATTTTACTTACGCCCCATTTTTTTAGAAATGCATCCGATGGTCCATATAGATCATGGGTGTGTGTGTTTGTAGCAACACCTTCTCTTCAAATTCTGATCCAATTACAACATTAACTACTTGGATGTATCCTGACTGGTCCATTTATTGCTCAAGTTCATTTATTTCACATAGAATTCCAAGATGGTGTATTTCAAATCCACATATATATCATCATATAAAGCAACATCTATAGTATCAGAGACAACATTTGTATGTTTCCAACAATATGTTCTCTCATCTTCATTAGATGTATATTCAAAGTGACTACGAGATAACATACTTTGATGAAGAGGAAGAAGAGGTCGAAGATAATGTAGAAGAAGTTGAATATGGAAGTCATTGTGAAGAAACTAATGAAGATGTAGATAACCAAGGTAGTGAGTAACATGCTAATCTATTTGATCTAAATGTTCTAATTGATCAAGATGAAGATGTGCAAGAACTATCTGCTAATGATCAAGGTAAGCGATTTAAATGTTTTGTATGTACCTGTTCCCAACTATCTACATATTCACAACTATCTAGATGATTAGGCTAATGAATATGTGTGTCGTATTTCACATTGTTTTAAGAGTGCCTATTTTTCACACAAGTATGCACATTTGCCATAGGAACATGTGTTTTTCCATTAGACTAGGTGCATTTTATATTCATGTGTTATTCGTAGCCGACATACAAGTAGGTGGATTCGTCATAATAACTTGTAACGAAGACATGTTTGAGATACTAGTAGGCACATTTATATACAATTAGGCGCACCTGATGGGTTTATTTGAGCCTACACGCCTATTTGTATCACATTCACCAACTTATATAAAAAATGTGCATACTTGTATCTAAATGGGCATAGATGTATACTAGTGCACCTACTTGTATACAAATAGGCGTAGTTGGTGCATGTGATAAGTAGGCTCATTTTTCAGACAAGTAGGCGCATTTATTTACAAATAGGCATAGTTGTATGCAACTAGGCGCATTAGTATACAAGTGTGCCCATCTATATACAACTAGGCTCATTTTTATACAACTAGGCGCATTTCCCGGACAGTTAGGCGTATTTATATATAAGTTGGTGCATGGTATACAAATAGGCGCATTTATATACAATTAAGAGCATTGGTATACAAGTATGCACATTTGTCATATAAATACGTGCATTCATATACAAGTAGGCTCATTTTACAAACCAGTAGGCACATTTACTTACAAATATGTGCATTTGTAGTGCAAATAGGCACATTGATATACAAGTATGCCCATTTATACACAAGTACGCATATTTATTTACAAATAGGCGCATTTGTATGCAACTAGGCACATTGGTATACAAGTATGCCCATTTATATACAACTAGGCACATTTCCGGGACAAGTATGCACATTTATACACAAGTAGGTGCATATTTTACAAATATGTGCATTTATATAGAAGTAGGTGTATTGGTATACAAGTATGCACATTTTTCATACAAATAGGCATAGTATATACAAGTAGGCTCATTTTCCAGACATATAGGAGAATTTACTTTCAAATAGGCATATTTATATACAACTAGGTGCATTTTTATACAACTAGGCGCATTTCCCTAAAAAGTAGGCACTTTATATATAAGTAGGCACATTTCTCAGAAAAGTAGGCACATTTATATATAAGTAGGCGCATTTGTATACAAGTAGGCGCATTTTGCAATTATCACATAATGTTTGTATTTATTTTATTGTTATACAATTAAAATTTAGTATATTTCTTGTAGATCCAAGTATCCCTTCCGTTGGAATGATATTTGATACAATTGATGAAGTCAAAGAATTTTATAAAAGGTTTGGGATATCCAATGATTTTGGTGTTAAAGTTTTGTCTTCCGAAAAGAATAGTCATGGTGAAATATCTAGGATGAAGATGGTTTGTGTTAAACAAGGAATGAGTAATAGGGTCAAGGATAACTTGTCATACTCCCAGAGGTGTAGTGCTAGAGAGAATTGTCTTTCTCATTTAGTTATTCTTTTAAAGAATGGCAAATACATTATTGACAATTATGGTAATGATCATAACTATGTTATGCTTGGTGAGGACCATATAATATTCTTATCTTCCATGAGGAGTGTATCTGCCACGCAGCAGAAAAGGCTTCTTATTAATGACTAGGCTAGTATATTGACATCACAGTCAATAGTTGCACTTGCTATTGAAGTCAGAGGCATTTCCAACCTAAGTTTTACAGAGACTGATGCACACAATTTTCTAAGCCAAGCTAGGTAACTAAACCTAGCCAAAGGAGATGCCTAAGTGATGCAATGGTATTTCAAAAAAATGTAGAATGTGCAATCTAAATTTTTCTATGTCGTGGACGTAGATGACGGGGTGTATTAATGAACCTTTTTGGGCTGATTCAAGAGCACGATCTCTATCTTTTGACAATACGTATCTAACTAGCAAATACAAGATGTCATTTTCACCTTTCGTTGGTGTCAACCAGTATGGACAAACCATCTTGCTTGGTTTTGGGCTTTTATGAAAAGAGACAACTCAAAATTTTGTTTGGCTATTCAAAACCCAGTTGTTATGTATTAAAGGTGTGCATCCAAAAGGCATAATTACAGACCAAACACAACCCATTATTAATGATATAGTTGAAGTATTACCGAACAGTAAGCATAGATTGTGTTTGTGGCATATAATGAAGAAGTTACCCCAGATTTTGAGAATTCTGAAGGAGCCCAAAAATCTATTCAAGGAGTTTTGTATGACTCTATCACGCCTGTTGATTTTGAAGTTAGGTGGGCTGAATTGATAAGATTCCACAATTTACAGCAAAATAGATGGGTTCAATAGATGTACCCTATCCGTGAGATGCAGGCACCATGTTATGTCAAAATATCATTTTGGGCTGGAATGTCTACAACACAAAGGAGTGAATCAATAAATGCATTTTTACATGATATTTTAAAGAGAGAACCTCACTGAAGGAATTTGTTCAAATTTGAACTTGCAATAAGTGCCAAGTTCAAGAAGGAAGCTGAAGCAGACTATGAATGTATACTCTGGAAATCTAGTTATGAGGACTTCATTTGAAATGGAGAGATAGATTGCTAAATGGTGTACTTTGGAAATCTTGAAGAAATTTCAAAGAGAACTACAAGGACTTCTGTACTGCAACACAACTAAAACATACTCATTTGGGCCATAAGTATTAGAAAGAAAAAGGATACTTGTTGATAGCAATTTTTTTTGCCACATACTAAGTCATTTAGTGTTGTCTTTAACACTTTACTTCAGGGAGCACTAGTACATAACCGACATTTAGTGTCGGTTATTTAAGGCCTTTAGTGTCGGTTTCTAAGCGACACCTATGTGGGCGACGCTAAAAGCCCAGCCGTTACGCGTCGGTTCCAAAACTGACGCCAAAACCCTTCGCGCACCACCAAAAACGCGCCAGTAGGGGACTATAGGCGTCGGTAATTAGATAAGAAACCGACGCCATATACCTTCGCTCCACAGAAAGGGCGCCATCTTGGGCACTATCGGCGTCGGTTTTTAGATAAGCAACCGACGTCATATCACTCCCAACACCCCGTGTTGGCCAGCACGGCCGTGGTGTCTGGTCCGCTGGCCAGCACGGCCGTGGTGTTAAGGTAATGGACGTCGGTTTCTATTATAAATCGACACTGTAAAGATGTGGTGTCGGTTTTCTATAAATAACCGACGCCTTTTTTTTGTCAGTCTGCAGACCTGCTGTATGGCTGGTCGCAGGATGAGAAACCTGCAGTTCAGTTATGAACTGTAGGTTTTACGACATCCATTGATATCAGCCAACAACAGGCCACAAACCTACAAAATTAACAACAAAAATATTCACACATTTAGCAATGCAACATGTAGTTCCATTTGATTTTCACACATTTAGAAACATTCATGTAGCTAGCAATCTGTAGTTCCATTCATTTTCACATTCACACATGTAGAAACATTCATATAACAACCAACAGTTTCATTCATTTTCACTCAGACACATGTAGAAACATCCAAACATGTAGAAACATTCACACATATATTATAATTCAGAAATTCATTTACAAAATATCATTCTTTAGTCATTATTTGCTATCAACATCCCAATTAATATATTTTAAAAGCCCCACTACTTGTATGGTTGTTGCCCATTCTTCTCTTACTTCATTTAATTCTCCCAGCGTATAGGGAGCATGTACATCTGGTAAGGTCGTTCCTATAGTGTGGTCAGTTTTAAACACATGTAAAGAGAATGATGTATATATATATAATTAATGAGCTATAAATAAGATTGATATATTTCATATTATCTAATGAGACTATATAATACCTCAGCAATACAATCGATGTCCATTGCGGCATATTTGATAATCATGTGCATAAATCGCATCACATAGTATCCACATGCCCATCCATTGTCTTGTGTAGCACACTATAAATTCAAACATACAAAATATTAAAAAATACAATTAATTAAGCATTGTTCACATAAATAATATATACATATATTGCAGTCGGGAACTTACTTTCACGTTCTTCCAAATTATTGGCTGGTTCTTTTTCGTGGGGACCTTTCCTCCAGCCTTTTTGAACTCATGGAAACCCCTACATGTTAATGTAACACAATACATTGCATAATTAAATAGTAATGTAATAACATATGTTAACGGATATGAAAATGAAATATTTCTCACCGGAATAATGACATTTTCATTATGTGTCCATATTTTGTATTCAATTTACTCCCCTTAGGATCTAGATAATAGACAGTGAACGTCTCGGGGACAATAACCAGTAACTCCCAATGCCTACCACTAGAGGTAAAAAAGTTAAAAATTAATAACTCAAAATCCACAATAAAAATATAATTTTCTTAAGTCCAAATTATAATAAGCAAAGTAAACTTACTCTACATTGAATGGAGCCATTATCACCGTCTTCTTATTTTGAACAAAAATTGTAAAAGCCTCACAGCAATATTGTTGAACTGACGGAGAGTCTTTAGCTACTAGACTAATCAAAGATGGAATCAAAAATCCTACATGTTCGAATGCAAAATCTGCACATATCTTGTCTAAGTAGCTGCAAAATATGTATTAATTACGCATGCATTAATAAATAAGAAACCAGATCACCAGATCGTACACAAGGTATATGGATGTATAAAGAATATCTCACCTTATCCATAGCTCTATCACAGATGTATTTAGCCAATCATATCGAAACAACTCCAAAATATCTTGTATAAATAGTTTGCTTTCGTATGATTGACCTGCAACATCTGAATCTATAGAAACAGTTATTGGGCAATTTCTATCATGTTCGCCTAACCATATTGTCATACCCCTACAGTTTGGACCTAACGGGACATGTAGGTCCTGTAAAACCCAACTGGGTAATGCAGGAGGTGGAAGTGGAGGCCTAGATGATGTGGGTATCTTCTTTATAACATGTATATATATAATAATTTCAGATCAACTGACATCATATACACACACTAACAATTTAACGTAATGTAAATTTACCATACAGTTTCAGTAAAGAGGAGATCTGCTTTTAGCCACTATCACTCTGCCTTCTGCCTCACCAAGCGTTTCACAATCTGGGTGGGCATATGGCAATGGTAGATCCATCCACTTGGGGAATATATGTATTGGGCTCACACGAATCCAACCAGCTGGTAATGGAGACCCGTGAAACATATCCTCTGGTAGGGATGGGTAAGCTGACGCCTCTGCAACGACATATTCATACTTTTTAGACGGCATGGCTTCAACCCCTACAAATTTTTGTGTAAAGAATGTTATATACATATATACATATCATCTTTTTTTTGAAACGACTACAATTTCATATATACATATCATCTTGAAAGCATATCATCTTGAATTTAAAAACTAGTTACTATGTCATAAAAATACTTATAGCAGATTTGCTAGGTGTTGGGTCTACAGGATTACTCCCAACCTCTGCAGTAGGAGTAGGAGTAGGTGGTGGGTCTACAGGATTACTCCCAACCTAAAATTTGACAAAATAAACACATTTACAAGATATAACTATAAATGGACATATAGATATAAATATATGATATATTTTTAAAACTTACATTGTGAGGCGGCGCATTGATGTCCTCACCCTCAAGGTAATCATCAGCATGGTCATCAGAAGAATGCTCAGCCATCTGAAAATTCACATTCACATTGTAAAGTAATTCAAATTGTAAAGCTCAAATTGTAAAGTTCACATTGTAAAGTAATTCACATTGTAAAGTTTACATTATAAAGTAATTCACATTGTAAAATTCACATTGTAAAGTTCACATTCACATTGTAAAGTTCACATTCAGAAAAATAAAACATATAAAAAAATATAAACATGCCTCTAATATTGCGATTTTTTATCAATTAACAATCCTTCATTGTGATCTCCGCGCACATACAAGTCATCATTAGCTTCAATATTTGCTGGTGTTGGCAACCCAACTGAGAATGGACTGGAGTCATCATACTTATCATAGTACTCTTCTTCATCTATAGGATCTTCAATGAACTGTATTTTACCATGAAGAACAACCAACCATTTATCATTTGCAGGATCATCGATATAAAATACTTATTTCGCATGTGATGCCAATATGAATGGTTCACCCTTATCACCAATCTTTTCAAAGTTCACTAAAGTGAAACCCAATTCATCCACTATAACTCCTTTGGTGTTATCAACCCAATTACATTTGAAGAGCGGAATTCTGAAATCTATGTAGTCAAACTCCCATATGTCTTCAATGACACCGTAATATGACATTTTAGCTTCACGTGAACTCTTATCCTTTGCACTTGCAAAAAACATAGTCGATTCTTGAAGGGTGACCCCACTGTTTTGGACGACACTCTTATCATCTTGGCGCTTTGTGTAATATGTGAATCCATTAATGTCATACCCTTCATAAGACATAACAGTCAATTTTGGTTTAAAGGCGAGGCATTTGATAGTTTCAGTAATATCATCTGGTATTTGAGATAGTTGATGTAAGACTTTATTTTCAAACCACTTAATAAATGTCTTGTTATGCTCTCTAGCAAGCCACATTGTATTGGCTCGAGGATATTGTCTCTTGATGAAATTGGTATGTTCCTCGATATAAATGTTCACTTTGTCCATGTTGTGTAAAATATACAAGTGACCGTGTTCCAACTGCTCACGGCTGATTACTTTCACACGTGATCCCAAAATTCCTTTTCCAAATTGCTCGTCAATATTCTTGTCATTATCAGGAGTGTCATTACCACTGAGAAAGTCATTGCAAAAATCCATAATCTCTCTCGCCACATAACCCTCGATAATACTCCCTTCAGGCCGATAACGGTTTCGAACATCACTTTTAAAAACGCTCATGTATCGTTCAAAGGGATACATCCAATGCAAGAAAACTGGTCCCAACATTTTCACTTCCCTAGTCAAGTGGACAACAAGATGTACCATGATATCAAAGAACGATGGAGGAAAATACATCTCAAGCTGACATAGGGTAACAACCACTTCTCTTTGCAATTTATCGATAGTATCAGGGTCAATAACTTTGTTGCATAGACTGTTGAAAAAGAAACAAAGTCTGGTGATTGCAAACCTTACATGCTTCGGTAATATAGATCTAATTGCCACAGGCAATATTTGTTGCATTAGAATGTGACAATCATGAGATTTAAGACCTATCAACTTCAGATCTTTCATTGATACCAAACTACGGATGTTGGATGAGTAACCTTGTGGCACCTTAACATTTACCAAACATTCACAAAAAGCTTTCTTCTCCTTTCTAGACAATGTGTAACAAGCGGGAGGTAAGTATGTTCTCCGATTTCCCATTTCATATAATTCTGTTAATTCTGACCTTATTCCCATTTCACGTAGGTCCAGTCTGGATTTATCCCATCTTTAGTCTTACCTGGTATATTCAACAAAGTACCAATTACACTATCACAGACATTTTTCTCAACGTGCATGACATCGATACAATGCCTGACTGTCAAAGAACTCAAATAAGGAAGATCCCAAAATATTGACTTCTTCTTGAATAAATATTTGTCACTCTGTGTGGCCATAGTACATTATGATCTCTTACCAAATTCATTGACAAAGTCTTTTACTCTTTCATAAACAACCTCCCCTGGTATAGGTTTAGGTGCACTCCGTTCCTCATTCAATCCATTGAATGCTTTGCGCTTCCTACGATACGGATGGAATTTTGTAAGAAACCTTTGATGACTGAGATATACAGTCTTACCGCCATGTTTTAGTCTTGTTGAATCAGTGTTCTCTTCACATATAGGACACGCTTTAGCTCCTTTGACACTATATCCAGACAAATTCTCATATGCTGGAAAGTCATTAATAGTACAAAACAACATAGCATGCAAACGAAATGTCTATCTTCGTGAAGCATCATAGTTCATCACACCTTCACTCCAGAGTTTCCTTAAGTCATCAATCAGAGGTTCAAGATAAACATCGATGTCATTTCCAGGTTGTTTAGGGCCCGATATCAACAACGACAGCATTACGTACTTATTTTTCATACACAGCCAGGGAGGAAGATTGTATATAACAAGCATGACTGGCCAAGTGTTATGTTGGCCTCTCAATGTCCCGTACAGATTCATCCCATCTGTACAAAGCCCAAGTCTTACATTCCTGACTTCTTCACCAAATTTAGGGTACAATAGATCAATCTTCTTCCACTGTGGGGAATCAGACGCATGTTGTAGGATCACATCATTATTTTTCTTAACATTTGCATACCACCTCAAATTCTTCGCATCTATCAGATTGGCAAACAAGCGTTGAAACCGTGATATTATAGGTAGATACCACATCACCTTGGCAGGAGAACCAGTTTTGGACTCCCCCGAAGTCGTCAATTTATACCGTGAAGCACCACATTTTGGACAATCTTTCAAATCCACATAGTCCTTTTGAAATAATACACAATCATTCAGGCATGCGTGTATCTTCTTGGCATCCATTCCCATTGGGCACAACAATTTCTTTACCTGGTATGTTGAGATTGGCAGCTCGTTTCCTTCAGGAAGCATTTCTTTCAACAAAGACAATAATGATGTGAAGCTTTTGTCACTCCATCTATTGTTAGCTTTCAGCTTATACAATCTCAATACAGTGCTAAGATTCGTAAACTTAGTACAACCTGTGTATAACGATATATCAACATCATGCACAATGTTTCTAAAAATGGGAGGTGGATCGGTGTTCTCTACCCCACAACTATCCAGCATCGCATCAACGATGTCTACTCACTACAAAAAATTGGGCTATTATTCAAGAACATTTATGAAGAACCAAGAACCGTGAATAATAAAGTCTATTTGTGAGGACTTGTCCCTCAAATACGAGATTGAATCCCTCAAGCGTGTTTTTAATGTAAGTAGACCTTTTTGAGGGACACTAATCCCTCACAGTTTCATTATTCACTCTCCATTCCGTGAAAAATTGTTTCCCACCATACGCGTCATAGTTTCCCTCCACAACTTTCCCAAAACCCCCGTGAACTATAGCCGACTCCTCACCTCTATTCTCTTCTCTCTCTAGAGTCCCCCACCGGCCCCGTCCCGTCCCGTCCCGCCCCCAATATCCACTCCATCCACGGTCCCCTCCTCACCTCCCATCCTGCCAAGCTACTACGCAGCGGAAGAAGCCAAAGGGAGATCCAGAGCGCTTCCCAGCCGGCCAACGGAGGAGGAAGAAGGGGTTCTGGCCAAGGGGTGGGAGCTTGCGCGCGCGGCGCCGCGCTGGAGCCTGGGATGAGGCCTGGTGGCGGGAGGACGCCCTCGTGGAAGGAAAGGGAGAACAACAAGAGGCAGGAGAGGCGGAGGAGGGCTATCACCGCCAAGATCTTCGCCGGGTTGAGGGCGTACGAGGTGCTCAAGGTGCTGTGCAACGAGGTTGGGTGGATGGTCGAGCAAGACGGAAAAACATATCGTAAGGTAATCTTACTATACCCGCTATTAGGATCCACACATACAGTACTAGAGTAGATTTTAGATTAGGTATTCAGACATTCTGGTTGTCGCCGCTCCGCTTGAGGTCTCGCGACTCAAGGGGCGACTAGGGATTCCAGAAAGCGACGCCTCCGACCGGGGGAAGGGGGTCCGGCGGCCTAGGTGCGCCGCCCTACTTCCCCCTAGGTCGCCTCTGTGCCTGCATCGACGGGGTTTCTGGCCTCTGGTGCCTCATCGCCGTGCTACCCTCTCTAGAATTTGACACTACCCATTTGTGTAAGCAACATGCTTTTCCACCACCTAGCTCAATAAGCTTCTTTACTTTCTGTACCACCTAAAATAGCATACATATTTTGATTTAAATCACAATAAACTCCTCCTCATGCATGTCTTTGATCCAACTCTGTAAATTGTGCTGCTTACAATTGTAAAATTACTTTTTTATTGTTTTGTATTTTTTTCGTCTTGTTTTGTTCCTCACTTTGTTAGGTGCAAGTCTCTAAGTAAATTTGCACTTTAGTGCCTATGTGCTACTGCAAACCATCTTGGACCTACACTTAACTATCATATCCTGCTTACCTCTTAGAATCTACTTCTATCTGTCCATTTTATTTTCTTTAGTAGAAACTATATTTCTTAGAGGATGGGGCAATTTTGGTGATTTTGATTTCTAGAATCCCCCATAACTCTGCCTAAATAATGCCAAGAGACACTTTAGCACAACTTCTAGCAATAAGTCAATTGTCATCGTGATCCCTAGCTATATCAACTAGCTATAACTCAATCCGGAAAATCTCCTATTTAAATGTTTGATGGGGAGGGGTTTAATGCTAGCTAACAATACACAACGGACAAAGCTTTGGCTGAACTTGTCTTCCCTTGCATTGATAAAAGTTCTAATGAATCTCGCTGTCAGTTTGTTACAAAGTTGATTAAGAAGTTAAATAGTGTTAGATTTGTGATGTTGATGTTTAGCTTGTTGACTTTTTGGATGTAGCTCTTCTTTAGTGTTCTTTGTCTGTGCATGTGGCTTTATGAACTGTATAGTGAATTCTTAGAGTTGATGTATGAGCACCTTAGAAAATGCTTGAGCTACTAAACATATCTTCTTCCAAGAACATTGAGACTATGCAGTTGTGGTTGGACTGGAACAGAGCTATGCTAACCAAGAGACATTATTTTAAATATGTTTGTGTTATTCGTACCTCAAGGGAGTGACTGATCATTTATGTGGATGAAAATTTTCAGGTAGCTCTATTTTTGTGGTGGTGTTTTGGGTTAGGTCAAGCAAAAGAATGCCTTCTCCATCAGGTATGTTGATGTGTTCATATTGTTTTTGTTACATGAGTTATATTTATGGACGTGTCATATGTGTTAGGTGGTCTGCAATCCTAGTGAATAGTAGAAAATATGCATCCTTGGGCACTAGTTTGGCATGACTGTGGTCCATGTTGACCAGTAACCATTTCTTGCTCCACCAATTGCTAGTAGGGGAACTGTGTGTGGATGTACTATAGATTGGTGTAGGCCTCGCAGATGGGTTGGTCTTCAAACTTAGTATTGGTCATATTGTTAATGGGACAGTTGGGTTAGATATGTGTGTGTGTGTGTTTTATATGTCATTGTAAAGGAGTGTGAGTACAGAAGATATTCTTCACATTCCCTGCATCCTAAAAAATAAACAACAAATATTCTATGACCAGAAATCAAGAAGAATATTCTTCAAGCTACTTCTAAACATTAACAAAGATTCTGCATGCTAAAACTTCAGATCATAAGATATATACTTAGGATCTAATTCCATGTTAGGAATGTTGGATCTAATTCCATGTGACTCCATCCAATTCTCTTCTCTGCTATATTCTTCTTGCTCATTTTAAACACATGCTAAGAATTTAGAAAATATGAACAGCTTGTTCGAGTATTGAACCTGAAGCTGATATCGGGCTATGGCTCATATCTGTTGTGCAATTCAGTAGGTTCTCTCTATTCCTCATGAGATAGGACTTACATTCAAGACACCTACATTTCTGATAATCAAGTGGCAATTCATATAGCCAATAATCATGTTTAGCCCAAGTGTAGAAACATCAAGGGGTAGATTGTCACTTTGTCAGAAACCTGGTCAAGGTAAAGAATATCGTCACACCTCATGTGAAGAGAGGAGAACAAGCTATCGGTCTTCATCAGAAATCTTCCGCCTTCACTATTTCATATGAGTAACAAGATGGGACTGAATGATGTATACTCCCCAGCTTGAGAGAGAGTGTTAGAGAGGTTGGTTTTGTTATTGGGTCTACATGGTCCTGATAGAATCCACTTCGTTTTAGTTGTTACTGTGGTACATCGTACCCACATCTGCTCCCATATAAGGAGCCTACTTGCACTGTTGTACACATTTACAACTAACGATGATGAAATTGCTACCAATTGCCAAAATTATAGATAACATGTCATGGATTTCGCTTATCTGTGCTAGGGGAGTGTTACAGTCTAGAAAAATGTGTTGCAAAGTATAATTGCAGTACTAAGGGCCATTTTACAAAATTCAAAATGCCTTAGGCCTTGTAAGTAAAGACATTATCAGCAATCTTTTGCATATGAAAAATCATGTGACTGGACAGAGATACATATGAATTTATTAGAACAATTAGTAAATTTATCAGTAATATGCCCCAGGAGGAATCTAAACAACCCATTCTATTAAGTGATTGTCAATGTGATCTTTCTATATATACTCCCTACTTGAAGTCTATAAGTCAACATCAAATATGATGATATCTTCACCAAGCCCTCTTGCCAAGAAACCAGTCTGCATATTACTCAAGTTGGACATACCAAACATATATGCTTTTGGTTTGAGGAAAAATGTTAGACCTTAGAACAGTCTTGCTTTTATTTTTATTTATTTTTGTCTTTCCTGCTGTATATGTAGTGTAGGGCCATACAATGTGTTAGAATCTACTCACTGAATCTCCCTGAATTTTGATTATGGTTTTGTTACTTGTCGTGTTGTGCTAATAAAATACATGGCCTCTTTGATGGCTAGAAAGGTTTAGAAGGCGGCAATTCTCATTCTGGTTAGGGTTTTAAGGATGTAGGCCATCTATTCTAACCCATAATGCTATAACAACAGAGCTAGTCATATCCATGAGATATTGCACACATTTATAATGAAGGCATATTATGAACAGTTTAGAATATAGAGTACAAAAACAATAAACTTTTTGGAAGCAAATACATCTATTAGTCTTCCCTGTTGCTGCTAAGATTTTCTCCTGAAGTGACTTTATAGTGCTAATATGTTCTGCTTTAGACTTAAAAGCCTAATAATTATTTTCACTAGTGACTAATCATTTGAAACAACTACGAAAGGCAGGCTTGTACTGAACAACACATCTTGTTTTGCTCTCTTTAGCAAATTGAGTAGTTGAGGAATGTGACTTGATGCCTATCTCTGTGCAGGATATACAAGAATGGAAGTACTATATCTGCTGATGAGTCTCTAGATTACGGAGGCAATTTCTCTCACATGTTAGGTTTTGACGATCCTAAAATGTTGGAGCTACGATGATCTGAGTTTTCTTCTTATTGTAGTTCTGTGTCACTAGAGTGGGCTAGAAGCATAGCTCGGATATGCATCCTGTGCATACTACACATACATACGTCAGTAGGCTATTTCAAATATTGATAATCAGCCAGTATGTGGACTGTGCCCATATCCAGACTCAATATGCAGGCGTACAGGCTAACATGTGTCATGTGGCAAACTACCAACGGATAATTGGTACACATTTTTTTGTTGAAAAAGGTTGGTTATTTGATCCGAATCTGACTTTGTCAGTTTAGTTATTTTTTTGGGACCGTGACTGGTTTTTTTTCCAGCAGTAATTAACTAATCATTACTTGTTCCCAAATCAATAACTGCCAACTCCCTTCCCCTTATTCACAGCTTTTGTTTTAACTTTGTAGAACGTATAATACTTTGGACTAAGAAAATACAAACCTAATTCTCTGACTTAAGCCACTGCTCACTACCTATATTTTGTATAGTTCCGTCCCCGTAACCCATAACCTCCCATAAGCATACCACATTGTGCATTTGAAAACCTTGGTTCAAGCGAAGGACAAGTGTTTATGAAATGTTGCTTGGGAGGAGTTCCATAATCATGAATGAGTGCAGGTATATAAATCATACTTCAAATGCAATGCATCAAAATTCCACCCATGATAAACAGTGATGAACTTGCATACCCACCCTACTGCAGAGAATTCTTCTATTTTACATACTAGAGTTGTATGATAAGAATACATAAAGTGTACGACTTGTGTAATGTTCTCATGCTATAATTGTTCTGATTTTTAGCACTTCTGTGTTATGTATGTCCCAGTGTTTACTGCACCCTGTATACCAGCCTCTTTGTTACTATAAAATTTATAATTTCATAGAAACACATTTCTTATATTCCTAGCTCATTTTCACCCTTTATACCGATAATAAGATCCACATGTTTCCTCTTAATTGTGTTGTATTTTAAAATTGCAGATTGATATGGACACAATAGAAGTCAGCAACCTGAATAGGCAGTTTCTGTTTCGTCAAAGTCACATCGGGAAGTCAAAAGCCAAAGTACATAATAAGAATTCTGTGTTAGGCCAGTTTCTTTTATTGTGTTTACCTAACTTCATCTTGCAAAGCAGGTTGCTCGTGATGCTGTATTAAAGTTTAAGCCCCATATCAACATCACCCCATATCACGCTAATGTCAAAGATCCAGATTTCAATGTTGATTTCTATAAGCAGTTTAATGTTGTTTTAAATGGTCTTGACAACTTAGATGCTAGACGGCACGTTAACCGCCTTTGCTTAGCTGTTGGTGTTCCTCTTGTTGAAAGTGGTACCACAGGTTTTCTAGGACATGTGAACACCTTGCTTTATGTTTTTCTAATGAATGAACTTCCTGATTTGTATAATCTGAGGTCTCTTGTTATTGTTCTTGACCTTAATGATTCTTCTTATTCTGCTTGATGAACCTGGGCATATATCATTTCTTTCTATTTACCATTTGAAAAAAAATGGATATAAGCTAATGATTGTAAAATGTGTGCAATATTTTTTATACTCTGAAATATCCATGTCTGTCTTGTTTCTGTTCTTAAAATGGTCCAATATATCATATACCAATAAGTTCCAAATGCTGACTGAAAAGCTGTGAAAATTTTCACATGTTCAGTACAATGTTTTGATCTTCATCATGCACTGTTCAAGTTCTAATACACACTGTTGAATTTCTAATACCTAACTGGTAGTGGTATCATGTCCCAATCTAAAAATTTTACCAAGATATCATACACCGTGGTTCAGCTGGATTATGAAAATTTCTATCTCTTCTCAAGTTTAGTTTTATTCACTGCTTGAGGGTCTTTGATTGCTTTTCTTATATATATCTACATAAAACATATGATTAACTAACTCTGTTGATGTTACTTTGTCTTTTAGAATTCAACCATGGGGATCGGCATCTGTCATTTATTTTGTTACCATGCAGTTTCTTGCGGCTTTGGTTGCTTTTCTTGAAATTTATTATAGTCGAATTCTTCTTCGATATTCGTTCTGGTGGGATGCATCTTCTGTCCATTGTTTCGGTATGTAACTTTCTTTGAAGTGATTATGTTATCTGATTGTTTAATATCTTTGATCATGCAAGAATGACAGACTAAACACAAACTTGTACTTGGATTGTCCACTGCATCCAGAATATCTTTTTGCTGTTGTATTATGGCTTTATCTTTGATTTTTTTGGGTGGCATTGTGTCTGCACCCAAATGTACGACTGTCCAATCATTAATATTATGGAAAAGTACATCTCCATTTATGTAACAGTATTTAACATGTATTGTTAGGTTCATGCTCTTTACTCAAATTGCATTGCTATTTTTTTTTTCCACAAAGGTTCTCGCTTTAATGTTGCATTCTGCTTGCTGTTGCCGGGAGTACAACTCGTTGTTGGTATCAGCCATCCTTCCTGGATATGTTTACCATTCTTCATCTGTAGCTGTGTTGGCCTTGTCGATTGGTCTTTGACAAGCAATTTTCTAGTTCTCTTCAGGTTAGACTTTTTATCTGTTTATATTTTTGATCTAGTTCTAGCCTAGATAAAACATTTATTATGTGGTCGTAGTGAACAAGGGAGTATAACTTCCTAACATGCTAAATCAAACAAAAATTATAGATGGAAAGAACTTGAAATTCAACTAATAGTTAATGAAAATATTATATTTATTATGGCAAGATGATGCTAGCAGGTGATTGAGATTGAGGTGGCAGCAGCACACTAGTTATGAAGAGCAAAGTGGTTGTTGTTCTCTAGGGCTAGAATTCTAGCAGAAATCCTCAGCTACCATGTTAATAATATAAAAGAATGTAAAAGTTATACTGACAAGAAGCTCCAGCTCCCGCATAGATAGGGTGGGTCACACAAAAAAATCAAACAACACTGAATGGCAAATGCGTTACCAGACCAGGCCGTAGCACATGGTACAATTAATGACAAAATAACTCAGAATTAACTAGCATTTGTCTCATGTTTCCATTCAAAGGAATATTTTGGCAGAATCTGAAGCTCTTATTCAGTCATGGGGAAAGCTTTAATATAAAAATACATCTAGAATCATACCATGCTCGCTGCACTAATGTTGTTAGAATGTTGTTGTACCACTATATTGTGTGGCGTTAATGCTTAGTTTATTTCTGATGTTAGGCTTTATTCTATCTGTATACAGTGAAGGTGATGTCAGCCTCTGTTTTCAAGACTAAAAGGTTATGGGATCTGGAGGGAGTCATCCCTTTGGACTCCCATAGGAATATGACTTCCTCAAAAGAAAATTTAAGCAAGCATCGCAGCTAGATTAGTAAGTCTCCCATAAGGTAATCAGTATAGTTCCCTACAAATTAAGCTTCAGACCCATTATGTACATATATTTTGTCTGTACTGTTTGTCTTTTTGGTATATTGAAATCTGCTCTTATCTCTTTCCAGGTGGCAACCGTATGAGGCATGTCATTGATGAAGAGAACCACACCATTTGAAGGAATATAGAGACATTACAGATCTTAAGAATTTCTAGCATGATATGTTGATTTTCATCAATCTCAAATTTTAGAATCATATGTATTCGTTATTTATATCAATGTTGAGCACACAATGTACGAATAATATTTTGCTTCATTAATAGAAATTGGTTTGAGGTGATTTAATATTTTTATGTGTCATTTTGGTGTTGAAAATTCTTATGATGTCATGTGACTCTTATAAAAATATTGCTTGAGGTTATATATACAAAGTTTTCATTTAAAATTAATTAACATTCAACAAATCATTCAATAAATCAATAACCAAATCATTTACAGTAATCCCTCAAAAATATATTAATGAAGGTCTTTAGTCCCTCAAAAATGAGATCCAGATTGACCATCACAATTGTATTGATGACGACCACATAGCCCCTCAAAAATAATATTAATGAAAGCATTAGCCCTTCAAAAATATATTCTCCAAGACCATCAAGTCCCTCAAAAATGTATTTATGAGAACTAAACATGCCCTCAAAAATGTATTTATGAAGGCTAAATAGTCCCTCAAAAATATATTTATGAAGGCTAAATAGTCCCTCAATATAACATTCTTGAGGGTCAGTTCGTTCGTGACAATTGTATTTGTGAGGGCCACTGGTATTTGTCACGTGAGTTCTCTTCACGGACCATTTGTGAGGGCCAGACCCACAACCGTCCCTATTTGTGAGGGCCTGTAGAGAGGGGTTTGTGACAGGACTCACTCGTGAATAATGACCCAATTTTTTGTAGTGACTGGAACTGGTTCATTCACATCTACGTCATCGTAGGCAATTTCTTCTTCCACACAAGCACTGCTATCGACATCCACTGGTTTTGGGTTTGAAATCTCTCCATGCCAGTGTCATTCTGTATAGCCTTGTATAATCCCGTTGCACATGACATGACTTTTGATTTCGTCACCAGTGTTGACTTTCAAGTTGTTACCGCAATGCCTACATGGACAGTAGAACCTATCTCCAGGTTGTTTCCTATGTTCCTCGGCAAATCTAATAAACTGGTCAAGACCAGATATAAACTCTGGGGTGCAGCGATTGCGAATGGACATCCATGATCTATCTATTCTATGATCAAAGAGAAAACAAGTATATATTACAACAAGATTAGGGTCTAGGGTTAACAGATTAGATTTTTTACATGGTTAAAACTTTAGGCCAACAAATACATGTGTTGTCATTCTTATATATAATAAATGTGTACCACCTATCCCATTCTTGAACACCTAATCTCACTAGTAAGTGTATAATGTGTATTGGGTTTTCGAGAAACTTTCGGCAGCATTTCCCTACTGTTCTCTAAGTATATATGTACTTAGAGAACAAACGGGGAAATGCTACTAAAATTTTCTCAAAAACGCAATACATTATACACTTACATCCTAAGTGAGATTAGGTGTTCAAGAACAGTCCCAAACCGGGGACTATCCAAGATTTACTCCTAATGAGTAAATCTTGGACGGGTTTCTAGGCCAACAAATACATGTGCTGTCATTCTTATATACAATAAATATGTACCAACTATCCCATTCTTGAACACCTAATCTCACTAGTAAGTGTATAATGTGTATTGGGTTTTCAAGAAAATTTCGGCAGTATTTCCCCACTGTTCTCCAAGTACATATGAACTTAGAGAACAAACGGGGAAATGCTACTGAAATTTTCTTGAAAACCCAATACACATTATACACTTACATCCTAAGTGAGAGTAGGTGTTCAAGAACAGTCCCAAACCGGGGACTATCCAAGATTTACTCCTAATGAGTAAATCTTGGACGGGTTTCCAGGCTAATGAGTACATATCCACTACACGTATTTGCTCACTTACATTGCATCACTCACAATTGAGCATTATTAAATAATATATAAATCAAGAATTCAATAGTTTCAAACATGCAATAATTCAAAATTAGAGCGATAAGATTCACTTTGTACAAATATACATGGCATAATTCAGGCACAATAGCAGGTGTGGTCATTGACCCGATTCAACAATATAAGAATAATTTTAGAAGAGTAATAACCAACAGCAACCACGGTCGTGTGGGCTGGCACGGTCGTGGCTTTGTAGGCCAACCACACGGCCGTGTGGTCGGCCAACACAGCAACGGTCGTGCCAGCCCACACGGCCGTGGTTGCTGTTGGTAAGGAGAGGGAGAAGGAAGAAAAAGAAGAAGAAAGGAGGCCTACTGTTGGTAGCAGCGTGGAGACGGAGGCGGTGGTGAGCACACCAGCGGCAGGAGACGGCGCGGAGGCAGGAGAGCAGAGAAGGAGAGGCGCAGGCGTCGAGAAGAGAAGGAGAGGGCGCCGGCAGAGAAGGAGAGGCGTCGGCGTCGAGCAGAGAAGGAGAGGGCGCCGACGGCGAGCAGAGAATGAGAGGCGGTGGAGAGCAACTACAGCAGTAGGCGGCGAGCGGCGCCGGCGAGGAGCGGTGGCGGAAGGGAGAGCAGTAGGCGAGGAGCGGTGGCAGAAGGGAGAGCAGTAGGCGAGGAGCGGCACCGGCGGAAGAGAAATCACCGGAGGACCAAACCCTGAGCACGAGAATGAATGAAATAGAGAAAGGGGAAGAGTCGGGCTCGCTCGCATGATTTAAGTTAATATTTGGTGTCAGTTTTTAAAAAAACCGACACTTAAGGTTTTTATTGTCGGTTTTCAACAAACCACTGACACTAAAGGGATGTGAAAATTTTCACGGTTAATCGCGCGAAAACACAACGACGTTAGTTATTGTCACAAAACCGACGACTAAAATTGTGCAAATTTTTGTCTCGCAGAAAAGCTTTAGTTGTCGGTTCCTCCATTAAAAACCGACGATGTATGTCAATTTTTGGAGGCAATTTTTTCGCTGGAAATTTTGTTTTTGGCGGTTACTTTTAGGTGTCGGCTTTTTTATTTAGTAACCGACACTGAATAAAAGCGGTACCCGTGTATGGTCGCCCTTCATAGGTTGGATGTCGGTTTATGTTATCAACCGACGCTGTAGAGTTTAGTTATATGTGTATTTATACAACCGACACCTTAAAAAGTGACGTTATAAGCTATTTATGTAGTAGTGGAGCTATTTTCCATTGTTTGATATCTGAATCATCAAACATTATATGTAGACACATGTTTGCAGTCTATATCTTCTTAGGAATTGACATATTGAATGAGGAGTACCACCTGATTGACAGATGGAGGAAATATTTGAATTGAATTGTAAACAACCTGATACCATTGAATCTGTTGACTATTCTAACTTTATGAATAGGTATAATGTCGTTCTACAAAACATCAAGCTATTAGTTGAATTAGCTCCCATGTCTGAAGAAAAGTTTGATGAAATTATGAGAGGTTTGGAAAAAGTAAAAAGGGATGTTGGTCTAGAAGAAAGTGTAAGTAATGATGAGTTGATATAATTTTTGTTATAGTTGATATGATTATAAAATGTGTAATGTTGGTTCATAAACAAGTATCATTTTTGTATTGTAGGTTTATGAACCACAGATTGATAGGTGCATCCAAAATCCAAATCTGGCCGGCCAAGTTAGTCATCTATGGAAGAGAAGGCTCAAGTCTTTCGAAGAAAAATGCACAAAACACAGAAATGTCAAAACAAGTAGCATGTTACACATCATCAACCCAATTTTAACTTTTTTATATTAAAGAGAGATTGTATTAAAGAAAGATTATATTTAAGAGAGATAGACAGTGATAGCTCACCAACCTACACTTAGAGAGAGATTATAATAAAGATTATATTTAAGAGAGATAGAGAGTGATAGCTCACCAACCTACAATGCAAATAGTGGAAACATATTTTTGAATGTGTTGCCATTTGTAATTTTGTAACTAAACCCGGTCACAAATTCAACAAAATTATTTCACTTGTTCACCTAATTTTAACTTGTTCAAATATTGATCAAACATATTTTTGTATGGCACATTTAAAATACAAGTGTGTGCATTTTAATTACAAGTAGGTGCATTATGTCACATTATGGGCTCTATTACGATATAAGTTGGTGTGTTTTCCATTGCATGCATCAACATCACAAGTATCCACATTTATCCGTTAAGTATGCACATTCACATTACAAAGTAGGCGCACTCACGTTACAAGTAGGAGTATTCACATTACAAGTAGGCAGCGAGTTTTCCAATTAAATTAGGCACACTTAGCACTCAAGTAGGTGTATCCACATTACAAGAAGGCACATTTAACACTCAAGCAGGAGCATCCACATTACAAGTAGGAACATGTATCACTCAAGTATGTTCACTTAAGTAAGCACATGTATCACTCAAGTAGGCACATTCACATCTCAAGCAGGCATATTTTAAATACAAGTATGCGCATTTTAATTACAAGTAGGCACATTATGGGCTTTATTACTATATAAGTTGGTGTGTTTGCCATAGCATGCATCAACATTACAAGTAGGTGCATTTATCACTCAATTAAGTGCATTCACATTACAAAGTAGGCGCATTCACGTTACAAGTAGGAGTATTCACATTACAAGTAGGCGGCAAGTTTTCCATTTAAACTAGGCACATTTAGCACTCATGTAGGCACGTTCAAATTACAAGTAGGCACATTTAGCACTCAAGTAGGTGCATACATATTGCAAGTAGGTGCATGTATTACTCAAGTATGTATCACTCAAGTAGGCACATTCTCATCTCAAGTAGGCGCAATCATATCTCAAGCAGGCACATTTTAAATATAAGTATGCATGCTTTAGTTACAAGTAGGTGCATTATGTCACATTATGGGCTCTGTTTTTATAAGTTGGTGTGTTTGCCATAATATGCACCTTACAGGTACAAGTAGGCACATATGTTCATATTTAGGTGCATTACATTCATAATTAGGCGCGTTAAATGTACAACTATGGGTGTAGCATGTCACGTGCACATTTGACATAGGCACATTAAATTTCCACAATTAAACGCATTGATATGTAGGCACATTACATTCCCAATTAAGCACCTTACACATCCAATAAGGTGCATTTTTGTGTGCATTAAATTCAATGACATAAAGCCATAAAGTTAGGATTACAAAAATGTTACATGAATGCTTATAACAAGTTGCTCATTCATCATTCATGATGAGTAGACTACATTTGTCTTTCAGTATCTGTACTGCAAACGTCCCTCTTAATTCATGGATAGTGTCCATTGTAATTTGATCACCAACAATATCCTCACCATCCAGTATTCTCTTATCCAATGGAGCATGGAAATATCACAGTCATTGCTATGAGCTGGTTGTCATGGATAGTTCCTACAGTACTACACTCTCCAATCTTTGACATTGTGCTCCAAATTGGTGCTAAAAATATCTTTCAACCACTTTACCTTCAAACGAATAATTCAAGTGTCATCTTACAACAAGAAATAGGTGCATTACAATAAGAAATAAAAGTATACCATTTACCCAACTAATACAAAGTACTCTATTGTGAATGCACCTAGTTGAGTGATCAAAACACCTATTTTATTAGAAATACGCCTACTTGTATTTCAAGGTGCTTTCTAAATGTCAAGTTATGAATGATAATTTCAGCAAGATTTAGACGCATTACAACAAGATGTAGGCACATTACAGCAAGATGTAGGCACATTATAGCAAGAAGTAGGCTCATTTCAACAATATGTAGGTGCATTCAAAAAAGATCTAGGCACATTATAGTAATATGTAGGTGTATTTAGGCACATTCCAGCATTATGTAGGCGCATTAGGATGATATGATTATTTCCATCATTTTAGTACTTACTATTTGACATGCTAGCTTCTCATGCACGTTCTTTGGTAGATGTGACATTGCCCTTTTATTTGCAGTACATGATAAGGAAGCATTGTCATAATGAAGTATAAGCTTTTCCTTCATGTGAATCCCTATCAAATTCCGATTCCAGTTGGAGTGAAGTACCATAATTAGTGTATCTTTGCATTGTATCTCATCCATTCGTTTGTTGAAGTATATGTTAATGTAATCTTCATGAGCACTAACTATAGCACAACATGTTAACATGAAATATTAGAGGTATTGGACAATCTTCAGTTGGCACGTAGTTTTCTTCAAAAATATGAATAATGGATTGTATATACTACATATACAAAAAAGAATGAATTGTTAGTAATGGTTATTTCAGATACCACATACAACTATATATGGCTTTCAACACAGTGAAGTTCTTGCTATTTCAGATACCAGCCCATGATGTTGTAGTGTTTGAAACAAGTCTTCCGCCGTCACTCAAATATCTCCATATGACCATAGAGGTTTATTGATCATATAATTTGATAATATCCCTTGTAGAAACTTTTGATCTTCATCAACAAGGTGTTCCATTGTTATTTTATCTATCTTGATATGAAGATGAGTTTGTAATTTGTCCTTCACATTTGATGATTCTTCTTATATTTGAATAGGTATAACCACTATTATATCTTCACCTTGTGAGTTGTATTGAGCTAATTCCTCCAACAGAGCGATATCCATGGCACTTGGACTGGGTTTATGGGATGACTTGTCGCATCATGGTTTCATGACATTGCCATTCAAATTTAAAATTGGCAATTGATGCATATTAAGTAAAAAAAGGTGCATACTAAATGCAAATAGGCGCATATCAAGTACAAATATGTGCATTTTAAATACAACTAGGTGCACACAAATACATGTTATTTCAGTAAAATTTTGTTCATGTTTTTAAGATTTTGGTGATGGTTATGGACTTTTTCCATGATGCTTTTGCTGCTATTTTGGAGAGTCTTCATTCCCTTGATCTAACAGAGTGATATCCATTGTTGTTGGAGTGGGCTTATGGGATGACTTTCCACATTTCATTTTATAACAGTGTCGTTCAAACTTAAAATAGACAATTAGGACATACGAAGTAAAAATAGGTGCATAGATATACCTGATGTTTCAGTTATCTTTTCTTCTTCTTGTGATGGTTGAGGACTTTCTTCACAATGCTTGTACTAACTCTTCATTCCATATGTATATCTTCCACTTATTTTTCTCTCCATGGCTGGTAATGTCCTCTACAAATAGTTGGGATTTTTTAGAGTCTCCATTTGTATATCTTCTGCTTATTTTTCTCTCCAAGGCTGGTAATGTCCTCTACAAATGGTTGGGATTTATGAGAGTATGTGCTCCAAAACTATTTTGCCTCTGATGCATCTTCACGGACCTATTTTGAACCTTCTAAAGATAGTTGTTCAAAGTGTGGTTCAACAGTCAAAATGTGAACTTTTTAAAAACATTCACTCGGCATTGTAGCTAGTTGTATATTCTTTTTTCATAGTATGGCAGAAATCATGGTCTTGTATGACCATTTGTTGATTATTAAATCTTCATCAGGGTAATCCCTTAGAATCCAAGGCTGCAAAAATATTTTGCACATCAAATTAATAAATATTATCAAGCACATTCACGAGAGTGAAAATTGAATATTATTTTGAATTATAGTTATTCCCTTACCATGAGGATGAGTGTGCATCCTTTCATATATCCTCCTCCATCCTTCCTCTCTTTTAAAATCTCAAAACCTTCACAAAGAAGTTCTTGCACATCAATAGTTCAATCATAATTGTCTCTGTTATCTAAATCTTCTGCATAAGGATATAGACAATTCATGATATGACTCGATCCACTAGGGAACAGGAAGTGACCCAACAATGCAACTAACAACAACTTCACTCTGTCCCTTCATAATTCTTCATTATTTGTTTGAGAAAGGGTGTTTAACTTCTCTACAATTGTTGGTAGCCTTGGATCCTCGCCACCAAAAAACTTTTGACATATGTATGAAGTTTTTCCCCTTGTCAGGTACCTTTTAAAAAGGATCCTCCCAACTGGAAATATTAGGTGCATTGAAGTAAGTTAGCAAACTACTTTGGTATAAATTTTAGGCTCCTACTTGAGTGATAAGTACACCTACTCTAGGGCTACTGAATCACATAGAAGGTAAATGTAGAGGCAAGTAGAAATGTATAGTCAAACATTATACAAGAGTTTCCATATCACACAATGGACAATATATGAAACCACCAATAAACCTCCACATCACTGTGGGCATATACCATCAATGAGATTATCATGCACCATATCACAAGGTAGGGGCCAAATAAATATCCAAGATCATAATCAAGATAGTTCGTATGAACCATGATATCAAGAGACAAGTACATCTAATTTTATTAAAAAAATGTCCAAACTTGTTAATGTGAATGTGCCTACTCAAGTGATACATGCACCTACTTGAGTATAAATGTGCCCACTTGAGATGTGAATGTGCCTACTCTAGTGATACATATGCCTACTTGCAATGTATATGTTCCTAATTGACTGCTAAATGTGCCTAGTTGTAATGTAGATGTGCCTACTTGTAATGTGAATGTGCCTACTTGAGTTCTAAATGTGCCTAGTTCAATAGAGTGCTAAACTCATCGCCTACTTGTAATGTGAATGCACCTACTTTTTATGTGAATGTGCCTACTTGTTATGTGGATGCGCCTACTGGAGTGATAAATGTGCCTACTTGTAATGTGGATGTGCCTACTTGAGATGTGAATGTGCCTACTTGAGTGATACATGCACTTACTTAAAATGTGGATGTGCCTACTTATAAAGTGAATGGGCCTACTTGTTATGTGAATGCACCTGTGAGTGATACATGTGCCTACTTGTAATGTGAATGTGCCTACTTGAGTGTGCCTACTTGTAATGTGAATGTGCCTACTGGAGTGATAAATGTGCCTACTTGAGATGTAAATGTGCCTACTTGATATGAGAATGTGCCTGCTTGAGTGATACATGTGCCTACTTGAGTGATACATGTGCCTACTTGAATGATGAATGTGCCTACTTGTAATGTGGACTCGCCTACTTCTTATGTGAATGTGCCTACTTGTTATGTGGATGCACCTACTTGATTGATAAACGTGGCTACTTGTAATGTGGATGTGCCTACTTGAGATGTGAATGCACCTACTTGTAATGTGGATGCGCCTACTTGTAATATGAATATGCCTACTTATAATGTGAATGCGCGTAATTTTACTGGGAATGTGCCTACTTCAGTGATAAATGTGCGTACTTGAGATGAGAATGTGCCTACTTGAGTGAAACATGTGTCTACTTGAGTGATACATGCACCATACTTAAGTGATGCATGTGCCTACTTAATTGATACATGTGCCTACTCACAATGTGGATGTGCCTACTTGAGTACTAAATGCGCCTACTTTTTGTTTGAACGTGTCTACTTGAGTGCTAAATGCACCTAATTTAATTGGAAAACTCACTGCCTACTTGAGTGCTAAATGCACCTTCATGTAATGTGAATATGCATACTTATAACATGAATGTGCCTACTTGAGCTGTGAATGTGCCTACTTGAGTTGAGAATGTGCCTACTTGAGTGATACATGCACCTACTTGAGTGATGCATGCGCCTACTTGAGTGCAATGTGGATGTGCCTACTTGAGTGCTAAATGTGTCTACTTATAATGTGAATGTACCTACTTGAGTGCTAAATGTTCTTAATTTAATTGGAAAACTTTCCGCCTACTTGTAATGTGAATGCACCTACTTATAATGTTGATGTGCGTACTTGTGTGATAAAAGCGCCTAATTTCAATAGAAATGTGCCTACTTGCATTTCAAGGAACTTAACTACATGTCAAGTTCTGAGTGATAAATTGCCTACTTGGATTGATAGTTTGTGCTTTAAAGGGATTTTGGGCACTATAGAATTTAAATTAGGTGGTACCACATCAATCTAAAGAGATGTCCAGCAAGCAATACGCACATTCACAATAGGCGCATTCACAATAAAAATAGGTGTTTAAGTATATGAATTAGGTGCATTACAACAACATACAAAAGTACTGTATTGCGAATGCGCCCACTTGTAATGTGAATGCTCTTACTTGACTGATAAATGCGGCTAATTTTATTAGGAATGTGCTTACTTATATTTTAATGTGTTCTAAGTGATAAATTTACCTACTTAGATTTATAGTTTGTGCTTTCAAACGATATTGGGTGCTATAGAATATAAATTAGGCACATTTCAGCAGATGTAGGTGCATTACAACAATAGTAGGCTCTATATAATAAAAATCAGGCATTTTACAACGCTTTTGGGCTCATCTACTACATCAACTATGATGAACATTTCATCAAGCAACTGTTGTGCATTAATACAAAAAAGGCGCATTACCTTTGATGGGAAGAAGTAGGAGTTCCCTTATTTAGTTTGCATTGAAGTCCATAGTCCTTCCACCGAAAATGAATGTCCCTTCATTTTTGTTATAACACAAAGTAAGATCATGTATCAGAATTGCGTCATTGAGAGGTATTCTTTTGATTTGCAATAGTGATTGGAATGCGGTCCTTGTGAAAATGACGTTTTCCTCATCACTAAGTGTCATGTAAGTATTGTGGAAGATCTTCCACAAACACCTTGACTTTACAAGATCTTTCTAATACTCTGCTTCATCGTCTTTATCCTCGTCTCCATCTACATTTTCCTTTTGAATCTTCAACTTCTTTTTATCTTTGTTGGTTGTCAATCCAGCAGTTGATGGCCCCCTTTTTGCAACACTCTTCTTTGTGACTTTTTTTTCTTCTGTTTACGTCCTAATTTTCTTTGCAATTGCATCATTCTTCTTGGCGATCTTGTTGCTTGAAATCTCCTCAGTTGCTGGAGTTGAAGAGCTTTTTCCCTCTCCATTTGTTGACTTCCTTTTTACCCCTACTTTCAGCGCCCTCCTTGTGTTTGCAAGTGTCGTCATATCTTAAAAGTCATAATCAGAATTCTCCATGGTGGCATCAGAGATAGGCGTGACAACGTCGATTTGGGTGAGAATGACAGGAGGTACAGAGAGGATGAGAAGGACCTAAGGCCGCAGTGAGAAGACAAGCCGCAGTGAAATTCGAAGGGGCACAAAGAGAAGATGAGTCCTCGTAGTGCCCTTCGAAGGGGGTCAAGACGGGGTGCGACAATGTCAAATTGGGTGTGGTCAGGGGCGGAGCCAGCACTTCATGATTGGGGGGCCAAAATAAAGTAGATGAGTTTTGAACCCAGGCAACCATCCAGGATGGACACAATGCTACAACTGTTAACCATTAGTCTACACCATGATTTTTGTCGAAATATCATGCAAGTTGTATATATTCTGGATATCGCACACATGGGATCCGCAGTGAGTTATAAAAATGGAATAGTTGGGATTTGAACCCGGGAACTTGAAGGAAGAGACATAAGCTAAGCGTGCTAAACACTAAGCCAGCAGAGCCACATTGATCAAAGCAGAACAAATATATATATAGTTTCACACATTTACATATATATACACATCTATATGCATAAATACCTATTTTTTTAGGGGGGGCGCGGCCCCCGCTTGCCCCTGGTTCCGCCACTGGGTGTGGTGCTTGCTGGACTTGGTGCATCAATGGAAGTGGGTGCCTGTGAAAATTGATGGTGGGTGTGGAATGGAGATTTTGGGCGCTTAACCTGAAGGGTATTTTTGGGGGGAAATATTTGGGAGTCGCTTGCCCAGCTGTCAAAGTGCATTGGCTGAGAGAAAGGGCCCGCACAAGGGACTGGTTCACGTGGGTGCGCTGGGGACCGGTTCATGTGCCAGAGAAAAGGGAGAGAGAAGCGAATGGGGAGTGGGGGCAGTGGTTTAAGTAGCCAGATGGCGGCTGGGATAGGGGTTTCCCACCACGTCCAAGGCGCGTCAAATCGTCATGAGTATTTTCAAAATCAAACTCTTATGAGATCGTCATGAATCACAATTTACATGGAGACTTGTTTGTTTTAGTTTTCTTAAAATGTATTCTTAAATTGCGGTAATAGTGTGAATAATTATAAATTTTGTAAATGTAACCATTTAAATGGAATAAAAAATTCATCTACCTATATAATAAACTATTCACTAGACATGTTTTCTTGTCTTTATTAAATATTTTCTTCCAATAACAGTGGCGGACCCACGTCCAGAACATTTGAGGCCTCGGCTCACCCGCACGTCCGCCCAAATACCTTAGCATGGTCCTGATCTTTCTGCTGGGTCGCCAACCACACACTCACTGCTAAACACAAGGAGCACTTCAGATTCCTACACCTACACGATCATGGAGTTACAACTCATAATAGTGTTTTGGAACTTAATTAATGGGATTTGGTTGGACATTATAGTGTTTTCTATTTGGTAGGGTGTAGTCAATGACAAAGTACGAATTTGTTGTACATATACATTGTGAACTGACACAACTACATTCAACTGCATCTAACTAAACTAGCACTAAACTCGATCATGTACAAAACTCAGAAAAACAAACTACGGCCGTCTGGGGCGTAATTCGTTTCCTGATTTCCGCTGCTGCAACTTCCCACTCGATTTACTCATCTTACCGTCTTCCTCATAAATACAGCTAGAAAGTCTGGAATCATGGCTGATTGCAACGGATGTATGGGTGGTACATTACCACAACCTATAAGGCTATAACAACTTCCAACCAAAGGTAAACAGTTCAAAGAGTTTGGTTGAAGCGGCGTCCAACCATAGACTTGTAATTTAATAACCTGTTTTTGGAATTCTGAGTTGAAATCCTCTGCCCTGTTTGGTTTGAGATCGAAACTACAAAATCTAGACTGGGTTAGTCGATAGATCCGGATTATTTTATGTGGATTTATAATTTTTGTATTTGGCAACCCAGTCTCATTGAAAGCACTCATTAAATTGGACTGACCTTGTAATTTGTGTATTTCAGTCTGGCATATAAAACAAAATAATACAAAAGAGAGAGTCAAATCCGGACTGGGATCCCGAAATGATGTTGATAGCATGACTGACTTGGTCTGGATTAGATGATTATGGAATCCAAAATGGATATTGTCAGTCCAATTTTATCAAACAAAACAAGACTGGATCTTGACTGGATTAGTCAGGATTAGAGCCTATGTGGCACAAAAAGACAACCCGGAATCTGGATCAGGTCCTGAACCAAACAGGAGCTCTATGACTGGGACAATATGCCCAAGACATCCGTGCTATACAAGTCTATGGATCAGATGTTATAGACACAGAAGCAGAAGATTTAGACCCGCTAGCCTTAACCCAGAATTTAAAAAATGAAAAACGAGGTTGGATACCGAAGATTTAGTCCCGCCAGCCTTAACCCAGAATTTAAAAATGAAAAACTCAAAGACAGAAGAGAGTGCCTACATATAATGTGAGCAAAAAGGCAAGCTATGTATATATGAACCGGAAAGAGTGTGGACTGGAAGATCAACGGGAATATATGAATAGGATATTGCATGTAGTTGGTTGGGGTGATTGAGTGCCTCACCTTTTCTGTAATTACTAACTACAAAGAATTTGAAACTTGTACCGTTGCTATGAAGAAACATATAACACCACGAAACTCTTTAGCCTATGTAGTTCATTCATGTCCTCGTACATATAGCAAGAGGATATCGATGAAACCCTACTGATACTTGGTTCCAACTTACCAGATCGCTGTGAACTTGGTTTATTCCTCATGCTCATATAATCTTACATGTATCTAAATTCAATACCAAAACTGAATAAATAAAGAGTGTTACCGAAGTATATATCGCTATTTTTTATTGAGTTTTACACGACGAATTCCTTCTTCTCTGCCTCCGTTTCTTTATTTCCATGCTGGCACAAGTAAAAGTGCAACCATAGTAATGTCATCTATACTATATAAGAAAGAACTTGAGTGGTGGCCTCTGAATTTTTTTTCTTATTTTTTTAAATTATAAAATATTCTTTGTATATTAAATATGTTGTATAGAAAATAGTATAAAAGATGTGGCATGCAAATTTTTTCTTGAATTACAATTCTATATTATATGAGAAAGAGCGTGTTGGATGGTCTATGCAATATTTTTCTTAATTTTTTTTCAAATTACAAAGTACTTCTTGTACTCATATATACTATATAAGAAAGAGTGTGGGATGTATTATATGTAATTCTTTTTCTATTTTATTATAAGTAGTCCTTGTATTCTATAATGCAATTGTACAAGAGCGTGCAAGGGTTGGATGCAATTAATCTTTTAATCTATTAAATTGTAGATTTATGCGTTGGTGTTATGATCTAGAAGCCAACTATTAGATGATGGCCATTTGATTTGATTAATAAAGAAAATTCCAAGTTACTAATACACATTGTGATATTAGTGTATATAATAATGTACTTAGGATGATTGGTTCAAATCCATAGGACTTCAAGTACTTGAATTGAACATGAGATCATATTGGATGTTAAGAATAATATTCTTAAATGTCCCTAGTCAAGTATGATTGTGGATTGGACAACAATAATGCTCGTGAGACTAGTATGTGTGATATTGATGACCATGTCTCATGGGTCATAGATATTGGATGCTATGTCAGACACATAGGTACTTGTTAGGGAATAAGTGTACTAAACAGACCATCTTAAGAGTGATTCATGGACCATTATATGGTAGCATAATAAGCTCTCAAATAATACAGTGGTGTTGTGGTTTTGATCTGAAGTCACTATAATGGTGATGTGACAATCATCATGTTTTGAAAGAAGGTTTCAATAAAGGTAATGGTTGGGTGTGACGAGAACCATACTATATATTGTATATTAATCTAGGAATTTCTTCCTACCATATAATGAGAGTGATATTCGAGGCCTCTAGATAAGTAAGGCTAAAGAAATGCATGTCCATGCTCATGTGAGTCAGTATGTGATACTGAGCTCACATGTATCTTTCTAGTCTACTTAGAGATCAAGGAACTTAGATTGAATGTAAAGAGGATGATGTGCCCATGCCTCTAGTTCAATATGGATATCAGAGTCAAAAGGATTATACAATATGGTACCACTGGTCACTGATGGTTTACTCTTATCCGACTTATCCTACTACTTGGATAGAATGATGTATATCTAGATGTGGCTCATTGTTTATGGATGTTAATATTAATTAATGGACCAATTGCCAATGTATTATGGTGCATCGGGGTCACACTCATAGAGATAGATTGAAGAAAGACTTATTTGGACTAAGTTGTTATTGTTACAAATATAACGACCTGAAAGTAAGTTTTGAGGATCAAGGATTAAATATGTATCCAAAAATTTGAATTAGTTTCCATAAGTTAGGGACCCATCCCTCGAGGAAATAGGAAAGTCCACATCGCACAAGGACACTAGGAACAATGTGTTCTGTGGGAACCAGTGCATGATGGATTCCCTCGTTCTGTGAGTGAGTGAACTAGCCTACTCAGATTAGGGTTTGGAAACCCTATCCTCTCTGATCCTCTATATATGATATGATGGGATGATCTCCAGAATAAAATCTCATTTTCTCATTGTTGCCTAAATGATTTGAGAAACCCTACGAGCAACTAAGAGAGAGAGAGAGAGAAAGAGAGAGCAGAAGACTAGAAACTACAAACCTACATCTTCAAACGCTTACATAGATACATTGGAGATGAGTTTTGCATAGTGAATTCATTTCAAATGAGAAGCTTCATAAGTAGAACGATGTTTGAGGAGAAGGACTCTCTGGTGGTGCGTATTTCCAAACCCCTATTCTATGAAACAATGTGTTCCACCATATGTGCTCAATCACATAACAAAACATTCTACCAAAAGTGACATCAAGGCCTCAATATATTTATGTGGCTCGCCAAATCAAGGTGCATTGTCCATTTGGTTGAGGTCTAAGATAAATGTATAGTTCTGCCAATGCAAGGTACACAATTTTATCAGTATCATGTTTTGGGTTCGGCTTAACTAGGTGACCTTAATAGGATTAAGCTCCAAGAGGCATGAAGATGGGTGTTCCATATGATGGAATTTAATTGTATTTGTTCCTCATCCATCCAAGTATTGCATTTTATGCAAATTGTTAAACGTTGCCTATCGAAATAATTGAGTTGTGAGAAGTCAACCAACGTTGACTCATGATTCAAAGAAATATGAACATTGGTAACTAGAAAGTGTTCTCTATAACTTTATGGATTAAAAGTAAGGGATATTAACCCAAGGAAAATATTGTGAGTAAAAGTTTCATTCAAGTCCAATTAAATAAAATAAATCAAATCAAAGTTCAAATTCATGTAATATTATCGAAACAAAACACGAACCACTTATCATTGTGATCAGACATTGAGAATGCATGTTTGACGAGACAAATTTAATGGATTAGTACTTGAAATTGAAAAGTGTACTCAATCTAGAGCATGAGCAGAATGTCTTGGAACATGTTTCCTTCATGGCTCCACTCTCAGTAGATCCTTATATACTTAGACAAGTTGAGTACACGTAGGACCTAGTGACTATGTGACTTCCCTTGGCCAAAATTTGATCATGGACTTAAATATGCAAATGCTACAAATATAATATAGCTAATCATCATGAATGATGTGGTTAGATAATTGTCACCATGTCTCATGATGTTATGGACAACTGAGACCAACACTTAAAGGTTATGCCCATGTTCTATTTTGATGGTCAACATGAGAAATTGGGTTATAAGCAATAATGATAAGACTAAGATGGGATCTAAGTCAAATTAAAGTCATACCCTTTTGATAAAGAAGTTAAAGGCAATGGTGGGTACATAATAAATTGTCATCAATGTTGTACATTGGATGTTACTTGTCTTATATAGAGGAATTACATGGTACAAGGAGATAGAGATCTCCACTACATGTAGTTATATTATTGACATGAGTTTGGTACTTCTTAAGCATTTGTATTGGATACAACATGATAACCTGACATGAATGTAATACAATAACAGAAGTAGATCCACAAAGAACGAGCATATGTGACTAAAAGTGGCAAGTATGACAAGACTTGTTGTTGCAACTATAGGGGTACACATTTTATCTCTACGAATTGGAGATTGTAATAGAATTGGGGAATTGCTATTACAATTATGCCATTGGGTTCTTGTTTTGACAAGAAAGAGTTCTTCATTTTTTGTAAGAAAAAACTATTTTTGTTAAGTTTACATGGAATACTTGGATCCTAAGACGCATGCATATAATGTAAATAATGATCAACTAAACTACATGAATCAAACATGACTTACCTTTAGAATTTCCAATTGGGCCATTCAAACAGGATATGCATTTCTAAATCCATATGGATGGATCTTGCTTGATTTTGAATCTATTGAGACATTTGAATCATGTTTGTTGGACAAGATGGTAAATATGACTTTTGTTGGAAGTAGTGAGAAGGAATTTGTACTTCTAGAACTCATATTGATGTATGTGTTCCTTTTAGTTCAACCGTTGGAGGAGGGTATCAATAACTCATTATATTTTATAATGATTTCAACAGATATGGATATGAGCACCTCATGAAACACAAATTAGAATCCTTTGAAAATTTTAATGTATTCAATATAAGATACATGAGTGAGGATTTAGTGTAAGTGGGAGATTGTTGGTGTATATTCCCTAATAGATAGTCATGGATGAAGTCCATAGGGATATTTTGTACTTCTTGTTTGATTAATAAAGGTATGGAACTTCTAATGTACATTAGATTACTGCAACATTAATGTACATAAGTAATTTCCTTAGATTGATTGCTTCAAAGCCATGAGATTTAAAGTATGTCATTTGAACATGAAATCTTGATGGATGATAAAAACAACATTGTTAAATGTCCCTCGTCAAGTATTATTGTAGATCGAAAATAATAATGTATGTGAGACTAGTATGTGTGGTGACTAATGACCATATATCATGGATCATGGGTTTTAGATGCCAAGGTGGACACATGTACTTGTTAGAGAATAAGTGTACTGGTTAGACAATCTTGAGAGTGATTCATGAACCATTATATGATAGTCATAATCAAATCTCACACAACAATAGTGTTGTGGTTCTTCAACCTGAAGTCACTACATGCCGACGTGACAATCATTATGCTTTGACACTACCCAATATGATCTTGAAGAAGGTTTCCATAAAGGTAGTAGTTGGTTCTGATGAAAATCATGCTACCCATTATGAACGATGTAGAATGATTTTTTCCATCCAATATAATGGGATTGATAGCTAGGGCCTCTTGATAAGTGAGACTAGAGAAACACAAGATCATGCTCATATGAGTCAGTATGTGATATTGACCTTGTTTGTATCTTTTTAGTCTAGTTGGAGATTAAGGAACTTAGATTGAACATAAAGAGAATGAGTATGATGTCTCCATGCCTCTAATTCAATTTGGATGTCTATGACGTAAGGATTATACAACATGGTAAAATTGGTTATTGATGGTTTAGTCTTGTTTGGTTAATCCTACTACTTGAGTAGCAACAATGTGCAATTAGACGCCACTCATTACTTATGGATCTTGATATTGAATAGTGAAATTGTTTCCAACATAGTATGGTGCCTAGACATATAGGGTCAACACATAGAGATAGCTTGAAGAAAAGGTTGATTTGAACTCAATTGTAGTTGTTACATATACAGGGACCTGAAATAAGTTGAGGATTTAGAATAGAATATGGATCTAGAAATTATAAATTTGTTTGCATAAGTATGGGACCCATCCCTCAAGGAAAGAGAAAATATTGCATCGCACGGGGACTTGGAACAATGCATTCTATGGGACCTAGTGTGTGGCGAACTCCCTCATTCTGTGAGGGAGTCCACAAGCTCAGTCAGATTAGGGTTTAGAAATCCTACCCTCTCCAATCCTCTATATATACGATATGACAGGAGGGTCTCCAAACTAAACAACTCATTTTTTTCATTGTTGCCTCCAAGGTTTGAGAAATCCTAAGAGAAACTAAGAAAGTGTAACATACTGGACTTTGGTACTAAATTTAATTTTGAGTCATTATACATGATCCTATCAATTTGAATTTCTACTTTTCTAAATTTCCGTTCATAATTTAAATCCATTGAACTCTTTTAAAATTTGGGGATCAATATGCAATTTATCTTCATTCCAGGGCCCATTCAATTATTTTGTCCAAATCTCGGTCAACAAATTGAATGTCTTTTTCTTAACAAAGCCTTGTTTTTCCTTTGAATAATATTTGCAAACAAGTCCCTAAATTGATCTTCACGAATCAGTATGACATAAAAGTCAGAATCAATTTTACTTATTGTATTCCATGGACCTTGCATTTCTACATTTCTCTAATTTGACTAATGGCTTTGGAAACAATTTAAAGTAATAATTATAATAACACATATTGAATTTTGGATATATGGTGAGAATAGTATATATTTGTCAATTTAGAACTATAAATGGAGGAACTTATATTTTAAATATAGCTCCCTAGGTATTGAATGAGTGGTCAAAGTTTCAAAGAAATTGGGGTTTTAATTTAGAAGTTATGAAAGTAATAGGAGTTGATTAAGTATGGACATAGTAATTATTATTAATAATTTCATGAGTGACGAAAGAAGATCGACGCTTCCTTCCTCCTTTTTAGGGCTTGCTTTTAGGGCTGTAAATGGGTACGGGTAGACCCGCGGACCCATAAATCCGGACCCTTAAAAAATCCGTCACGGGTCTAATTTTTTATACCTGCATACCCTTGGACCCGTATACCCTTGGACCCGCATATAAGCTGGTCCAATAATGGGTATGCTTGGACCCAGACCTGCTAGACCCGTGTACCCGCTATACATAACTAACTACTAAAATAATGTGTTATATATATCATACTTTACTAGTCTAACTAATATAATTATTGAGATTATATCATACTCTAACCACAATAAGGTTGAGACTAGTCATATAATTAAGATTAACTATTCTAGTTACAATAATGAACATCATATGTAAACTTAAAATCAAAATGTCTACTAATTTACATTACTTTCTACATAAATTAAATGTTATGATCATGACTACAAATATGTAAACAATTACTCAATTAATGTTATTGTGTAGAATATAGCATTGTCTAATATAACTATTACATGTTAATATATTATATGATAACAATATCTTGTTGTGTTAAATATATATAACATAGTCATTTCTCTTACATAAAAATATGATGTTTTATAGAACCGCTTACCCGCATACCCGCACCACATATCCACTATTATTGCGGGTACGGGTATGGTGCGGGTCCAGGTTTTGTATGATGCGGGTCTAGAACCGGAACCAGACCCGCTAAATTAGATAGGTATGGGTATGGGTACGGGTATGGGTAAGGCCAGACCCGCACCGTACCCGCACCGTTTACATCCGTACTTGCTTTCAGTGATTATAGAAGAAAACCGCAGCCTACAAGAAAACCGCAGCCTACTCGCTAGACACAAGAACCTCGGACCAAGGAATCGGTCTTGAGATTCTAACACCAACAGTGCATTCACGAGCACCTCTACCACCATCACCATCAATTATGATTTTTGTAACGGAGGAATGACCAGTCTAAGCATTGAAGCCTCTGCGGCATTCATTACCTTGATCGACTTCCCTCCTCTCCTGAAACCCCACAACGGTAGCAGCCGCCTTCTGCTATGTATACCCTAGGGAATCTATCGCCAGGAAGCGAAGACACAGGTCTGCAACACCGGCGACCTGCAAGTCAGTAGTTACATCCACCAATACTACCAAATCCCCTCGCTAACAAGAGACTTGCAACCTGGCGATCGGCTACCCTCTCCTCTACCCAAGCCTTGCCAACAACCTAACGGCGGCGGCGCAAGGGAGCCTGCAGATTTCGGTCTGACTCCCTCACAGCCTGCAACAATTCAGACCTGCTGCAATATCACCCCCTCCTGTTCGATCTCATGTTCTGCTAATCTTAGACGCCATCACGGTGTGAAAAGCTAACATGATCTAATCATCGTAGACCCACAGATCTCCGACGCCACTCATCACCCAACCTCGACCGGCAGCACAACCAGATCCTCGACGTCGGTGACCTGTGTTGGGTCTCGCCAGCCTTCACGACACATCTGTGCTTCCACCACCACTCCACGGTGGAGTCTAGACAAGACTGACCACAGGAGGACACCAGGTCTATCTCGGATCCAGTGAAAGAATCCAGAAGACCCACCGACCTCGCCACCTCCCATGAGGAACCACAACAGTCGGCGCCGACGGATAGAGAAATATGCATTCCCAGCCATCGGCCTCTTTCCATTCTACACCCTGCCTTCCTGCAATGCAAAACTTCCACCGCCCACCTTAGTTCTCCTCCTTCAAATCCAGTCTGTGTGCGAAGGACGATTGGTGGGGTGACATGACAATCACCTTGACATGAAATAGGATTTGAATCTTCAGACCTGGTTGGCTAGGTGAGAAAGTAGTGGAGAAGAACAACTGCACACGAGTACAGTTAGACCCAACTTTCATGAGATTTACAGCTGCACCTGATGGTAAGGTCGACTCTGGCCATTCCATCAGCAGAATCGTCGAGGGGCATTGCCTCCCTCACTGTGATCGGCCCACGAGCCACACTATTGGAGTTCATCTTTGGTCTTGCACTGTGAATCACCAAGCCTAGAAACCAATCACGAAGTATAAATTGGAAGATCAGAGCCTCAGCATGTACGTGAGACCCTTTACCCTATCATTCAAATTTGATGTTGAGTATTAGCACTAATAGGACATATCAATCTAGTTAATATGATAACTAACATTGATATAAATAAAACCTAGTAACCAGTATAAACAATTGGTCTATGGACTCTATCTTAATAATATATACATACATCTAAACATATAAACCTGTTAGTATGCTAGTGTTAGGTTACACGAGAGTTATAATGTCCTTATCAACGCTAATTTCAGGAAATTAGTTATTGCACATGATTTCAATAGGGAATTAATTAATAGTAAGCAGAACATGTTATATATATGAATGTGATTAATCCAATATGGAAAAGTTTATCATAGTATAATATGTGTATGCACACATTGATAAACAGACAAATAATAGATTATTTCAAAAAACTATATCCTTGTTATTAGTACCAACCTTATAAATATACACACTTGAGTATAATTAGATATACAATTTTTACTTTAACTTATATCAACATATTCCATGGAAAACTAGGAGAGAGAATATAAAGGATAACATATTCAATCTAAGATTACCTCACAGTTGAACGTAAAACATAAAAGGACACTTTATGATAGATCATACGAGTAATTTATTCATCTCTTGAACTATTAGTAAATGTACAACTATGTTCATATACATACTTGATACCAGGGCATAACATATGAGTATTTTGGGGTTCTATTGGTTATAAATGAAATCCCTAGTTCTCCTATTATTTGAGGATAATATGGGATATTATATGGTATGTAATATGTCTTAACATTCATGTACGATTAACACATTTGAACTTAATAACAATCATGGGAAAATTGAATCCAACTATGTTACTATCTTACAATCCATAATCAAAAGGAAGCCAACTCTTAGGAAATATTTTCATAATACAATATGTAATTAAGATGGCCTATACTAGTGTATTACATAATAGACATATAACACACGAACACATGAAACATGAAGTTTAGATGAAAACATAAAATCCTAAATAAGTCAAATTGAACCACATTGATTCCTAGTCAAATGGTGACAAGATATTATTCTTTGTAGTTACCTCTTCATAAATCCTTGGAGCCACTTTGTTATTATGTAATCCATGGAGTCTTTGATAAACTGAGATACTAGATTCTCTATTTTCATATCGAGTTATTAATTCCCCTCTTGAATTCCATGTACATTGTTTAGTGGTGAACCCTATACTTTTATAAACCTTTCCTGTCTCTTTGAAAGTTCACCACCTCCAATTGATTATTGCTTGATTGCATTGAATATTATAATAGCACTTGAATTGATCTATTTGGAGTTTTGACTCTCTGTACTTTGGTCCCTTTGGGCTTTGGCCCCTTAGAGCTTTGGCTCACTTGAGGTAGGGTACATCCCGCCATCCTGTGCACAGGTTGTAATGGATTAGTTGTCTCCCAGTCGACTGGTTAAAATTGCAATTAGGCTTCTATGTCATTCTTTCATAGATGACTGAACACAAGGCACTTTAGCCCTTGAAGGAAATGATATGATAGTGCTCAACCTTAATATTCAGCATTTGATTATTGCTAATACTTTGATAGTTTGATATCTTGGAACTATTTTGAATAGCCTTGTGGAAATTTGGTCTTGAAATACAAACATTGGAATGCTTTTATCCTGTCTTTGAAATTTAGTCCACCAATGCTCCCTTCCTACATTTGATATTACCTTGAATCATATTTAGTACCTATATTTTGCAAATAACTTGATATATGAATTTAGTACCAGCTTTTTTGACCCTTATTTTCCCTTTATGGGGTCCATGTGTGGTTTCGTTCCCTCTGTGAACTCATGGATATGTGGAGTGGAGATGATGTAGAAAAGACATGCAAGAGATGTCTTCTGTTGATTGAAGACTAGATAGGACTTATGGCTTTCTTTTGTAGTCCTATGTATAATTAAGCTTCCGCGACTCTGATGTACAAGCATGATTGCAATATAGATTGTTTATTTTTTGATATCATTTTATAAATATTTGACCGTAAAGATCGAGTCTTTACATAAAGTGAGTGAAAGAGAGAGGTGACTACCAACTTCATAACTGACATCTCTAAGTCTCATGTGGATACCATGGAGACAAGCTTGCACAGTGAATTCATTCCATACAAGAAAAATAACCAACAACATTGTGTTTAATGAGAAGGTCTCCCTATTGGAACATGACATTTTGCCAAATCCCTGGTGTGCAAAGTGAGCTTTTGAATTTCATGAACTTTTACCTTTATACCCTTACATTTTGAATTCGGATTCCAATTCCTCACACTTTGTCATCTTGATACTCTTGTGACACTTATTTGAAGGATTTGATACTTTTGCATACCTTGAATACATAGAAATCTACTATAATGTGAATACTAATATTTTAAATCATTTTAGTATCTCACTTTATCATGTGGATCCCAAACTTCTTCTAATTATTCTAGATTATATGATAAGTGCTAAATCAAAATTTCACTCCAATTGGAGCTTCCTAGCTCTCTCTATAAATTCCCAAAATTTGCACCTAAAATACCTATTTTCACCCCCATTTAGCCTTGTTGGGTCGGGGCTCATCTTTAATGGGCCGTCGCAATGTTGGCATGGAGCAAATTATGCACTTCGCATGCCCCATCTGTATAATCAGGCGAAAGACCGACCTGCTTGATGTCAGATCTTGATATGATGGATGTGGGGTCATCCCCTACTTGGGGTTGCCAAGTAGGGTGGTTGTTGGGTTGCAGAAACCCTAGCACCCTGATCTTGCATATTTTTTCTCTACTTGCTTGGACTCTTGATCCGTTCTCCCTCTTTATGTCTTCCCCCTTTAATGCACTTTTATCTAGACAATGAGTACATTCAAATTCACAAAGCTTCAGAACTCCCTCTCGTGGCCTTTGCATGGAGCTTTAATCCTTGTTTTATACCTAGCCCTAGACCCTTTGAACTATACAAATACCTCATTTGGGTTCCTTTTTCACCCATGCACACAACCAACGACATGGATTTCTCCCTCGTCCCTCTCTTTCTTTTTCCTCCCAAGATTTGGGCTAGTGCGTGCTATTACAATGTGGTGGCCTCTCTCTCTATCTCTCTCTCTCTCTCTCTCTCTCTCTCTCTCTCTCTATATATATATATATATATATATATATATATATATATATATCTTCGTGGTACTTTCTCTATCTAAAATCTTGTATTTCACAACTTTTGTATACATTCTCCAAAATATGTTATATTATTGTCTATTTCAATAGAGAGAACAAACAAACCTAGTGAGACTACTATTAAGATATAGTTCCCAAACCTATTGTAAAAAGATATTAAATTATAACCTTTGGTGATGATCCTCATTTAAAATTGACTATTTATCTAGACCTAATCTTTTTCTCATGACCACTACTTGAATCAGATGAAAGAATTTATTAGATCTTGATCTCTTTTGATTATGATTATGGATATAGAAAATGATGATGTTGCATAACTTGGGGTTTTGTCTCAAATGTGGTATAAGTATTAATCGACCACTTGATATGGATAATGTGGATAAATTTTTATCCCAGAAAATCAATTTATGATGGAAAATATAAGAGACAATTAGAACCTCTTCTCACATTAGGACTCAACCACCCTTGACATAAACATTGAAAATCTATTTTAGAATCACCACAAATATTTATGTTATATGCATGTTTACATGCATAGGATCCTTGATCTACTATAGACTCATGTTACCAAGATCTAAACTCTAAAACAAGCAAGGTAATTTTTATCCTTGTTGGCAATTATATATAGTATTGCATGGTTGTATAATAGTCGTATGAGTCATTAGGCTCAACTTGTGATTATTGTTTGAAATCAGTGATTCTTAGGATACTTGTTCTATTTTCCCACATCTATGTATGTTTTTTATTGAAAACCTTGAACAATGACTAAAGTTTTGATAATGATGATGAATGCAAAGAAGTCCACACCTATGGATATAGAGAGGGTTGACCGCATGAGAAATGAACACAAAGAACCCACACCATTGGGTGTATAGAGGGTTGAATGTATGAATGGTGAATGCAAAGAGATCCATACTTATAAGTATAGAGATGGTTGAATGCATAGGGAAGGTATGGAAATAGACTAGTCCATACTCTTAGGTATAGAGTGGGTCGAATGCATAGAGAATAGTCCATGCGGTAATGCATGAATAAGACATGTTGTGGTTTCAAGGATGAAGTTGTATAATGGAATTTCCTTTTTTCTTACATATTACTTCCTATTAAATATATTTTTATGACAGTGTTTTATGACCAAGTGTATTACATTTGCAATAATTACATCATTTTTCCCTATTATGCTAAAAAAGAAAATTGATGAAGACCTTTATGATTCATGCTTCCCCATTCAATTGATGAAAAGTTCACTATATAATTAGGGGTGATGTTAATAGGGATGATCATTTCTTGTTAATCTTTTATATTTAGATATATTCTTTCTTATTGTATTTGCTTGTGTGTGATTCCTTTAGGCTGCCCAGGGATGGACGCTTCAATCCTTGTACCACTTTTTAGGCAGTGGGATTGGGATGGGGGTTAGAACAACTCTATTGTAGGTGGAATGAGAGCATACACACTCCCATATGATTAAGTAAAAAAATTCTTAAATCTCATGAACCTAGTAAATATTTTAAGTCCATAATGGCGAAAGATCAGGTGTCTAGGCTCAGGATTCTGACTATAATAAATTTCTACCTGTCTTGAGGAGGTGACTGAGGTTCCCTGCTCTACCTTGCCTTAGTTGATCAGGAAATGGACCTAAGGTTTTTAAAACCCTAGAAAGTCATCCATTATATTATCTTTTCACTAAGAAATACCCTAAGACCACCTACTAGATTGAGTGTGGTGACTCCTCATGTTTTATCTCTCATGTTGGGTATCTTGACTTGATTTCTACTCTCTTGATTTTAGGTATCATGGGAATTAACTAAAATACTAAGTAAAAGTTTGTTAAATGTGTACCAATATTATAGTATGATCTAATATACTCTTGACTCAACCCATGTGATAAAAGGGCTCAAGCTAGGAAGTATCTGGTATATGTCTCCACAAACCCACAATAAAGGAGTCTGACCTTTTAAAATGAATAAAGATGGGAAGGAGAAGATGGATAAGAATAAAAGCGAAGAAGATAAGAAGAAGGTAGCTAAAAACAACAAGGTAGTTGAAATGGAAGCAAAAAAAGAAAAGGGGAAGGAAAAGGAAAAGGAAAAGGAAAAGGGAAAAGAAGTTGAAAAATAAAAAGAAGTTGACAAAGATAAGGAAATAGGACCCAAAAGAGGTAGAGAACCTAAAGAAGAGGATGATGATGAGGATGAACAAAGAAAAGTCCTAAAGGATGATGTTTGGGAGGGAAGGAATAAATTACTCATGAATTCTATGACCAATTTGGAAAAGTACACAACATCCTTAGCTCCTGAAGGAACCCACATAGATGACCCAAAGCCTATCACCGTGATTGATTTTCTTAAGTTGAACCCACAATTGTTCTATGGTCAATACAAGGAGGATATTTTGGACAATCATATGCATTAATAATTTTCGTGGAAAACACCTTCAATGTGTTGGGATACCTTGGAATAATATAGTGACTTTGTCACCTATGAGTTGAAGGATGTAGCCAAATTGTGATGGTAAAATTACACCCACTCACATCAGATCATTCCACTAAACTGGGAATCCTTCAAGTCAATCTTTACAACATGTTTCATGCCTAGTGATGAGTTGGAGGAAAAGTAGAAACAATTCTCAGTCGTTACTCAAGGAGACTCCTTTGTGTCTAATAAAGTCAAATGTTTTTCCTCTTGGAAATATCATGTTGGGAAATTGACTCAATAATAGAAGTTGGACCATTATGTTGAAGGACTCAATGTGGCTCTACAAACTCTGGTTGCCTCTTCCAAGACTTCACATTCCAAGATGCCTTTGATCATGCCTTGGAGATGGAAAGAACTCTAGGGAAGGGACAAGGTAATAACTATATCTTGGCTTATCTAGGACTAACAAATGTTGTGATAGTCAATCCTAAACAAGGGGAAAAACCTCAAATGAGAATTATGACCACATGAATAGAAACTATGTCCAAAGAAACCCGCATGCTCAGAATAAAGGAAAAATATGAGGGTATGACACAAATCCAAACCTGGTGATACATTGATATTATAACTATAGAAATAAGCACCTAGAGACATGTCGATAGTAGAATCCTCTCTTCTTATTTTTCAAGAAGGAAGGACACTTAAAATATAAGTGTGCACACAGACCTCCTTTATAGGCCAATAAGAGTAACCCCAAAATCTAATAGGCCCATGTTTTTGCTCTCAATGCAGAAAAGGTTTATAATGTTGAGACATAGAGGAACCCTTTTGAATCATGCAACATCACGTTATATCTCTAGATTTGCAAACGTTTGTGTCCTTTATCATATGTATATATATGTATATATATATATACATATATATATATATATATATATATATATATATATATATATATATATATATATTCAAATATTCTTAGAGAAAAAAATCTAGAAAAACTTTAGAATGTTGATCTAGTCCAAGTGAAAGAACATTGAAATCTTACTTTTTGATTGAAGGGGTTACTTTAAACAAACATAATAGAATTGAGAGATAGTCATTAATGATGAGAATCTCATAATTTGTAAGTCATGTTGCCTACTAGTTTGGAAACACTAAGAAATAGAATGGAGGTGAGAGAGTACCCAAGCTCAGAGTGCCAGTTAGAATTCTTGATATATGTAGTATCGGGTGCCACCCCAATTTTTTGGGTGACCCATCAGATGGCACATGAAGGAATTAAATACTAGAGATACATAAATGCAATTAGATCGACCTATATGGGCTTAGAAGATCTAGTGCATACACGACATGCTTGTTAATAGTTTCAAGCGATGATATACAATTGATCCATATGATTGAATTTGTGAAGTTCATTATAGGAGTAACAATGACATAAAATGTAGTGTTCCCCACATGTTTGAGGTTAATCTGGATTTTGGGGATGAAATTTCCCATAAGGAGGGGAGGATGCGACAAAGTGAGTTTTCAAATCTCAAACTCATTTACATTCGCTTTGGACTCCAATTCATAACCCCTTGTTATATTGATACTCTTATGACACTAATTTTAATAATTTGAAACTTTTGCATACTTGAATACATAGAAATATTATTGAATTCGACTATTAAACTTGTGAATCATTTTAATTTCATATTTTATCTAATGAATGCCAAACATTTGCTAATAATGCTAGTATATGATAAGATTTGGATCCAAATTTCACTCTAGTCAGAGTTCCCTAGGTCCCTCCAAAAATACAAAAGTTTTCACCTAAAAGTACTAATTTTCACCCCTTTTAGCCTTGTAGGGTCAGGGCTTGGCCTTATCAGGTCGCCCAACAGTGACTCATACTAGGTCACACACCTGGCATGCTTATCCAACAGACCTAGGCATGGGACAAACTCACACATTGTGAGATCTTTATCTGATGGTTGCGAGTCATCCCATACCTTAGGTTTTTGAGTAGGGTGACTGTTGTGTTGGGGAAACCTTAGCACCTCAAATCTTTCTCATTTTTTCTCTATTTTATTTGATTCTTGGTCCATTCTCCTTTTTTTATTTCTCTCCAAAGGCACTTTTTTTGCCCATAAATAAGTAATTTTATAAAGCTTAGGAGATCCCTACCATGCTACCACCATGGATATTTTCTCCTTGTTTTAGACCAAATCCTAGATCTTTGTATTGTTAAAAGACCCCCCTGGTTCATTTTTTGAACATGCACACAACCATAGACTTGGATTGCTCCCTTCCCCCTCTTTTGCCTTTTTTCCCCAAGATTTGGCTAGCGGCAAGCTGATGCAGTGTGTCATCATCCCTCCCACTCTTTTCATGGTAATCATCCTCTCTCTATTTCTATAAAATATTGTATATTTCATAACTTTTGCATAAATGCTCCAAAATACACAATATCATTTTCTATTTTGATCAAGAGAACAAGACAAATCTAACAAGAATAGTATTACGATATGATTCCTAACCATGTTCTAAAATCTCATCTTTGGTGGTGATCCTAAAATCAAATCTTAATCTTTATATAGACTTGATCTATTTATCATGAACCCTATTTGAATTAGACTTTATTTCATATCTCAGATCTTTATCAATTTTGATTATGATTATGGATGTAAAACATGATGATGTAGAACTTTGCATCTTGTCTGTACTTTGACCTGAGTATTAATCAACTGCTTGATATGGATAACATGATAATTTTTAATCATAAAAGCTTGATATATGGTGAAAAGTATAAGATATAATAATAATCTATGGTCACATTAGGACTCAACCACCCTAGACATGAACTTTGAAAATATATTTTAGAATTGCCACAAATATTGATCCTTGTATCCATGTACACATACCCAGGATGCTTGATCTAATGTTGACTCATTTTTGAGAACTAAACTCTCAAGAAAACAAGATATGTTTTTTCCTCTTTGGAAAATATTTATGGTATTTCTTTGATTTATAAAATATGTATGAGTCACTAGGATCAAGTTATGATTATTATTTGAAATAAGTGACTCTTATGGTACTTGTTCTACTTTTTCCATGTATATGTATGTTGTTTTCTAAATACATTGATCAATGAGCAAACTTTTGATAATGATAATAGATGCATACTAATGAGTATAGAGAGGGTCGAATGCATAGGGAAGGTATGCAAAGAGATCCATACTTGTATGTATAGAGAATATCAAATGCACAGGATAATAGTCCACATGGTAATGTATGAATAAAACTTGTTTGTTTTATAAAGGATGAAGTCGTCTAATGTCATTTCTTTCTTGCTTACATGTTACTTCCTTGTAAGAATTTTATTACAACACACTATTTCATTGCCAAACATGTTGGTATGTATTCCAAAAGAGCCAATCATATGATGATTGGAGTGAGGCATTAGATACTTGATCTAATTATCATAAAAGTAATTATGTCTATTATGTTTGTCTCATTCATGAGATGTTGACACAAACGTAAGTAGTTATCTAAAGAATGATGGTACTCGATGACATATTCCTTCAGGTTGAGGACTTGAATAATGAGATCATATGTATAAGAAGAGTACATACATTCTTTTTATGTACCTAGTGGGATACTACTATGGAAGCAAAATAGACAATGGTAATACATAATACTAGAGTGTGTGTTGACTGATGATAGAATCTCATTAGTCATGATATGTGATATCAAGTCAAGCACACAAACACATGTTAGTGAGTAGTTTATCGGACAGACCCACCATGATAGTGATACATAGAAACCATGGAATGGCAGTCACAATCATCTCTCATAGTGATGGTAGTGATAGTGGTTCTTAGACGTGAAATCACTACACTCATCACATGTTGTTGGGTACACTTTGACATCATCAAACACTGTCCTGAAACATGGGTTGTTGTAATGGTGATGATTGGGTGACTTTGGCAGATGGGGATAGATTGTGAGTGATAGATATGGCATTTTTCCCTCCTACTGGAGATTGATATCCAGGGCCCCTTGATAAGGGAGACTGAGAATGTATGATCGTACCCATGTGATTCAATATATGATATGTGAACTCACATGCATCTCAGACAATCTTCTCTAGTTCAAGGAACATGGATTGAACATCAAGAGGATGATGATTCCATGCCTCGAGTTCAATCTGAATATCAGGGACCAAGGAACTATACGATCATGGAAACACTATTCACGAATTATAGGTTGAAGTTGTTCTTCATCATTCAAAATTACTTGGGTAGCAATGATGTGTGACTAGGAACCACTCTTTGCTTGTGATGTCATAAGTTGTTATGGACATTTATTATCAACGTAATTCTGGACCTATAGGGTCACACACATAGGATACACTTGGATTAAAGGAGTATATTCATGAATGATGTTTAGATTGAATGCTAAAGGTGTTTGGGTATTCAATTAAATAATAGATCAACTGACTGGACTCAAAATCATCAACTTCAAGTGTTGGACTAACTGATTGGAGTGTCAAATTGATCAGAATCATTACTAAAGTGTTTAGGTATTCAATTCACACACCAACAGCTGACTGCACTTCCAAACATTTGTCTCAAGTGTTGAGATGGGCATCTAGGGTGCCAAACGACTGTCTCAAGTGTTGAGATGGGCATCTAGGGTGCCAAACGACTGTCTCAAGTGTTGAGACTAGCGTCTAGTTTGTCAGGCTGGTTGGACAAAGTTGGTTGACCAAACTGAGGTGAACCGACCAGTTCATACTAATGAACCGACTGGCTCAGCTCGGCTCACCAGATGATCATTTGGGTGAGCGAGATGATCCTATCACATGTGTGAGATTTCTTAGTTAGGTTGAGGAAGGTTCTAGATACTTTTTCAAATTCCTTTGGATTACACAATACTTGTTGTGTAAGAAAAATCAATGTTTAATATTGATTAGAAGTGAATCGCCAATTTTGTGTGCAAATAGGAAACTGTAGAAACACGATACAACCATTTCGCAGTGCAAGACGACCGTCTCGCAGTTTGCATATCCTAGAACATTCATGTTTTTGGACCCTTCTACTCCCACATCAACTGGGAACCCTGACCCTATATATCCTCTAATATAAATAGAGGGGTATCGGGGGATTCCCAACACACATAATTGGGATCAATGGCCCTGAAAATTATTATCCTCTCTAGTTACGGTAACAAATAGAGAGCCTGAGTAAGTCCTACTCGTCAAAGGGAGGGATAGAAAAGGGGGAGCAAGTGAGAATCAATTGTGGGAGAGCATGTCGGTGACTAGTGCACTGACAGAAGGGGACAACACCTTCTCATTGTCTCTTGCAGAACAACTTGGAGTTTCTAGTGGTCTGTGTGGATTACTCTAGAGGAAGGAGTCCTTCGGCTACTGCTAGGAGGACAACATTAGTCTACAATCTGTGGAAGTCTACAGGAGCCGTTACACGAGCTGTTTGAGTCTGTTGTTCGTGGTGAAGAGCAGGAGATGCATAGACACCATCCAAGATAGTAATTGTAGGGTGATGTCACTGGAATTGCTCTAGAACCAGGTATAATCTTACAACCCTTCCTTCCTAGATACATTATTGTTGACAAGATTCTTTAGGTTTCTGGGAAATAGGAAAATATTTTTTTTGTTTCCGCTGCCTATATTTGTGTCTGATTTCCCAATAGTGGTATCAGAGACCCGTCAACCTATAATGTATCAGGGATCTAGATCGATGTGACCGAATTTAGTATTTCATTTATATTTGCATATGATGAAAATATTAAAATGATTAATGTGCATATTCGATTAAATACCACATATAATCACAACTAATATATATATGATATGATATAATATATAATCCATACGTGTCACCTTAAAAATATTTTGATGGTGGATGTTAGCGTGGTTATGGCGAAAACCCCAGATTTGTGTATGCATGGTTGTGGTTTATTCATGTTATTAATCAGTCTGTGTACCGATCCCCTCTCTCCTTTCAAAATATAAATTAATAATCTTCTTCCTATTTCCCCTCGAATGTAACTTGAGGTTTCCCTTTTACAATGTAAAGAAATAAGATATTTTTAATTTATGTATCGTCATGAGAAGTTGTTCTGCACTGGATGAACCGACCATTTAGAAGACCTAGGAGGCCAGACTAAAGGAGGCGAACCAATCAACTGGTGGCCCAACCAACCAACTGGAGGAGACCATATGACCATTTTAGGATCCCAATCGAGCAAACCAAGAGGTGATCTGACTGGTTCAAGTGTTGAACCAATCAACCCAGATTGGAGCAAGTACAGTTCTTCATCAACAATGGGTTGCATGTGATGTGGACCTTAGGTTGTGGCAATTCCTTGTGGCTCAAAGGAATTGCATAGACTGGCCATAACCATCGCTCACATATTTTTGATTGCATGTTCATGTTGTGGTTATAGAATGTATATGTTAAGCACTATAGTATGTGGTGATTGGATATGTATTTGTATATAAAATCCCTCAATTAAAATATTAAGTCTTAGATGCTTTCCAAAATTGGGACACATGAAAAATCTTGATCGACCAAGCGTAGGTTACGCCCTATCATGGTGCATCTTCTATCTCGTGGAAGTGTGATGGTAGCAGTGTAGTTTCCACCCTAGCGGGGTGCATTATTATTGAAACGACCATCACCAAACCGACATCCAAATCATCACTAATTATTGTGGAATAATCATAAGCAGCAGAATAAAAAAATCACTAAAAATTAAAACCATTTTGCAAAGATCTATTTCCGTGAAAACTCTTAAAGGAAGAACCAAAACCTTATATACATCATTGATCACATTGTATATACATTGTACCATCTCTTCTCGAGGATAACATATAACATTTGCTTTGTCAAAACATTTACTGAAGCAACGTAAAACCTCAAGGCATACTAGTCAAAATCTCAGATTGTTTATAAAACCATCACGTACTAAATCTGAGGACCTTAGAGTACAAAGATGATGCATAGGACTTCTATCTACAAGACATGATAGACAGTACACTCAACCTGAGCTATTATTGTTGTCCCTACTATTATTATCCTTCCTCTGCAGCACAATCTCTACCTCCTCGTGCTCGTCCACCTAAAAATTGTAGATCCCACAGGGTGAGACAATTGTCTCAGCGAGAGATATAACTCTCCGCCAACAATGTTATTATCACAGGTAAATAGTATAAAACTGAGCAGAGGTTCTTTTATATTAATAAGAAAGGTTATTCACTTGTGGATAAGCATATTAGAACATTTCTCTTCTTTTAAAGCATTGTAATTGTCTAAGATAGGACAATAAATCATCTATTCACTTTATAAGGAATATGAAGAACATGTGTAACATTTACCAACCATACTATATCAACATCTCAAGCTTATCCTGTGATACTTATTATCATGGTATGATATCCATGAATAATTCTCATTTCTATCTGTTGGCCTCAGCCAATCTTCTAGCCAGGTATTGGATTGTACCAATCATGTGAGTATACCTCATTATGATCTGTCTAAGTATTGGACTATGCCAATTATGTAAGGTTTGTATCCAGGTATTGGACTATGCCAATCACGTAAGGTTTGTATCCAGGTATTGAACTATGTCAATCATGTAAGGTTTGTATCTAAGTATTGTACTATGCCAATCCTGTAAGATTATATCCAGGTATTGGAATATGCCAAATCTGTAGGATTATATCCAGGTATTGGACTATGCCAATCCTATAAGTATTGTATCCAGGTATTGGATTATGCCAATCATGTAAGATTATATCCAGGTATTGGACTATGCCAACCCTGTGAGTGTTGTATCTAGGTATTGGATTATGTCAATCCTATAAGATTATATCCAGCTATTGGACTATGCCAACCCTGTGAGTGTTGTATCCAGGTATTGGATTATGCCAATCCTGTAAGATTATATCCAGGTATTGGACTATGCCAACCCTATGAGTGTTTTATCCAGGTATTGGATTATGCCAATCCTGTAAGATTATATCCAAGTATTGGACTGTGCCAACCTTATGAGTGTTGTATCCAGGTATTGGATTATGCCAATCCTATAAGATTATATCCAGGTATTAGACTATGCCAACCCTATGAGTGTTGTATCTAGGTATTGGATTATGCCAATCCTGTAAGATGATATCCAGGTATTGGACTATGTCAACCTTGTGAGTGTTGTATCCAGGTATTGGATTATGCCAATCCTATAAGATTATATCCAAGTATCAGACTATGTCAACCCTGTGAGTGTTGTATCCAAGTATTGGATTATGCCAATCCTATAAGATTATATCCAGGTATTGGACTATGCCAACCCTATGAGTGTTGTATCCAGGTATTGGATTATGCCAATCCTATAAGATTATATCCAGGTATTGGACTATGCCAACCCTATGAGATTTGTATCCAGGTATTGGACTATGCCAATCCTATAAGATCATGGACATATTGCTAAGGATTCCATAATAGTGGAATACCTTTATGTTTCCATTTCACTTTCATTATGGGATATCAATCCCTTAAACTCATCACTGAATTCCACATCACCTTAACCAGGCATTATACCCATTCACATCCTTTATGTGATACAAGCATTCCTCATATCTCATTGAAACATATTCAAAACACTATAGCCCTTATTTGGATGTAATCATAAGGCGTGTATGACCAATATTTCATTATCATCTTTATAACCATTTATTATTCTTATTATGTTACGGGGTTTCCATTTGAACATCTTGTCACCTCTCACTAGGCAACAACTATTCACATGGCTCACAAGGCCCATTAAACATCTTTTCACCACTCACTTAGGCAACAACTATTCACATGGCTCACAAGGCCCATTAAACATCTTGTCACCTCTCACTTAGGAAACAACTATTCCCATGGCTCACAAGGCCCATTAAACATCTCGTCACCTCTCACTAGGCAACAACTATTCACATGGCTCACAAGGCCCATTAAACATCATGTCACCTCTCACTAGGCAACAACTATTCACATGGCTCACAAGGCCCATTAAACATATTTCCACCTCTCACTAGGCAACAACTATCTCTAGGTCATAATACCTATATAACCGGTATTATATGAAACATCATAGCTCATACTTAGCTATGTCATTATCTCATTATACCAGCATGGCTTCAATATGGTTAAGGTTTCCCATTTATTAACCAATTGTAGTTCCAAATCACATCATTACCTTTCATTAGGTTTAAGGTTTCCCTTTTTAATCTGACTAGGGTTTTCAAGTACATTCATCAAGAATCACAACCCTAATTCAGACCACACATATTAATGTATACTCATTACATGAGTATTAAACAAGTGCAAGTTTCTCTTTCATCCTCACTAGGATATTGATTACATCATACTCCATTAGGTTGGCTCAATCCTTCTGTCAAGGTACATTGGCCCATATTTATCAAAATGCATGAAACCCTTCATGTCTTAAAGTATCATTTGACATAATATACTACATGTATCACTCAATCAAGTGTATTGGATGGAGGTGCTTCCTCCATATCAGGTGTAGAGGTGTAGGTATGCTTCCATATCAGGTATATAGGTGTATGCTCATAATCATATCGTGTATCCATATTGGATTACTCAACCTTAGGGGTTTGCATATCTGGTTTCACAACCCCATGTTGAGTTTCAACATCATATCGGGTTAGGGTATATACTCAACACCATATTGGGTATAAGGTGTGTACTTGACCCCATATCATGCACAAGGTGTGTGTATGTGTCACTCATATCGTCCATGAGGTATAAATTCATCACTATAACAGGCTAGTGGTTGTGTTCATATCATCATATCGGGCTACCATATAGAATTACCGTATCGGGTTGCCATATCGAGTTAAACCCTTATACTCATACTCTTTCATACCTTCATGGGATCAATCCTATCATGTGTTGAGTGATAGGCTAGACAACTTGGTTGAACCCTTCAAGATCAACCCATTACACAAAATGATAGGAGTGTTGGGTTCCAAAGCATGTCAAATTCCATATCACCATCTAGGGTTTCAACACCATATTGGGTTAGAAGTGTATGTATGGTCACCATATCGACCTTGAGGTGTATGTGTGTGTCACCATATCGTGCATAAGATTTATGCTCATCACCATATAGTTATAGAGGTGTATAACCATCACTATCTTGGGTTTTTAACATCATATTGTGTATAAGGTGTATCCTTCAACACCATATCGGGTTAGAGGTGCTTCAACCCAATATCGGGTTGAACCATGATGATGTCATCATCATCAACCTCTAGACTCTTAGTCTTACTGTTCTAGTTCATGGACAACAGTCCTAGGTTACTATTAGATCTCATGGATTCATAAATTATGCAAGAAGATTCTATTTGAAAGTAAATCATTTAACTAAGGCAAGATTGATGGTAAATAATAACATAATTGAGTTCAAGTTATATAACCCACCTCAAGAGAAACTTCAAAGCTCCAAGTTCCAAAGCTTCATGTTCCCAAGATTTAATATGAGCTTATCAAAGGTCAAAGACTTTATCTCCTCAACCCTATGCACGATACCTTACCACTTGTGGTTGATATCCCTCACTTGTGGCCGATATCCCTCACTTGGCCGATATCACTTTGCAATGGGTGATATCACTTTTCTATGGCCGATACCAAGGCCCTATGCATGCTACTCCTTCACCTATGCACGATACTAAAACTATCTTCATGATATCTAAGAGCAATAGGGTGATAGATTTCAAAATTTTCACTTATATGTGAAAGGAAGGGTATATATACTTGAGGTTCATGAAAAAGTGTGCATATGAGGTGTCATCATTTTAAAGCTACTAGATGCCACGTGTCCATGCATGGTTGACACTTTTCATTGCATGCACTCATATTTATCTTGACATTAAAACACTTGAGGATAATCTAGAGATGATATTTCGGCCATCACTTATCTTGTTGGACAAGATATCTCATCTTTATCTCATAAATTATGCAAACTGATAGAACTTTTTGCAAGGAGTATCTAACTCATCATGGATCACCTCCTTGAGGTTATTTGCCCGTCATGGCCTTTTCCAAGAATTCACAAACTGATATGATACTCCTCCTATGGCTCCTTGGTCGATAGGCACCCTCATATGGACTCTACAACTCGATACAACTCAAGTTAGGGTTTCATTTTCAACCCCTTTCTTGGTCTTTCTATCACCAAGAATACTATCACTTATACATAATTCAATCATGGTGTCTCCTTCTTTCTATATACTCTAAATGATACTAGGAGGGAGTAGGGACACTCTAGAGGTGGTAATTTTCATATCAACCCTACATTTTGTGTAGATTACAACTTGTACCAAAATTGGTACACAAGGCACTAGCATTATTCAAACAAGTTCAAATTTGGAATTTAGGCTTTCCACAAGCCACCACCTTACACCAGTCTCTCTCTTATGATGCTAAAACACATGAGGTATGTTTAACATGTGACATATTGCAATATAATCCCTCATCTTGGGTAAATTACATTTTGATTCAATATAAGAGAACATTGCTCAAACGTTATTCACACATGATCAAACTTGAAACATAAGTTTGTCACCTGATGAGAAAACACTTTAGAAGATTATATTAAAGTTCTAAGCAAATTATTTCGGCTAAATAAATAGGGTTATCCCTAAACCTAGGTCAGGGATGTTACAAGTTATAAATCCCTAACAAGGATTTCATCCCCGAAATCCCAGATGAAGGGAGACAATTGTTACTCATGCATCTTACCATCAAGCCTCCACATAATAATTTGATGCCATGGAGATGCCATAGAACTTTGACCATCATAAAGTTCCTCCATACATGGTTATCATAGAATTTGTCATATAGGACACATACTCAATTTTCCTTTCTATTAATGATTGCAGTGCTAATCCCATATTAGGTAACACTTTCTAAATCAGAGAAGTACTATACATACTTTGTATAACTCGGTGTCAAACCTCATTTCTTTGTTGCCTTTTTGACTTACATATTTATGTAATAATATCCTTGATCTTGGGAGTTTTCCATACCCCTCACTTAGTTTAGCATTTCTCCTCCAAAGAAAGGCTAGAGTTACATTCTATCATCCATTTGGAACTACAAGTCTTATCATACTTTTATTGTGCCAATCTAATATGTTGACATAACACGAAACTTACTTATGACTAGAACCAACCATCCCATTAGTTGTTTATTTTCTTATCATAAGGAGAGGCTACTTGTCAAAGAAGAACTTATCTCAGAGGTATCTCTAGATGTTATGTATAAACTACTCAACAGATTTAGATAGGGATATTCTAAGGAATTGTTTTTTAGCTTGATTAGCCTTTTCCCAAAATGATTCTACAATTGTTTCTTCAACTCATACATCCTTGCTGATGTCATGTTTATGTGGGGCATAAACCCCTAACATATGGTATCCATACTACAATATGTAACTAAACTAATCAAAGTTGGCCCTTCTAGGTAACCAAACATTATTCATCTTATCAAGAGTCACATTCTCATTTCTCATACTATTGAAAGTTCTTGGATACTAGGATTCTTTACCTTGGTATCCATTATACATGCCAAAAACAGATCACATCCTCATCATTTCCATCCTCTATTGTTATTACCAAAACTAAACATATAATAGGACCTTTCTTATCACATATAGTTTTGTCTTGGAACTAGAATCCAGAACTAACTAATACTTTTCAAAGTATCCCCTTATAGATTACTTATAATCTATGCATATAAAGTGTCATAAGACTTACTTGATTGTCATGTTCCTGAAAGGAAAGAACACAAGGAAATATAGTCCTTTTTATCACCCCATCATTATCCAGGGTTGAAGAAAAGAGATTATTACCTTCTTTGAGTATTGCATGAACTCTCAATTGTTCATGTGTCATTAAATTTTATTTTCCTCTTAGATTCCTTGCCATCAGCATAGGAATTATAGAGATGATTACATGTCATCATCCCTTAGCATTATCATCATCATGATTACTAGATACGTGTATTCAAACCCTTAGTTCATCACTAAATATTGCTACCTCTTATCAGGCAATTGTTACCTCTAGGTCCTTAGACCAAGGTATACATTATATTAAACATTTAGTTTTGTTTAGGTTGATTTATGATTAACTTAGATTCCTTTATATAACAATTATGATGTGGTAGAAATATTTGTGCCACATCTTCTACTTCATTATGCTCTTTAGATTGTCTCACAATGACTACTTGATCAGAGTAATCAGAAAGATAGCAATCTAAGAGTGTCATACTTACCTTGCCTTCAATAGATGAATACCTGGCCAGGGTATTCAAGAACTTAAATTAGGTAGTATGCATTTTGTTTTATATTAGTTTCATTTCTTTAAATTTTACTACTTAGTATCTCAAATTTCCTCTAGGTGTTTCTTTTACATCTCTTCCCTTTCTATATAAATAGAGAATTTCAAAACATATGAGAGAATATTGAATTAAATATTGGTTCTCATCCTTCTTTTGTCTTCCTTATGTCCTAATAGGACTAATTAAAGGAAGCTCAACAACAACTACCTTTCTTATAATTAGTAAATAGAGTGTAGAAAAGGAAAGATAACTCAGAATAAAAAGTTTTATCTGACATGTTACCTCTTTTGGTTTATCTAATGTCTTGGCTAACTCAACACATGGTGTTAGTTGTCATCTGCTATTGCCTTTGTCCTCTACTACCTGAAGTAGATGGACCAAATTGTGACACTTGTATTCATCCTCGGTCTTCTGCTCCACTAAACTGTGGTCCTTGTGAGTTTTGCAGATCATGCCTCGACTGTTGGGTCACCTTATTATTTCTTCTTGGACACTGTTGTCTTAGATATCCTATTTGCCTACATTTATGGCAAGCTTAGTCCTCACTTGGTGACCACAACATTGGTGTACTATATTGTTGTTGAATCAGTGTTATCAAAAAATTTGGTTGTTTAGTACCACCAATCCACTATTCATGTGATAGGGTAGACCTCCTTTCGAGGTTTGCCTCATGTTTCTTTATCACAGACCTTTCTATCCTCCAGATTGACTCCACAAATGTGGTGAATCTCTCTCTACTTTCTAACACAGCTACTGAGATGGACACCTCAACATCCACTCCTTTCTCAAAATGTTGAATCTTCTCCTACTCAGTAGCATCCATTTGAGGATAAAACCACAAAGTTCCATAAACCTAGCCTCATATTCATTTATTGACATGGTTCCCTATCGAACCTTCTCAAACTGTGAGATCTTTTTGTATAAGTATGTTCGTGGAAAATATTTATTGACAAATTCTCAAAAAAAATTCCTCCCAACCAACCTCTTCATCATTCCTTTTTACTTCTTCTATGGCCCCCAATGGCCAACACTACCTTTCAAAAGGTAAACGACATGTTTGACTTTGTCAGCATCTGGGATACTAAGGATCTTAAAAGCCTTTTCTAACTCAGTGAGCCATAAATCAGCATCTACTGGGTCATATGTTCTAGCATATTCTATAGCTCCTACATGGTGTAGCCATTCAAAAGTCTTACTAGACCCATGTCCCTCACAGGGAACTGGTGGCCTAGGTGTTGGTGATGGCATCCGGTCTTCCATATGCATCATTGTGGTCATGACTTGCCCAAAAAGAGCATGAAAGGTTGGGTTTCCTATCATTACTTAATCAAAATGGGGATTCTCAGGCATTGATTCCTCTCTTGCCTAATACCTTGCACCTCCTACTGGTGCAGCAACATTTCTCTCAACAACATGATTCTCGTGTTCTCTAGACATCTTTAAGCTATAAACCTCCTTCTGAATAAGCAGAAGTCACTATAAGATATACTGGAGGATACTAGAACAGACTCAACACCTTAGTCCTATGTCTCTGTAGACTCAGTGAACCTTAAGCTCTGATAGTAAACTTGAAACGACCGCCACCAAACTAATATCCAAATCGTCACTAATTATTGTGGAATAATCATAAGCAACGGATTAACAAAAATTACTAAAAATTAAAACCATTTTGCAAAGAGATCCATTTCTAGGAAAACTCTTAAAGGAAGAACCAAAACCTTATATACATCACTGATCACATTGTATATACATTGTACCATCTCTTCTCAAGGATAACATATAACAATTGCTTTGTCAAAACATATACAGAAGCAATGTAAAACCTCAAGGCATACTAGTCAAAATCTCAGATTGTTCATAATACCATCCCGTACTAAATCTGAGGACCTGAGAGTACAAAGACTACACATATGACTTCTATCTACAAGACATGACAGACAGTATACTCAACCTGAGTTGTTACTGTTGTCCCTGTTGTTGTTATCCTTCCTCTGCAGCACGATCTCTACCTCCTCGTGCACATCCACCTAAAAATTTTGGATCCCATGGGGTGAGAAAATTGTCCCAGCGAGAGATATAACTCTCCGTCAACAATGTTATTATCATAGGTAAACAGTATAAAACTGAGCATAGGTTCTTTTATATTAATAAGCAAGGTTATGCACTTGTGGATAAGCAGATTAGAACATTTATCTTCTTTTAAAGCATTGTAACTATCTAAGATAGGGTAGTAAATCATCTATTCATTTTATAAGGAATATGAAGAACATGTGTAACATTTACCCACCATACTATATCAACATATCAAGCTTATCTTGTGATACGTATTATCATGGTACGACATCCATTAATCATTCTCATTTCTATCTGTTGGCCTCAGTCAATCTGCTAGCCATGTATTGGATTGTACCAATCATGTGAGTATACCTCATTATGATCTGTCCACGTATTGGACTATGCCAATCCTGTAATGTTTGTATCCATGTATTAGACTATGCCAATCCTATAAGGTTTGTATCTAGGTATTTGACTATGCCAATCTTGTAAGGTTTGTATCCATGTATTAGACTATGCCAATCCTGTAAGATTATATCCAAGTATTGGACTATGTCAATCTTATAGGATTATATCCAGGTATTGGACTATGTCAATCCTATAAGTATTGTATCCAGGTATTGGATTATGCCAATCCTGTAAGATTATATCCAGGCATTGGACTATGCCAACCCTATGAGTGTTGTATCTAGGTATTGGATTATGCCAATCCTGTAAGATGATATCCAGGTATTGGACTATGCCAACCTTGTCAGTGTTGTATCCAGGTATTGGATTATGCCAATCCTATAAGATTATATCCAAGTATCGGACTATGTCAACCCTGTGAGTGTTGTATCCAAGTATTGGATTATGCCAATCTTGTAAGATTATATCCAGGTATTGGACTATGCCAACCCTGTGAGTGTTGTAACCAGGTATTGGATTATGCCAATCTTATAAGATTATATCCAGGTATTGGACTATGCCAACCCTGTGAGGTTTATATCCAGGTATTAGATTATTCCAATCCTATAAGATTATATCCAGGTATTGGACTATGCCAACCCTGTGAGTGTTTTATCTATGTATTGGATTATGCGAATCATGTAAGATTATATCTAGGTATTGGACTATGCCAACCCTATGAGGTTTGTATCCATGTATTATACTATGCCAATCATGTAATATCATGGGCATATTGCTAAGGATTCCATAATAGTGGAATACCTTTATGTTTCCCTTTCACTTTCATTATGGGATATCAATCCCTTAAACTCCACTGAATTCCACATTACCTTCACTAGGTATTATACCCATTCACATCCTTTATGTGATACAAGCATTCCTCATATCTCATTTAAACATATTCAAAACACCATAGCCCTTATTTGGATATAATCATAAGGCATGTATGACCAAGATTTCATTATCATCTTTATAACCATTTATTATTATTATTATGTTACGGGGTTTCCATTTGAACATCTTGTCACCTCTCACTGGGAAACAACTATTCACTTGGCTCACAAGGCCCATTAAACATCTTGTCACCTCTCACTTAGGCAACAACTATTCACATGGCTCACAAGGCCCATTAAACATCTTGTCACCTCTCACTAGGCAACAACTATTCACATGGCTCACAAGGCCCATTAAACATCTTGTCACCTCTCACTAGAAACAACTATTCACATGGCTCACAAGGCCCATTAAACATCTTGCCACCTCTCACTAGGAAAGAACTATCTCTAGGTCATTACCTATGTAATTGGTATTATATGAAACATCATAGCTCATACTTAGCTATGCTCATTATCTCATTCTACCAGCATGGTTTCAATATGGTTAAGGTTTCCCCTTTATTAACCAATTGTAGTTCCAAATCACATCATTACCTTTCATTAGGTTTAAGGTTTTCCTTTTTAAGATGACTAGGGTTTTCAAGTACATTCATCGAGAATCACAACCCTAATTCAGACTCCACACATATTAATGTATACTCATTACATGAGTATTAAACAAGTGTAAGTTTATCTTTCATCTTCACTAGGATATTGATTACATCATACTCCATTAGGTTGGATCAATCCTTCTCTCAAGTTACATCGTCCCATATTTATCAAAATGCATTAAAACCTTCATGTCTTAAAGTATCATTTGACATAACATACTACATGTATCACTCGATCAAGTGTATTGGATTGAGGTGTTTCCTCCATATCGGGTATAGAGGTGTAGGTATGCTTCCATATCGGGTATAGAGGTGTATCCTCATCATCATATCGTGCATCCATATTGGATTAATCAACCTTAGGGTTTTCAATATCGGGTTTCACAACACCATGTTGGGTTTCAACATCATATCGGGTTATGGTATATACTCAACACCATATCAGGTATAAGGTGTGTACTTGACCCCATATCATGCACAAGGTGTGTGTATGTGTCACTCATATCGTCCATGAGGTTTAAATTCATCACTATAACATGCTAGTGGTTGTGTTCATATCATCATATCGGGTTACCATATAGAGTTACCATATCGGGTTAAACCCTTATACTCATACTCTTTCATACCTTCATGGGATCAATCCTATCATGTGTTGGTTGATAGGCTAGAAAACTTGGTTGAATCCTTCTCAATCAACCCATTACACAAAATGATAGAGGTGTGGGATTCCAAGGAATGTCAAATTCCAAATCACCATCTAGGGTTTCAACACCATATCGGGTTAGAAGTGTATTTATGGTCACCATATTGACCTTGAGGTGTATGTGTGTGTCACCATATCATGCATAAGATTATGCTCATCACCATATCATTCTAGAGGTGTATAACCATCATTATCTTGGGTTTTTAACATCATATCGGGTATAAGGTGTATCCTTCAACACCATATCGGGTTAGAGGTGCTTCAACCCAATATCGGGTTAAACCATGATGATGTCATCATCATCAACCTCTAGACTCTTGTTCTTATTGTTCTAGTTCATTGAAAATAGTCCTAGGTTACTACTAGAGCTCATGGATTCATAAATTATGCAAGAAGATTCTATTTGAAAGTAAATCATTTAACTAAGGCAAGATTGATGATAAATAATAACATAATTGAGTTCAAGTTATATAACCACCTCAAGAGAAACTTCAAAGATCCAAGCTCCAAAGCTTCACGTCCCCAAGATTGAATATGAGCTTATCAAAGGTCCAAGACTTTATCTCCTTGTCCCTATGCACGATACCTCACCAGTTCTGGCCGATATCGCTCACTTGTGGTTGATATTGTAACAACTCGTAATTTTTAGTAAGACTTAATTAAGAACAAAATCCAAACTGACCTGTAATTACAACTAATGATGAAATTTTCAATATCAGTTTGGAAGAAAAAAATAAAATAATAGTTTTTATATGAAATATATGTGACAAATGTAATTGAAATAATTATTCTTATAAAAAGAACAAAAATGATAGTTTAAAAAAAGAGTAAAGATAAAAAGAAAAGTTAATCACATTTCCAAGTAGTAGAAACAATGGTTTACGATATTATTTTGATGAGGAATTAGATGAGAAAAATCAGAATTTCTAGAGTTGGAGTCTTAGAGTAAAAATGGTTTTCCTTTCTCGAATTGTAATTACAAGGGACTAATTATAAATAGCTTAAAATATGATTAAACACGGGCAAAAGCCCAACTAATCCAACACAACAATTCCCTCACCCTCCGCTCGTTCTTTATCACGATTCTTGATCTCCTCGTCTTTTTTTTTATAACTGACACACCATGACTCTCTTCTCATGACCCCACTCCTCTCTCTTTCTTCCTTTTCCTTTTCCCTCCTCACGACTCCCTCCCCCATTATCCCGACGCCTATTTCTTCTTCTCCCCGACGCCTGAGCCACTGCCAATAGCAGCCTCAGCGGCGCCCATGGAGGAAGCTTCAGCCCCCTATTTCTGTCATATAGCCTCCTACTCATCTGAACAGAGCTAGACTAGCCACCCAGAACCGTCCTCGTCCACAAATAACCAGAGGCCACCTCCATCAATCTACCTCGTTGGAGATACTATCAACTACGGCAACAAGCTTTACCAGCGCCCTCTCACATCCCATCAAGATGAACCAACTTAATATTATCCAAAATGCATCCACTCACCTGATCCACCACCCCCAGACAACCCATGAGGACACAACACGTCGTCTTCCACCTCGGTTCACACCAATGGTAGAGTTATACACCATGAACGAGATAGCAACTCCGGCGAGAAAATTCCACTTCCACAGACCATGCTTTTCAATGAAATTTAGGTGGCCTGCTAAACCTCACGAAGGACTACACGGGCAACCACTTTTCCTGGCCAATGGCGAGCTAGACAAGAGTTTATCACTACCCAAACCCATCCCTTATTTGTTTTGTGTGCTTATTAGAAAACTCCAAGCCACCCTTATTCATCATGTCATACTGCCTGGAACCTTATCCAATCAGCCACACATTCCTATATAAACACCCCTCTAGCAATTGGACGAGGCAAACTCTCCTCCTTTCACTATAATAACTCCCAACGAAGCTACTTTATCTACTTCATTCTTCACCTTCTCCCATGCATATCCCCTCTCACCTCTAGTCACATAGATGATGACCAAAGGCCTCCCTAGCATTCTCTAGACTCATGCCATGCAAACACATCATCCACCATCTTTGTTCCGCTCCTTGTTCATTTCTTCTCCTTAATCCTCTAGACTAAATGTGATGGGATACTCCATCATCTTCCTTTCCTCATAATCTAGCTTTAACTCTAGTACAAAACAAGGTGCAAGGATCCTTATAAAGGTCCTAATAACTCCCAATGGTGGACATGTTCGAGAAATCAACTTTCTTCGTTCAAGAGAACATGTTAATGATGAGGAAGATCAACCATGGATAAATCACTCAAAAAGATGAGTTGTATGGGAACTTAGACTAGTTAGAACAAATAAACTTGACCAAGTAGTAGAACAAGATCCCAGTCCAAGAGACTAGTGCTTTTGAAAGGAAATGTCTTAAAGCTAATGAAAGGTATGGAGTACCATTTTTTGAGTCATTACCTTGCTATCTAATTTGTTGTATGGAGTATCCTCTTATGAGTCATTTTGATACATATCTCACTTAATGGTTATCTTTTGATGAGTCGTCTTAATACATAGATCAATGTATGGAGTACCATTTGCTGAGTCATCACCTTGCTATCTAGTTTGTTGTATGGAGTATCTTCTTCTGAGTCTTTTTGATACATACGTCATTGTATGGAGTATCCTCTTCTGAGTCATCTTGATACATAGATTGTTATATTGGATATCTATACATCATGCATACATTTTTGAAAGGAATCACAATCCTTTTGATGAGTCATCACCTCCCATTTGTGGGCCTCCCTAAGATGATTACCATGTACAATCTATTAATACCATTAACATAAGATTACAATATAATCAAAGAGTTGATTAGTCCACATGTCAGAGATTTTATATTTATTCACTTATTTCCTTTATACTGGATATTTCTTTGATAAAAATTATATGCAATTAAGTATCATATATTTATAATGCAACATTAAGGTCTTCAATGTCCTCTTATAGAATTTGATTACATGTCTTTAAAGTTAAATACTCTATTGGAATTCACTATATTACTAAGTCAACCTCAAGAGGAAATTATCTATTATAACAAGTGGTTGTGTCTAAATGGTCTCTCGATGAATATGATATCATGAGAATCAATGTTACTATTGTTTCAATTAAAATGATGACTTGTGAAAAGTGAGACTGAAGACATGTTCTACTTCTTCCTTTTATCTTCATTGAGTCTTACCCTATTTATACAATGCTTCAACATGATTAATCATATTTGATGAAATGATGAAATGGTTAAAATGATGAGATTGAAATCATGAAAATTGATGCTTAATGAATTTCCTCATTGTTTAATAAAATTATGATAACTATTATTGAGATTCCACCACTAAAGAGTTGCTTTCACAGTCCCAGAGCCGGTGAGGACCAGAAGATCGATATTGATATGCTATGTTACATGTTATGTTATGTTTGATCTGGAACGTATCCTTGGGATGGATAAGGGAGGAGGAATAGCCTATCCCTTACACCTACCCCACCTTGAGGGCAGCCAAAATACTGCTGGTCTGTGAGATAAATCATCAAAGGTTGTGTATAACAACCGCTAAGGTGACGACACCTGCACTAGGCCGCCAGACCATGGAGAGATATGGTTAGAAACTGACCCCACCTCGAGGGCAGAGCACGGGCTGCAGGACTACCCTTTGAGTAGGCATCGAATCAGGGGCCTACACAAACCACACCAGCGGTGTGCAGCTGTGGGACAGAGGAAGCTGTAAGGGTAGAACTAGCACATGTTTAATGTCGGTATCTATGTGATATGTTTAACGACGGTGTGTGAAGTGAATATATATATATATATATTGTTGTTACTCATGGTCTATGTGACCTTATCTGTGGTTGCAGGCCACGAGCTGGATCTAGGGTTGGTTAACAATCCCTCTGGAATGAGTGGGGAATGATACAATAAAATAATTGACATATTTTTTTTACTCTCTTATTATGTGTTTTACTTTAATACTACATGCTCCAACTTTATACCATATTCTTGACTTTTATGTCTTTTCAATGTATAAAATTTTGTCTCATGTTCTCAATTGTTTCAGTATTCATATGATCTGCTTAAATTTTATGCCTCTCCATGCTTAGACGTTTGTCTAACTCATCTTGCTATGGTTCTTGTTCCCCTCCCACCGTAGGTTAAAGAAGATATCATTTCGTGTGGATTTTCTGACTAGATCCTGGCGGGAGCAGCATCAGGCTAAATGATCAAATGCTTAGCTGATGTTCAAGTGTTTAAATGCTAACAAAGTGAATGTAATATTTGAAACATTATTGTAACTCATGTCATGTAATACAAATATTTGAATATGTAATAAAAGTTTTGTGGTTGCTATATATTGCTTGATGCTTCTTCCATAACACCCTCGGGTTTTAATCTCCACGATCAGGAGTAAATTGTTGATGCAAAAATCTGAGACGTTACAGATATCCCTCACTTGGCCGATATCACTTTGCAATGGGTGATATCACTTTGCTATGGCTGATACCAAGGCCCTATGCATGATACTCCTTCACCTATGCATGATACTAAAACTCTATGCATGATATCTAAGAGCAAGAGGGTGATAGATTTTGAAAATTCCACTTATAGGTGAAAGGAAGGGTATATATACTTGAGATTCATGAAAAAGTGCACATATGAGGTGTCATCACTTTAAAGCTACTAGATGCCACGTGTCCATGCATGGTTGACACTTGTCATTGCATGCACTCATATTTATCTTGACATGAAAAATGCTTGAGGATAATCTAGAGATGATATTTCAAACATCACTTATCTTGTTGGACAAGATATCTCATCTTTATCTCACAAATTATGCAAACTGACACAACTTTTTGCAAGGAGCATCTAACTCATCATGGATCACCTCCATGAGGTGCTTTTCCCATCATGGACTTTGCCAAGAGTTCACAAACCGATATGAGACTCCTCCTACGGCTCCTTGGCCAATAGGCACTCTCATATGGACTCTACAACTCGATACAACTCAAGTTAGGGTTTCATATTCAACCCCTTTCTTGGTCTTTTTATCACCAAGAATACTATTACTTATACGTGATTCAATCATTGTGTCTCCTTCTTTCTCTCTCCTCTGAATGATATTAGGAGGGAGTAGGGACACTCTAGAGGTGGTAATTTGCATATCAACCCTATATTTTGGGTAGATTACAACTTGTACCAAAATTGGTATACAAGGCACTAGCATTATTCAAATAAGTTCAAATTTGGAATTTAGGCTTTCCACAAGCCACCACCTTGCATCATTCTCTCTCTTATTATTCTATAACACATGAGTTATGTTTAACATGTGACATATTACAATATAACCCCTCATCTTGGGTAAATTGCATTTTGATCCAAAATAAGAGAACATTGCTCAAACGTTATTCACACAGGATCAAACTTGAAACATAAGTTTGTCACCTGATGACAAAACACTTTAGAAGATTATATTAATTTTCTAAGAAACTTATTTAGGCTAAATAAATAGGGTTAGCCCTAAACCTAGTTCAGGGATGTTATAATTATCATTTCGGCTTTTGGGTGAAGCTTAAACTGGTGATTCTTAGAGAGTCTAAGCCCAAAAGCATGCAAATGATTATGGAAAGGAGTTGCTCATATCATCTGTCCAAGAGTTTCATATGATGAAATTGGCATTATTGCCTGCCTTGATAATTGACTATGGACGCCGGTGTAGGCTGGGTAATAGTTGAATTATTTTGGATCTTGTCCCACTATAATATTGTACGCTGCAATATTCCAAATTTAACATGAGGATTATCAATTTGAACAAAATAGGAGAAGTGGTAATTAATTAAAAACCTAATTAATATGGTACAATTTATCAAATCAAATCAAATCAAAATGTTTTGAAAGTTGCAATATTCTTTTGTAGACAAACATGAATACGTGATAATTGTGGTTAGTCCTCGAATAGGACAAATCAAACGAGATTAACTTTTGAATCTAGTTTAGGACTTTGAGAAGTGTTCTCAATGAGTGAAAGCTCTATGTCCTTGAAAGACCAAAACCAGAGGAACCCGCTCCAAATGCACCTAAGGAATAAATTGGATACTTACTTTAAGCATGCCAATGAAGTCATAGAAATTAAGCACCTTATGCTATGTTGTATGAACTATGAGTTGCATGAACAACATGATAACATGATCATTTTTTAGAAGGTAACACATCTTAAGAATCATTTAAAGCAAATAAGTAATAATGTTTCTAAAGCGTTGTTTGAGTGCAAAATTGTAGAGGGAGATCTAGTATACTTCATATGCTCAATATGATTGGACATGTGGAATGACTAGGATTTCTCTTAGGTCAAGAGTTGATCATGGATATGATTCTATAAGTCGTTGTATGAATCATACAACCAGATTACTAAATATTGGGCATGTTGATGCCAAAGCATAAATGAAGAAGGATAAATCCTTGTTGATGATCAGTGGAAGTGAGTCCAAAGATGAAGGAAAGGCTAAGAAGTGTTCAAAGGCTAAGCTAAAGTCCAAGTCTTATACATTCAAGTTAGGAGAGGGACAAGTGTAAAAGGGGAAAGACAATGACACCATTTTCACCAGTTAGACATTGGTAAAGGAATCATCCTCTTTTATCTCAAGAAGAAGAAAGAGATAGAGATCTCTACTTTAGGACCTGAGAAGAAATAAGCTAGAACTATGAAGAGCAAGGGTTGTTGCCACTGAAATTGAGATTTGTCATTCAAGGGAACATGATAGAATTAATGACTTGCTATTATGTACCTACCATTAATAAAAACATTATATGTCTTGTGTGACAAGGACATTATGTTCCATTTCAAAAGATATGATCTTTTATGGCAATTAACTCCCTACATATCATAAACTATGCATGATAGTTATAAAGATAAATGTGTATGACACATATAATGAATGACTTGATGACTCAAACAAGTACACCTATAGCATTGGCATCTAGTACACATAAATTAGAAATGCACTTCTAGATTCCAAAATGGTGTTGATATAGACTCTTTTGATTATTGAACCAATAGAGATGTGCAAGTCTTATTTATTGAGCAATATGACAAAATCATATCCACTAGATGTAGTGGGAGAACAAGGGTTCTATTAGGCCTAGTACATGTTGATGTCCAACAGACATTTTAGAATAAATGCTAAAGGTAGCTACTAGTACCTAATGATATTTATTGATGTGATCAGTAGATATGGAAAATTGTATTTAATGAAATACAAGTATGCATCTCTTGAAGTGTTCAAGGAGATCATAAATAAAGTACATAACTAACTTGGTAAAAGAATTCAAATACTCTGATGTGATCAATGTTGAAATATTTTAAACTAAGAGTTTGAGGACCTTCTGGAGATATGTGATAGTGTATCACAATGAACTCCACCTGAACATGATGGAATTTTAGAAGGAAGGAGCCACACCTTGTTAAGGTATGATTATCAATATAACTATCTAAAATTTCAATTTCCTTTGGTCACATGCTAAACACTAAAAGAATGTACCATCTAAAATGGTTCAAAAGACACCATATGCGATATGGTATGGGAAGTGTTCCTATATGTCTTTTATAGTGATTTAAGATGAATGCATATATAGGAAAGTTGTTTCTTAAAAGGGGCTTTGTCACAAAAATGTTATTTAGTTAAATACTACTCTTATCCCAATTCTACAACAAAGTTGTTTGTTGATCTAGATGAATATATTCCTGATGAGGAACCTAGTTACAAAGGAATCAGTGAGAGTAAAAGTGAATTAAAAATGTTTGAGACAAATAAGAAAAACATTAAACCTAAAAGAGGTACAATGGTAACAATGAGAATCACAAAGTGTTGTGGAATGTCAAGTTCCTTATGTAACACAAAAACCTTGTAGTTATCGTGGATCATGCCTTGAGTTTGAAGGACATATGATATCTTATAACTTAGAAAGGTCATGAGTTGATCATAATGATGAGTCAAACAAACCAACTAGAAGCTATTGAGGGACCAGAGTCTGAGACGTGACTTTATGCCATAAGATCAAATATGGACTCCATGTACACCAACAAGGTATGACCTTGATGGATCCTCCTAAAGGGAAAAACTTATAGGGTGCATTTGGGTCTTTGAGAGAAGACAAACATGGAAGGGTACATTGGCTATGATGAGCTACAAACAAGTTCAAGTTGTTGAACATGTTGAAGTCTTTCACCAATTGCCATAGTTAAATCCATCAGGATCATGCTTGCAATTGCAGCTTAGTAAGAATGTGAGATTTGTCATATGGATGTTAAAACTGCATTCTATAACTGGAATAATTGTATAGGATGTGTACATGACACATCCTAATGGTTTTATAAATCCATTAATGCAAATAAAGTCTATAAGACACAAAGGTAAATCTACTAATTGAAGTAAGCATCTCAGAGATGGAATCTTCAATTCGATAAGAAAGTCAAAGTGTTTGACTTGAGTAAGAATAAAGATGAAATCTGTGATTACAAAAGATTTAGTGGCAACATATTTATATTCCACATAATGATGCAGAATCACATCCTTATCCTGCAAATGTTAACACCTAGAAACGAAAGTACCTTCTCTATGAAGGACTTAGGAGAAGCATCCTATGTATTAGGAATTGAGATATATATAGATAGATCTGGAAAGATTCTTGACCTAAGAAAGAGAACATACACTGGCAAGATGTTGAAGGGCTCAACATGCATGATTCATTGAGAGAAAACTTGTCTATGTTCCATGGAGTTAGTCTCTCAAGAGCCTAGTGTCCCAGTTCTTATGAAGAATAGGAACACATGGATAGATGTCATATGCATTCACAACTGGATCTATCATGTATGTACCCATCTCAATATCTCATATGTATTGGAGATGATGAGAAGATATCATGTAATCTCATATGTATTGGACATGATGAGAGGATATCTAGTCATCTCATATGTATTAGACATGATGAGAGGATATATATATATATATATATACATGTCTAGTAAACTCATATGTATTGGACATGACGAGAAGGTATATGTTAGATTCCAGTGAGAGTCACTGGACTACCATTAAAGAACATCTTTAGATGCTTGTGAAGAACTAAAAGGATTAGTTCCTTGGTCATGGTAATAAGGAAGAGTTGGGTGTAAAACGTTACACCAATGCAAGCTTCCTAACTGACAACTAAATAAATCACAATCTATATTTGTGTTTGATCTTAAAACAAGAACTGTAAGCTAGAAGGGTTCCAGCTAATGCCAGATGTTTTAATCTATAATAGAAGCCAAGTATCTCTATGTTATGAGAATAGCAGAAGATACTATATGAAGTTCATAGGGGTGAACTTATGAGAGGTTCAAACCATTGATGACTCAGTAGAAATAATCTGATAGAACTGGAGATATATGATAGGAAAGGAATCTCAGATAGCATACTATGGAACTTCCATCTCATACGAGATGTCATACATTGAAGAGATGTGAAATTTGCAAAATACCAACCAAAAGAAAATGTTGCTAAACCTGCTATAGTGTCTACACATCAAAAACATGATGAAAAAGTTAAGATCACTCAGAATATGATTCTTGGGTGATGGGCTCTAAGCACAAGTGGGAGTCTATTGGCATGTAAGCCTAGACAGACAATCATATGATGATTAGAGTGAGACATTAGATACTTTATTTGATAATCATAAAGGTAATTATGTCGATTATATTTTTATCAGTCATGAGATGTTGACACAGATGTAAGTAGATGCCTTAAGAATGATGTTACTTGATGGCATATGCCTTCAGGTTGAGGACCTAAACGATGAGATCATATGTATGATAAGAGTACATATATTCTTGTTATGTCCCTAGTCAGATATTACTGCGGAAGAAAAATAGACAATAGTAAAACATAAGACTAGAGTGTGTGTTGACTGATGACAAAATCTCATTAGTGATGATATGTGATATCAAGTCAAGCACACAGATACATGTTAGTGAATAGTGTATCAGACAGACCCACCATGAGAGTGATACATGGAAACCATGGAATGGTAGTCACAATAATCTCTCATAGTGATGGTGGTGATTGTGGTTCTTAGACCTGAAATCACTACACTCATCACATATTATTGGATATAATTTGACATCATCAAATGCAGTCATTAAACGTAGTGCAAGATGACCTTCTCGCAGTTCGTAGATTCCAGAACATTCATGTTTCTGGACCCTTCTACTCCCACATCAACTGGGAACCCTGACCCTTCCCTCTACTATAAATAGAGGGGTATTGGGGGCTTCCCAACACACATAATTAGGATCAGTGGCTCTGACAATTGTTGTTTACTCTGATTGTTGTAACCAATAGAGAGCCTGAGTAAGTCCTACCCGTCAAAGGGAGGTATAGCAAAGGGGAGCAACTAAGAATCAATTGTGGGAGAGAATTTTGGTGACTAGTATGCTAACAGAAGGGGACAAATCCTTCTCGTTGTCTCTGGTAGCACAACGTGGAGTTCCTGATGGTCTGCATGGACTACTCTAGAGGGAGGGGTCCTTTAGCTGCTATTAGGAGGATGGCATCATCCTGCAATCTGTGGTAAGTCCACAGGAGCCGTTACAGGAGTTGCTCGATTCTGTTGTATGTAGTAAAGACCAGGAGGTGCACATACACCATCTAAGATAGTAATGCCAAGGTGATGTCGCTGGACTTCTCTAGGACCAGGTATAACCTTACGACCCTTCCTTCCTAGATACATTGTTGTTGATGAGATTCTGTTGGTTTTTGGGAAACAAGAAAATATTTTTTTTGTTTCGCTGCCTATATGTGTTCAATTTCCCAAAAAAACATACTATTTCATTCAAAATAATGTCATGATTTTCCCTTTCTAGGCTAAATAGGAAGATTGATGAAAACCTACTATGATTCATGCTTCCACAGTTGACTATATTACTCTAATGAAAAAGTTCACTGAATCATGAGGGGTGATATCAATTAGGATGGTAAGTTCTTGTTAATCTTTTATTTTTTGAGATATTATTTCTTATTGTATATGCATGTGTTTATTCCTTCCGACTACCTAAGGATGAACGATTGAATCCCTCTACTATTGTCTAGGTAGTGGGACTGGGATTGGATTTATAACAGCTTTATGACACCTACTTTGCAAACCAATGTCTTTGGCCACTGGCTCTCAATTGGGAATCGACACATTCTTTCACAAGTGAAATCATCACATTTGGGGTCAACTGAGCCAACTCTTTGACCTTAGTATATAAAACAATCGGTGGAGGATAAAAATTCCATCACAGAAAATAGTTTCCTACATACATCCCAAGGTGATCCTAGAGTGCCAAAAACCCTTAGAAACAAATTTTGATTGTTGTTTCAAAAAAAATCTAAAATGGCATAGACTGAAAGGTACAAATTGACACCTAGTGACTCAAGTTTAGTCATTGGAATTTCTTCGACAATAAGGTATTAAATTATAAACCCTTAATTTGGTATTTTTGTACTGAAGAGATCTTGCTCATAGGATTTGCAACAAAAAAATTACTCAGTTGTATTTTTTTCTCCCAAGATCCCAGCAGAAAGAGTCTGAGAGGTATTACATGTATTTTTTTTCTTTTTTTCTTGACTTAACTTGTATTCTATAATGTTGTTGCACAAGAGTGTGCAAGGTTTGGATGCCATTTTTACTTTAGTAATTTAATTGTTGACTAATGTTTGTGTATTCTAATAAGGCTATATGAAAGATTGTGAGAGGATTTGAATGCAATTTTTGCATTTCGTTTTTGAAACAAAAAAATGGTCCTCATATTACTATAAAGGAAAGGTTGTGAGAAGGGTTTCATGTCATCATTGCATTCCAATTTTCAAACTATGAATTGGACATTGTATTTTCTAATAAGTTTGTATGCACAAACAGAAGCTGCCTCCTACCAGTATCTACACCGCATCACACTATCTTTTTTTATTGTTAAGGTTGGGAGTGTGGGGTAATTTAGGTCAAGGTGGGGGTTGTGGTTCCTCTGGCCTTATGTTGGAAAAGACCCATGTGGTGACATTGTTGATGCTACGTATTAGTCATTGTTCCTATAGACATGTAGGAATCAATGTAAACTATTTACTATATGTTGCCTCTCTTTTTAGTGGTTTTCTTCTTCTTCCTAGACATTTTCTCTAGTGCTACATTAGTTGAATCAAGAACATATGTCTTTTACTTCCTACCTTCCTTACAACTCAATTTCTTATCAACTCCAATCTTGTCTACTTTTTTCTTTAGCTAGACAAAGCGATGCAACATTACATTTACATTATTTAAAGTAATATCATGATCACAACCCATGCAATGCATGGTTTTATAACTAGTAAAGGTAGACAGGTTGGAATATTGCAAATCAGTTTGGTAACTAACACTAGCTCATAGTCAACGTGCATAGTAGGTTTTTGTTTGGAAAAATTATAGTTTTCACTTTCTATTTTCATTCTCTAACAATTTATTTATTTATGGGATATGTTTTTTGTTTGGTAACTATGTCATGATTTCTCTTATGAAAATTTATAATATTTTATCATATATATAAAATCAATCATGGAACTAAGTATTTTTTTAACTTTTGTAAATCCATGAATGACATACAAATAGTTAATTCAAAAGAGACATACTTGCAATCATCAACTTAAATAAATTTTGAACCCAATTTCATATAAATACATATATTGAACCCCAAAACTAATTTCTTGAGCCAAGTCAAGTGAATAATGATTTAATACAAATATTTTCATTGACTAAAGTGGGTAGTAAATTTATTGTTTCTTCTTATCATCACAAGCAATATTGTCAGGATATTTTGTTGGATGAAAATATTGATATATGTTTGCACATAAAGGAGATGTGATGAATATTTAAATTATAGTTTGTTTGTTATATAAAATGAGATAAAAGTTGAAGCATGATTTTTGCAATGATTGTGAATCATCTTAAAATTAAATATCTCCACAATTTTCTTTAACACTCCATGAGTCTATTTAGAAAAATATAACTTGTACTAGTTTTGAATTATAATATAAGTAGCTTTGTCTTGTTTTTTATTTAATTTATCTAATTGAGGATTATTTTTGAATAATTTTCTTATTTATTAAAAAGTTTCTCACCTATATCATATTTTTATGTCTTCCATTATACAAGTCTATTAGTTCTTCATAACTTAGAGAGGTCTCTACAACCTCTTTGAGGTTTAGTTTATTTGAGTCTGTGATGGGTTTATAGCTTTTTTTTTGTGACTGAGTGAACCCACCCCAAGTGGGACCGCATGATAAACTCTTGAGGCATGAGAGGGTGTGGTCCGATAACCCCCTCCTGTGCCTAATCAGAATGGATTTCCGTTCACAAAATGCCTTCAGTGAGGTTCAAACTGGGGTCCTTCATTGGGACTTACTGAGCTCTTACCACCCAGGCTAATGTTGCCAGACATGGGTTTACATGTTCATTTGTATTAAACTTGTCTAAATTATTCATCTACCTATGAGGACCTACACTATCAACTAGCATGATCTAAGTTTGAGTGCACAATTAGATACTTGTTGAAATTGACCTAGATTTTAAACCACCCACTTAATATGTGTACATGATCAAAAAAATATCTAGGGGTGTTCTCCTAAGTAGATGCAATGTCAAATTGTCAATATTGAACTAAAATGGAGGATGTGTATTATGACTAAGCTAATATTTATTTATTACAATGACATTTAACAAGTAATGTTCAAACACTTATTTATAAGTTTCATAATATTGCTAAAAAAAGTGGACATTACAACTTTTTTGTTCAAATGTTATTTAAAGGAAAGTGGTTTTTGGCGGATATTTAATCAATCATGTATAGTTGTCTACATTTTTAAAGATTCTTTTGCACTTCATTTACATAAAAATGTGATTTGGTTGGGAAGATTTTCTACCAACCATTAAAATTTGTGCATTTAGACCCTTACAATGGCTACTAGTAAATCCAAATTGAACCATCGTTAAGATATGTTTGTATGTTGTGAAATTATGTCATTCAGGTCGTGTATGGGTAATATGGGTGTCACATATTCCCACGAGTCAAGAAAAAGTTACACTATGCAATTAACTAACAAAATATAACACAAGAAACTAAGAATACAGACAATTGTTGTAGAAAAACCTAACTACCATGAACAAATAATAGAACTAAGTAAGCAAGAGAGTTGACTAACATTAGAGCAAGCTGGGGTTTAAGCAATTGATTAAGGTAGAGGGCCATTTTAAGGTATAATACTAGTCAACTATATAATTAGGGTTTACATATATACATCCATTCATACATAGTGTCATCACACCAAACAAGCATATGGAGATGAGGTTGGAAGTCCTATCCTACTAGACGTCCATGGGTGGCATAGGGTGTTCATTGGAGAACTAGTCCTTCACCTCCTATGCAACCTTATAATACTTAGTTGTTTAGGAATATATAATACTTGGCCTAGATAAACCCTAGTATAGGTTTCTAAACATGGTTTTCCTCAACCACATGGTGGCATGGGGTGATATAAGAGATAGGAGGAGGGTGTTTCACCCCCTTCATCCCCCATCCCACCTTTAAATATTCTCTTTACCAAGAGAGAAGGAAAATATACACTTAGATGCTTAGATCTCACACCTAGAGTTAGTGGAATAGAGGGGTATTGAGGAAGAAAGGAAAACTAATTAAGGACCCTCTAAGGAACTTGGGATTTCCCCCTTCAAAAATCTCAAAATCACTCTTTCAATATACCTTAGGGGGTTCCATAGATCAAACAATGAAAGCAAGATATAGGGAGACAGAACAACCATAACATGATACTAAAAATTATCGTATAACAATTCACATGAACATGCCCAAATTTCATTCCCCTCAAACAACCCACAAAGAGGGTTTAGATACTCATACTAGATGAAAACACAAAAAGGGAAGAGAAATTTGAAGAAATAACCATGGAGCTTGAGGCAAATGTCTTCTCCTCTTCATCTAGGAGTACCAAGGCTGAGTTCCTCCTGTTTCTAAGGGTAGAAAGCATGAAAATGGGGTGGAGAATGGCCAACATCCCAGAAAAGTAGTTTTGGGGTGGAAATGGAAGTAAATCATAGAAGGGATGTAGGTGTGAGGTAGGTGGCATCCAAGGATGGTAAATGAATGCTACGATCAACTACCTTTGACCCCTAGTTGCCACTAAGGTTTATATAGGAGTTTAGTTAGGCAGGTAATTTGGGAAAATTTGTAAGGAGTGGGACCCGAGAGGGGTGTCACTCACTTACTCAATATGAAATAATAAAAAACCTTCTAATGCAAAGTTTGACAAAAAAATTATGTAAATGATAGAAGACTAAAATTCAAGTATGTATGGTATCATTCACCATAAATTGTAGTAGTAGAAGATAAAATCTAACTATTACAATGTTAACTCCTATCATTGTTCTTCACCAAGCAGGGTGTACATAAAATAAAACTATAGGAAATAAGTCGAAGAGGGTAAATAAATTACTTCAATCTACCTCCCAAGAAAGATCAGCTATAACTGGTTAAATATTGGTGAACTCTGGTCAACACCTCATTGCTCTCCACCTAGGAGTTGGAATCATATCCCATAAGAGAAGACATAGTGTAAGTTCTCAGCATAAAAGTCGGCATGTTCATATAATAGTGCAAATAAAATAATAGGGCTTCCCAAATAAAAGATGAAGATTCATCTAATTGGATATCAAAAGGAATCTTCTTATAGTAAGATAGATATTATATGAAGAAAACAATAAAGTTTACATATAAAAATTATTGCCTTTAAGTCTCAAATATTAGTCAACAACAACAAATAATAATAAGATAGCATGTTGATTATCATAATCATAACAAGTACAATATAATTGAAGGTATATGCCATCACCACCATAATCACATACAATTGATCACCAACATAATTCTAGGGTAGTAATGGCATCACAACATGGTTATCTAGGGGTAGGAATCACCATATATACCCTCTATTGGTAATACACATGATAGGGATACACCACCTAGAGTGTACATTATACAAGTCATTCAAACCAAACATGCATTATAAATAAAGAGGCAAGTATTGGTTTAGTTAGATCATAATATAGTGTCCAAATTCAAAAGATATCATAAATATGTATAAACATGATCAAATATACTATCATGGCCAATCCATGGCATACATATGGGTCAAGAAAATAGATTGGTACAAAAATTGAATGAAACAACAATAATGTACAAGAAGAGGATTCAAATTTCTATCATAATAGTTCATAAGATAAATCTTAAGATTTGGAACCAATCAGTTCAACTATATATAAATATGTGACATTTTATATGATATGTGACAATCAAGTCCACAAGAGAGAGAAAATAAACAATTGCCTAATATGACTCATAAGAGAACCTAGAGAGATAATTATCAACTAGTGTCCAATATATAATGGAGAGGATGCAACATACCTCAATGATGTGTGTAATAGGCTAGGGTACAAACCCTAGATCCAGATAATGAACTTTCACCTAATAACAGATTAGGTATATAAATTATCAATTAAGGTGTGTATAAACCCTAAAATATTGACTTTTACTTAGATTTGAATTAGGTGATGTTAACTATATCATTGGGTGGATCTTTTTTTTTAATCTAGGACGTGTTCCTACTTATTTTTGTGATAAACAAAGAATTAGTTATGAATTTTCTAGGATTATATCATATACTAAAATATGGAAATAAAAGTTTCTAAAGAATTACTAATATACCATGCATGTTGTTTGTACACCATATGTGTGATGGGGCATAATGGTACATTGCCAAAGATCAATAGATTGCACATTTGAAATAAAGAAGATGGTAAAAATAATAAAACTCATCCAAATGTTATAGATATCAAGGGAAAGTCTGTAAAGAGAGTGAAAATCATATTCTTCTCCTTGTTTGATCTACATAGGAAAATGTAGATTCACACAGCAGATACCAAACTCAACCTAAAGTCCTGACTTCGCAACTTACTACCTATTAGGTCTTGGAAATGAATCATCTTGCTTATCCAAGTCCTCCCAACCTCAGCGAGCTTGACAACTCGCCATGAGGTGGCGGAGACCCTAACAACAAGATTCACCATTACTGGCTGTAAGACAAAAAGTAGAGAAAATAAATGAGGGTAAATAAAAGAATATACCTTGATCTATCAAACATGAAGAATCAAAAGCTTCATGAGATCCTATGGAATGAAACCACATGAAATTGGAGACAAAACATGAACATTGATCAACCCATGGAGGAACACACAAAGAGAAACCAGAAAGAGGGAAAAGTTCAACACATCTCTATGAATCAAAGTTCTAATATTGGAGGAAACCTTGGGGCTCAGGGGAGGAATTGTGGTGACCAGCAAGGCTTGAAGTATCCTCTAGAGTCGTGACAAGCCCAAGTTGGAAAAGATTGTAGAATGATCAGAATGGTGACATCTGGGAAATCCTTTAGAGAAACTAAAACTTGATAGAATATGTTGTGGGTATCTTGATGGTGGTGGTATGCGTATGAAACCCAAAGTCAATGAGAAGAGGAGAAAGAGGAGGGATCCCAAAGTTGGATGGGAGATAAGAGTCTCAAAATCCCATCGAATATAGGATCAATCTACTTGGAATAATAACACAAACATAGAGGGTAAGAAATCCTAGGAAGAGAAGGAGAGTATTGAGAGAGCAAGGATTGGATGAGGCAGCAGGTGCATAGACTATAGTGGAGTGATGATGAAGAGGATATTGTTGACTTGAGAGTTCTACATTGTCCATATTTTAATAATGGCTTAATCATTCCATTTCTATGTATCTACTATGTTTGTTCAAGAATAATTTTCAGGCTTTAGGTACATGAAAAGGGTCAAATTACACAAGCCCTAGCTTGTTCAAGTTCAAGTCAAAAGAAATGCAAATGCACATTTTGTGAAATCACTTCAAATGGCCTTAGATGATTGTTGTAATCACTTGTATTGATGATATGACTTGTAACTAAGATGAGAAAAAATTAGGGACACTTAATTCCAACATGTGATAACTCAAAAGTCAATCTAGAAAATTTGTCACAGGGTGTTTATCAGTCAAGTTGGAAACTTGACCGATCCAGTGATGGATTTTCTAGAGAGACCAATCAATCGAGTTTCACACTCACAGAGCTTGATCAACCGACTCACTGAGCAAAATTGATTTTAGCTCATCGATCGAGTTTCCCAGATCAAACTCGACCGATAGCTTGAAAATTGGCTTTGTTTCGTAGTGGATCAGTCGTGTTACCTTTATTGAAACTCGACCGAATGTATTGCATGGAAAATACAGAATAAGTAATTATAACTGTTGGTGAGTTGTTTTGAGCAAGAATAAATCTATTGCAACTTGGAAAATGGCTATATTTCTCCCTTAAGTTATCCCACACTCAAGGGAACACCCCCAGCTATAAATAGGACCCCTTGGGATCATTTCAAGTTTGCTCATTCATGCTATTCTAAGTCTTTTCTATAGTTGAGTGTGTTGCAACTCCTTGAGCCCCTTTCTCTCTTTCATTTACATAGCATTTCGTGATTATGAGTGAGTTAGGCCAGTTGTAAGAGAGCTACATCCTTGTGCTTGTAAAGATATCATTCCATTCCATCTTCTCTACTCCTTTCCTCAAAGAAGAAAAGGTGAAGCAAGCTACTTCGAGTGCAGGTGGAGTTGTTGCTGTTATTTTTGAAGGTTGAAGAAGAGGTGAAGCTCTTATCCAGGTAAAGGATAAGGCAAAGTCTAAATATCCAAGAAGAGTGGCTAATTCCTTGAAGGATGAATACTTGTGCAAGAGTAGGTAAGTCCTTGAAAGAAGGCGGTAGACTCTTTGTAAAGTGGGTAAGTCCATGGTAAGGTTGAAGACTCTTTATATTGGATAGGTAAGTCCTTTGGTGGGCCTTGTGTTGTAACTCTTATTGGTGAATATATAGATGATATCACTTGCAAAATCCTAGAGGTTGACCTCTCTAGGTAGTGGAGTAACTCTCTCCTAGTTTAGAGAGTGGAACCACTCTAAATGACCTTGTCCAAGTGCTTATTTCATTTTCTCTCATACTTGCTATGCTTGTCCAACAAGTGGTATCAAAGCATAGGATCTTCTCCAACAATCTCCCACAAGAAGAGAAGATTGACGACAACCTACTTGGTTCACTCAACCTAGAGGCAGGCTTCTCCATGCGCCCTCCAGTCTTCGACGACACCAACTTCCTCTTTAGAAGAGGCATATGCAATTCTACATTCAAGGCATGAACTTTTATTTGTGGAATGTGATGGTCACACCATACAAGGATCCAACCAAAGCTATTGCAACATGGAGTGAAGCTACACTTGAAGAATCCCAGCTCAATGCCAAAGCCATAAGCATCCTCTATGCAGCCCTTACCCCAACGGAGTTCAACCACATCTCATCTTGGAACACTACCTAAGAGATTTGGGACAAATTTTGCATCACTTATGAGGGCACAAAGCAAGTCAAGGAGGCTAATATCTACATTTTGAACAACCTTCTAGAGAACTTCAAGATGGGTAAGAAAAAAAGGATTGTGGAGATGTACTCTAGGATTAATGTCATCATCAATGGCCTAATTGCTTTGGGAAATACTTTGGATAGAGGTGTGATCAACTCCAAGATCTTGAGGACTCTACCAAAGAGATGTGAGTCAAAGGTGACCTCCATTGAAGAAGTGAGGATCCTTGGTGACATCCCAACCAAAGAGTTCATTGGAAACCTCCAAGATCATGAGCCAAGGCTTGATAAGCAAGAAGAAGAAGCCAAGCAAGAAGAGAAGGAAGCCAAGAAGATCAAAGATAGTGCTTTCAAAGCACAAGTGGAGGCAGTCATCCTTCAACAACAACTTGCTTTCTAGACTTCTCCTCCCTCCTCTAGTGAAGATGATGGCCCAAGTGAGCATGAAGCCAACTATGTCAAGGGAAAACACTTTAAGGGAAAGCAATCCCCCTCCTCTACTCCTAGATGCAACAAGTGTGGATAAAAGGGACACTACAAGAGTGAATGTCCCAAGTCAAGAAAGTCACACCACAATGGCAGCTCCAAGAAGGAGGAAGAGTACAAGAAGGAGAGAAAGTATAATAGGAAGTACAAGAAGGAGAAAAGACACAAGAATGCAACTCATGTAGCTTGGGAAGCTTCATCCTCAAGTAGTTATAGCTCCAAAGAAGATGGAGAGTTCCACCTTGCACTCATGGCCTCCACTAGTGAAGAAATTGGTGAGGTAAGTGAGGTAAGCTTGCATGAGTTATCCAAGGAAGCCATTATTGATATGCTTGTTTCTACCCGTTCTTCTTTTGCCAATGTAAATCTAAAAGAAAAAGGTTAGGAAAAATCAATGATGATTTGTATGCTAAACTTGAAATTCTTGAGCTGAATGAGAAAACTCATCTTGAGAGCATTGATAACTTGCAAGGCCGATATGTTGATCTTGAGCTCCAATATAATATAGTTGAGGTAGAAAATGGTGTCTGTCTTAAGAACATTGAAACTCTTAAGGAAGATAACCAAAAGTGCCTAAAGGATCTTGAAACTCTTAAAAATTAAAATGCTAAATTTAAGATTTTGTTGATGCTCATAAGGATGAAAGAGATGTTTATCTTAAGGAAATTCAAATGCTTAAATTTTAAAATTCTAGGTTTCTTGGTCAAGTTAATGATTTATCTTCTAGACCTATCTTGCCTAGTAACATTGCTTCTATTTCTCTTGAAAAATATTCTTATTTAACTAAAGCCTTCTGTCTAGAGGCCGACCTTGTTCATACTATAGATAATATTTATAGTTTGTCTTCCACCTATCATATCTTTAAATGATGATAATCATAGACTTAGGGGCTCTCTACAGAAGTTCCTCAAAGGGAAAAACTTCCTAAATGAAATCTTTGACCATTCTACCAAACAAAGTGAAAGAGCGAGGAGACCTCTTTCTTTGTTAGAGCTTTTGGCACTAAGAATCTTTTGGTTTGTTCTTATTGCAAGTGTGATGATCAATACTCTACTTATTGTCCTTACAAGCCTAAGGGGACCAACCAAAAGAAGAAATGGGTCCCCAAGATAACTCCGGATCCCAAAGTTTGAGTTGGGAATCAACACTCTCCTTTCTTGTAGGAAAAAGGAAGATGGATTGTTAATGGTGACTACACTAAGCATATGACAAGTGATATAAGTCATTTCAACAACTTCTCCAAAAAGAAAGGAGGTTTGATTACTTTTAGGGACAACAAGAAAGGTAAGGTCAAAGGTGAGGGTGATGTACATGAATCCTTGTGTATCAAAGTGTTATTTTTGTGGATGGCCTACATCACAATTTAATAAGTGTTAGTCAATTATGTGACAATGGTTACCTTGTGTTATTTACTTCCTATGAATGTTTGATTCTAGATTCCCTCACCTATCAATTTATATATAAGGGAACTAGAAGTGGTAATCTTTATGTAATTGTTCTTGACTCTATTAAGCCTATTGTTGGTAGATGCCTAGTAGTCAATTTGAATGATATTTCTCTTTGGCATCGTCGACTTGGTCATGTAAATATGCATCAGTTGAAGAAGTTGAGCAAAAAGGACTTGGTCAAGGGACTTCCCAAATTGGATTTTGAAAAGGATGAGGAATGCCAAACTTGTACCCAAGGAAAGCAAACCAAGTCCTCCTTCAAATCCAAAGGAGTCCTTAGTACCAAGAGAGCTCTTGAACTTCTTCACATTGATCTATTTGGACCATTGATAACTCAATCGCTTCGTGGTTCCAAGTATTACCTTGTTATTGTCGATAATTTCTATAGATATACTTATACCATCTTTCTCATTTCCAAGAGTGATACGCTTGATGTTTTCTCGAGCTTTTGTAAATGAGTTGAGAATGAAGCCTCTTTCCTTATCGTTTCCATCCGTAATGATCAACGGGGAGAATTTATAAATGATCTTTTTGAACAGTTTGTCAAGAATCTACTTATGCACATAACTTTTCTTCACTTCGACCACCTCAACAAAATGGGGTAGTAGATAGGAAGAATAGGTCACTACAAGAGATGTATAGGACCATGCTTCTATAGTATGACACTCCAAGGAAGTTTTGGGATGAAGCCGTCAGTACCTCATGTTTTATGCAAAATTGGGTTTTTACACATCCATCTTTGAATAAAACCCCCTATGAGCTATGGCGTGGTATGAAGCCTTCTATCGAGTATTTCTATATTTTTGGATGTCCTTGTTTTGTTTTAAAAACAAAAGATTCTCTCGACAAGTTTGATCTAAAATCTTACAACGCTTTCTTTCTTGGCTATAGCACTACTAGCAAGTCTTATAGAGTGTTTAATATTGATCTTGCTAAAGTAGTAGAATATATAAATATTAAGTTTATTGAGACGAACCCCTCTATTCCCAAAGATATTATTTCTAATGATGATCTTATATGTGAAGTAATTCCTATTCTAAAAGAGCTCAACATCACCCAAAAGGGAAAAGAGGAGGTCACTCAAGAAGAAGATACAGATGAAGAGAAGAAGGATCAAACTCCCCGATTTGCAATGAATCATCCAAAGAGCTTATTTTAGGTGATCCATTTGAAAGAGTGAATATGGGGGATGCATTCAAAAAAGAACAAGCCAACAACGCCTTCATCTCACAACTCGAGCCAAAGAACATCAAGGAAGCTCTTGGGGATGATGAGTGGATCCTAGCTATGCAAGAAGAGTTGAAGCAATTTTAAAAGCACAAAGTATGGACCTTAGTGCCAAGACCAAGTGATAGAAAGATCATTGGCACCAAGTGGGTCTACCACAACAATTTTGATGAAAGCGATGAAGTGGTAAGGAACAAAGAAAGGTTAGTGGCTCAAGGATGCAAGCAGTAGGAAGATATAGGTTTTGATGAAACATATGCACCTATAGCTAGAATTGAGTCCATTCGTATATTGCTTGCCCTTTCTAGTTATAAAAACTTTCTTCTGTATCAAATGGATCTTAAAAGTGCATTTTTGAATGGTACAATTGAGGAGGAAGTGTATGTTCCACAATATCCTAGCTTTGAACATGATAGTTTACCTAACCGTGTTTATTTTTTGCAAAAAGCTCTTTATGGACTCAAACAAGCACCTTGAGCTTGGTTTGGGAAATTAAAGAACTTTTTGTTAGATCATGGGTATATCATGCAAAAAGTATATTTTACCTTATTTCTATAGCACACTTCTAACAATTTTGTTATCATTCAAATATATGTTGTTGATATCATTTTTGGCGGAACTAACCTTGACCTTTGCAAAGAATTTAGTGATCTTATGCAGAGTGAATTTGAAATGAGTATGATGGGTGAGCTCACATTTTTCTTCAGCTTTCAAATCAAACAATCTAAAGATGGGAACTTCATCAACCAAGGCAAGTACACAAGTGATCTACTTAAGAGCTTTGGGATGGAGAACACCAAGCCGATGGACACACCCATGTCAAACACTGCCAAACTTGACAAAGATGAAGAAGGTGAGAAGGTAGATGATAAGCTCTATAGAGGTATGATTGGAAGTTTACTTTTCTTAACTACCTCTAGACCTGATATAATGTTTAGTGTTGGCTTGTGTGCTCACTTTCAATCAAATACTAAGAAATCACATCTTATAGCTGTTAAGAGGATTTTAAGGTACTTAGTCAAAATCTAAAATTTTGGACTATGGTATCCCAAGTCAAGGGACTTTACTCTTACTTCTTATAGTGATTTGGATGACGCAGGATGCTTCATTGATAGGAAGTGCACAAATGTCACTTGCTTTCTCCTAGGACCATGCTTGGTGTCTTGGTTCTCTAAGAAATAGAGCACAATGGCATTATCAATCACTGAGGTTGACTACATTGTAGTCGAGAGTTGTTGTGCCCAGGCCCTATGGATGAAGCAAATGCTCCAAGACTTTAACATTCATTTTGAAGTTTCTCCCATCTATTGCGATAATAGTAGTACAATTAACTTGTCATATAATCCTATCTTGCATAGTAGAGCTAAGCATATAGAGGTTCGTCATCACTTTCTTCGTGACCACATTGCCAAAGAGGATATCTATATCATGCATGTGGACATCGAAAATCAGTTGGCGGAAATTTTCACTAAACCTATAGCTAGAGAGTAATTTAACTTTATTAGATCTAAAATATTCATTACTACTTTGAATGAAAATGGTATGCCTTCTAGCTAGTTGTCAACTATCCTATATGCTCTGCTTATGTTTTGATCACCATTGCTTGCTAATTTTGCTAAAAAAACAATTTTCATTTTCCTTTTCACCTTGTTTTTCTCTTGTCTTTGGGAATTTTTCACAAATGCTTATTTTATCACAAAATAGTACCCAATGATGAGTGATATGTGCCTAAGTATGTTTAAAATGTAAAATGTACTTGAAAAATAAATTTAATTAGCACTCTAATGGCTAGAAATTATAATTATTAAAGTTGATTCAGGTTGACCACTGGTCGAGTTGCCAACTCGATCTATCGGAGGCCGAGAGCTTTTTTAAAGAGCCTATCGGTCGAGTTTCCTAGTCACATAACTCGAGCGATGTCTAGGCTGGAGCAAAATTAAGATAGGTTCGGCCGACTTTTCTCCCTCTCAATTAGAGAACAATCAACCGATCCAACCTCCAGCTCTCTCAAGATCTCAAACCTAGCCCTGACCTTCCTCTCCTTAGCCCTTGTTCGACCTAGATCAACCTTCATTGACCTCTTTCCTATCAACCCTAGGTGTGTGGATGGGTTTGGTGGTGTTTCTCTAGCTTTTTCTCTCTCCTTCCTCTCCATTTTGTCTCCATGGCATCCAATACTAGGAAGAGGGCCGCCCCAACTATTTTCCCTTCATCTTCGTCCGACTCTCGCTTGATTCCCTTTGATGACATTTTATTTGTCTCAAATGAGGCTCCCAATAGGTACAAGGAACTCCTTCCTAGGAAACCCTTTCCTTTTCATTCCCTATTTGAGCCTCGCCCACGGAGACAAGAGGTCATTGACCAAGTAGCTGAGTTGTTGTACGATCACTACCTCTCTGCTTTGTGTGTCGAGCACTTGTGCTACAACAATTCCATAACTAGCACAAAATCCATTCATGAATTCTATGCTAACTTGTAATGGAACTATGACACACTCGTACCACCACCCAATACTCAAGTAGTAATGACTTCTATGATTGTTGGGAAGAAATTCCAAGTCTCTGAGGATACCTTGAACATCTTCTTTTTGGGTACTGAAGTGACTGACACCTGGCATAAGGACTATCCTGAGTATTTTCACCTAGTTGAGCCTGAGGCCTTCTACAAGCAGTATGATCTTATTTTCCCTAATATTCATAAGTTCTTGAAGAATCCTCAATTACCATATAGGAAGAATTGCACCCTTCCCTCCTCTGCCTTAGACCTCAAGAGAGACATGCTTGCCTTAATTGTTAATTGCAATATTCATACAAAGAAAAATCAGACTAAAATTGAAGAAAACATTGCAGTCATTATGTACTGTCTCTTGAAGCACATCGGAGTCAAGTGGGCAAGATAAGTTCTCCATCATATGTTGAGCCCACCCTACCCAACCGTGATCTGTGCTCTTTTCTATCTTGCCACTGGAAAATCTCTTTTCCATGACCTGCACTACAAACCTACCTGGAAAGGAGTTTGCATTAGTGAGACCACACTTTAGAAATTTGTGCCTATCCCATCCTCTACCACACTCGATGCCTCTACCTCTACCTCTACCCGAGCACCTCTACCATATTGGCCTACATGACCTTCCCGTGCCTTATTCCATGTATCCAATGAAACCATTATGAGCTACATGATGCATCAATAGGCATACAACCTTCAGGTTCAGGAGCATATGCATCGACCTTTCTGCCATCATGTCCAACATGAACCTATCATGTGCACACCCCTATCCTGCCTACAGCCCTACCCAGGAGGTGACTATGCATCCTTTAATATGATCACTTTTACCCAACCCCTCCACCTGCTACTTCTGCTACTACACCCTCTATTGTTGGTGGATCTACCCCAGGTGTGCTACCTCTGACAGTTGGCCCCTTGGCCACTCTGCTTGATAGTCTTGGTAGCTCTGCTCCTTCCTTCCCACAGGCCAATGAGCACCATGCTCTTGGCATGTCTTTGGATGAGAAAAATGCCTGTTTACCCGATTGAGGTTTTGGTTCTCTTACTGATGAGGAGATGCCAGACCAAGATGATGAGGAGGATGTTGCTGATGAGGAGGCTGATGAGGATGATGGCGATGCTTCTGATGATGGCTCTGATGGCTTTGTTGGTGCCTCCGGTGATGAAGACAATGTTGTTCTCTCTATTGCACCTTCAGATGGAGATGATGACTATGAGCCAGATGCTTCTGATGCTGATGATGATGATGTTGTGGACATAGATAGCTTAGATATTTAGTTTTTCTAATTTTTAGTCTAGATGTTAATCATATCTATAGAGGCTATTTTTTACTACAAACATCTGGCCACATTTTTTGAGTTGTACTATTTTATCATCTAGCTTTCATCACTTTGGCTTGTAGTTGTTTTATGATAACATGCTTTCTGATTTATAATCTTAATCCTTTCAACACTTACTCTTTGATTTACCATATCTCATGAGTTGGTTCCATGTTTACCATATTTTGATTGTGACTTAGATTGTTTGCTTCTCTTGTCTCTGTTTGGTGTATGTTGTGAGATTGCATGTTGTGGATTTATGTTTGATTGTACTTGGAGAAGACATGTTTCTATGTTCTTCTACCCCCCTTCCTTTTTGATAATGTAAAAAGGGGGAGAGAAGTTCAATGTTTTGAAGCTCAACCATATTGCCTTTATTGCCTATGTGATCCTTTTCTTGTTCATTATACACTTTATCATATGACTTGCTAAATGACCATATAGTATATATGCCATTTTGCTTTGTGTATATAGACTAAATATGCAGGTAAGAGTAAGCATAGATTGAGGGGGAGCAATTCACATTGTTCAAATCTTGAATCCCCTTGTAATTCACAAGGAAAAGGTATAACTTTAAATTTCCTTTTCAAATGATTGAGGACTGGTTTGTCATTGTCAAAAAGAGGGAGAACGTTGACTTGAGAGTTCAACATTGTCCATATTTTGATAATGACTTAGCCATTCCATTCCTATGTATTTAAAATTTTTGTTCAAGATTGATTTCAGGCTTTAGGTACATGAAAATGATCAAATTACACGAGCCCTAGCTTGTTCAAGTTCAAGTCAAAATAATGCAAGTGTGTGTTTTGGGAAATCACTTCAAATGACCTTAGATAATTGTTGTAATCACTTGTATAGATGATATGACTTGTAACTAAGATGAGAAAAAACTAGGGACACTTAATTCCAACGTTTGATCACTCAAAAGTCAATCTAGAGAATTTGTCATAGGTTGTTTATTGGTCAAGTTGGAAAGTCAACTGATCTAGTGATGGATTTTCTGGAGAGACCAATCAGTCGAGTTGCACACTCACAGAACTTGACCGACTGACTCACTGAGTCATATTGATTTTAGCTCATTGGTCGAGTTTCCCATAACAAATTGACTGATAGCTTGAAAATTGGCTTTGTCTCTTAGTGGATCGATCTTGTTACCTTTATTGAAACTCGACCGAATGTATTGTAGGAAAAATGTAGAAAAAGTGATTAAAACCATTGGTGAGTTGTTTTTAGAGAGAATAGATTTGTTGCAACTTGGAAAATAATTATATTTCACACTTAAGTGATCCCACATGCAAGGGAACACCCCCATCTATAAATAGGACCCCTTGGAGTTCATTTCAAGTTTACTCATCCATGTTATTCTAAGTCCTAGATATATTTGAGTGTGTTGCAACTCCTTGATCCCCTTTCTCTTTCTCATTTACATAGCATTCCATGATTATGAGTGAGTTAGGCTAGTTGTAAGAGAGCTACTTCTGCTTGTAAAGCTCTCATTCCATTCCATCTTCCCTACCCCTTTCCTCAAAGAAGCAAAGGTGAAGCAAGCTACTCCGAGTGAAGGTGCAGTTGTTGTTGTTCTTCTTCTTCAAGGTTGAAGAAGATGTGAATATCCTCTCCAGGTGAAGGAGAATCCAAAGTCTGAAGATCCAAGAAGAGTGGGTAATTCTTTATAGGCTGAAGACTTGTGCAAGAGTAGGTAAGTCCTTGGAAGAAGGCGGAAGACTCTTTGCAAAGTGGGTAAGTCCTTGGTAAGGTTGAAGACTATTTATATTGGATAGGTAAGTCCTCTAGTGGGTCTTGTGTTGTAACTCTTATTGGTGAATATATAGATGAAAGCACTTGCAAAGTCCTAGAGGTTGACCTCTCTAGGTAGTGGATTGACTCTCTCCTAGTTTGGAGAGGGGAACCACTCTAAACGACCTTGTCTAAGTGCTTGTTTCATTTTCTCTCATCTTTGCTATGCTTGTTAGTCGGGACTTCAAATTGAACTTTAGCTATTGGTTTTGTTTGATATTAATTTGAAGGTCTAATCTATCTTGTGAGAATTTTTGAAGCTCTATTCACCCCCTCTAGAGCCCTAGATCCAACAGATATGAGGTAGAAGAAAGATCTTGTAACTGTTGTATTTGCATCCAAGGATCCATAAAGAAGCCGAATACAGAGAATTCGTATGACACTGAGACTTTAGCCAAAAGTCCTAAATCAAACATGTGATCAAAAATTGTGATTTAAACCAACTAAACAAATTCCAACATCGTAGGGAATGTATATTAAAGAGAGTTGTTTCTTTACTCATATTGAGATAGAAAATATTATCCAATTTGTTTGAAAACTGACACCCAAACTAATTAGGATCCAAGGAAACCGATTATGAACTTAGATTTATCTTTTACAAAAAACTTATATGATTTCCAACACAATTAGGAATTAACTTAATTATCTCAATAATTATTATATATCAACATTATCTTTAATATTTCATATTTAGAGCCCTATTACCATTATCTTACAACAAACTCTATTTTATGATATGATCTTGCACGATTTAAGTTATTTTAAGTATTCTCTCATTAAGTCCATTAATTTCAACATTAATACAAATAATGTCACATTAGTTATCTCCATTTATATTAATCATAAAAATATTATCACATTATGTATATTAGTTACATTATAGTCACATGGATCAATTATTCATATTTATACAATTTTTTGTTATTAATTATGTGAATTTAATCGCTCATTATCCACTTATGCATATTTATGTAAATCCAATTACTTATTAACCATATTTGAGTCATCATATGTGTATTAGTGAACAAGGTGATGTATATTCCATATTAAAAGAACTCATTTACATATTTAGCCATGATTAGGTTCTCATGTCAATTTTGAGTGTATTTGGATATGGTATGTGATCAACATCCTAATGTTACTAATGTATCCATGAATGTTACCAAAGGATGCATATATTAGCATTAGATGATTATAACTCAGTGTTTAGGCCAACATTATCACTGTACATTCATAGTTAGGGTTGATATTTGAGTTACCAATATTATGTGCATTCCATGTCATTAGGGGTACAAACAAGTGTATAACTCATTACTTGCAAATTATATGTCAATAAGGGTACAAACATCTGTATTATGGTATAACTTTCACCTTATTTGGTCAAATATAAAGAACCAAGCATACTAATATCCTATTCAAGGAATTATAGTTTCTCAAGTTAGGATATCCAAATTTGTGTATGTTATCAAATTTTTGTAGGGTAGTAGTAGGGTTGTAGGTAGAACAACCTTTCCTCCACCATGGTTGTGGTGCTATGAGGGTGGAACATGTGTGGTAGTGATAACAAGTGTGGGGACACAAACGTTCAAGTTCAAGGGTGGTTTTGAGAGTGTGCCATGGGTAATCCACCACAACCATTCTGGCATTAGAATGGGTTCTCTATGGTGAGTGGAATGGTCATTCTAGTGAGAATGGTTGTGGTGGATGGGCAATGCTCAAAGTAATGGAAATTTTTTTGAAGGTTTTCTTTCTTTCTTGAGAATGGCCATTATAAACCTAGACAGTGGTTTTATGGGGTCTTCAACTGCAGTTTTGTTTCAATCCTGATCAAACATGGAGATTTTTGTAGAACAAAGTGGAATTTGGAACTCCTTGGGATCCTCCATGCATGGTGAAGTCCTTGGCACCTCCATCCATGAAGTAGCATCCAAAGTGCCTAAGAAACAAATATATACATAAGTTCATTTGACAAATAATGTCATATATTTTTTTGGTACCAAAATAATGTCATATATTGAGTGTATATATGAAACATATTGATGTTAATTCAAGTCAAAAGCACACAATATGGGAAACCAATTAAGGGATTCATCACCAACTCACCTGCCACAGACCTCGACACCGGCTCATGCCACCCAGATAACCTACCACCCTACTCCCTCTACACATGTTTCTCCTAATACCACCACTATCAATTAGGAGAGAGAATGAATAAAGGGGGATGAAAGTGAGGAGGTAACTAAAGAGGGAGACAAGGAAAGTGATGGGAGAAGCAATGAAGAGAGGAGATAAATAAAGTGGTATGAGGAGGAAAGTAACTAGACGAGAGTGAGAAGAGATAAGTAAGGATGGAAGAGGGAACTAATGAGGAAAGAGGAAGGATATAATAAGAGTTAGGAAGGAAGTAATAGTGGAGCATGGGTAGTATCAATTTTGATCATTTTTCACCCAAATTTGGCCACTTTGGGCCCATTATTTGGTCATTTTGTGTCCAATTTTGGTCATTATGTGTCCATTTTTTGTCACTTTTGAGCCTAATTTTGGTCATTTTGTGCCTAGTTTTGGTCATTCTATGCTCAAATTTGGTCATTTTGCACCCAAATTCAGTCTTTTAGTGCCAAGTTAGGTCATTTTATGCCCACATTTGGTCATTCTACACCTATTTTAGTCATTTTGTGCCATTTTGGTCATTTTGCACCTAATGTTTTTTGTTTAACCTCAACTTTGGTCGTTTTATCCTAATTTGTTCACTTTTCACACAATTTTGTTTTATTAACTATGTGCCAAGTTTTAGTCCCTTTGCACCTAATTTAGGCCATTTTGTGCCCAATTATGGTCAATTTGTTCGCTATTTTGGTTACTCCACCCTCCTCTATTATTTGTGTCCTCACTTTCATCCTCTTTACCTATCTCATCCCTTCTCTATTCCATTACTTGCCTCCTTAGTTCTCTCCTTTTATCTTCACTTCCCTCCTTTCTACACATCACTTCCATCCTGATCACCCCCGAGATGTATTGAAACAAATGTGGTCCCTTAAAGATCATACTTTAAATATGTAACCCAAAACCCTTGGGACACCCAAAATGCACATAGTTAAAGTAGTTAAACGGGGTCGAACACATGGATGTGGGGATGTTTGGTCACCTAAGATTCAGTTCTTACTTAGCTAAGTAGAACGGATGGTAGATATATGCATAGAAATACAACAAGTTAAAGAAAAGAAAAGAAAACAAAATAAAGAAAGTAGATTTTATCAAATGGTATTGATCGAGAGAAGGAGTTTCGGGCTATGTTATCAAGAATTAGGAATACTATGCACCTCATTCTCGAGTTTAGATAACCCTAAAACACCCTAGTAAGTATTTGATGTCTCAACTAATCATTTACCATGGTAGCTACTCATGTGGGGGTTACCCCATTTGCTCTCATGAAGTATGATTAAAACCCCATCAGTGGCCTAATACCTCTCTCAAGGATCATGGATACCCCAAAGGTAAAAGTGGCAAAAGATTGGCCAAGAATCGAAAACCTCCACAAACCCAGCCCGAGTAGTCGGTATTTTGGGAAGACCCTACGTTGTACCTTGTCCTCTTGGAGCTCAGTCCAAAATACCTCATCTACGTATTTTTACCATAATCTTTTAGGGTTAGTAAGATGGATGTTCATGCAAGAAATGGATCAAGGAATCCAACAATCATGACCAAAATAAAATACAGATTAATAACATGCTAGATCTAAATATTAACTACTTTCTTAGTGTCAAAGTACATAAATATCTTGAAAATGGGCTGCATAGCCAAGAAGGAGCTCAACTGGCCATAGATAGGCATAGTTGGCACCAAACAAAGATGGAAATATACATAATTTGCACATATATAGAGGAGAATAGTAGAAGAAAAGAGGAATAAGAAGATATTATCTAGTAGAGGAGATGTGGCTCTCTCTCGTTAGCCTCTAGATGGGATAGATCTCATCCTTTGTGTTATCCTCCTAGGTCCTGTGAACTCCTTGGCCTCATCTCTCCTCTTTTTGTTGTGAATAGCAGTTTGTTTAGATGGATTGAGACAAACTCAGCCCTGGTTGGACGAATTGGGGTCAATTATGTCGGTTATCAGATGGCTGATGATCGGGAACCGATGGGAATGAGTGAAGAGTTGGCTAATGGAAAATGGTGCAGACTAATGGAAATGGATACAAACCAATGGGAATGGATGTATGGTGAGATCATTATCTATGACAACTTAAATTTTCTTCCTACTATATGTACCCTTTCTCTCTTCTCAATTGATCTCTTACTCAATTCAATGTCATTTTAATGGCTTGATGGCTGCGAGATTCCATTTTAGTCACATCAATGTTCAATTTTACTAAATGTAACATTTGTACTTTTGTAGCAAATCTCATTCCTTAGCATGTAAGCATTTTGCAAGATAATTTGAATCACATTGATGTGATCACCTTGATCCCTAATTTATGTCATGTTGTAAAGCTTACAATTATCCTTCCAACGGCACAAAAATTGTTTTAATTGGATCTTTTTAGCCCAAGTTTCAACCTTTCAAAGTCACCTCAAATTATACTTGATTTTCATCGAATTAATTTGATTTGGACCTTGTTGGTCCCAAACAGCCACAACCCATCCGCTTGCCTCATTGGGGTAGGTGGGCGCAAGACCTCATCATCATTGGATCGCCTGTGGATCATGGTAGACCACTCCATCTAATAGCTTTCCTTCATCCCCTTTGTTGATTCGAGCTATAACAGCTGCTACAACTGACCACTTTGCAACCACCAATAGGCTTCAACTGTGGAAATTTTGAGAAAATGGAACCTATTTTGAATCCGCCTCAATCTCCTCTTTCTTTTCCCCTTATTTTTGCCTCACTTCCCAAGCCATGTGACCCTTCTTTTCCTTCACTCTCACTTCTCACTAGCCCTAGCCACCACCTAGTTGATGCTTTGGGCACCACCACTCGACAAAAATTCAACCCCATCCTTGAGCTAATGTCAAATCGCGGGGTCAGGGGCTACCTTGTCAGCACCTCAGCTGGACTCCCTGACAACTGGAAGTCCTTGCACTAATAGCTCCGGAGAGATCCAGCCTCCATGGCACCAGGACACATGGGTGCGGCTGACGTAGGTTCAGCCTGGAGGAAGAAAACACCACATGTTGTTGATTTGAAATCCAACCACCTCTACAGTAGCCTCACTTCCCCACTCACACGCCTACGTAACCGATCAGTCAAAGGGGGGACCAGACCCTGAAGCAGTGAATGGGACACCGCCGCATCAGCGTGGGACTTGTGTCCCTTCCCCTCTACTCCACGGCTAGTGCAGGCATGGATCACAACCTCCAGATGGGTGATCAAGGGGCGAGATTGTCCAATAAATGAAGCAAATGTTGAAGTAAACGCCCCTAAAACCCAAAAGTTTCAGTGCACACTACTACAAAAACAACATTCAATGTCGCTTTTCTGGGCGTCGGTTATTTAAACAAACCGATGCCTATAACATTCCACGTCGGCTATTTAATAAGTACGATGTCTATATTCGAAGACCAGCCAGACACGGGTACCGCTTTGTATTCAGCGTCGGCTAGGTAAAACAAACCGGCGCCTAAAATCGCCCGCAAAATCCAATTTTTGAGTAAACAAAGTGTCACATACAGCATCGGTTTTTTAACTACTAACCGACACCTATATAAGATGAAAATTTACACGAAAAGTGTCACATACAGTGTCGGTTATCCTTTGATAACTGACACTGATAATGGTTCCCGCCAAATAATTTAGGGCAAAGATTGTCCAATTGGACGTCGGTTTTTACGATCAATCGACGCTTAAGATGTTTAGGTGTCAGTTTTTTAGACAACTGACGCCTTTTACAAACTTAATAGACCCGCGATCACCCGACTCTTCCCCTTTCTTCTGTTTCATCATGAGAATTCTCCTACTCTCACCGTCGCTGCTGTTGGTCGCCCGACTCAACCCCCACCCGCCCGCATTCAACCTTGTGTGCTGCCACCGCTCCCCTGCTCCTTCTGCACCGCCGGAGTCTCTGGTCCCTAGTCGTCGCGCCGGTCTCTGGTCCCTAGTCTCTGCTGCCCTGTTGTCGCTGCGCCTGCCTACCCTGCGGCTGCTAGTTCTGGAGCTCGCCGATATTCCTTGCTCGCCATCGCCCACTACTTCCATTCTCCTCGCTGCCGACCTGCTCGACCTCACCTCGCCTCGACCTCACCTTGACCTGCTCGATCTGCTTGACCTCGCTTGCCCAGGTACCTGCCGACCTACCCAGGCAGCACCCAGGCGCGCCTAGGCGGCCCAGGCATTCACCTACGGTCCCAAACCCAGGCGCCCAGCCTAGTTAGGCCTCTGGGATGCCTGGGCGGATGCTTGGGCTGTGCCAAGGCACAATGATGCTGGGTGTATTTTTTTTAAAATTAAGTTATTTACTTATTTGTGTTTATTATGTACTGATTTGTATTTATTTATGTACTATTTCAGGAATTAATTGATCATCTACTGTTGCCCGCCGTCTCCCTGCCCGTCGCCTGCTCACCTGCCTGCTTGCCTGCCTACTCGCCTACCCTCCGTCTCGCCCTTCTCCCTACTGACGCCCGACTGGGCTCAAACAGAGGTAAACATCCCCCAAAACCCTATTTTATTACACTGCTTGATCTTTAATCACATAGACTTAATCAACATTGCTACTTGTATGATCCTAGTGATTAAAAGAACACTTTCCTGGTCCCCTCAGTAACTAATGTTCCCTTGAGATGAGTGTTAATTGATCTAGCTTGCTTACTTTCCTTGTAATGCCATCTTTTATGTGCTATGACCCACTAGTCACCTTTAGAGTATTAAAATGATGCAACTTGTACACTTGTTAAATTTCAATCTATAAATCCTATGAAATGATATCACCCCACAAAATCAGTAGTCACTATTATGTATTGTACACTCTAGAATCAAGATCTAATACTCTTATGCTATTTTAACACCATGAGACCTTTTTTGCTCATTCTAGTGGATTATTATGACCTATGATGACCTAAAATGAAACCATGCTCTTAATGATATGATTTTGTTGGCCTAGAAACCCATCCAAGATTTACTCATTAGGAGTAAATCTTGGATAGTCCCCGGTTTGTGACTGCTCTTGAACACCTAATCTCACTTAGGATGTAAGTGTATAATGTGTATTGGGTTTTCAAGAAAATTTCGGCAGCATTTCCCCGTTTTTTCTCTAAGTACATATGTACTTGGAGAACAACAGGGAAATGCTGCCGAAATTTTCTTGAAAACCCAATACACATTATACACTTACTAGTGAGATTAGGTGTTCAAGAATGGGATAGGTGGTACACATTTATTATATATAAGAATGACATCACTTATATTTGTTAGCCTAGAAACCCGTCCAAGATTTACTCATTAGGAGTAAATCTTGGATAGTCCCCGGTTTGGGGCTGTTCTTGAACACCTAATCTCACTTAGGATGTAAGTGTATAATGTGTATTGGGTTTTTGAGAAAATTTCAGCAGCATTTTCCCGTTTGTTCTCTAAGTACATATGTACTTAGAGAACAACAGGGAAATGCTGCCGAAATTTTCTCAAAAACTCAATACACATTATACACTTACTAGTGAGATTAGGTGTTTAAGGATGGGATAGGTGGTACACATTTATTATATATAAGAATGATATCACATGTATTTGTTAGCCGTAGACCCTAATCTTGTCCTAATATATACTTGTTTTCTCTTTGATCATAGAATGGATAGATCATGGATGTCCATTCGCAATCGCTGCACCCCAGAGTTTATATCTGGTCTTGATCAATTTATTAAATTTGCCTATGAACATAGGAAAGAACCTGGAGATAGGTTGTACTGTCCATGTAGGCATTGCGGTAACAACTTGAAAGTCAGCACTGGTGACGAAATCAAAAGTCATGGCATGTGCAACAGGATTGTACAAGGCTATACAGAATGGCACTGGCATGGAGAGATTTCAAACTCGAAACCAGTAGATGTCGATAGCAGTGCTTGGGTGGAAGAAGAAATTGCCTCCAATGATGTAGATGTGAACGAACAAGTTCCAGTAGACATCGTTGATGCGATGCTGGATAGTTGTAGGGTAGAGCACACTGATCCACCTCCTATCTTTAGAAACATTGTGCATGATGTTGAGATACCGTTATACACAGGTTGTGCTAAGTTTACGAAGCTTAGCGTTGTGTTGAGATTGTATAAGTTGAAATCTAACAATAGATGGAGCGACAAAAGCTTCACTTCAATGTTGACTTTGTTGAAAGAAATGCTTCCTGAAGAAAATGAGCTGCCAATCTCAACATACCGGGTAAAGAAATTGTTGTGCCCAATGGGAATGGAGGACAAGAAGATACATGCATGCCCGAATGATTGTCTATTATTTCAAAAGGACTATGTGGATTTGAAAGATTGTCCAAAATGTGGTGCATCATGGTATAAATTGACGACTTCGGGGGAGTCCAAAATTGGTTCTCCTGCCAAGGTGATGCGGTATCTACCTATAATATCACAGTTTCAACGCTTGTTTGCAAATCCGAAAGATGTGAAGAATTTGAGGTGGCATGCAGATGTTAAGAAAAATAATGATGGGATCCTATGACATGCGTCTGATTCCCCACAGTGGAAGAAGATTGATCTATTGTACCCCAAATTTGGTGAAGAAGATAAGAATCTAAGACTTGGGCTTTGTACATATGGGATGAATCCGTACGGGACATTGAGCAGCCAACATAGCACTTTGCCAGTCATGCTTGTTATATACAATCTTCCTCCATGGATGTGTATGAAAAATAAGTACGTTATGTTGTCGTTGTTGACATCGGGCCCTAAACAACTCGGAAATGATATCAATGTTTATCTTGAACCTCTGATTGATGACTTAAAGAAACTTTGGGCTGAAGGTGTGATGACCTATGATGCTTCAGGAAGAGAGACATTTCGTTTGCACGCTATGTTGTTTTGCACTATTAATGACTTTCCAGCATACGGGAATTTGTCTGGATATAGTGTCAAAGGAGCTAAAGCATGTCCTATATGTGAAGAAAACATTGATTCAATAAGACTAAAACATGGCGGCAAGACTGTATATCTTGGTCATCGAAAATTTCTTTCAAAATTCCATCCATATCGTAGGAAGCGCAAAGCATTCAATGGATGGAATGATGAATGGAGTGCACTTAAACCTATACCAGGGGATATTGTTTATGAAAGAGTAAAAGACATTGTCAATGAATTTGGTAAGAAATCACAATGTAGTATGGCCACACGGAGTGACAATTCTTCATTTAAGAAGAAGTCAATATTTTGGGATCTTCGTTATTGGAGTTCTTTGACAGTCAGGCATTGTATCGATGTAATGCATGTTGAGAAAAATGTATGTGATAGTGTCATTAGTACTTTGTTAAATATACCAGGTAAGACTAAAGATGGGATAAAATCCAGACTGGACCTACATGAAATGGGAATAAGGTCAGAATTAATAGAATTACATGAAATGGGTAATAAAAGAACATACTTACCTCCTGCTTGTTACATGTTGTCTAGAAAGGAGAAGAAAGCTTTTTGTGAATGCTTGGTAAATGTTAAGGTGCCACAGGGTTACTCATCCAACATCTATAGATTGGTATCAATGAAAGATCTGAAGTTGATAGGTCTTAAATCTCATGATTGTCACACTCTAATGCAACAAATATTACCCGTGGAAATTTGATCTATATTGTCGAAGCATGTAAGGTTTGCAATCACTAGACTTTGTTTCTTTTTCAACAGTCTATGCAGCAAAGTTATTGACCCTGATACTCTCGATAATTTGCAAAGAGAAGTGGTTGTTGCCCTATGTCAGCTTGAGATGTATTTCCCTCCTTCGTTCTTTGATATCATGGTACATCTTGTTGTCCACTTGACTAGGGAAGTGAAAATGTTGGGACCAGTTTTCTTGCATTGGATGTATCCCTTTGAACTATACATGAGCATTTTTAAAGGTGATGTTCGAAACCATTATCGGCCTGAAGGGAGCATTATTGAAGGTTATGTGGCGAGAGAGGTTATGGATTTTTGCAATGACTTTCTGAGTGGTAATAACACTCCTGTTAATTACAAGAATATTGAGGAGGGCAATGGAATTTTGGGATCACAGGTGAAAGTAATCAGCCATGAGCAGTTGGAACAAGGTCACTTGTATATTTTACACAACATGGACAAAGTGAGTGTTTCTATTGAGGAACATACCAATTTCATCAAGACACAACATTCTCGAGTAAGTTCAATGTGGCTTGCTAGAGAGCATAACAAGACTTTTACTAAGTGGTTTGAAGATAAAGTCTTACATCAACTATCTCAAACACCAAATGATATTACAAAACTATCAAATGTCTTGCCTTTAAACCAAAACTGAATGTTATGTCTTATGAAGGGTTTGACATTAATGGGTTCACATATTACAAAGTGCCAAGATGATAAGAGTGTCGTCCAAAATAGTGGGGTCACTCTTCAAGAGTTGACTATGTATTTTGCAAGTGCAAAGGATAAGAGTCCACGTGAAGCTAAAATGCCATATTACGGTGTCATTGAAGACATATGGGAGTTTGCCTACATAGATTTCAGAATTCCGCTCTTTAAATGTAATTGGGTTGATAACACCAAAGGAGTTATAGTGGATGAATTGGGTTTCACTTTAGTGAGCTTTGAAAATATTGGCGAGAAGGGTGAATCATTCATATTGGCATCACAGGCAAAACAAATATTCTATATCGATGATCCTGCAAATGATAAATGGTCGGTTGTTCTTCATGGTAAAAGACAGTTCATTGAATATCCTATAGATGAAGAAGATTACTATGATAAGTATGATGACTCCAGTCCATTCTCAGTTGGGTTGCCAACTCCACAAAATATTGAAGCTAATGATGACTTATATGTACGTGGAGATCACAATGAAGGATTGTTAATTGATAAAAGATCACAATTTTAGAGGCATGCATGTTTATATTTTTTATTGAAGCTAAATGTTTGCTTTTTTAATATCAATATCATTTTTAGATTTGATGTTTCATTATCTTCTAGTTAATACAAATGCTAAATGTTTGCCTTTTTAATGACATTTTCAGATGGCTGACCATGATGAGCATGATGTCCATGATGAGCATGAAGTCCATGACGAGCATGCTGTCCATGATGACCATGGCGAGGATACCAATGTAAGTTCTAAAAAAATATCATGTATTTCTATAAAATTCATTATCTTCTAGTTATGTCATATATCCCATATTTCTATATTGGGCTAATTGAGTGTGTTTATTTTTGTCAAATTTTAGGTTGATGATGCACATGTACTCACTGAAGCACTGGAGGAACTTGATGCGCATCACCAAACACTTAACAAGAAAAGGGGCATCAATCTGTTGAAGAAGTTAATAGCACTAAGTGGCAGTGGATCCAGATTGGCTGTGGAGTTTGATAATGGAGGAAATGCAATTGGAGTGAACTGCAATAATTTTGTAAACTATCTTGGGGTTGTCACTCGAAGTCATTGTGGTGTTAAGTATGATAATTGGCATAAAGTTCCTCAGGCGAAGAAAGACATGATATGGAAGGATTTATGCGTGAGTTATTATTATTTGCAATTCTATTTTGTAGATTACAAATTATATTATTTGCAATTCTATTTTTGGATACTAGTTAATAGCAATTCTATTTTACAAAATCTGTTTACATTGGATGAGAAGCTGCATCGTAAAAGCATGATGCAACGCACTGAAAAGATGCTAAGGAACTATAGGACAAATCTCAACAGAGAATACATAAAATATGGTGATAAGAAGAAGAAGTCAGCCCTTGAACAGTGGAACTTCATGGACAAAGAAGACTGGGACACATTTGTTGCTTCAAGAAAATCTGAAGAATTCAAGGTATTAAGTGAGGCGCAAAAAGCAAGGCATGCACTGAATGTGCATGACCACACTATGGGTCCAAAGGGCTATGCAAGCATTCGCCAAAGACTACAGGCAGAGTCTGCTGCTACTCAGGAGTCCTCTACTACATGTGCCACACGCATGCCTCGCCATGATGTCTGGATAGCTGGGAGGCAAAACAAGAAGGGTGAAATAAAGAAGCCCGTAACTGCTGAGGCGGCTGCGAAAATGGTAAAATACAACTCTTAGAGTAATCGTTTGAATATTGATTATTTTTGGTGTTAACTTACCAATTTATGTTGATGGTGATTAGCGGGAGATGCATGAGCAGAGGAAACAAGGCACGTTCATCCCTCAGGGAACAAGGGATGAATTAACAGTTGCTCTGGGTAACCCAGAGCATCCTGGACGTGTTAGGGGTGCAGGCGCTGGTGTGGGCATCAAAGAATTCTTTGGGCCATCCCAACGCAAACCCAGAGCGGGACTTTCACAAGAAGAGTAACCTATTCTTTTTTTAGAATGTTACTGCAAAAGGGAATTCAATAATAAGAAGCTAATGTTTCTTTTATCCATGTATAGGAGAATAAGAGAGTTGAGGATATAGTTGCTAAGAAGGTCAATGATATAATTGCTGAGAAGGTCAAGGAAGAAATGGTGCAGTGGCAGGCATCTCAGGCTTCTAATCAGCCTATAGCAACCCACTCTTCTCCTGATGCACAGACTGAGAGTAATCATGTAGACCCATCGCCTAACACGTCTGCTGTAAGTATTGTTTATGACATTGTAGCTAGTCTTTTCAAGATGATATGTTTTCAAGACGATATGTATATATGTATAACATTCTTTACAGAAATTTGTAGGCGTTGAAGCCATGCCGCTTAAGAATGCAAGACTATGTTGTTGCAGAGGCGCAGGCTTACCCGTCCCTTCCTGGGGCAACGTTTCACGGGACTCCAATGCCATAGGGCTACGTTTGTGTGAGCCCGATACGTGTATTACCCGATTGGAGGGAAGCTACATTGCCATATGCCCACCCAGATATTGATACACTTGCTGAGGCAGAAGGCGGGGTGATATTGTGGCCCAAAGTAGATGTCATCTACACTACTGAAATTGTAAGATAAATTTACATTACTTGAGATTGTTAATGTGGATATATGAGGTCAATTGATCTAAAATTATATATACAGGTTAAAAAGAAGACACTCGGAGCACCTAGGCCTCCACCTTCACTTCCTGCGTTACCAAGTTGGGTTCCAACTGACCTAAAATACCCGTTAGGTCCTACTTGTAGGGGAATGGCATGTTGGCTATGGGCACATAATATACATTGCCCTATAATTGTTTCTTTAGAAGCGAATTATGCAGGTCAATCATACGAAAGCTCTTTATTTATACAAGATATTATTGAGCTGTTTATATATGATTGGCTGAATACATCAATGATAGAGACATGGATAAGGTGAGATCTTGTTTATACATCCATATACCTTGTGTAAGATTTGGTGATCTAGTTTCTTATATATTAATGCATACGTAATACATGTTTTGCAGCTACTTAGTCGAAAATCAATGTAAACAATTTGCATTTGACCATGTGGGATTTTTTATTCCATCATTGATTAGTATGGTAGCTAAAGACCCTGATAGTGTTCAAAAATATTGTATAGATGCTTTTACAATTTTCAGTCAACAAAAGAAGACGATAATAATAGCTCCATTCAATGTCAAGTAAGTTTACTTTACTTATAATTTGGACTTAAGAAAATTATATTTTTATTGTGGATTTTGAGTTATTAATTTTTAACTTGTTTACCTCTAGCAGTAGGCATTGGGAGTTACTAGTTATTCTCCCCGGGATGTTCATTGTTTATTATCTAGATCCTACGGGCAGTACATTGAATACGAAAATTGGACACGTAATGAGATTGCCATTATTCTGGTGAGAAATATTTCATTTTTATATCCGTTAATATCTGTTATAACATTACTATTTAACTATGCAATTTACTGTGTTACATTAACATGTAGGGGTTTAGATGCATTCAAAAAGGCTGGAGGAAAGGTCCCAAGGAAAAAGAACCAGCCAATAATTTGGGAGAACATAAAAGTAAGTTCACGACTCCAATGTATATATTATTTATGTGAACTGTGCTTAGTTGTATTTTTTAATATTTTGTATGTTTCAATTTATAGTGCGCTACACAAGACAATGGCTGGGCATGCACATACTATGTGATGCGATTTATGCATATGATTTTCCAATATGCCGCATTGGACATCGATACCATACATGAGGTATTATATATAGTCTCATTAGTTAGTATGAAATATATCAATCTTATTTTTATATTATTACTTATATATATACATCATTCTCTTTGCAGGTGTTTAAAACTGACCACACTATAGGTAAACACTTAAAATATGTACATGCTCCATATACGATGGAAGTATTAAATGAACTAAGAGAAGAATGGGCAAGACCATACAAGAAGTGGTGACTGTAAGATATAATTGGGATGCTGATAGCGATGTTGAATGATATTTTGTAAATGAATATTTCTGAATGTTTATACATGTTTGAATGTTTCTACATGTATTTGAATGTTTCTACATGTGTGAATGTGATAATTGAATTGATGTTTGAATGTATCTGCTTGTGTGAAAAGTATATTTGTTGATTTTGCAGGTTTGTGGCATGTTTGTTGGCTGATATCAATGGATGTCGTAAACCTACAGTTCAGAAAACTGAACTGTAGGTTCTCATCCTGCTGACCAGCCACAGTAGGCCTGCAAACTGATAAGAAAAAAAACATAGGCGTCGGTTATTTATAGAACACCGTCATCAAAGACTTACAACATCGGTTATTGGATAAAAACCACCGCCTAATATGACAAACAACTCGACCGTACAGGAAAGCATGGTTGTGGTGGAAAAAGCATCGGTTATTAGTACAAAACCGACACCTATAGTAGCACGGCCGTGGCATCTGGGAATATGGCATCGATTTTTTGGTAGAAAACCGAAGCAGATAGTGCCCTATATGGCACCCTTTTTTTATGCGAAGCCTTATGTCGTCGGCTTACTATAAATAACTGACGCCTATCGTTGCCCTGCTTGTGCGTTTTCGGTGGCGTGAAGCCTTTTGGCATCAGTTATAAAACCGACACCGAAGAGTTCGACCTTTAGCGACGCCCACATAGGTGTCGCTTTAGAACTGTCGCTAAAAGGGCATAAACAACCGACGCCAAAGGCCTGTTCTGTAGTAGTGGCAAGTTTTTAAAAATGCATAACATCCACATCCTAAGGCCAAATATTGCAAACCTATTTACCAAATTGATTATTTCGAAAAGATATACAACTTGGGCATAGTTTCAGATCCCAAATCCTCTTCCTTTGTCCCAATTTTGACAAATATGTGATATTTGTCTATGTTGACCATATTAAGTGCACTATTATGGTAACTATTGGATCTTTGACACCCAATCTACTTCCTACACCTCAAATCAGTAACTTTTATAAAATTAGAACACTATGAAAGATGTAGTTACCATTCTTGATCCTTAATTGACTTCAATGCACTAATGTGACATGTATGTGAACTTTAACCCAAAAACTTTGATTTTTTTCCTAATCTTGCTCCATTGACATATGAAACTCATTATATGGTCAATATTGAGTAACCTTTTGATGTTGTATAACGTGCATCTCCAAGATCACATTACTTCTTGCTTGTTCACCCGATATCACACCTAATGCATGAAAGTGGTCACTTTCTGGTGATGCATGAGTCTTCCTATGCATACAAATCTTGACCTTCCTATGCATACAAATCTTTCAGATCTCTGAAATCTATAAACTTATGACATTTAAGTGAATTTTAATGCTATGATCAACCCCTTGCCTCATGTTGATCTTTGAAATCCAAAGTCCATTACTGATGACCTAATGTGACACTCATGGCTTGTTTATCTAGTTTGCGCCCCAAATGTGATGTGGATCTTAATCTCTCCTCTTCCCTCTTCAAAATTAGAGATGTTCTATACTTAGTATCCCATGGTATGGATGTCCCATATATCCCATATGTTTGACCCTATTACATAAGTGAACTATTATGATGACTACATTTATGATCAAATGTTGGTACCTCATGTTGGTTGTTTGATGCCTAGACCCTAGGGGACATCCATCCTACTTTGAATGTGATTTTTATGCCCTATCATGCTGACATAAACTCGTCTTTCCCCAAATCATTTCTTGATGGATAATGATCATGGCTTCTCTATTATGAGTCTTATGACCTAGTTATGTACATAAGTGACTTAAATCATGTAATGTCCATATAAGATAGATGGATCATCCAAATAACATGAAAATTGATCCCCACCTTCATGAAGGACTCTAAACCACTATAATATCATCTCATGTACTAATAAGAAACTTGGAACCTAACTTGGCTAAAACCCTAAAATGAAGCTAATTAGGGTTAATGATGAGAATCTAATGCACATGTACAATCTTGTACTTAACCATGTATTTATTGTGGCTAGATGGTCAAGGTTAAGTAAGTTAAGAATATTTGAACGAGGTAAGAGCTTTAATTATTATATGAATATGGCTTTATTTCTTGAATGTGATACATATGTATGCTTGTTTACTTGCTCAAATATTACCATGTATTATTCTAGTATTGTACTCGATGTTTGTCTCGTGTCGTTGTTTTATAACTTGAAAACATAATATAGAAACTCCATTATACAAACCACATGCACCTATATGAAGTTTTGGGGTAAGGACATGAGGATGGGCATCCTACATGAGTTATCAAGATTGGGCGGATTGTTGATAAAAGGGTTGGCTAATCTTAACCACCCTCATAGACTCTTCTAGTGAGAAGTTGTCCTTAAAAGGCCTTACGAATACATGATATTGATGAAATCATGAAATGATGGTATAATTGGAGTGAGAAAACATAAAACATGGGCTCTCATTTTTCCACATACTTAACTTGTTTATTCCTTTCCAATTTATCTCTGCAAATCTTTTTAATTATGCAAAACTTATGTATATGTATCTTTCAGCCCTATACATGGAACCTCGTGTGCTTGACCTACCTTGTTTCACGTACTTTTTTAGGTTTAGAGATGGATAGAAGTTGATGGTCTTGGTGAGCTATGTCATGTGTATTGTTGTAAGATCCATAGTATACATGAGCATGCTAGTAAAATTGTACTCTTGAACATGTAATTGAAAGTTGTAATAAACAATGCTGCTTAATATATCTGATTGAATGTTGAGATTATGATTGGTGCTTTTATCTTGTTATATGTTCATGTATGCTAAGCATTTCACGCTTCCACATGTTGTCTTTGGTATTCATTTGGTTCATGGGATTGGGATTATGGTTCTGTGACATTAGCCCTCTCATGCATTGGATCTCTAAGACCAAGTTCTAGGAACCAAAAATGTCCAAGGAGGGATATTACAGTTCTAAGTGATGCATGAGAAAGTGAGAATAAAACCAGCTTAGTTTGGACAAACTAGTCCAGTTTTGTATGCATATGGATATGTGAAGGAATGAACCGAGGTCGGTTTGGATGAACGGAGCCCATTTTGTGGCATTTATTTGTTGAAATTTTGTCTCCATCGTTCAGTGAAATTGTTGGTTGGAGTAATTAATGGTCACCATCAGTTGGGGCCATCCGTTGACATCATTTGTAGGTTTTGTACGTTGTTTTCATTAGTGTCTTGGTGAATTACATGGCTTGGAAAATCGAGGGTGGATTCATAAACCCACCCCGGTTTCATTATGTTGGTTGTGAGATGATAAGTGGATACCAAGTTGATGAAGTTGTCCATCAACAAGCATCATCAGTGAACATCATCAGTCATGGTTTCATTGGTTGATGGTGTTCCTATGGATGTTCATTGGTTTTCACCCATCAAAGGAGGTCAATGAAGTTCTAACACAAATTGGGGCCAATTTCACTGAACACGTACCAGTTTCTTATCATCAACTTGGCAGGATTAAGTCAATGAAGATGGTGGTTTCTTGTTGTGTCTATGGTCGAACCTGACCTAGTTTGGATGAACTGAGGCTGATTATAATAGGAAGAACTAGTTTACCAATCTGAATCTTTCTATTATTTGTCATGTGAATGTAGGAGGTTGACATCTCTTCAATTCAGTGCATGTAACTCCCAAAATTGGGTAGTTGATCAACTAAATCTTAAAATATGGGTAAATTACAAAAAGCTAAGTATCTAGAGTTATTTGAGCATATCAAGACAATTATAAGCATGAAATTGTAGTCAATTACTTAGTATTAATGCCTAAATTTGGGTGTTATCAACCACCCCAAGATTATCTTTTCTTGTTCTCAAGCAAGACTCAACTAAAGGAACAAAAGATAAAATAAAAAATTAAGCTTTGCCATAAATGTTATGGTTAGAAAAACAATTGAAAATTGTGAGTCTCTCAAAACATGTTATTTCAAACAAACCCCCATTCTTCAAGAAAAACCTATTAAAGTAAGGTTTTAGAGCACACATGCATGTTTAAGAGTACAGACTACAATACAATTTTATTAGTGGGATCTTCAATTGAAAAATACTAGTGCTAAGGCACAATCATGTACAGGAATAGGTGGGGATGAAAATGAGTAATGATTTATCATAGTGTATTTATGTAAACCAACCCAGAATAATGCACCTCTCACTTATTCAGGTCCTATAGCACAAGAAAAAGGAAAGACTCTAATGACTAATGAGGGTCTTGATTTGCATTGGGTTGGTCCATATAACGAGTAACACTACATATAGATCAAGTTAGTTAGCACAAAGCACTAAAATGAAGTCCTCATATTAGCCTTAAATCAACCCTGCTACTGGGTTGATTTCATAGCTCTCTTACGGTTTCCTAATGACTCTATAATGAGATTTTGGGGTGGCATTACCATCCACAACATACATGTGTCTGTGAGCATATTTGTACACCCACTAGACACCACCCTCAACTCACCTAAAATAGAAAATAAACACCCATGCTTTTATCTACATTTAAGATTTTATTCTCTATATTCTAATGTATGGTCTTGGGTGTTCGGTAATTTTTTTTAGTTGTTTGAAATATTTTGAATTGTTTTTGGAATTGTTGACAGCCAAGCCTATTTTGCACATTTTTTATTTTTCTATTAAACTCAGTCCAGTGTGAGAGAGCACTCAGACTGTCAAATGAAAACAATCCAACTTGAATAAAAATAATAAATCATCATCGCTCACTTAATACCTCGATGAAATATATACTATGGTTCAGGGAATATAGTATGTGAAAGCAAATCTTAGAATTTGATACTATATCTCCATACAATTAGTTTTGAACCGTGGGTTAGTCATTCACAACATGAATCAAGGAAACATGTGTGTTTAAAGTAAAATTGGGCATATTTTATATCGATCATTGGTGCATGTTTTCTCACCTTCAGACTGCACACCTAAATTAATTGAGTTTGATTATATGATGACCTCAAGGCTTGAACACATTGGGTATCTTTAAAAATGACCTAATACGCTCTCTCACATACACTAACACACTTACCTTCAAGCACACAGGGTCATGTTATAGTAGAGGAGGGAGGCAAGTTAGGAATCAAACTCAAGAGAGAAAGGGCACACTAGAGCTAGGTTAGTTTTGGCTAGGTTCCTACAGTAGAGTCTAGTTTTGAAGGGTTTGATTTTGATTTTGAGTTGATTAAACTAAGGTTGAACAAGAAAGTAATTGAAGGATAACAATAATCAAAACCTAAGCTAACCCTAAACAATTAGTTCTAATGAGCAAGAAATGACAAGCTAAGCAAGAAAAGGCAAGAAAGGGTTTTAATGCAATTAAGGGACGTGTGGGCTGTTTGGGGAATACACTTGCCAATTGAGTTGGGAGTGATAACATATTAAAATTATTCTTTCATTTAGAATACCAAACCAAGAAACAAGCTAGATGCTAATGAACTTCCCTAAACTACTAGTTGGCCATGGATAGGGTAGGGTGTGTATAGGGGAACTAGACCCTATCACCTCCTACCTACCATTTCGAGGCTCAATTGGATTAGGGTTGAGGTGGAATTCAATTAGGATCAAGTCAAGCCTAGGTTTCTAGGATAGAAACTCTTAGGGTAATTAGGGGTGGAGGGTAGTAATGGAAGGTGGGAATGAGGTTTTAAACCTCACATCACCTACATTCTAGCCTTGAGAAGGCTTCAACCTAATTACACTAAAATCTTCTATACTAGCTACTTAGATATCTCACCTAGATGTAGGATAGCTGATTAACATGTAGGAAGGTGAATAGCTAACTAGGGATCCACTAATTGGACCTAGGATCAATTCCCAAAAAAAGAGTCATGTATAAGCAATTTTCCTAGAATCTAGATGGTCTCAAGCACAAAACACAAAGAAATGTCTGGGAAATGAGATAGAAATAGAACATAATCATTAGTAAACGAAATTACAATGTTTACATATCAATTTCCCCCCACATGGTATCAAAGTAAAAATTTTGACCCCAAACAGCCCATCCAAGGGGACTAACTATTCATAGAATAAGAAAACACAAAAATGGAGAAGAAGGAGGTAGAAGTATACATGGAGATGGGTGCCGATGAAGAAATCCTCCTCTCCAGCAGCTGCAAGGCCATGCTCCTTCCTCCTCCAAGATGTAATGGCATGCAATGGTGGTGGAAAGTGGTCAAAACACTAGAAAATAAGGGTTTTGGTTGTTGAAATGGTGAAATGGAGTGGAAATGAGGTGGAATGGATAAGGGGGAAAAAGGGGAGATAAGAGGTGTAGGAGGTAGATAATCTCGAGTTCCATCTGGCACCCATGTATATATATAGGTGGTAGGGAAGCACTCAATCAAGTGGAGTTAAAATGGGTAATGCAGTGTAGAAACTTGGGTAGATTTTCAAGTAGCATGGTCGTGTTGGGCAGCACAACCATGGTGGGTAGTGAATAGAATGTACGTGGTGGAGTGGAATGATTGAGGTGAAAATTGGGAAAATGATAGGTTGTTTGTGGGGTTTTGAGTGGCTGGTGGCACGACATTGGTGATCACCTCAGACATGGTGGCTAGGTGTCAACACAGATGTGTTGTTTCACACGACCATGGTGGAAGAGGGAAGAGTTGACCATTCTGCTTAGAATGCTCATTTTGACGCTTGGAAACATGATTGTACTAGGAAGTATGGTTGTGGTGGGTTCTTCATAGCATGGTCGTGTTGTCCGACATGACCTTTCTGTTGGCCTTCTTCTTCAATGTTGAATTTGGGCTCTATATTGTGATTTTCTTACTTGGCCATCATGGCCATTTCTTGGCACCACGGTTGTGCTGGTCTCTTCAGCAGCATTTCAAGCTTGATCTTTGGATTTTCTTCGACTCCTTTGCTTCATCTAAGTCTTGGCCACTAGAGGTATGTTGAGGGGGCATTTAAATTAACTTTGGGCCTCTCTAAGGGTAAAGAAATCTTAGTATCATTTTATCTCTCTCTCATCCATGTAAGCATGGTCCAAGTAGATGAAAAACTTGCAAATAACATCCATAAGAGCATTTGATATAAATATACATATGGAGGGATATAACATGTAATATAACAGGTATAAATGTGATTAAAGTGCAATAAGACACAAGATGGAGTCCTAAAATAGGACTGCATCACCACCCCAAACCTTAAAACATACTTGTCCTCAAGTATGCTTCAACTCAATCTCTCTTCAATTTTTCACAAACAAGAAATGACAAGTAGCATTGCAACAGATGTATATTGACTATATAGGTTCAATTATGACTAAGTGCATGTATTCCACCTCTCTTCTCTCCTCTTTCAAAAATCAATCATGATTAAAGTGTTGAGCATACAAACTTCACATATAGAGCATATATTACACAATCAATCTATATGGTGATCATATAACTCTGAGTAAACCATTTCATGGTGGTGACAAAAAAATGTCTAGGGTTGTTGTTTTACCTTCATGCATTCAATATCATATCTCAATCCACATTAAGTGACCCACGCGTGTGGCTGCAAAAAAGGATAAAATGAGCTATGTTTGATGTTTCCTAGATAATTGGGCATGCTAATAGAAGAAAGGGTTGCGGTAAGGGGTTGTGGTGCTATTACATAGGAGCACTCATCTTTTATTTATTTAGATGCTATTACATAGGAACATGTTTTATTTTCTTTTTGCAATTTTTTCTTTTCTTTTTCTTTTCCCTTGGTGTAGATAGGGCACCAAGTGGTGATAATGAAGTGTGGGGATATAGATATGGCCACCCAAACTTTTAGATGTGGCCAAGGCTGAATATGCACTCTTTGGCATCTTTTCATGAGGCGGAAAGATAAGAAATGATGAAATAAAAGTGAGTCAAAGAGGGGTCACTAGTGTGGGTTTCAACATGATATCTCCTGCATGTAGGTTACTCCAACAATTTCATCAAGTAATGGCATACCACATGAATGAGCAATATGAAAATCACATTTTTATCATGAGATTATACAAAAGCTAAGTGTTTGCGGCTTGCTTAAATAACAATTTAACCAAGGATGTCATAAGTGTGAGAGAGGTGATTCACATGTAAAAAGTAAAGAACTAAGGCCATTTAGAAATAGATCATGATAATGTATCATGCATGATGAAAGATCAACATTTTGAATCCAATAAGTAGATATTAAGTCAAAACATGCTTTTAGGCAAGAATTTCTAAACTTGGGAAAAATTGGCCAAATTGACTTCAAACACATCTATGTTTAGATTATGGAATTTATAGCAAGAAATAAGCAAATACTAGCTATAAACATGCAAAAGTTATAAAAATCTACATGAAATACAATTCATGGAAAAATTTTGAAATTTACTAAAAAAATTGACATGAAGTAAACTACATGATATGCATGTATGCAAAGCAAGTAAAATCTCATCTAGATAGCAGGAGCACAAAAACAAAAGTAAATGGTAGGATGAAATTTGAAAAGAGTGAAATGAGGGCATATCTCTCTATGACCTCAAACTTTTTAATAATATTGTCCTCAACATGACACTAAAGTGAGGGAGTGATATGGTAGACGATCATGGCTCCCGTAGTGGTTGCGGTGGTAGTCCTCCATGTGGTGGAGAATACTACTAGTAGCTTCCTAGTAGTCTATCTTTGGAGGCAGGTAGGTCTCCGGGTAACGTGATGCGTAGAAATCTTTCAGATCTCTGAAATCTATAATCTTGTGACGTTTAGGTGACTTTTAATGCTATGATTAACCCCTTGCTTCATGTTGATGTTTGAAATCCAAAGTCCATTACTGATGACCTAATGTGAAACTCATGGCTTGTTTATCTAGTTTGCACCCCAAATGTGATATGGATCTTAATGTCTCCTCTTCCCTCTTCAAAATTAGAGATGTTCTATACTTATGATCCCATGGTATGGATGTCCCATATATCCCATATGTTTGACCCTATTACATAAGTGAACTATTATGATGACTAAATTTATGATCGAATGTTGGTACCTCATGTTGGTTGTTTGATTCCTAGACCCTAGGGGACATCCATCCTAATTTGAATGTGATTTTTATGCCCTATTTTGCTGATATAAACTCATGTATTTCCCCAAATCACGTCTTGATGGATAATGATCATGGCTTCTCTATTATGAGTCTTATGACCTAGTTATGTACATAAGTGACTTAAATCATGTAATGTCCATATAAGATAGATGGATCATCCAAATGACATGAAACTTGATCCCCACCTTCATGAAGGACTCTAAACCACTATAATATCATCTCATGTACTAATAAGAAACTTGGAACCTAACTTGGCTAAAACCCTAAAATGAAGCTAATTAGGGTTAATGATGAGAATCTAATGCACGTATACAATCTTGTTCTTAACCATGTGTTTCTTGTGGCTAGATGATTAAGGTTAAGTAAGTTAAGAATATTTGAATGAGGTACAAGCTTTAATAATTATATGAATATGGATTTATTGCTTGAATGTGATAAATATGTATGCTTGTTTACTTGCTCAAATATTACCATGTTGTATTCTAGTATTGTACTCGATGTTTGTCTTGTATCATTGTTTTATAACTTGCAAACATAATCTAGAAACTCCATTATACAAACCTCATGCACCTACCTGAAGTTTTGGGGTAAGGACATGAGGATGGGCGTCCTACTTGAGTTATCAAGATTGGGCGGATTGTTGATAAAAGGGTTAGCTAATCTTAAGCACCCTCATAGACTCTTCCAGTGAGAAGTTGTCCTTAAAAGGCCTTACGAATACATGATATTGATGAAATCATGAAATGATGGTATAATTGGAGGGAAAAGACATAAAACATGGGCTCTCATTTTTCCAAATACTTAACTAGTTTATTCCTTGCTCATTTACCTCTTCAAATCTTTTTAATTATGCAAAACTTCAATATATGTATCTTTCAGCCCTGTAATCGACACCTCGTATGCTTGTCCTACCTTGTTTAACATATTTTTTTAGGTTTAGAGATGGATAGAGTTGATGGTCTTGGTGAGCTATGTCAGGTGTATTGTTGTAAGATCCATAGTATACATGAGCAGGCTAGTAAAATTGTACTCTAGAACATGTAATTGAAAGTTGTAATAAACAATGTTGCTTAATATATCTTATTGAATGTTGACATTATGATTGGTGCTTTTATCTTGCTATATGTTCATGTATGCTAAGCATTTCACGCTTCCACATGTTGTCTTTGGTATTCATTTGGTTCATGGGATTGGGATTACAGTTCTACGACATTAGCCCTCTCATGCATTGGATCTCTAAGACCAAGTTCTAGGAACCGAAAATGTCAACCCCTAATCTTGGTGGCCAAGGAGGGATATTATAGTGGTAAGTGATGCATCAGAAAGTGAGAACAAAATCAGCTTATTTTGGATGAACGAGGATAGTTTTGTATCCATATTGATATGTGAAGGAATGAACTGAGGTCGGTTTGGATGAACGGATCCCATTTTGTGGCATTTGTTTTTTGGACATTTGTCTCCATCGTTCAGTGAAATTGTTGGTTGGAGTAATTAATGGTCACCATCAGTTGGGCCATCCGTTGACATCATTTTTAGGTTTCATATGTTGTTTTCATTAGTGTCTTGGTGAATTACATGGCTTGGCAAACCAAGGGTGGATTCATAAACCCACCCCGGTTTCATTATGTCAGTTGTGAGATGATAAGTGGATACCAAGTTGATGAAGTTGTCCATCAACAAGCATCATTAGTGAACATAATCAGTCATGGTTTTGTTGGTTGATGGTGTTCCTATGGATGTTCATTGGTTTTCACCCATCAAAGGAGGTCAATGAAGTTCTAATACAAATTGGGGCCAATTTTACTAAACACGGACTAGTTTCTTGTTATCAACTTGGCAGGATTAAGTCAATGAAGATGGTGGTTTCTTGTTGTGTCTATGGTCGAACCTGACCTAGTTTGGCTGAAATGAGGCTGATTATAATAGGATGAACTAGTTTACCAATCTGAATCTTTCTAGTATTTGTCCTGTTAATGTAGGAGGTTGACATCTCTTCAATTCAGTGCATGTAACTCCCAAAACTGGGTAGTTGAGCAACTACATCTTCAAATATGGGTAAATTACAAAAAGCTAAGTATCTAGAGTAATTTGAGCATATCAAGACCGTTATAAGCATGAAATTGTAGTCAATTACTTAGTATCAATGCCTAAATTTGGGTGTTATCAACCACCCCAAGATTATCTTTTCTTGTTCTCATGCAAGACTCAACTAAAGGAACAAAAGATAAAATCTAAAATTAAGCTTTTCCATAAATGCTATGGTTAGGAAAAACAATTTCAAATTGTGAGTCTCTCAAAACATGTTATTTCAAACAAACCCCCATTGTTCAAGAAAAACCTATTAAAGTAAGGTCATACAGCACACATGCATGTTTAAGTGAATAGACTACAATAGAATTTTATTAGCGGGAGCTTCAATTGAAAAATACTAGTGCTAAGGCACAATCATGTACAAGAATAGGTGGGGGATGAAAATGAGTAATGATTTATCATAGTTTATTTATGTAAACCAACCCCGAATAATGCACCTCTGACTTATTCAGGTCCTATAGCACAAGCAAAAGGAAAGACTCTAATGACTAATGAGGGTCGTGATTTGTATTGGGTTGGTCCATATAACGAGTAACGATACATGTAGATCGAGTTAGTTAGCAAAAAGAACTAAAACAAACTCCTCATATTGTTCTTAAATCAACCCTACTACTGGGATGACTTCATAGCTCTCCTAGGGTTTCCTAAAGACTCTATAATGAGATTCTGGGGTGGCATTACCATCCACAACATACATGTGTCTGTGAGCATATTTGTACACCCACTAGACACCACCCTCAAATCTCCTAAAATAGAAAATAAACACCCATGTTTTTATCTACATTTAGGATGTTATTCTCTATATTCTAATGTATGGTCATGAGTGTTTGGTAATTGTTTTTAGTTGTTTGAGCTATTTTGAATTGTTTTTGGAATTGTTGGTGGCCAAGCCTATTTTGCACATTTTTAAATTTTTCTATTAAACCCAGTCTAGTGTGAGAGGGTTCTCAGACCGTTAAATGAAAACAATCCAACTTGAATAAAAATAATAAATCATCATCGCTCACTTAATACCTCGATGAAATATATGCTATGGTTTAGGGAATATAGTATGTGAAAGCAAATCTTAGAATTTGATACTCTATCTCCATACAATCAGTCTCAGACCCTGGCAGTCATTCACAACATGAATCAAGGAAACATGTGTTTTTAAAGTGAAATCGGGCATATTTTATATCGATCATTGGTGCATGATTTCTCACATTCAGAGTGCACACCTAAATTAATTGAGTTTGATTATATGATGACCTCAAGGCTTGAACACATTGGGTATCTTTAAAAATGACCTAATACTCTCTCTCACATAGACTAACACACTTCCCTTCAAGCACATAGTGTCATGTTATAGTATAGGAGGGAGGCAAGTTAGGAATCAAACCCAAGAGAGAAAGGGCACACTAGAGCTAGGTTAGTTTTGGCTAGGTTCCTACAATAGAGTCTAGTTTTAAAGGGTTTGATTTTGATTTTGAGTTGATTTCACTAAGGTTGAACAAGCAAGTAATTAAAGGAGAACAATAATCAAAACCTAAGCTAACCCTAGACAATTGGTTCTAATGAGCAAGAAATGACAAGCTAAGCAAGAAAAGGCAAGAAAGGGTTTTAATGCAATTAAGGGACGTGTGGGCTGTTTGGGGAATGCATTTGCCAATAGAGTTGGGGGTGATAACATGTTAAAATTATTCTTTCATTTAGATTACCAAACCAAGAAACAAGCTAGATGCTAATGAACATCCCTAAACTACTAGTTGGCCATGGATAGGGTAGGGTGTGTATAGGGGAACTAGTCCCTATCACCTCCTACCTACCATTTCGAGGCTCAATTGGATTAGGGTTTAGGTGGAATTCAATTAGGATCTAGTCAAGCCTAGGTTTCTAGGATAGAAACTCTTAGGGTAATTAGGGGTGGAGGGTAGTAATCGAAGGTGGGAATGAGGTTTTAAACCTCACATCACCTACATTCTAGCCTTGAGAAGTCTTCAACCTAATTACACTAAAATCATCTATAATATCTACTTAGATATCTCACCTAGATGTAGGATAGTTGATTAACATGTAGGAAGGTGAATAGCTAACTAGGGATCCACTAATTGGACCTAGGATCAATTCCCAAAAAAAGAGTCATGCATAAGTTATTTTCCTAGAATCTATATGGTCTCAAGCACAAAACACAAAGAAATGTCTGGGAAATGAGATAGAAATAGAACATAATCATTAGTAAACAAAATTACAATGTTTACATATCAATTTCCCCCCACATGGTATCAAAGTAAAATTTTTGACCCCAAACAGACCATCCAAGGGGCCTAACTACTCATAGAATAAGAAAACACAAAAATGGAGAAGAAGGAGGTAGAAGTATACATGGAGATGGGTGCCAATGAAGAAATCCTCCTCTCCTGCAACTGTAAGACCGTGCTCCTTCCTCCTCCAAGATGTAATGGCATGCAATGGTGGTGGAAAGTAGTCAAAACACTAGAAAATAAGGGTTTTGGTTGTGGAAATAGTGAAATGGAGTGGAAATGAGGTGGAATGGATAAGGGGGAAAAAGGGGAAATAAGAGGTGGTAGGAGGTAGATAATCTCGTGCTCCATCCCCCACCCATGTATATATAGGTGGTAGGGAAGCACTCAATCAAGTGGAGTTAAAATGGGTAAAGCAGTGTAGAAATTTGGGTAGATTTTTAAGTAGCATGGTCGTGTTGGGTAGGGCAACCATGGTGGGTAGTGAATAGAACGTACGTGGTGGAGTGGAATGATTGAGGTGAAAATTGGAAAAATGACAGTTTGTTTGGGGGGTTTTGAGTGGCTAGTGGCACGACCATGGTGATCAACTCAGACGTGGTGGCTAGGTGTCAACACAGCTATGTTGTTTCACGCGGCCATGGTGGAAGAGGGAAGAGTTGGCCATTCTTCTTAGAATGCTCATTTTGACGCTTGGAAACATGATTGTACTGGGAAGTACGGTTGTGGTGGGTCCTTCATAGAACGGTCGGGTTGTCCAGCACGACCTTTCTGCTGGCCTTCTTCTTCAATGTTGAATTGTGTTCTATATTGTGATCTTCTTACTTGGTCATCATGGTCGTTTCTTGGCACCACGGTTGTGCTGGTCTCTTCAGTAGCACTTCAAGCTTGATCTTTGGATTTTCTTTGACTCCTTTGTTTCATCTAAGTCTTGGCCACTAGCGGTAGGTTGAGGGGGCCTTTGAATTAACTTTGGGCCTCTCTAAGGGTAAAGAAGTCCTAGTATCATCTTATCTCTCTCATCCATCTAAGCATGGTCCAAGCAGATGAAAAACTTGCAAATAACATCCATAAGTGCATTTGATATAAATATACATATGGAGGGAAATAACATGTAATATAACATGTATATATGTGATTAAAGTGCAATAAGACACAAGATGGAGTCCTAAAATAGGACAACATCACCACCCTAAACCTTAACACATACTTGTCCTCAAGTATGCTCCAACTCAATCTCTCTTCAATTTTTCACAAACAAGAAATGACAAGTAGCATTGCAACAAATGTATATTGACTATATAGATTCAATGATGACTAAGTACATGTATTCCACCTCTCTTCTCTCTTCTTTCAAAAACCAATCATGATTAAAGTGTTGAGCATACAAACTTCACATATAGATCATAGAATACACAATCAATCTATATGGTGATCATATAACTCTGAGTAAACCATTTCATGGTGGTGACAAAAAATGTCCAGGGTTGTAGTTTTACCTTCATGCATTCAATATCATATCTCAATCCACATTAAGTGACCCACGTGGCTGCGAGAAAGGATAAAATGAGCTATGTTTGATGTTTCCTAGATAATTAGGCATGCTAAAAGAAGAAAGGGCTGCGGTAAGGGGTTGCAGTGCTCTTACATAGGAGCAATCATCTTTTATTTATTTAGATGCTATTACATAGGAGCATCTTTTATTTTCTTTTTGCATTTTTTTCTTTTCTTTTTCTTTTCCTTTGGTTTAGATAGGGCACCTAGTGGGGATAATGAAGTGTGGGGATATAGATATGGCCACCCAAACTTTTGGAGGTGGCCAAGGCTGAATATGCACTCTTTGGCATCCTTTCATGCGGCGGAAAGATAAGAAATGATGAAATAAAAGTGAGTCAAAGAGGGGTCACTAGTGTGGGTTTCAACATGATATCTCCTGCATGAAGGTTACTCCAACAATTTCATCAAGTAATGACATACCACATGAATGAGCAATATGAAAATCACATTTTTATCATGAGATTATACAACAGCTAAGTGTTTGCGGCTTGCTTAAATAACAATTCAACCAAGGATGTCATGAGCGTGAGAGAGGTGATTCACATGTAAAAAGTAAAGAACTAAGGCCATTTAGAAATAGATCATGATAATGTATCATGCATAATCAAAGATCAACATTTTGAATCCAATAAGTAGAGATAGGGTTAAAACATGCTTTTAGGCAAGAATTTCTAAACTTGGGCAAAATTGGCCAAATTGACTTCAAACACATCTATGTCTAGATTATGGAATTTAAAGCAAGAAATAAGAAAATACTACCTATAAACATGCAAAAGTTATAAAAATATACATGATCTACAATTCATGGAAATTTTTTGAAATTTACTCAAAAATTGACATGAAGTAAACTCATGATATGCATGTGCAAAGCAAGTAAAATCCCATCTAGATAGCAGGAGCACGAAAACAAAAGTAAATGGTAGGATGAAATTGAAAAAGAGTGAAATGAGGGCATATCGCCCTATGACCTCAAACTTTTTAATAATATTGTCCTCAACATGACACTATAGTCAAGGAGTGATAGGGTAGACGATCATGGCTCCCGTAGTGGTTGCGGTGGTAGTCCTCCCTGTGGTGGAGAATACTACTAGTAGCTTCCTAGTAGTACTCTATCTGTCGAGGTAGGTAGGTCTCTAGGTAACATGATGCGTACAAATATTTTTAGATCTCTAAAATCTATAATCTTTTGACGTTTAAGTGACTTTTAATGCTATGATAAACCCCTTGCCTCATGTTGATGTTTGAAATCCAAAGTCCATTAGTGATGACCTAATGTGATACTCATGGCTTGTTTATCTAGTTTGAGACCCAAATGTGATGTGGCTCTTAATCTCTCCTCTTCCCTATTCAAAATTAGAGATGTTCTATACTTATGATCCCATGGTATGGATGTCCCATATTTCCCATATGTTTGACCCTATTACATAAGTGAACTATTACGATGACTACATTTATGATTGAAATGTTGGCACCTCATGTTGGTTGTTTGATGCCTAGACCCTAGGGGACATCCATCCTACTGTGCATGTGATTTTTATGCCCTATCTTGCTAACATAAACTCATGTCTTTCCCCAAATCATTTCTTGATGGATAATGACCATGGCTTCTCTATTATGAGTCTTATGACCTAGTTATGTACATAAGTGACTTAAATCATGTAATGTCCATATAAGATAGATGGATCATCCAAATGACGTGAAACTTGATCCCCACCTTCATGAAGGACTCTAAACCACTATAATATCATCTCATGTACTAATAAGAAACATGGAACCTAACTTGGCTAAAACCCTAAAGTGAATCTAATTAGGGTTAATGATGAGAATCTAATGCACGTATACAATCGTGTACTTAACCATGTGTTTCTTGTGGCTAGATGGTCAAGGTTAAGTAAGTTAAGAATATTTGAATGAGGTACGAGCTTTAATAATTATATGAATATGGCTTTATTGCTTGAATGTGATACGTATGTATGCTTGTTTACTTTCTCAAATATTACCATGTAGTATTCTAGTATTGTACTCAATGATTGTCTCATATCGTTGTTTTATAACCTGCAAACATAATATAGAAACTCCATTATACAAACCTCATTTACCTACTTGAAGTTTTGGGTTAAGGACGTGAGGATGGGCGTCCTACTTGAGTTATCAAGATTGGGCGAATTGTTGATAAAAGGGTTAGCTAATCTTAAGCACCCTCATAGACTCTTCCAGTGAGAAGTTGTCCTTAAAAGGCCTTACGAATACATGATATTGATGAAATCATGAAATGATGGTATAATTGGAGTGAAAAGACATAAAACATGGGCTCTCATTTTTCCAAATACTTAACTTGTTTATTCCTTGCTCATTTACCTCTGCAAATCTTTTTAATTATGCAAAACTTACGTATATGTATCTTTCAGCCTTGTACTCGACACCTCGTGTGCTTGACCTACCTTGTTCCACATATTTCTATAGGTTTAGAGATGGATAGAAGTTGATGGTCTTGGTGAGCTATGTCAGGTGTATTGTTGTAAGATTCATAGTATACATGAGCAGGCTAGTAAAATTGTACTCTTGAACATGTAATTGAAAGTTGTAATAAACAATGTATCTTAATATATCTTATTGAATGTTGAGATTATGATTGGTGCTTTTATCTTGTTATATGTTCATGTATGCTAAGCATTTCACGCTTCCACATGTTGTCTTTGGTATTAATTTGGTTCATGGGATTGGGATTATGGTTCTGTGACATTAGCCCTCGCATGCATTGGATCTCCAAGACCAAGTTCTAGGAACCGAAAATGTCAACCCCTAATCTTGGTGGCCAAGTAGGGATATTATAGTGGTAAGTGATGCATCAGAAAGTGAGAAAAAAACTAGCTTAGTTTGCACGAACCATGCCAGTTTTGTATGCATATGGATATGTGAAGGAATGAACCAAGGTCGGTTTGGATGAACGGAGCCCATTTTGTGGCATTTGTTTGTTGGACATTTGTCTCCATCGTTTAGTGAAATTGTTGGTTGGAGTAATTAATGGTCACCATCAGTTGGGGCCATCTGTTGACATCATTTATAGGTTTTGTACGTTGTTTTCATTAGTGTCTTGGTGAATTACATGGCTTGGCAAACCGGTGGTGGATTCATAAACCCACCCCAATTTCATTATGTAAGTTGTGAGATGATAAGTGGATACCAAGTTGATGAAGTTTTCCATCAACAAGCATCATCAATGAACATCATCAGTCATGGTTTTTTTGGTTGATGGTGTTCCTATGGATGTTCATTGGTTTTCACCCATCAAAGGAGGTCAATGAAGTTCTAACACAAATTGGGGCCAATTTCACTGAACACGGACTAGTTTCTTGTCATCAACTTGGCAGGATTAAGTCAATGAAGATGGTGGTTTCTTGTTGTGTCTATGGTCGAACCTGACCTAGTTTGGCTGAACTGAGGCTGATTATAATAGGACAAACTAGTTTATCAGTCTAAATCTTTCTAGTATTTGTCCTGTAAATCTAGGAGGTCAACATATCTTCAATTCAGTGCATGTAACTCCCAAAATTGGGTAGTTGAGCAACTACATCTTCAAATATGGGTAAATTACAAAAAGCTAAGTATCTAGAGTTATTTGAGCATATCAAGACCATTATAAGCATGAAATTGTAGTCAATTACTTAGTATCAATGCCAAAATTTGGGTGTTATCAACCACCCCAAGATTATCTTTTCTTGTTCTCAAGAAAGACTCAACTAAAGGGACAAAAGATAAAATCTAAAATTAGGCTTTGCCATAAATGCTATGGTTAGGAAAAACAATTTAACACCCCAAGATTATCTTTTCTTGTTCTCAAGCAAGACTCAACTAAAGGAACAAAAGATAAAATCTAAAATTAGGCTTTGCCATAAATGCTATGGTTAGGAAAAACAATTTAAAATTGTAAGTCTCTCAAAACATATTATTTCAAACAAACCCCCATTGTTCAAGAAAGACATATTAAAGTAAGATCATAGTACACACATGCATGTTTAAGAGAATAGACTACAATACAATTTTATTAGTGAGAGCTTCAACTAAAAAATACTAGTGCTAAGGCACAATCATGTACAGGAATAGGTGGGGGATGAAAATGAGTAATGATTTATCATAGTGTATTTATGTAAACCAACCCAGAATAATGCACCTCTCACTTATTTAGGTTCTATAACATAAGAAAAAGTAAATACTCTAATGACTAAGGAGGGTCTTGATTTCCATTGGGTTGGTCCATATAACGAGTAATGATACTTGTAGATCGAGTTAGTTAGCACAAAGCACTATAACGAACTCCTCATATTGTCCTTAAATCAACCCCGCTACTGGGATGATTTCATAGCTCTCCTAGGGTTTCCTAAAGACTCTCTAATGAGATTTTGGGGTGGCATTACCATCCACAACATACATGTATCTGTGAGCATATTTGTACACCCACTAGACACCACCCTCAACTCTCTTAAAATAGAAAATAAACACCCATTCTTTTATCTACATTTAGGATTTTATTCTCTATATTCTAATGTATGGTCATGGGTGTTCGGTAATTTTTTTTAGTTGTTTGAGCTATTTTGAATTGTTTTTGGAATTGTTGGCAGCCAAGCCTATTTTGCACATTTTTTCTTTTTCTAATAAACTCGGCCTAGTGTGAGAGGGTGCTCATACCATCAAATGAAAACAATCCAACTTGAATAAAAATAATAAATCATCATCGCTCACTTAATACCTCGATGAAATATATACTATGGTTCAGGGAATATAGTATGTGAAAGAAAATCTTAGAATTTGATACTCTATCTCCATACAATCAGTCTCAAACCTTGGGTTAGTCATTCACAACATGAATCAAGGAAACATGTATTTTTAAAGTGAAATTGGGCATATTTTATATTGATCATTGGTGCATGTTTTCTCACCTTCAGACTGCACACCTAAATTAATTAAGTTTGATTATATGATGACCTCAAGGCTTGAACACATTGGGTATCTTTAAAAATGACCTAATATACTCTCTCACATAGACTAACACACTTACCTTCAAGCACACATGGTCATGTTATAGTAGAGGAAGGAAGCAAGTTAGGAATCAAACCCAAGAGAGAAAGGGCACATTAGAGCTAGGTTAGTTTTGGCTAGGTTCCTACAGTAGAGTCTAGTTTTGAAGGGCTTGATTTTGATTTTGAGTTTATTACACTAAGGTTGAACAAGCAAGTAATTAAAGGAGAACAATAATCAAAACCTAAGATAACCCTAGACAATTAGTTCTAATGAGTAAGAAATGACAAGCTAAGCAAGAAAAGGCAAGAAAGGGTTTTAATGCAATTAAGGGACGTGTGGGCTGTTTGGGGAATGCACTTGCCAATTGTGTTGGGGGTGATAACATGTTAAAATTATTCTTTCATTTAGATTACCAAACCAAGCAACAAGCTAGATGCTAATGAACTTCCCTAAACTACTAGTTGGACATGGATAGGGTAGGGTGTGTATAGGGGAACTAGTCCCTATCACCTCCTACCTACCATTTCGAGGCTCAATTGGATTAGGGTTTAGGTGGAATTCAATTAGGATCTAGTAAAGCCTAGGTTTCTAGGATAGAAAATCTTAGGGTAATTAGGGGTGGAGGGTAGTAATCGAAGGTGGGAATGAGGTTTTAAACCTCACATCACCTACATTCTAGCCTTGAGAAGGCTTCAACCTAATTACACTAAAATCATCTATAATATCTACTTAGATATCTCACCTAGATGTAGGATAGTTGATTAACATGTAGGAAGGTGAATAGCTAACTAGGGATCCACTAATTGGACCTAGGATCAATTCCCAAAAAAAGAGTCACGTATAAACAATTTTCCTAGAATCTAGATGGTTTCAAGCACAAAACACAAAGAAATGTCTGGGAAATGAGATAGAAATAGAACATAATCATTAGCAAACAAAATTACAATGTTTACATATCAATTTCGCCCCACATGGTATCAAAGTAAAAATTTAGACCCCAAACAACCCATCCAAGGGGCCTAACTACTCAAAGAATAAGAAAACACAAAAATGGAGAAGAAGGAGGTAAAAGTATACATGGAAATGGGTGTCGATGAAGAAAGCCTCCTCTCCAGCAGCTACAAGGCCATGCTCCTTCCTCCTCTAAGATGTAATGGCATGCAATGGTGGTGGAAAGTGGTCAAAACACTAGAAAATAAGGGTTTTGGTGGTGGAAATGGTGAAATGGAGTGGAAATTGTTGGATCCTAGATGGGTCATTAGATGCTCTAGAGGGGGGTTGAATAGAGATGAAAGTACTTAAACAAAACTCATTAAACCTTCAAATTATATGACAAGATAAGGTTGCTAAATAGGTAATTTGAGTGCAACTAAATCAAGCATAGCAAGGATAAGAGAGATTGAACATGCACCAATTTGACAAGCTATTTAGAGTGGTTCCACACTTCAAACTAGAAGTGTGTCAGTCCACTTGCCTAGAGAGGTAAACCTCTAGGACTTCAAACAATTGCACTCTTATATTCATTAATAAGACATACAATACATGACCAACAAAGGACTTACCTATCCAATACAAAGAGTATTCAACCTTACCAAGGACTTACCCACTTTGCAAGAGTCTTCGGCCTTCTCCAAGAACTTACCCACTCTTGCACAAGTCTTCGGCCTTGCAGGAATTACCCACTCTTCTTGGATCTTCCGCCTTTGACTTCACCTTCACTCGGAGAAGCTTTCCACCAAGGTCTTACCCACTTGAGCTTGAGTCTTCTTCCTTCTCCAAGGACTTACCCACTCTAGCTCCAAGTCTTCAGCCTTGATCTTCACCAAGGGACTCCTTCCCTTGTTCTTCTTCACCTCTCTTGGACAAGAGAGAGAACCTTCATCTTCAAGATAGGAAATGAGAGATGGGGAGGTGGTGGAAGTGAGAGCCTCACAAGATATACAAATGGGACTAGCTCTCTTACAGATTTCCTACTCACTCTAATGGATGTAGCAAGTGATTAAGCTTAGAGAGAGAGAGAGGAGGCTGTAGGAAGCACTCAACTATAAAATAGGAACCTCACAAAGAGTTTGCAATGAATGCTCAACCTTGGAATGAAGCCCAAGGGGTCCTATTTATAGCTGGGGATGCCTCTTAGCCTTTGGGAACACTTGTGAACAAAAACTAGCCATTTTGTGGCTTGCAACGGATATATTTTCACTTGTTGCAACTCCACAACGGCTAGAAACACTATTCTGCACTTTTCCGTACAGTGCATTCGGTCGAGTTTCTATAAGTGTAAGTCGACCGATCAAGTAGTAGGCAGCCTGATATTGAAATGATCGGTCGAGTTTGTTCTGAGGAAACTCAACCGACCATTCCAACTAGAACTGGCCTACTACCCAATCAGTCGAGTTCTGTGAGTGCACAACTCGACCGATGCAATCTTCAGAAAATCGATCAAGGGTTGATCGGTCGAGTTTCAGGGGGTGAAAATGGACCGACCAAGTGCCTGTAATTGATTTTTGAAGTTGCATTAAAAGTGTTCTAATAATCGCTCTAAGTGATCCTGGTATTTTTCTAAGCTTAATTACAAGTCATACAATCATTAAAAGTGATTTACAACATGATTCTAATGGATATACATCATATTACAAAAGCGTCCACTTGTATGACTTTGACTTGTATTTTCTCCAATTTGAGATGCGCAAGTTAGGGCAATTGGAGTGTGTCTATACCTAATCTGAAATTACTCAAGTAGAAGCATTAGACACAAATATGTGGAATGGTTAGTCATCATCAAAACACGGGCTTAGTCAATTTAGACGTGAGTCAACATTGACCTAATTGACCTTGAGTCAACATTCTCCCCCTTTTTGAAGATGACAAACCATTCCATAAATGTATTGAAAGCATTTAAGTAAATTCATACCTTTGGAGAAACCTAGGGGTTTCAATAGAATGGAGTTCATATGCTCCCCCTCAATTGATGCGTGTGGAGTTTTCATACTCCCCCTCAATTGATGCTATTTCTCCTGCATGGTTAGCTTTCATAACATTTATAGAAACTATGTCTTCTACTCATATATGTCTACACATATATGTCTCCTCCCCTTTACCTTCTCCCCTTTACATGGACATTCTTCTCCTCTTCATGTAAGACATGCCTTCTTCCTCTTTTTAAAAGAAGACATTACCTTTCTCCCCCTTTGTCATTTAAAAAAGGTGGGGGTTATGAAGAAAAAAGAAACATCACTTGTTAAAGAGAAAGGAGATAACACAAACTATATATGAGGAGAGTAGAAGAGCACGGATAGGGGCTGGTCCAAGCATAGAAAGAAAAGCAAGTTAAAACATATACTTGAACAACCCAAAATGCAAGATAAAGTGCTACAGAAAAACAATAAATCACAATTTTGACCCTCAAGATGATGGAATTTGACAAAAAAACCATCGGAGCTCATGGCAAAGCGATGAGTCTTGCTCAGAAGGGTGTTTCTGCATAAAAACACTACAATTGCAGCAAAAACTGAAACTGGAGCAAAATCTGCATAAAATCCAAAACTACTCCAATTTCTACATATCATGTAGATCTATGAACCCTGCATCACAATGTTATGCAAGCAACTCAAGATAGTAGATATGCAATTCAAGGAACAATCTTGAACATGTAAAAGACAAGATACAAGCATAGCATATAGATGAGTAAAGATACCGATTATTGACAGGGTTAGAACTACATGTATGTGAACTACTAGTAGATGATATCACAAGTTAGGACTACTAGTAGGATCTAGATCATAGCAAGAGATACCAAAAAATACACAACATAAAGCAAGCTATGACTAGATGTAGAGATATATCCAAACAAAGAGATATGCAATTTTAGAAGCATGAAAGGATATAACTCACTATATATGCATCCTTACCATAAGATGATTACCCCTAAGAACCTCAAGGTTGTATCAAAACAAGATATACACATATATAGATGTAGCAAGTTAGAGTACAACGGAAGCAATTTAAGACACAACCAAGAGATCCAAAGAGATCATCATCAAAACCTACAAAACAACTCAAAGCAAGTAATTGCAAGATATAGATATACCAATTTAGAGCAATTAGAGAGATAGAGTTGTAAGCAAGATAGGCAATTTAGATCATGGCAATATGCATATATAAAGGTACCAAATGAGAGTACCAAAGAATAAAGCTATTGGTTGAGAAAATCTAGTTGAGAGGGAAATTCTCACTCAATAAGCCAAATGTATATTCTGTGCACAGTGTTATCGGTCGAGTTCTGTGCATTGGAAACTCGACCGATGACAACTGCTGGCAACACCCATTGGTGCATATCGGTTGAGTTTCACTAGAGCAAACTCGACCGACAGAGCAGCTGTCAAAAAGCACATATATTTCATAAAAACATATTTAAAGGCATGCTAAATATACAAACCATATCCAAACATGTCTAAGCAAGTTAGAAATGGTTATAAGCAATAAAACTTTTACCTTTGTGCTTACCATTGCCTTTTCCAATTGTTGTCACCCTCTACACATCTCACCTTTCTTCTTTCATGTGTATTGAGAAGTCAATTTGCAATTCAATAGCTCAAGTCAATCCATTTGCAAGTTCCTACAAGAAGAAAAGTGAAATGGTCCCCAATCATGTTTTTGGGTCCGGAGGAGTTAGCTTAGCAACCCAAATCCTATTTCTCTTGGGTGCTTTCCTAAAAGGACAACAAGTAGAATAATGACCTAATTCATTGCAATAGTTGCATGTGTCCATAGTCTTGGAACTAGAGGATTCTCCATGGAATATTGGAGGTCCTTTATCTTTGTTGTTCCCTTGACTACTATCATACCCTAAACCATGTCTACCAATTTGTTTAGTAGTATGGTGTAGGATATCATTAAGATTATTTTTACCAACTAAGAATCTTTGCAAAGAAGATCTCAAACTATCATTATCATGCATAAGAGAGGTAATAGTAGAAGACAAATTATTGATATTATCTCTAGCATGCAAAAGATCATTTTCTAAGCAAAGAGTTTTAGTTAAATAAGAATCTCTATCAATATGAAGAGCAGCAACATCATTCTCTCTACTAGTAGAACTAGAACAAGATACATGCCCATTGATTTTAGCAAGAAAGGAGGCATTTTCTATTTCTAATTCATGCAAAACAAAATCTATTTCCTTGTTTTCAGATTTAAGAACATCAATGTCATGCATGAGAGAATCAACAATTAAAGTATGCTCTTCATTAGAATTAGGCACAAGAGGTTGAGCTTCTAGAAATTTAATCTTATCAAGTAAACTAGCATTTTCAAGTTTAAGAGAGTCTACTTGGCTAAGACAATCATTTTTATCAATAAGCAAGCAAGAATTAGCATATTCAAGATCATCTAGTTCTATATGCAAATTATCAACAATTTTAGCAAGCTTTTTCTTTTTCTTTTTAGAAGACTTATAAGAGGCACAAATGTCATGAATAATAGCAATTAAAGATTCTTTATCTAAAGAGTCTAGATTTACCTCACTTGAGTCTTCACTTGTTGATGCTATAAGGGGAAAATGGCATTCCCCTTCATCACTAAAGCTTGAGCTTGATCCTTCACATGAATCTTCACTTGAGCTTGAGTTGGAGGAGCCACTTGAGCTTGATTGCCATTTCTTCTTGTGAATATGGGTCTTTTTGCCTTGTGGGCAATCTTCCTTGTAGTGACCCTTCTTTCCACATGTGAAGCACCGGATAGAGGAGGACTTGCCTTTGTAGAGTCTACCCTTGGAGTACATGGCATCTTCTTCAACTTGAGAGAATGGAGAGGCTTGACCAACAATAGCCTTGATTTGAGCTTTGATTTCAGCCTTCTTCATTCTCTTGAGTTCTTTCTCCTCTTGTCTTTCTAATTCCTCCCTCTTGTCAAGCGTGGCTTCATGTGCTTGTAGATTTCCAATGAGCTCTTCAATAGGAATATCCCTAAGCGACCTTGCTTCTTCAATGGAAGTCACCTTGGATTCCCATCTCTTGGGGAGAGTTCTAAGAATCTTTGAGTTGATCTCTCCACTAGACATAGGATGTCCTAGAATAGCAAGACCATTCAAGATGGTGTTGAGCCTTGAGTACATGTTGGCTATGCTCTCTTCCTTTCCCATCTTGAAGTTCTCAAGCAACCCTTTGAGCATGTACACTTTGCTTTCCTTCACTTGATCTGTCCCTTCATAAGTGATGCAAAGCTTTCTCCATACCTCATAGGCCATCTCACAAGAAGAAATCCGGTTGAACTCGGTGGGGGTCATGGAGGCATAAAGTATATGCATGGCTCTAGCGTTCAAGGTTGCTTTCATCAAGGTGGCTTCATCCCATTCTTCAATGTTTGTCTTTGGTAGAATGTATGGGTTGTTCACCATTTGCCACATCTCGAGGCTTGATCCTTGGATGAAGAATTGAAGTCTTCTTCTCCAATATAGGAAGTTGCTCCCATCAAAGATTGGAAGGCTGCTCGAGAGTCTCCCTCCTAGGTAGTCACCCATCTTCTCCTACTTGTTGAAGTATGCTTGGAGAAGACCCGTTCTGATACCACTTGTTGGATCCTAGATGGGTGATTAGATGCTCTAGAGGGGGGGTGAATAGAGCTGAAAGCACTTAAACAAAACTCATTAAACCTTCAAATTATATGACAAGATAAGGTTGCTAAATAGGTAAATTGAGTGCAACTAAATCAAGCATAGCAAGGATAAGAGAGATTGAACATGCACCAATATGACAAGCTATTTAGAGTGGTTCCACACTTCAAACTAGAAGTGTGTCAGTCCACTTTCCTAGAGAGGTCAACCTCTAGGACTTCAAACAATTGCACTCTTATATTCATTAATAAGACATACAATACATGACCAACAAAGGACTTACCTATCCAATACAAAGAGTCTTCAACCTTACCAAGGACTTACCCACTTTGCAAGAGTCTTCGGACTTCTCCAAGGACTTACCCACTCTTGCGCAAGTCTTCGGCCTTGCAGGAATTACCCACTCTTCTTGGATCTTCCGCCTTTGACTTCACCTTCACTCGGAGAAGCTTTCCACCAAGGTCTTACCCACTTGAGCTTGAGTCTTCTGCCTTCTCCAAGGACATACCCACTCTAGCTCCAAGTCTTCAGCCTTGATCTTCACCAAGGGACTCCTTCCCTTGTTCTTCTTCACCTCTCTTGGACAAGAGAGAGAACCTTCATCTTCAAGATAGGAAATGAGATATGGGGAGGTGGTGGAAGTGAGAGCCTCACAAGATATACAAATGGGACTAGCTCGCTTACAGATTTCCTACTCACTCTAATGGATGTAGCAAGTGATTAAGCTTAGAGAGAGAGAGGAGGTTGTAGGAAGCACTCAACTATAAAATAGGAACCTCACAAAGAGTTTGCAATGAATGCTCAACCTTGGAATGAAGCCCAAGGGGTCCTATTTATAGCTGGGGATGCCTCTTAGCCTTTGGGAACACTTGTGAACAAAAAATAGCCATTTTGTGGCTTGCAACGGATATATTTTCACTTGTTGCAACTCCACAACGGCTAGAAACACTTTTCTGCACTTTTCCGTACAGTGCATTCGGTCGAGTTTCTATAAGTGTAACTCGACCGATCAAGTAGCAGGCAGCCTGATATTGAAATGATCGGTCGAGTTTGTTCTGAGGAAACTCGACCGACCATTCCAACTGGAACTGGCCTACTACCCAATTGGTCGAGTTCTGTGAGTGCACAACTCGACCGATGCAATCTTTAGAAAATCGATCAAGGGTTGATCGGTCGAGTTTCAGGGGGTGAAACTGGACCGACCAAGTGCCTGTAATTGATTTTTGAAGTTGCATTAAAAGTGTTCTAATAATCGTTCTAAGTGATCCTGGTATTTTTCTAAGCTTAATTACAAGTCATACAATCATTACAAGTGATTTACAACATGATTCTAATGGATATACATCATATTACAAAAGCGTCCACTTGTATGACTTTGACTTGTATTTTCTCCAATTTGAGATGCGCAAGTTAGGGCAATTGGAGTGTGTCTATACCTAATCTGAAATTACTCAAGTAGAAGCATTAGACACAAATATGTGGAATGGTTAGTCATCATCAAAACACGGGTTTAGTCAATTTAGACGTGAGTCAACATTGACCTAATTGACCTTGAGTCAACAGAAATGAGGTCGAATTGATAAGGGGGGAAAGGGGAGATAAGAGGTGGTATGAGGTAGATAATCTCGAGCTCCATCCGCCACCCATTTATATAGGTGGTAGGGAAGCACTCAATCAAGTGGAGTTAAAATGGGTAATGCAGTGTAGAAAATTGGGTAGAATTTCAAGTAGCATGGTCGTGTTGGGCAACGCGACCATGGTGGGTAGTGAATAGAATGTACGTGGTGGATTGGAATGATTGAGGTGAAAATTGGGAAAATGACAGGTTGTTTGGGGTGTTTTGAATGGCATGTGGCATGACCGTGGTGATCACCTTGTACGTGGTGGCTTGGTGTCAACACGGATGTGTTGTTTCACACGACCATGGTGGAAGACGGAAGAGTTGGCTATAATGCTTAGAATGCTCATTTTGACGCTTGGAAACATGATTGTACTGGGAAGTATGGCTATGGTGGGTCTTTCATAGCATGGTCATTTTGTCTAGCATGACCTTTCTACTGGCCTTCTTCTTCAATGTTGAATTGGGCTCTATACTGTGATTTTCTTACTTGGCCATCATGGTCGTTTCTTGGAACCACAGTTGTGTTGGTCTCTTCAGTAGCACTTCAAGCTTGATCTTTGGATTTTCTTCGACTCCTTTGCTTCATCTAATTCTTGGCCACTAGCGGTAGGTTGAGGGGGCCTTTGAATTAACTTTGGGCCTCTCTAAGGGCAAATAAATCCTAGTATCATCTTATCTCTCTCTCATCCATCTAAGCATGGTCCAAGTAGATGAAAAACTTGAAAATAACATCCATAAGTGCATTTGATATAAATATACATATGAAGGGAAATAACATGTAATCTAATAGGTATAAATGTGATTAAAGTGCATTAAGACACAAGATGGAGTCCTAAAATAGGACAACATCACCAACCCAAACCTTAAAATATGCTTGTCCTCAAGTATGCTCCAACTCATTCTCTCTTCAATTTTTCACAAACAAGAAATGACAAGTAGCATTGCAACAGATGTATATTGACTATATAGGTTCAATGATGACTAAGTACATGTATTCCACCTCTCTTCTCTCCTCTTTCAAAAACCAATCATGATTAAAGTGTTGAGCATACAAACTTCACATATAGAGCATAGAATGTACAATCAATCTATATGGTGATCATATAACTCTGAGTAAACCATTTCATGGTGGTGATAGAAAAATGTCTAGGGTTGTTGTTTTACCTTCATGCATTCAATATCATATCTCAATCCACATTAATGACCCACGTGTCTGCAAAAAAGGATAAAATGAGATATGTTGGATGTTTCCTAGATAATTGGGCATGCTAATAGAAGAAAGGGTTGCGGTAAGGGGTTGCAGTGCTATTACACAAGAGCACTCATCTTTTATTAATTTAGATGCTATTACATAGGAGCATCTTTTATTTTCTTTTTGCAATTTTTTTCTTTTCTTTTTGTTTTCCCTTGGTGTAGATAGGGCACCTGGTGGTGATAATGAAGTGTGGGGATATAGATATGGCCACCCAAACTTTTGGAGGTGGCCAAGGCTGAACATGCACTCTTTGGAATCCTTTCATGAGGAAGAAAGATAAGAAATGATGAAATAAAAGTGAGTCAAAGAAGGGTCACCAGTGTGGGTTTCAACATGATATCTCCTACATGTAGGTTACTCCAACAATTTCATCAAGTAATGACATACCACATGAATGAGCAATATGAAAATCACATTTTTATCATGAGATTATACAAAAGCTAAATGTTTTTGGCTTGCTTAAATAACAATTCAACCAAGGATGTCATAAGCGTGAGATATGTGATTCACATGTAAAAAGTAAAGAATTAAGGCCATTTAGAAATAGATCATGATAATGTATCATGCATAATCAAAGATCAACATTTTGAATCCAATAAGTAGAGATTTGGTCAAAACATGCTTTTAGGCAAGAATTTCTAAACTTGGGCAAAATTGGCCAAATTGACTTCAAACAAATCTATGTCTAGATTATGGAATTTAAAGCATGAAATGAGAAAATACTAGCTATAAACATGCAAAAGTTATAAAAATCTACATGAAATACAATTCATGGTAATTTTTTGAAATTTACTCAAAAATTGACATGAAGTAAACTACATGATATGCATGTATGCAGAGCAAGTAAAATCTCATCTAGATAGCAAGAGCACGAAAACAAAAGTAAATGGTAGGATGAAATTTAAAAAGAGTGAAATGAGGGCATATCACCCTATGACCTCAAACCTTTTAATAATATTGTCCTCAACATGACACTAAAGTCAAGGAGTGATAGGGTAGACGATCATGGCTCTCGCAGTGGTTGCGGTGGTAGTTCTCCATGTGGTGGAGAATACTACTAGTAGCTTCCCAGTAGTCTATCTGTGGAGGCAGGTAGGTCTCCTGGTAACATGAACGGTGCACCCCACCAATCTCCCCCCACTAGGGGTTCCTATGAATCTGGGCATGCTGAAAGTGATACATATGGTTGATTTAATGGTTCATCAGTTGATGATCCAACCATTATGCATCATTTTCTCTCTAAAAACCCGCATGTTCCCTTAGGATGCGATCTCGAAGTCATATGAATACCCTCCACCTACGCATGTATCATTGATATGACGTAGATGTTTACCATGGGCTGTTGTGGCTCTATCTTCTATGTCTCTTGTGTTCACACCCTATGGGACTCTCTCTCCTCCACTACTCTCCTCTACTTCCCGTGACTCCCCAAGTACCTCATGTAACACTACAGTCTCTTATTGTCATGTATCGTTGGGATGTTTCTCCTCCCATCTCCTTAGTGTATCCAAGGACTCTAGAGTCAGACCATACTCACCTAGGAGAGGTTCAATATGGTAGGGTAGCTCTAGTCTAATGCTTGCATATGGGGGGTTTACTTGATATATGATATTTTGATTTGTTGCTAAAATCATCAATAAACGGATAAGATACTGCATGTCTACAAGCTTTCCCCCACCTGCCTTAGTGTTTACAAAGACATCACGACCTAGGGAAATTGCAATGTAAGTCACAACCCCCCCATAATAAAAGGATCCTTACTCTTAGAGCAGACTGACCTCAAATGATCAATAAGTAATGGTCTGAAGTTCATGTGCATTCCCTTAATCATCCATCCCAAAACAAAAAGGCCCTTCTTTGTGCAACTTCCTTGGTTTTCAAACCTGGAAAAATATTTTGTTTGCTAGAACTTTCTAAACATAGAGCATTGAATGGATTATGGATCAAACTCATATTTGACTTCCCCAAATTGGTATGTCTGGTGAATTTCTTCCAAATTGTTCTATAGCTAGAACTTGAATCCTTATCTATAATTCCTAAATCTAGGAGGGCTTCAATTTTTTCTCTAGGAGCAAAAAGTTGTTTCAGTTTGGGTGAGGTAAGGAGATGAGTTTCATTTCCAATTATAACATGAATGACATCTTCTCCTTCAAAAGAGGTCTTCTCTAGAGTGGCTAAGAACTGGCACTTCCTCTTAATGTATGTCTATTTCACTCTTGTCATAACCTTGAATAAACCAAATGCTTCCTTGAAAAACTGATAATAGGAAAAGAAACCTAAGGCCTCCATTGTCTCCTGACATGTGTAGCAGGTGGCAGTCAACCTACGCATTAGGCACTCTAAGTGCCTTGGATCCTTCACATGACTACTTCTCTCTTTGGTGTTTCCTCATTCTGCTCGTTGGATACATACTCATATGGTACATCATGCATATCCTCATTCTTATCATCTAGAAGTAGTCACATCTGGCTTGTGGATGTGGTTGTGGATCAGCCGAGGAAGTCGGGCCATTAAAGAAGGATGAGTCGATGAAAATGGTTGTGTTTCCCTTGAACAAACTGATTGCCAGGATGACATAGGTGGTGCTGGTAGTGCCTTTGATGATTATGGTGTTGCACGTCATGGTTGAGTGAAGATCTCTTCCACAATGGGATCTATCAATGCATCCAGCTCAACCTCTGATAAATGAGATGCTTCATCATGAGAACCGAAAGAGGATGGTGGTGGTGGAGGAGAGAGGGATGATGTTGGTGCTAAAGATTAGCTGTATTTGGGCTGAATCTAGTAGGAGAGAATGTCCTTGGTTCTTGATATCTTTCTTGGTGATTTTCTCCATTTTGGGTAGATTTGGGTGGGAAAATGTGAAGAAATATTGGTTTTTGCAGTTCCGTGTATGTGGGGAAGAATGGAGAGAAATGAGAGGATTTGTGGTGCATGTGGGGACGAAATGGTATATGGAGGTGGGAAAAATGTTGGGGAATGATTTGGGGTGGTAGGGTGAAGAAATCAGAGCTTGGAGCTACAAGAAGTCTTAACACGGCCGCCTGGACATATCACGAGTGTATTGTTCATGGAGAATAAATGAAAGTTGTGAACTAAATTTTCTGGAATGTGCATTTAAGTGGTTGTACCCAGAGCAATAGGGTTGCATTATGTCACATGGCCTTGTTGGTTAGTCGGCTACATGGCTGTGTTGGGCCACATGGCATGTTTTGTCTGATTCTCACAAGGTCATGCTGCTTTGCGTGATTGTTATGTGTCTACTTTTTCTTTCTCAAATTTCTTTGACTCTCATGTTGATTTGAGTGTGGTACCATGGCCATTCCATGGTACCACAGCTGTGATGAGTACTGTAGCAGGTCATTTCACATTGAATCTCATTAAAACATCAATTCCTTGAACTAAATGATTTTTTTTATCAAACCTCTTCCCCACTACAGTTGATGTTTTTTCATTTCATCACTCTTTTCACCTACACATCTAAAAACTAGACAAAAACTATTAACTACAAGTGTGTGTGTGTGTGTTTTCTTCTGAAAGTGTAAAAATAACCAAAATAATATCAACAATGAGAGGTAGGGTGGAAAATTACGCAAACCTAGGTGGGTTGCCTCCCTCTAGCACTAAGTTTCATGTCTTTAGTCGGGTCTTATAGATTCCTCAATCACTCAACCATTTGGCATCATCATGTGACCACTCTTTCAATAGATACATCCCTCATTTGCATTCAACATGTGTCCCTTGTCCCATTGACCACAAAAGCTATTATGAGGTCTTCCATCCAGATCTCCTTCTTTCAAATTATCGTCTGAATTTATCAAGTGACCATGCTTAACATCCTCATCTCGGTCTCGCTGGTTTGGGGTCTTGAACATATTGATCTATATCTTCATGTCCATGAAAGAGACTGTTATCGTGTTGTTATACACATGTATCTCGTCATCATCTGTAGATAAGAATGGCCTTCCCAAGAAGATTAAAATCATCCTATCCTTCGATTTCATGTCAAGAACAATGAAATCCATAGGGAACACTACATCCTTTTCTTTATCTATCATCACCAAAACATCATCCACTCTAACTCTAGGCACTTTGATGGAGCAATCTACCAGTTGGAGAGTGCAATGAGAAAGTTTCAACTTGCCTATAGCTCCACATAGATACTGTATGGCATCAAATTCACACTAGATCCCAAATCAAGTTTCTCTATGTGATGTCCCCCTATGTGGTTAGGTATGCGTGGGGATCTTAGGTCTTTCCTCTTCATGGGAAGTTATAGAGATCACATGTTCAGTCAACTTTATTTTCCTAGGCATTCTCCTTGTGGACTTTACACAGTGCACAGGTCCTTGAGAAACTTGGCATAAGATGGGATATTCTTGATAGAATCCAACAATGGAATGTTTTCACTTGGCAAAACACCTCTAGAATGTCAACATTGTGTTTTTGCCTCCTTTTTACTTCCTGGGGTCCTCCAATGCTTAGGGAAATGGTGGCTCACTTGTTTTTGCAACATGTCCTTCTTGTGGTAGGACATGAGGTGGAACACTAGGGATGGTAGAACTTGCAAATGGAGTGTTAGGTGGAGCACTCGGTATCACATACTCAACATGAGGTGTTACAATATCATCTTCAGCAACCTTAGTCATAGTACTACCACTTGGTTTCATTTGCCTTATTTCATCAACATTTCTTTGACTTGTGGGCTTCTAAAGAGATCTTCCACTCCTTAGAGCTGCCACAGCACTACCTTGATCATGGTGGAGAGTTGGAGTTGGTTGTGACTATGGAGCAAGTAGAATGGCACTTGGTATTAGAATCAAGGTGGAGGGTCAAATTAAGGGTAGTAAGTGAAATGGTGGGATGGTTGTGGTGATGGAGGTGGTGGATGTGTATAAGGCTTAGTATGGCCTTTAATGTGATATATGGGTTGCATTTGCATTGAAGGTGGACTATTGAAAACTTGTAAGGCACCCATTGATCCAAGAGATTCATTGAAATTCATAATGGGTTTGTAGGATAGCTTTGTTTCCACTTGAAGAGCAAGAATTGAAGAGAGTTGCTCTACTTTTTGCTCAGGATTTGTCACATTCTTTTGCACATCATCAAAGTTTTTCAACCTAGAGATAACTTCCTCCTCAAGCCTTGAGCTATATGTTGGACTTTTTTGTTCTGGGTAACTATAAGAATGAGGTGTTTTCACTTCTTCGCCAAAGGACTCAACAAAATTAACCAAGTGACAAGGAACACTTCCCGGTTGATTCTTCATAAAGCTCCCATTTGTCCAAGAACCTTCATCATTTATGGGCTTGAATCACTATGAGTTGAATATGTCACACCAAAGGGGCAGTCACCATCATTCATCATGCTAAAAGCTCATATTCTTAAACTTGCTGCAAAATGATCAAACAAGGGCCATGTCTCCTCATGTGTCTTAGCCATAAAACTCCTCCACAAGAAAAATCCATTATATCTTGACCCATTGAAGATAGACTGGACTAAAAGGATTGAACTAACTACCACAAAGGAATCTCATGGCATGGGCACTCTCTCAACATCTTCTAATTGAAACTTCTCCTCACCACTTGATTGAAACTCACTATGGCATCAAGGAACTCTCTCAGCATCTCTCCCAAGCATCATATAACCACTCATTAATAACTTGATTGAAACTCACTATGACATGACACATTTTTGTAACCTTACAATGGAGTAGAATTTCCTTAAGAAGGCAACTTTCATCTCTTCCCAACTCATGATGTCTCTTCTCGAATTAAACCAATATCTGGCTTTGTCTTTGAGGGAGAATGAGAACAAGGTCAACCTAATTGAATCAGTGTCTTGAAGGTAGATCATACTTTAAGAAAGGAGTCCAAGTGCTTGTAGGGGTTCTCACTCTCCAAGCCTTAAAAGGTGGATAGGAGCCCAAGAAGAATAGGAGGTAAGGAGAATTTCTCCCATGGCATTTGATCAAATCTATTAGTAATTGATGATTTTGTAGTTGCTAGGCATGGAGTATTCATGAAGTGGCTTATGAAGTGCATTTTGGCCTTCCATCTTGTCTCCCATGGGTTACTTGTCGCATGAACAAGGCACAACTACCAAACAAAAGAGGACAAGTTAGAAAACCAATATGCACAAATAATACAAAGAATAAAGGAAAAAAACATAGCAATGATGAGGGAAATAGGAAAAGGTCAAATAACTAACTAGCTAGACCGAGCGCCTTTCTCCTCGAAAACGGCGCCAAAAATCTTGGCGTGTTTTCCTCACCTTGAGATTACACACCTAAATAAATTGAGTTTGATTAGATTCTCACCTCAAGGCTTGAACACGCTAGGTATCTTTCAAAATTTATAGACTAACACACTTACCCACAAGCACATAGGGTCATGTTATAGTATAGGAGGGCAGCAAGTTAGGGGTTGAACCCAAGAGAGAAAGGGGGGCATTAGAGATAGGCTAATTTTGGGTAGCTTCCTATAGTAGAGCCTAGGATTGAAGGGTTTGATGTTGACTCTGAGTTTATTTCACTAAAGTTGAACAAGCAAGAAATTAAAGAAGAACAAGAATCAAAACCTAAGCTAACCCTAGACAATTAGTTCTAATGAGCAAGAAATGACAAGCTTAGTAAGAAAAAGCAAGAAAGGGTTTTAATGCAATTATGAGAAGTGTGGGATGTTTGGGGGGGATGCACTTGTCGATTGGGTTGGGGTGATAACATGTAAACATTATTCTTTCATTTAGATTAGAAAACCAAAAAACAAGCCAGACGCTAATGAATTTCTTTAAACTACTAATTGGCCATAGATAGGGTAGGGTGTGTATAAGGGAACTAGTCACTATCACCTCCTACCTACCCTTACAATGCTCAGTTGGATTAGGGTTTAGGTGAAATTCAATTATGATCTAGTCAAACCTAGGTTTCTAGGATAGAAATTCTTAGGGTAATTAGGGGTCGAGGGTAGGTGTAAATGAGGTTTTATACCTCATACCTACATTCTAGACTTGAGAAGGCTCCAAGATAATTACACGAAAAACTTCTCTACTAGCTACTTAGATCTCTCGCCTAGGTGTAGGATAATTGAGTAACATGTAGGAAGGTGAATAGCTAACTAGGGATACACTAATTGGACCTAGGAGTAATTCCTACAAAAGAGCTACATATGAGCACTTTTCCTAGAATCTAGGTGATTTCAAGCACAAACCACAAAGAAATTTATGGGAAATGAGAAAGAAATAGAACATAATCATTATCAAATTGAATTGTAATGTTTAAATAAAAATTTCCCCCAATATGGTATCAATGTAACACTTTTGACCCCAAACAACCCTCGTTAGGGGCCTAACTACTCATAGAACAAGAAAATACAAAAATAGAGAAGGAGGTAGAAGTAGACATGGAGCTTAGTGTAGATGAAGAAATCCTCTTCTCTAGTAGTTGCAAAGCCATGCTCCTTCCTCCTCCAAGATGGAATGGCATGGAATGGTTGATCGGCTCCAAAGGAGGGCCAGACTTATAAACCAAAACCTTCAAGGACCCCCACAACTTTATTATGGCGTCAAAGTAGATACACAGGGTCGAATAAGGGGATGTGGGGATGATTAGGACGCTTAAGATCTTGCTCTTAAGTCAGATAAGCCAATCTAATAGTCGATAAAAGTATGGAGCTAGAACTAGTCTAGAAGATTGTCACAAAGTAGAGTAAAATAAAACAAAGAAAAGAAAACAAAATAGAGTATGTCGGATTCTACTAATCAAAGAGAAGGAGTTCTGGGCTATGTAACCACAAGTTGGACAGTCTTTGCAACCATTCTCAGGTGTAAGCAACCCTCGAACACCCAAACAAGCAACCTACATCCAAACATAGTATGTACTATGGTATTTTTTCCTGTGGGGTCATCCCACTCGCTTTCGTGTAGCATGACTAAAACCCATCAGTGATATGAAACCTCTCTCGAGATAAAAACTCAACACCCTAGAATATTCTAGATACCCTCTCAGGTCTAGAATATTTTGAGATGTTAGGAACAAGTGTAATTTAGGCAGAACCAGGTAGTGGGCCCGACTGTGTTGGGATGGACCTGGTCATACCCAGGTCTATGGTTCTGCACAGATCACCTTGAACCATCCTCCTTTCAGATTTAGATCCAAACTATCTTCTCTTGTCTATTTCTACAACAAATCTCTCGATATAGGTAGAAATAGAAGTTCAAGCAAGAAAGAGATCAACCAAACTAGCAATCATAACCAGAAAGAGAATATAGAATAGAAACGTACTAGATCTGGATTAAAACTACTTGCTTAAGGTAAAAGTACATAAACATGCCCAAAACAGGCTACATAGCCAAGAAGGAGCTCAACTAGCCATGGACAAGCATAGTTGGCACCGAACAAAGATGGAAGAACGTCATTTGTACAAAAACAAAGGAGAATAGTAGAAGAAAGGAGAAGAACAAGAGATTTATCCCGTAGAGGAGAGGTGGCTCTCGCTCCTTAGCCTCTGTATAGGCCAAATCTCATATTTGGGTCACCCTCCTTAGTTTTCTTGACTCCTTGGCCTCCTTTCTCTTTGATTCTTCCCCAAACAGTAGCTTAGTGGGTGTATGGAGGTGGAAGATGGCTGGGAATGGTAGGATATGGGTGAATGGTGGTGGCAAATGGTGGTAGATGGAAGCAAACTGGAGGAACGGATGTAGGATGAGAACTTCAACCTTTTCAGACCTTGGAAATCTCCCACGAGGTTTCGGGAACCAAGAATGTGTAGGCACAAATCTACAAATCTTAGAACCCCTCTCCAAGTTGTGAGGGGTTAATATTTATAGACAAAGGAGGAAGATGGTTGTGGCACTTGCCTCGGTCACGACCCTAGTCTCAACCTGACCATGCCAGGCTGGGCACAGTCGTGTCGGGTTTGCAGTCAAGGTAGATGCCTTGGTCGAGACATACCCTGTGGTTGAGGTGGTTGTGTCGTGGTCGCGTTGGTGTACCACGGTCGTGGCCTTGGCCTCAGCCCGATCGTATTGATTTGGGCCTGATCGTGCTGAGTGTCAATCGACACAACATCTTGGCTGCGGCCGTGGCATTATTCTCGGTCACGGTTGCGTCATCATAATGTGATGCTTAGTGCATTGTGGTTGCGACGGATGGAATCTAGCTACTACAAAAACCATGTGTTGGGGAGAAATCTTAGAGAATAGATGTCTTCTCATGTTCAGTGCCTACAAGTCTCAAAATTGGCTAGTTGAGCAACTTTATCTATGAAAAAATATAAATTACTAAAAGATAAGGATCTAGGATTATTTTGGGAATATTAAGGCTATAATGACACAAAATCATGAATAAATGCTTAGCATAGATGCCTGAATTTGGGTGTTATCAACCACCCCAAGCTTAAACATTTGCTTGTCCTCAAGCAAGACTGTGCTCAAAGAAAAAAAGATAACATCCAAATTAAGCATGGCAATAAATGATTTAGGTGCGATCATACCAGCACTAATGCACCGGATCCCATCAGAACTCCGCAGTTAATCGTGCTTGGGTGAGAGTAGTACTAGGATGGGTGACCTCCTGGGAAGTCCTCGTGTTGCACCCCTTTTAACTCCGCCTATGTTTTCATTTTTTGTGTAAATGTAGTCGATCCCAAGCCCGGGTAAAGGAGGAGGGTTGGTGGTAGGTTGACACCCATCCTATAAAAACTTTGTCACTCTTTCTATGACATGGATCCTTATAAGAATATCATTGGAGCATCCCTACCTAGAGACACGCTGCACCGGCACCCGGGTGTAGTGATAAATATGCAAGGGGTTTCGACACAACGACGCATGGTTGTGTTGAAGGATAAACAAGGGTTTCCACATCTTGGACGGGTGTGGGTAAAGAAGCTAGTCTCGCTGCATCATCGCCCAGATGTAATGAAAAATGTGCAAGGGTTTCCACATCTTGGATGGGTGTAGGTAAAGAAGCTAGTCCCACCGCATCATTGCCCAGATGCAGTGAAAAATGTGCAGGGGAAACTTTTTCGACGAAGGAAAGTAAAGAAGCAATTTCAACAAAAAAGGATTAGAGTTGGATCTTGGAATATTGGCTCTTTGATAGGAAAATCTTTGGAGATAGTGGATACCATGATGAGAAGAAAAGTCAATATAGCTTGCTTGTAGGAAACCAAGTGGACAGGGGAACGTTGTAGAGAGATTGGAGACACATGATACAAAATCCGGTATATAGGTATTGATAAACATAGAAATGGCGTAGGTATTATTGTTGATAAGATGTTGAAGGAAGACATCATCAAGATTACAAGGATGGGTGATAGAATCATAGCTATCAAGGTTGTTCTTGGGGGAAATATTTTTAACATTATTAGCTCTTATGCCCCCCAAGTTGGCCTTAGCGAGGATGCGAAGAAGGATTTTTGGGATGACATGGATGAATTGATGCAAGGAATACCGATTGAGGAAAAGATTATTATTGGGAGTGATTTAAATGGCCATGTGGGGAGTGGTAATGTTGGATTTGAGAGAGTTCATGGTGGTTTTGGATATGGCAACAGGAACGGAGAAGGAGAGAGGATATTAGATTTTGCAGTTGCATATGATATGATTTTGGCAAACACCCATTTCAAGAAAAGAGAATCTCATAATATTACTTTCAAGAGTGGGCACAACTGTAGACAAATTGATTACCTCCTTACAAGGTGGGTGGATCGTAACATATGCAAGGATTGTAAAGTGATTCCTGGCGAAGAACTCATGACGCAACATAGTTTGGTAGTTTTGGATATTAACATGAAGATCAATAAAGGCAAACATAACGGAAACCAAGATAGCAAGATCAAGTGGTGGAATCTTAAAGGAGAAAAGAAATTGACTTTTCATGATAAACTCATCAAGGAGGTAACTTGGAACTTGGAGTCTGATGTTAACACTATGTGCCATAACATGAGCTCCTGCATAACAAAAATTTCGAAAGAGGTTTTGGGGGAGTCTAAATGTTGTGGACCTCCACAGAAGGAGACTTGGTGGTGGAATGATGAAGTATAAAAGGCTATTAAACTAAAAAGGGAGATCTATAGGAGCTTGCCCAAATCTGGAGATGATGCAATGTTCCAAAGATACAAGCAAGCAAAGAAAGAAGCTAAAAAGGTGGTTCGGAAGGCAAGGTCTAGATACTTTGATGATATGTATAAGAAGCTGGACACTAGAGAAGGGGAAAAAGATATATATAAAATTGCTCCTATAAGAGAAAGGAAAGGAAGAGACTTGAGTCAAGTAAAATGCATAAAGAATGAAGATGGTAGAGTATTGGTGAAGGACGATGATATCAAAAACCAGTGGAGAAATTACTTCCATAACCTTTTCAATGGAGATACTGCATATAATGTTAGCGACGCGTGTGACATGAATACAAGAGATATCATTTATACACGACGAGTTTCACCATTTGAGGTCAAGAATGCTTTGAAAAATATGAAAATGAGAAAGGCATGCAGACCATACAATATTCCCATTGATGTATGGAAGAGTATGGGGGATGAGGGAGTTACATGGTTAACAAATTTCTTTAACAAGATCATGAAGACCAAGAAGATGTCGGATGAGTGGAGAAATAGTATTATAGTCCCAATCTACAAGAACAAAGGTGACGTTCAGAGCTGTACAAACTATAGAGGTATCAAGATGATGAGTCACACGATGAAGCTTTGGGAGAGGATTATTGAGTAGATGTTAAGATCTATAACGCAGGTATCAAACAACCAATTTGGTTTCATGCCTGGAAGATCAACAACAGATGCTATTTTTCTGATAAGGAGGCTTATGGAGAAGTATAGACAAAGCAAAAGAGATCTTCATATGGTGTTTATCGATCTAGAGAAGGCTTATGATCGAGTACCCAGAGAAGTGTTATGGATGGTTTTGAAGAAAAAGGGTGTGCCTATCCAATACATTGACTTGATCAAAGACATGTATGATAGGTCTACTGCAAGTGTCAAGACTCCTGGAGGAGAGGCACCAACTTTTCCTATTACAGTTGGGGTACACCAAGGATCCACACTCAGCCTATATCTATTCCTTCTGGTTATGGATGAGTTAACAAAGAATGTTCAGGATGATATTCCTTGGTGTATGTTTTTTTGCTGATGATAGTGTTTTGATTGACGAAACAAAAGATGGATTGAATGATAAAGTTGAATGTTGGAGAAAGGCATTGGAATCAAATGGATTGATGATTAGCAGGAGCAAAACTGAGTATATGCATTGCAATTTCAGCCAATCTCGCAGTGTGAATGATGGAGCCAAGTTGGACGGAGTAGATATACCAAAATGTGACAAATTTCATTAATTATGTTCTATTATTCAAATAGACGGGGATGTCCAAAATGATGTTTGTCACCGGATCACTGCAGGATGGTTGAAATGGAGGAGTGCAACTGGAGTTTTATGCGATCAGAAGATCCCTCTCAGGTTAAAAAGTAAGTTTTATAGAACAACAATACGACCAACCATGCTCTATGGGAGTGAATGTTGGGCGGTGAAGAAACAAGGTCTCAACAAGATGAACGTGGCTGAAATGCGTATGCTGAGATGGATGTGTGGGAAGACAAGAAAAGATCGTTTGAGAAATTACTATATCAGGAATAAAGTGGCAGTGGCGAGCATTGAGGACAAGTTGTGTGAGGGCCGACTCAGATGGTACGGACATGTGCAATGCAGACCTACTAGTGCGCCTATACGAAGCAATGCTATTGAGCCAAACACTATAAATAAAAGAAGAGGAGGGCCTAAATTAACATGGGATGAGCTTATAAAGAGAGATTTTGAATCTCTACATCTCAATCAGAATATGGCCCATGATAGAGCTGAATGGAAACGAAGGATCCATGTAGCCGACCCCAACATAGTTGGGATTGAGGCTTAGATGATGATGATGAATAAATGCTAAAGTTAAGAAAAAATAGTTTAAAACATTAATTCTCCTGACCAATGTTGTTTCATAGCAAATCCCAACCAATCGAGCACAATCCTACTAAAGTAAGATCAAAGAGTGTTTAGGCAAGATTAAGTGAATTCACTGCAACTTGTCGATACTCATGGGGGTTTGAATCATAATTATAGAATATAAAAGAATTTTCACATAGGTGATCAAACGGGTGATGAGCAATGATCTATCATCATGTATTCATATAGACCAATCAAGAGCAACATGTCTCCCACTTATTCAGGTCCTAAGAAGCAACAAAAAAAAAGAAGACTCTAATGACTTCTGATGACCCCGATCTGCATCAGGTTGGTCCATGTAACAAGCAACATTCCTTGTAGTCTGAGCCATTTGGCCCAGAATAGTGAGACGACCTCCTCGTACTGTGCTTGAACCAACCCTGCTACTGGGATGATCTCATAGGTTTCCTAGGGGTTCCTAGTGACTCTCTAATGAGACTTAAGGTGGCACTACCAGGCACAACATACATCCGTTCATGAGCAAAGTCATACATTGGTTGGGCACCATCCTCAACTCTCCTAAAAGAGAAAACAATGCTCATTTATTCACACTCAGGCTTTTATTTTCTGCATTCTATTTTATAGGCTTGGGTGAGAACTATTTTGGTATTTTTGGGATTTTGTGGGCGGCCAATCCTCTTTTGCAAATTTTTTATTTTTCATCTTTTTTACTCAATCTAAGGTGAGAGGGCACGTAGACCATCAAGGAAAAACACTCCAACTTGATTATAGCTCAAAACTCATCATTATCTGCCTCATACCTGCATGAAAAGATAATAATTATGATTCAAGGATCCTTAGAGTAGAGGCAAGTTTGTGAAAAGTTCAGCTTGGAGTTTTGATCAAACTATAGCTCTTTCCAATGATCCAATATCCTAGATTTTTCATTCACAACATAGATCAAGGGAATAATGTTTTAAGCTACGAAAAAGGCGCATAACCTTAGATTTATTATCCAAGTTAAGGAAAGAGTCAATGAGCAATTCAAGCAAAAGATAAAGTAGTTTAAGATGAAAATTGTGTATTTAGGCATAAAGATAAGCATTCAGTTCTAAGATTTGCATCACATAGCCTTAATTGCAAAGCTACAAATTACGAAACAAAGTCTTACAGAGTAGAAAATGTATGCCAAATGCAAGGAACATAGAAGATACATACATGCATGCAAGGAAAGAAATAAAAGGGAAAGGCATGCAGCCCATGTTTAGATAGGTTGAGTTCAAAGGTAGACAGCTGGAGCAGCACCAACATGGTGCTTGCTGGCAGGATGGTGCTTGTTAGATCCATTTTGCAGAGCCTCATGAGGTTTCGAGGGGAGGTTTGTGATGTTCCCTGTAGGGTGGCTGAGGATATGAGGAAGATTGTAGGTAGTTTCATATGGGGTGGTAAGGGCCATATTATCTCATGGGATGTCATGGCACACTCATATGCTAAAGGGGGTTTGAACATTAAGAAGCCTACTGACATCATCGTCAAATGCCAACTGAAGAGACTCGACAGATTTCTCGCTGAAAGGGATAATGTGTGGTCCTGGTGGATGACTAGAAGATATGGCTCTATTCCTAATGGCATTGATCTGCACTCTTCTAGGGTGTGGAGAAACCTTTTCTGCAGCTGGGCGGAGGTCAGCCACTTGTGTGTTGTTGATGATCACGGTTTGGTGTGCCTTGTCAATCAACAAATCAAACATTGGATCAACAGAGGTACTATGCCTGACATTAGCTGGGATAAGGTTCTTTGGGGTTGAAACCACTGCCTTAAATGGAGTACAATAGCTTATAGAGCTATGCTAGGGAAGCTGCCTACCTTGGAAAGGCTCTTATCTTGGGGCATTCAAGTGAACAACACCTACATTTTGTGGAAAAAGGAGGATGAAGATCACAAGCACTTGTTCATTGCTTGTAGCTATGCCAAGCTGGTATGGTCCACTATTTTCTTGAAGAACACATGGGGTCCAAATCATAATAGCAGTCTAGATGAGATCATCCAGTGTATGCATGCAAATCTGGACACTAAGAGAAGCCTACAGTTCGGTGGGTTGTGCTTGGCTGCTTTTTGCTACTACATCTGGGAGGAGAGAAACAACAGAGCACATTCTCGTGCTTCTCGCTGTGAGAGTGAGCTGCTTAAAAAGATTGATGTTGAACTCACACATCATATACATGCAAAGAAAAACCGCATTAAGGGGTGCCCGAGAGGGCTAGAGTATACTGGGGATTTTGTATATAATCCTTCTATATGTTGTTGGATGGGTTTTTGTACACCCCATCCTTTTTCTAATGTAGATGTCATGTCTTTGTAACCTATGGCTTTGCTACACCCTTTGGAATATATTTACCTTACTTCTAAAAAAAGGCGGAAGATAGAGGGTGGTACACCCTGCCACCCCAAGCTTAAAAATTTTTCTCATCCTCAAGCAAATCTCAAGCCCTATATGGTGTGGAGCAGCTGCTACTGGTAGTCACTGTTTATATACTAGTTCAGATCGTCGATGTTGCCTGGTGCATTTTCATAGTCTTGGTGCATTCCCAACTAAAAATGGAATGACTATCCGAAGTCTTGGGTCGGCTGGTAGAAAGGTTGGAAGGGTTGTTGAAAAGTCTGAGGAGGTGGTGGAGGGAAGGCTGTGTCGAACCTCTATCTGAGGTACTACACATCCTGCTCCAGTGCATTGAACTATCTGTTGGAGTCATCCCTAAAGTCAGTCATAGACTCATAAAGGTACCCCAAGTTGAGATTTGGGGCATACTGCTCCTGCTGAGGATACTACTGGTAATCTACTGAAGGCATCTCTATATAGGGACCTCCCTGATATGGGATATCGTGGAAGGTTTCCCCTGTCTGCTATCCGGCCTCCTGAGTCTATGTCATTGGTGGTGCAAAGGAAGATGTTCCTATAGTCCCGCCTTTCTGACAAATGTTGCCCTGAGCATCCAATAGAGAGACGTCCATGAGTATTGTCTGACATACGAACTATATGTTTGTTGGCAGTAGTACTTTGTGCCTGCTGTGACCAAAGATATAAAGATATCATGTGTTGCACTGTTTGATCACCCCTGAGTGAATCAAGTGATCCAAGTCCAACTTTGTCCACTTATCCTTTTCTTGTGTAAGTGCCAAATGTCCATCTCCAATCCCAAGATGGTGTGCCATGAAAGTGATAATGTTGGTCATTGGCTTGAATTGTACCTACTTCTTGAAAGAGTTGTGAAAGTTGAGGATGATGAAGTTCCCCACTTTCACTTTCCTTCCTATTGCTGCACACCACAAAATATAGAGGTCTGCTAAGATCAGTGCCCCTTGACAGTCCTGCTTCTCTAAGACAAAATTCATGATCACCTGGTGCATATACCGAAGTGCCAAGTTGTGGATGTGAGAAGCTTTGGCGCCTCTAGAAACATATTTATCCCATGTGAGCATCTTCCATGCCTGAGCAGCATCAAATTTGTTGTCCCTTGTCTCCATCCAACCCATGGACATCTCAGTGTAGTCCTCAGTAGAGTGTGACAACCAGTTATTGAGGTGATCATCAATGACTTGGCAGCTCTGGTTCAATAGGAAAAAATGCATGACAATTTGCTAGTGGACCTTTTGGGTCTTGAGCGTAGCATAGAACTCACAGGTGAGTCTATGATAAGCATCACACTACATGTATGCAAGGACATCTAGGCCAACAACTATAAGATATATGTTGACCTGTGCTTGTATCTTGAGCCTAATGAGTGTGGTAGGATCAGCATATTGTGGGCCTACTAGTCTTTGCTTGTCTTTTATTAATGTCTCAAACTACTACTTTTGCTTCATATTTCTGAACAGGGGAGAAGGGAGGGAGTTTTGGTTAACACCTTCAAGAGTAGGGTGGTGTCTTCTCCCCTGAATTGAATCACGTGATAAAGTTGACTGACGTAAAGATGTAAGCTTTCGTGCTCTTCCGGTGACGAGGAGATTCCTTCCCCTTTCTTTTGCGACATTGTCTTCTTGAGCTTCTTAAAGCTATTTCTCAACATGTCCATGGTGTTGATATTTGGTCCGATCTGGCCGGGCACAACCGTGCTGAGCTGGGCACGGTCAGGAAGGGTGAAATTTGAAGCTTCCACGGGGTCTACTGCCGACTCTTGGCATAGTCAGGCCTACCCTGGCACGGTCGTGCTGGTGAGTAGGCTACTGCGGCTGACAGAGGCGGTGAACAGGTGTATGTGGTGGGTGAAGATAGCAGCTATGCGGGTTCCACTTCCAATGACACTGTGCACGGTCGTGTCAGGCCTTGGCATGGTCGTACGGGCGAGTTGAAGAAAGCATCTTGGGTAGAGAAGGTTGCGGCAGCAGAAAAGAGGATGGCAGTGCTAAATTCCTTCATGGACGGAAGGGGGAGGTGAGTTGTGGTAGAAGGGGCATCACTGGCAGTGGTTGATGTTGTTGTTGTAGTGGTTGCTGCTATTGTGGCCGTTGTGGCTGTAGAGGTTGCTTCAAGCATGCTAGCAGGTGTAGGAAACATAGGAAATTGGGAAACGGGTGGGGGTGGCGTAAGGGTTGTGCGGGGAAGGAGAGAACTCTGCGGTGGGTGCGGGAAAGGAAGGCTCAATGCGGGGATATTTATAGGATGGGTTCACACGGTCACCCTCATCTGACCATGTCAGGTTGGGTACGGTCGTTGTGAGATGGCGGGAAAGCCGTAAAACGGCAGACAACTTAGTCAACAATGGGATTTTGGTCAAAAGGCAGAAAACCAGTCAGAAGCGTAACAGTCGGTCAAAAAGGAAAAAAAGGCGGAGACAAACTGACACGTCAGTCAGTCAAGCCGACAATATTGTTGGTTTGATTGACTTTTGATCATTTGACCAAGGACCGCATGCGAAAAGTGATTTTTTGCATAGCGTAATAGTTGGCATGATCGTGTGCAGCTAGGCACAGTCGTGTCGAAAGGGAAAATTCAAAAATGAACTCTTTTGACCGTTGACTGACAAGCGAGAAATCTAGAAAAAAAACAAGAGAGTGGTCCGACCGTGCTGGCCTGGAATGACCGTGCCGAGGCTGGCCCGAGGGGGCCTCATGTCTCATAGAATTCAGATTTATGTAGATAAAATGAGGTGGAAAGTGTTGAAAATAGTTTCAAAATCAAACACCGCAGGAGAAAAACAAGATATACCAAATAAATTCTTACAAAAAGATAGACTAAAAGCAACTCTCAGTGTGAAAAAGGAGGAAATGCATGCAATATGGAGTAAAAGAAATCTAGATGATGCAAAGGAAACTAAACTTAAATAGTTAGAGGAAAGATAAAACTTGTATTGCCTTTATTATGCTAAAATTTAAAATGTAAAATTAAAGAGAAATTGTGTAGGTAATAGAGGGTGGCTTCCCTACAACTCCTACACTTGGATCACAAATTCGTAGTTTTGGGGTTCGTGTTACTTGTGTCTCACCGATCAGACCCACCATGTATGAGTAGAATGGTGGAGATGTGGGCCCTTCCGAGTCTGAAGAAGAGGAATCAAATCAGACGATTTAGTGAAGTCATCTCTATGTTGGGATTTACTTGAACTGCACTGAAATGAATTCTTCGGTAGAGCATCCTCAAGGTACCCATCAATGTATGAATCTAAATAGAAAGGCCCTAGGATGTCGACACAGGATGAGATGGAGGGGAGAGGCTGAAAGTCTTCTGTAGGGCTCCTCTCTTCCATCTTCACCTCTGAACTTGTGGTGACTGAGGTGGTCTGCCACAACATTCTTTGTACCCTTTTTATCTCTTATCTCTAGATCAAATTCTTGTAAGAGGAGAATCCATCTTATCAACCTGGGTTTTGCATCTTTCTTTGCTAGGAGGTAATGGATAGCCGCATGATCAGTGGAGACAATGACTTTTGAATTTATGAGGTAGGATCTGAACTTGTCAAAGGCATACACGACTATAAGAAGTTCTTTCTCGGTAGTTGCATAATTCCTCTGAGCTTCGTCAAGGGTCTTCGATGCATAGTAAATGACATGATGTTTCTTGTCTATAAATTGGCCTAAAATGGCACCCACAGCGTAATCACTGGAATCACACATAATTTCAAATGGGTAATCCCAATCTAGAGCTCGGATGATGGGCATTGTCGTAAGAGCATGCTTCAGGTTGTTGAAACTTTTGATGCATTCTTTGTCAAAATGGAAATCAACATCCTTTAGTAACAAGTTGGTCATAGGCTTGGTTATCTTGGAGAAATCTTTGATAAACCTTCTATAAAAGCATGCATGACCAAGGAATGTGCGAACCTCTCTTACATTGGTTGGGATAGAGAGTTTGGAGATCACTTCGATCTTGGCCTTGTCCACTTCAATTCCTTGGTTACTGACCCAATGGCCAAGGACAATGCCTTCTTTTACCATAAAGTGACATTTCTCCAAATTTAGCACAAGATGTGCTTCTTCACATCGTTTGAGGACCAGAAAGAGGTGCTTCAGGCATGAGTCATACAAATCCCGATATACGAAGAAATCATCCATGAACATTTCCATAATGGTTTCAGTGAGTCCAGCAAATATGGCTGCCATACAGCGTTGGGAAGTGGCATGAGCATTACAAAGTCCACATGGCATCCTTCTGAATGCATAAGTTCCAAATGGGCAAGTAAAGGTTGTTTTCTCTTAGTCATCTGGATGTATAGGTATTTGATAGAATCTAGAGTAACTGTCGAGATAAAAAAAAATACTCTTGGTGAGCCAACCTTTCTAGGACTTGGTCTAGAAAAGGCATTGGGAAATGATCCTTTCGAGTCACCTTGTTCAACTTCCTGTAATCAATACACATCCTCCACCCCATGATTGTTCGAGTGGGGATGAGTTCATTGTCTTCATTTCGTATCACTGTAGTCCCACCTTTCTTTGAGACAACGTGCACAAGACTTACCCATGGTGAATTAGAGATCGGATAGATAATTCATATCTTGAGCAACTTTATAACTTCAAGGCAGACAACTTCTTTCATATTCATGTTAAGCTTTCTTTGGTGTTCAATAGTTGGCTTGTGATCTTCCATCATGGGGATTTTGTGCATGCACAGTGCTTGAAAGACTCTGGTGAGATCACTCATCTTGTAGCCTATGGCTTTTCTTCTTTCTTTTAATTCCATCAAGAGTTTATCTTCTTATTCTGCCATTAGATCAAAATTTATGATGACTGGGCAAACTTTGGGGTCATCTAGAAACACATACTTCAATCCCTCAGGTAGGGGTTTCATTTCAGGAGCTTTTGGTTTTTCACACGGTTCTTCAGTGACATCCATAGCTTTGAGTTCCTCAATCCTAGCTTCAAGATCTTCTTCAGCCGTATCGAGGTGGAGAACACAATCATATATTTATTCATCAATGGAGTTATCAGTAGATGGGTTTGTTAGAGCCACTTCTAACGGGTCGTTTTGTTCATAATCCTCTTGTGTAAGCAGTGTCATCTTCTCTATGCACTCAATCAAGTAGACTTCTTCTTGCATACTCGTTCTTATCCTACTTTCAAAAACTTTAAACTCGAGGGTTTCTTTTCCTAATCTGAGCAGCAAGGTTCCTGTTTCAACATCAATTAGAGCTCTTGCAGTGGTGAGGAACGGACGTCCAAAGATGAGAGGGTATCTAGTGTCTTCCTTTATGTCCACAATGATAAAGTCACAAGGGACATAAGAATCTTTGCCAACCTTAACAAGGACATCCTCAATGATTCCTAAGGGTAGAGTCACAGTGTTATCTGCAAGTTGTATTGTCATATTAGTTGGGAGTAGTTTAGCAAACCCTAGCCTTTTGCAAAGGCTAAGTGGCATGATGGAGATACTGGCACCAAGATCGGCCAATCCTTTCTTACATGATGAATCACCGATATGGTAGGAGATCCCAAAAGATCCTAGATCTTTCTGCTTCTTGGGCATCTTACTCTGGATGATGTCTGAAGTAGTTGTTGCTAACTTGACTGTCTCATATTCTTCAGTTATATATTTCCTGGTGAGAAGTGACTTCAAGTACTTTGTCCAGGCTGGTATCTCAGCCAACGCATCTAGAAAAGGTATATCAACATGAAGTTTTTTCATGGCTTCCTTGAACTTATTGAAATGAGTATCAAGCTTGGCTTGCCTTAAATGAGCAGGGAAAGGTGGATGAGGTTTGTACATTGGCACATCCAACTCTGGTATTTCTTTCTCGGTACTAATAGGTTTTTTGAACTTTCCTCATCTGTCTTATCAGTTGTTGCTTGCCCTTTTAGTTGAGACTCAGGTGTTTTAGAGTCTTGAACAATCATCGGTTCATCCTCGTATGTAATAATCACAAGTGTCTTGATAGGAGGATCAGAATAGTCTTTTCCAGACCTAGTGGTGACAGCCTTCAGTTGCTCAGGGTGCTTAGGATTATTTTCTAGTTGGCCAGCAAAGGCTCCAGCAGGTGGCTTCATGCTAGCTACAAGTTGAGCTAGTTGAGATTCAATAGCCTTCTGATGAGTGTGCGGGTTAGCTATCATAATCTGCTATGACTGCAACATCTTCTCAATGTCTATTAGTTTTTCATCTGGAGAGATAGGATTGGCTTTCTGTCCTTGTGGTTGATAGGGTACCTGGTTGGGATTTTTCAATTGAGAATTATTCTGATACTGAATGTAGTTCCTGTTCTGAAGGTTACCCCTAAAGTTTCCTTGATTCCCGAAATTTTGTTGTTGGTTATATTGGAATCCTGGTGGGCCACGTCGTTGATTGTTTGAACCAAGTTGTTGCGAGTTTTCTGCTCCTAAAGGATTTTCATATTGAAAACCAGGATGATTCCTATTCTGATTCAGAGTGTAATATCCTTGACCAGGGATAGTGTTGACAGCATTAAGATTTTCCAATTGAGTATTATCTCCTTGGCCACATGTATTTCTAAGAACAACATCATAGAGAACATTTCATGCTAAAGTGGAATGATCGGTACCTTTACATGCTTCACATAACAGTGAAGTTGACTTGATCTATTCTTATTATTGAGGGGGTGAATGTCCTCTTCCAAATGCAGCAAGGGATGATTCGATATGGTCTTGCTTGGCAACTAAGAGTTTGAGAGTCTCAGCGATAGACTTGTACTCAGGAATAACTTTAGCCATAGCTACCTTCAACACTCCTTTACCTACATTTATACCCCAATTAGCTTGATTTTTAGCTCCAAGGGTGACAACCTTCCGTGTGTTGTCATAACTTTGACGCATGAAGTTTCCTCCGAATGAGGAGTCTAAAAACCTCTTTATATCATCATGCACACCCCTATAGAAGATCTCGATGAGTTGATTCTTAGGAATTCCATGATGTGGACACTTGCGTAGAATATCTTTATATCTTTCCCATGCTTCAGCAAGGGATTCTCCAGGGATTTGGGTGAACATTGTTATTTGACCCCTGATTTCATAGGTGAGTGAAGGAGGATAGAATTTTTCCAGAAAAACATTTTGAAGTTGTTCCCAAGCGGTGATGGGTTCGCATTGCAAGGAGTTGTACCAACTTAAAGCTCTATCAACAAGAGAATACTTGAAGAGATGGAGTCTAATGGCATCGTCGGATACTCCATTTTGTTTTGTCATAGCACATAGATTGATAAACATCAGAAGATGTTCCTGACTATCTTCTCCTTGTTTACCATAGAATGGGCTGTTTTAAAGCAAGGTGATCCAATGTGCCCAAATCTCAAAATTTGGAGCGTTGATAGGAGGAGGGTGTACTGGGTGATGAACGTCAGCAACTTTAGGAATTGAGAACTCTCTAAGGTCCTTCTGTAGTTCTACTACATGTACCGCTGCTTGTGCTTCTTGAATCTCTTCTTGAACTACAGCTCTGGCTTCTTGCATGAGCCTTTCTCTTTGTGCGTTAAGGGCTTGAGCGAACCTTCAGGATATTTCCTCTTCTTGAGACATTCTTGCTTGGTTTTCTCTATTCTGACGATGAAAAGTTCTATCTATCTCAGGGTCAAAGCTAGCAGAGAGTCTGGGACTATTCAAACGGTGCATGCACTAGTCTTTGGTGGTTCCTGAGATGAAAAGATTTTTCAGAAGTGAGATTGACGGAGTAGAACTGAGTTCAAGTGAATGATCAATTGTATCAAAAGAAAAGGCAAAATCCTAGATTAGCCTCAAAAGAATTAGATTTGACTAACTGATTCCGTTATCCCCAGCAACGGTGCCAGAATTTGATGTGGAATAGTATCGCACTAACAAACTCACTTAGGATTGAAATCCCTGAGCTTTTACCAAAACCTTATGCAATAATACCACCTGCAAGCGGATGGGTCTTATTGCAGTATAGTTAAGGATCAAATCCCAAGGGACAATGTTTTTAAGAATTGTTGCTAGTCCAGTCTAGTTCAAGTAAGGCTAATATTTAAAACAATTGGTTGATTTGAGGTTAATTAAACTAAGTGCAGGAAAGTAAAGAGCAGAATTAAATTTGACCTAGATTAATGATATGGAATCTCTGGTGTAACGACCCCACCTCCCAGTAACCCCCAATTAAGGGAAACCAAGAGGTCAAAGCCGTTATCCCAATTTTCAGATCAAAGTTCGACAAATAATCAATAATAATTATCAAATTCTATCAACTAAACTGAAACGCAGTAAAAAAAATTAAACCTCACATATCTTTTTCAAAAACTTGGACATCTACTTCTATCCACATATGGAGTCTATTCTAACTAATCCTCCTTTGTACTTTAATTCCCATTTAATTCCACATATGCCACTTTACTGTTTGTTCTTTTCACTTGAACCTAAAACGCCGATAAACAAAACGTCGGTCAGCATAAATGAATTATGCTAGTATATGGGGGAAACAATAATCGTGCAATTATCCATAACAATTTACTACAATCAATTACAGTTTAGCAACCAACTTTACATTTTAAATATAATTGTGTGATCCATACATACCCTAACCTCTGCGTTGTCCCTACAGTGGACATGGATGCTACCTTCCTTATGGTAGATCCCCATTGAACCCATCATGATCCTACCTAACCGGTGAATCAATTTCTGAGGTTGAGTCACATGGCACTACCCGTAGGTAGCCCACTCCTTAACTCATGGCGTGCTATAGAGTCTCATCGCACTACATGTGGGTAGCCCAATTTCTAACTCATGATAGCCTAGACCTTGCTCTAGGTTACCCTTTTTAGCATTTGCAAAGCCAGAGAGGAGGATCTGGATCTAAGCCAGTTATATATATATATATATATATATATATATATATATATATATATATAGTGATAATCTTAGTCACTTTATATGTTGCATGAAATAAAAGTCATCCAAGTAGTTTATTTCAAACAACCAATAAAATCTCCGGTAATCATCGTGAAACTAAGGCGGTTAATCATAAACATAACCACATACCTGTCAGCCTGATTTGAGATAGCATAATCCAATCAAAAAATCCAAATAGGCAAGAAAGCACATTATGAGATCCTGAAATATGCATACAATTTCCTATTATTGATCATGCCATCAACATCTATTAAACCTAGCTCGCTTCCTAGGGTTTCTAGTCCACTTTTAGGGTTTCCACTACAATTAGGGTTTCACTTCATTTTTACTATTATAAACCCTAATTTTCCCTAATTATCTCATCTATTCTTCACGAAAGATATTAAGGTTACCTTTTAACAACATATAACCTTATTTTCATATTAAAGGCACCATTATCCATCAATTAAGTCCATTAAGCCTCTTTTACATTAAAACTACCATTTTTATCCTTTTAATCCATGACAAGATCATAATGCTCATTTATCATCAATTCATAGTTCATTGTGGTCTAATTCACCTATGAACTCCATTTATTACTAATTCCACATTTTATCCATTAGAAAACCCTAATTACCATATTAAGGGTATTTATTCACAATTAGGAACCTTTATACTCAAAATAGCTTAGAATCATCATATCTTAGCTTTATTCACGATTTTGAATAATTAAAACCATTAAGAGTCACATTTACTAATATTAGGGTTTCAAGACCCATTAAAGCATATGTATACACATGAAACTCTAAATTAAACTTATTACATGCAAAGTTCATCCTTTTTGTTCTTAATATACCTTTTTACAATTAACAGGTTAATATCAACTTTAATCATCCATTAAACCCTACTAAATACATTAATCATCTCAAAATAGGGTTTATTAATCATTAAAGCATTAAAGTTGATAACTTTCATTAGTTTTCGAATTGCAAGAGGAATTAACCTCTAAAATCATTTTTAATGAATTACTCTTGTTTTTCTGAGCAAAATACATATATTATATGTACTAATCCGAGCTACCATTATTTAGATATGAATTTTACAAGGATTGCCTTTTTGGACCAATTAGAAGATGCCACGTCACCTCTTTCATGCAACGTTGCTTGCATTGGAAAACATACCAAAAAGTCAGAACTGCCCTCGGTTAAGTGGATACTTCTTCATCCCATGAAGGGGCAAACACGTCCAATGACCAATAGGTCGTCTTCCTCCTCCAGCCAGCACTAGCGGCCGCCATCTACAGCCATACGCGGGCTGTCTCTTCCTCCCTGGGCCACGATCCTCACCGAAAAAAGCTGCTTTGCCTCCACAGTGCCCTGGTGCACATAGGGCACCTTCAGTTCGCGGCCAAGGTGGTCATTCCAAGCACGCACAGTCTACGCCGTTCAGCTAAACGTGCAGCCTGTTGCAGATGGTTTGCACGATGTCGAGCACTCGGGGATGATAGTCGATCGTCCTCAGGTCATTGGGGAACACCAAGCCTCCATCAAGATGCCCCACAGCTCCACGTTGCTTCAGGGAAAGCACCAACTACTTGGCTAGGGTTTGAAATGAAGAAGAAGATAGAGAAGAGAGAAAGGGATACGTGGGATCTCTCTTGAACATCAAATCAGAGGGTCTACCTTATATAAGTGAGGGTATCCACGCCCTAAGGTGCTTTCCCACGAAGAAACAAAGTCATTTTCCAATAGGAATCTGATTCCTTCACTAAGAACCAAGTTTCTCTCTCTTAAATATCTTTTGATATTCTTTATACTTTGGATATTTAGGAATTCGAGAATTACCTCTTTGCTTCTCTTTGTTCTTGGTTTTTAATCCATTGGCACGAAATTATGTTTTCTTTTAGTAGAAAATACCACCTCTTTAACAATACCACAAAATTCATTAATATTGTATCACATTATCCTCGTATTTTTCATTATTGGTATTTTCTCTTTCTTTATTCTCCATTGGGGCTCCTTGAACCCCCAATAAACTCTAAGATTTCGAAATTCCTTTTTAAGGATACTTATTATCCTTCTAGATGCATCTATATTCATTATTTCTCATTATCTTGTTTATTTCTTTATTACAATATCTCTTTTTGAGGATTTCTCTTTATCTTTCTTTTTATTTTCTTCATTGGCATTCCTTTTAACATTAGGAATCCTTTGGATATGAAAATCAACCAAGGATAACTCAATTATACCTCTTTCTACTTATTTTCCACATTTTATCATTGTTTTCAATTTCTTTCTTAATAAAGAAATATTTAATTGATCTTTTCTTTTCTTGTTGCATTATCTTTGCAACTTTGGACTCCTTAGGCCCCAAGGAACCCAAGAGGCACGAAATCCACCTTTGGATTATATAATTTTGCCTTCTAGAGGTTTCTACATCTTTCTTTTCTCCATTTCTTATTAATAATGGAGTTTTCTTTGTCTTTTCCTCTTTATTGGGCCCAATAGCCAATAAAGCCCACAAAACAACCAACAAGGCTATTGTAAACAAAATCCATTTATTCAAGACAAATTATTTCATTATTTGTTCAAATATCTTTAATATGAGAAATTACATTTCTCACCAAAAGAACCCAAAAAATTGGGATTGTAACATCCTTCTCCTCTTATAGGAATATTTTCCTCAAAATTCCATCAAGCAAACAAACAATTCAGGATAAGACTTTTCCATGTCCATTATTGGCCCCTATATGGCTTGTAACATACTAGATCTCAGACCCTTCCCTGGAAGTTGACGTTTTGGACTTAGCCAAACAAGGTTGAAGGTTAGACCTAAATAGATGTTTTGTATAATCCCAATGAGCTAATGCATTTATATATCACCTTAATGTAACCTAATGTTCTAACATTAATCTTAGGTTTATAATGGATACATAAAATATGTCACATAACTCATTTTAGTAGTAATATGAAGATAAGAAACTTAATTGGATGAACAATTTAGATAATGGGCCGTTAATGGGCCATATGACATATCTCATAAAATAAGTCTCAAAAGTGGAAACAAACTTCAAATTCAAAATCTACATATCAAAATTAGCCTACATGTCAAATTTCATCTAATTTGGACAACCTTGAAATATTAGGATAAGTTTAGGAGAGAGAAAATTAGTAAAAGGCATAAGTAATGAATAATGTGATTATATAACTTCAAAATATGGAAATTTTGGCAAATTTATATTCAACACATCAATGATAACTTGTGGATAAAGTTTGGTCCAATTTGGATGTTGTTTGTGCGAGTTATGTAATTTTAGGTACATTCTGGACTTTTTTGTAATTTACCCAATTGAGAGGTTTTTCTTTGAAAATTGTCACATGCATTATAATACTTAAATATTTCCTTATCATTAACGAATTTTTTGGGATTTGGGGCTCCTGGTTATACTTGGTTTGGAAGTATTTCTCTTCAAGGACATTTTAGGGTTTTTCCTCTTTAAAAGATAAGGATAAGGATAAAGATGAAGATAAGGATAAGGACAAAGATAAAGATAAGGATAAAAATAAAGATAAGTATAAGGATGAAGATAAGGATAAAGATAAAGATAAGGATAAGGGTGAAGATAAGGATAAAGATAAAGATAAGGATATGGATATGGATAAAAGAGAGAAAGTATGGGTAGTAACTAAGGGAGGTGTTGCATGGACATAAAATGTCTAGAATTTTGACACATGTACACCTCATGCTTGAACCCTTTCCTATCCATGGAGCTATATATATCCCTTCCTATCTCCAAATTCGAAATCATTGCTCACTCCCTATTTCTTATAGCTTAGAGCATCATTCCTACTCTGTTTTGCCATAAAGTTGTTGTCCCAAGGTAAAAGGAGGTACCTACCTTGGTGAAGAAAGCTCCTAAGGTTCCATATTTCTCTATTTAGGATTTGTTAAGCTCATACTTGGTGATTTTGACCAAAATTAGGTTTGCACCTCTATAGTAGAGAGGGTGATCTTTGCTCAAGAAAGGAGTTTGGATTGGAGTAACCAGACATTCTAATCTCGGAATCCTTTCTGTTTAAACCTTCTTACCTTCCTAGAGGCCTTTGGGGACATAGATTTGTATCCAGAAGTGCTTTGGACTTTGAAACTTTGATATTGAGGTATGTTGTACCCCCTATTCCTCTATAATGAGCAATTCACCTATTTTGTCATTCTCTTGAATTTGACCTACACAATATGTCTTATCTCTTGTTATCATGGTTTGTGTGAACTATCTTACTTGTTATGAACTTGAATATTCTTTTGTTATCTATATTATGCCTTGGTGCATGTTGGTCTCTTATATTGATATGTGTCACTTGAAAGTGGATGTTATATGTTTGTGTTGTCCATTGTGTGATGGCAACCTTTGTATCATCTTCTGACTAAACTATTTACTTGCCTCTATATTTACATGCAATGTGATTCAGTAGCACTAGAGTAGTGTAAATTACTTTGGTTTTGGGGCAGTAATCCCCTATTGTTTATTTTGGAGGGTGGCAGTAAACCACTTCTCTATACCCGAGTCTGGCAGTAATCCATACTCAATTTTATATAGTTTTTGGGAGATTGGCAGTATTCCTTTCTCTATCAGGTTTCAACTTTATGAGGGTTGACCGCCAATTGTGTTTAAATTGTTCTAGGGCTATGCTTATCTCACATGCATGCAAGTTATTGATGTGGATTTTGGGGTGTGTGCCCTACTTTCTTTTATGCCAGTATTGCACAATCTTTATTGTTTTGATCATGGCAAGTATCTTCTTTCATGATGATGATGATTCTTTTCTCTTATGCTTGTGTGGGTAGTCCTTATCTCTTATATGGAAAGCAAATTACATTTGAATTCCTTATTGCTTAAATTGCTCAAAGTTTCCTTTAGCATACACATACCAGCTTTTGCTGATGTATTTCTTTTCTTATTCTCTTTTGTGGGGTATGCTTCCAACCCCAGGTTAGATCAAGGAGAGGAAAACTTCAACATCAACCTTGTAGCTGAGCTTTTTGGGGAGACTTGAAGAGGTGGTTAGATGACCCTCAGCTTGATCTTTAGCTTATATGATTAGATTTCCTTTTTGACACCATATGCGGTGAAGTGTTGTATCATGTTATCAAGCATTGTAAATTGTTAGATAATGATCTTTTCCGCTGCTACTCCTTGTGTAATGATACATACATGTTGAAAGAATTGGTCTCCATCCCTTTGACGGAAAATTTGATGTGGTGTTTGGTTTTAAGGGATGTGGTCTTTTCTTTTTAGTAGAGGAGTGGTTTCACTCCTTTACATGGCTTTTCCCTATCCATGGCACTTCCAAAGAACCTTTATCATCACATATTCTTTTCTCTAAGTTCTTTCACCTTGGCATCTATAAACCTCACAGGTGACTCAGGTCATTTCAGCCTCCCTTGGGGCTCACTAGGTTCATTGCTCTGCACATGGCCCGGGTACCTCACATAGTGCTCTAAATTGGACACATGGAACTCATCACACATCACATTATCTTGAGGGGTAAGGGCAAACTTAACCTTCTCCACCAAACCATCTCAAAAAGAACCCATGCATCAAGGACTCAGCTCTCTTAGCTATAACTTAGAGGGGTCAGATTTTCATGTCACATATTCCCCCACAGTGAACTGCATGTCAGTCTACTTTGCATCAGCTTACAACTCATGTCGTCCCTGGGCTCCTTTCAGCCATTGCATGATCAAAGAGACTCCATCTGCACACACGGTGGTCCTTTCTTGACCTTTGTGAGGTCCCTTTACTAACATCATCTTAATGAAGTGGTGACCGACACAACCTCCCTTGTAGAGCTTCTTTACATCCTAATACTTGCTATGGTGGTTATCATCACATCTTACAAAGGACAAGAACTGTCTCTATGTATCACCCTGAACGAGCACACATGCTCTCATCAGACCCTCTAGTCTGGATCGTACTAACCATTAGCTAGGGTGATAAACTGTACTAACATCGAATTCTTCATGTATCTACTTCCACCTCCTGGAAGTGAATCTTTAGATTATACTCAAGAACTGTTAAACTCGCATCATGATGTAGTTGAACCATCTCTCTCTCATATGTAGTTCAACTGGATCCTTCCCTTGAGTATTCTTTCTCTCTCATGTCATCTAGGTAAGGCGACCTACCATAACCCATATTGCATGTTGACCTTCCTTGGTCTAGGGGAGACTTACCACAACATCCACAGTGATGAACTCCCATTCCTTCTCAGGGATTCTTAACTTCTATATCATTACATTGGGTTACTGGTGTTCGTCCTTCACTTCCTATCATGCATGGTAACAAACCACATACAACTTCATCTTAGGCATCCAAATTACTACTGTCACTTACTATTCTTTGTAGTACCAAGGTGTATCATGATCTCCTGTATGTCATGATTCCTCAAGATTGATTCCTTAGAAACCCTAAACCACTCCAGTTGTGGTTTCATCACCTTCTTCTCCAGAGAAGTGCATCTGAGGTTCTACAACCATCCTTTTATCATGATAAGCCCTAGGCTGGTTAGCTAAGCAACCACTACTCGATCAACGATCTCGTTACATCTGTGTGTTAGCCAAACATATCTCCTTTTTCAAACTTAGGGCTAACCCAATAGCCTTTTCTAGCCTCTAGCTAAACTAAGCAGCTGCATCTCAACCAGAGCATCCATTACCACTTCACATCCTTAGGTGATAGGAAATATTGAAGACATACTCCTTCACTTATTACCTCAGCTCAACTCTAAGTCTACCTTCATCAAGAACACTCTGAGCTCATCTTCTTGGTTATCAAACTCAACCTTTTATCACTTGCAAATTCCACATAGCTCATGTTAAAACATCCTCAAATTCTCTTGAGGTTTATAAACCATATACGCATCATTTACTCCACAAGAGTATGTTATCATCTTTGTCCTCATACCTCATAGCAACGTTCCAACTCACATCATCTTTATCCTTAGTGTATGGTATGCGTATTGTCCTATCTCTCACTCCCATAACAAGAGGAAATAAGCATTTGGCGGCCGTCCAAATACAAAGTTCTTCCTGTTCCAAGAATAGAGATGGTACATCCCATATTGCCAGTACACCTTCAAATCTAAGTTGCAATGTGCAGCTTATGCCTCTACATCACAATCATCTTGATGTCAAAGTTACTTCCAGGGAAAACTGGTCTCGAACCTACTTGGGTCCACACACATTCCTTGGTCATCTCTTCTAGGTCTATAGGGTGCTGGCACTTTTGGGTTCATCCCTCTTCCCTTCTGCATCCAGAGAGTACCCTACTCATCTGCCCTTTGGGTCCCATGAGTTCATGAAGGTGATCAATCTCCTAACCCATGTCCCTCAGACAATGATAGTTGTTACCTCCCGACCCTATGGTCATGTGCAACTAGGGAATTAGGCAACTCCTACTTCCATCGGTCTTATCCCTACCTGACCCTAGGATAGACTTAGGATTCTAACATAGTACATGTCCAACTTAGAACCTTACCCCAGTCTCCATCATCTCTCTCTGCATTCTTGGATTGTCTTTCATCCTTTCACAGGGGTCATGGCAGCCTACCTTGGTCAGACCCCATACCGGCTACCTTCATGGTAACACACCCACATGCATCTAGTGATGGTTATCTGTGGGTCTACAGGTTCATTCTCTTACTATGTACTTTTCACTTAGCTTCTCAAGAGACCTCTTTAGGTTACCTCAAAACCATAGACACTAGTACACACCCTACTAAAGGGTCCCTCTCCCAAGATGGGAGGAAGCTACAACTTGATAACAAAGGTCACAAAAGCCCTTATGTCCAGGGTTTACATCCACACGAGCATGCTTAGCCCTAACAAGCTACTAAGGCACAAGAAGACCACCTACTAAACCATGCTAGGTCACACTTGTTCTTACCCTCAGCATTGGATCAAGATCAAACCTTCTCATGTCATCAACTTAGCTGTGAAGGGTTCATCAAACATACCTTAAACTTAAGGGGTTTCCCTTTCCTCTAAACATGAGGAGTACCATGCTCGAATCTATAGAAACTCAAACCTTGTCATGAGCATCAGGTACACCACTTCCCCTCTTAGGCCTAGGAACCCTAGGTTCACTTCTTTGATGTCCAACTGTCTGCTCAATCTCTTAACCACGATCCAAACATGTACAAGGTATGACATGTCATCCTTCTACTCGAGAAAAACTTCAGAGTGGAGTCCTCCTCAAGGACAACCAACAAGGTATAAGGCCTCACAACCTGTTACTAAACCTCTTCATGGTTTAAGGAACTCTTCTTCCCATCTATACCATAGGTACAGAGGTACAAGTAGTCTCATCCTCTCTCTAGGGTTTGGTTCCTCTGAAGGAAACCAAGATATCATCAGCTTCCTGGAATCAAACATGAGGCAACCACAACCATCCACTTAGGTCGCATCATCCTCAACTCCCCACTGTTCCTCATATCTCATAGTCTAAGCTTCCAACCTTCTTGCTTAACTCACAAGCTATCCCTCTTACTCTCCTGGCCAGGGTTTCAACCTATGCCCACACTATGACGTACTCTGGGTGCATGTTATGCCCTACTCGCATAAGCCCATAGGGTTTTTATAGGTCCTTCACTAACCTCATCGTTGAAGGAGCTATCCTTCACTCTAACATGTACGACTTCCTAGGGTTGGGTCACCAAAGGTACTAGGTCATCCAACCTCACATGGCTCAAAATATCATGGGCATCCAAAAGCATGTCCACACACCCGGTATATCATGACATCTAACTCATCATGTCACCTCCCTCTCTAACCATCACTTAGGGTTAGGGTTAGCATCATCCTCAGAGGATATGCCAGGTCTCTACTTTAAATGGAGATCTCTTCCTCCATGACCAACTCTCTTTACTCATCCTCCTGACAAGAAGGTCAAACCTGAGGTCTCTCCTGAGGGCAATGACAACTCATGTCATACGACCTAAGCATGTATCTATTCTTTAGTTTACGCTTAATCTATTAAGCTTATGTCCATGACATCTTATTTACATGCTTTTCATTAATTTGGTGGAGTATTCCTTAAACCTTATAAACCTTACCCATACCTCAAGAGGGTGAGGAAAAGAGAGAAAACCCTAATCCTTAAGGTCCTTAACAACATTTGAGTTGAGAAGGGATGAACAAGATGAGAGAGTCCTAAAGGTATCTTATTTCGAGTCAAATCCAAAGACATCGGTCAGGCAGTCACACTAATCCGGGAATCCTCGTATTCCGACTAGCGGTGCGGAGGAAAATCTTGCCAGCCCCCGAACGTGATCCTTTTCTAGACACCTCTATTTTTCAGAAAATCCTCTAATAACTCCCTTGGGTTCTACAGAGTTTGTAAAATTTAATAATTATTAAAGATTAAATGAGGAACCTATGCTCTGATACCAAATGTAACGACCCCGCCTCCCAGTAACCCCCAATTAAGGGAGACCAAGAGGTCAGAGCTGTTATCCCAATTTCCGGATCAAAGGTTTGACAAATAATCAATAATAATTATCAAATTCTACCAACTAAACTGAAAGGCAGTAAAAAAATTAAACTTCGCATACCTTTTTCAAAAACTTAGACGTCTACTTCTATCCACATCTGGAGTCTATTCTAACTAATCCTCATTTGCACTTTAATTCCCATTTAATTCCACATATGCTACTTTACTGTTTGTTCTTTTCACTTGAACCTAAAACACCGACAAACAAAATGTTGGTCAGCATAAATGAATTATGTAGGTATATGGGGGAAAACAATAATCGTGCAATTATCCATAACAATTTATTATAATCAATTATAGTTTAGCAACCAACTTGTTTTAAATATAACTGTGTGATCCATACATACCCTAACCTCTGCGTTGTCCCTGCAGTGGACCTGAATGCTACATTCCTTATGGTAGATCCCCATTGAACCCCTCATGATCCTACCTAGTCAGTGAATCCGTTTCTGAGGTTGAGTCACATGGCACTACCCGTAGGTAGCCCACTCCTTAACTCATGGCGTGCTATAGAGTTTCATGGCACTACACATGGGTAGCCCAATTTCTAACTCATGATAGCCTAGACCTTGCTCTAGGTTACCCTTTTTAGCATTTGCAAAGCCACAGAGGAGGATCCGGATCTAAGCCAGTTATATATATATATATATATATATATATATATATATATATATATAGTGATAATCTTAGTCACTTTATATGTTGCATGAAATAAAAGTCATCGAAGAAGTTTATTTCAAACAACCGATAAAATCTCTGGGAATCGTCGTGAAACTAAGGCGGTTAATCATAAATGTAACCACATACTTGTCAGGCTGATTTGAGATAGAATAATCCAATCAAGAAATCCAAATAGGCAAGCAAGCACATTATGAGATCCTGAAATATGCATACGATTTCCTATTGATCATGCCATCAAGATCTATTAAACCTAGCTCGCTTCCTAGGGTTTCTAGTCCACTTTTGGGGTTTCCAATGCAATTAGGGTTTCACTTCATTTTTACTATTTTAAACCCTAATTTTCCCTAATTATCTCATCTATTCTTCACGAAAGATATTAAGGTTACCTTTTAACAACAAATAACCTTATTTTTAGATTAAAGGCACCATTATTCATCAATTAAGTCCATTAAGCCTCTTTTACATTAAAACTACCATTTTTATCCTTTTAATCCATGACAATATCATAATGCTCATTTATCATCAATTCATAGTTCATTGTGGTCTAATTCACCTATGAACTCCATTTATTACTAATTCCACATTTTATCCATTAGAAAATCCTAATTACCATATTAAGGATATTTATTCACAATTAGGAACCTTTATACTCAAAATAGTTTAGAATCATCATATCTTAGCTTTATTCACAATTTTGAATGATTAAAACCATTGAGAGTCACATTTACTAATATTAGAGTTTCAAGGCCCATTAAAGCATATTTATACACATGAAACTCTAAATTAAACTTATTACGTGCAAAGTTCATCCTTTTTGTTCTTAATATCCCTTTTTACAATTAACAGGTTAATATCAACTTTAATCATCCATTAAACCCTACTAAATACATTAATCATCTCAAAATAGGGTTTCTTAATCATTAAAGCATTTAAGTTGATAACTTCCATTACTTTTCTAATTGTAAGAGGAATTAGCCTCAAGAACCATTTTTAATGAATTCCTCTCATTTTTCTGAGCAAAATACATATATTATATGTACCAATCCAAGCTACCATTATTTAGATATGAATTTTGCAAGGATTACCTTTTTGGACCAATCAGAAGATGCCACGTCACCTCTTTCATGCAACGTTGCTTGCATTGGAAAACATAACAAAAAGTCAAAACTGCCCTTAGTTAAGTGGATACTTCTTCAGCCCACGGAGGGGCAAACCCATCCAACGACCAATGGGTCATCTTCCTCCACCAGCCAGCCCTAGTGGCTGCCATCTGCAGCCTTGTGCGGGCTGTCTCTTCCTCCCTGGGCCGCGATATTCACCGGAAAAAGCTGCTTTGCCTCCGCCGTTCCCTGGTGCACTCGGGGCACCTTCAGTTCGCGGCCAAGGTGGTCAAAGCATGCCCAGCTTGCACCGTTCAGCTAAACGTGCATCCTATTGCAGATGGTTTGCGCGATGTTGAGCACTCGGGGATGATAGTCGATCGTCCTCAGGTCATTGGGGAATACCAAGCATCCATCAAGATGACCCACAGCTCCCCGTTGCTTCAGGGAAAGCAACAACTACATGGATAGGGTTTGAAACGAAGAAGAAGATAGAGAAGAGATAAAGGGATATGTGGGATCTCTCTTGAACTTCAAACCAGAGGGTCTACCTTATATAGGGGAGGGTATCCACGCCCTAAGGTGCTTGCCCACGAAGAAACAAAGTCCTTTTCCAATAGGAATCTGATTCCTTCACTAAGAAGTAAGTTTCTCTCTCTCTCTTAAATATCTTTTGATATTCTTTATACTTTGGATATTTAGGAATTTGAGAATTACCTCTTTCCTTCTCTTTGTTCTTGGTTTTTAATCCATTGGCACGAAATTATGTTTTCTTTTAGTAGAAAATACCACCTCTTTAACAATACCACAAAATTCATTAATAATGTATCACATTATCCTCGTATTGTGCATTATTGGTATTTTCTCTTTCTTTCTTCTCCATTGGGGCTCCTTGGACCCCAAGAAACTCTAAGATTTCGAAATTCCTTTTTAAGGATACTTATTATCCTTCTAGGTGCATCTATATTCATTATTTCTCATTATCTTGTTTATTTCTTTATTACAATATCTCTTTTTGAGGATTTCTCTTTATCTTTATTTTTATTTTCTTCATTGGCATTCCTTTTAAAATTAGGAATCCTTTGGATACAAAAATCCACCAAGGATAACTCAATTATACCTCTTTCCACTTATTTTCCACATTTTATCATTGTTTTCAATTTCTTTCTTAATAAAGAAATATTTAATTAATCTTTTCTTTTCTTGTTGCATTATCTTTGCAACTTTGGACTCCTTCGGCCCCAAGGAACCCAAGAGGCATGAAATCCACCTTTGGATTATATACTTTTGCCTTCTAGAGGTTTCTACATCTTTCTTTTCTCCATTTCTTATTAATAATGGAGTTTTCTTTGTCTTTTCCTCTTTATTGGGCCCAATAGCCAATAAAGCCCACAAAACAACCAACAAGGCTATTGTAAATGAAATCCATTTATTCAAGACAAATTATATCATTATTTGTTCAAATATCTTTAATATGAGAAATTACATTTCTCACCGAAAGAACCCAAAAAATTGGGGTGGTAACAATTGGGATGGTCCCGGGTTTCACCACCACTACACATGCAGACACGTCCAAACATCAAACATTCAGGCAAGATATAACCATCAAATGGAGCTGCTGCAAAACCCCCCATACGAGCGTTAGGCTTGCGTAAGCATCACCTTAGGTATCAGATGTCTCGTCACCATCTAGATCACTCACTTACGACTCCAAAGATACAAAAATCCAACTAAAGTTGTGGGCCCCCTATACAGGCGTTAGGCACACAGAAGCATCACTATGGGCTAGATGGCTCGTCCCCTCACAGATCACACACTTACGACTTCAAGGAATCCCATTCTATTTCTAGTTTGGAAGTCAACCGCGCTAATCATCAAGCAAGTAGGCGATAAATCTACAAGCAAACATCGACGATTAACAACGAAGATACAGATATCCAACTAAAGTTGTGGCCCTCCCTGAGGGATGTTTAGGCCACAGAAGCGTCATTGTAGGCTATATGGCTCGTCCCCTCACGGATCATACACTTATGAACTCAAGGAATCCCATTCTATTTCTAGTTTGGGAGTCAACCTCGTTAATCGAAATTCTACCCTACATATAGAAGTTCTCGCAACATAGGGAAGAACAAGATAAAAGCAAGCAGGTAATCAATTCACAAACATTAACGATTTATCAATGAAATGAAAAGTTATATACATTGCCATGGAATGTTTAACAAGAGAACATGCTTCCATGGGCATTGGGGCTAGTCCCCGCACCCCAGCAAAAAGGAACTACTCGCTCATGCTGTGAGAAATAAGAAGAACAAGAGAGAGGGAAGGTTCCGCCATGAGCATGATGCAGAAAGTAGTCACAACTCTGTGAAGATGATGCGGTCTTCTATATCATGTCGGAGCAGATCTGGATGAGGAGGAAGAACCACAAAGGTAGACTGGGCAGATCTTCTTCTCCACCTTCTTTCTCGTCTTGACCTCCTTGCTCAAAACAAGAGGTGCAGCAGGTGAAGTGATAGTAGTGTGGATGTAAGTGGATGGATCTGGATCGAATCTTACGTTTGGGTAGCCTGGCGGCATCCCGGATCTGATGCCTGAAATGAGGACCATGTTGGTCCTATTTATAGGCATTGGTTGGGGTTCACAATTTGGACCCCGTTGCAATTTTCACACCTTTGCTTTAACAGTTTGGAGTTCTATCTGTCTGCTAAGTCCAAATGGTCTTGAGTTTTTTTAACTCCAAACGGTTTGGATACTCTAGCGTTCTTCTCCTCCAAACGGTCTCGCTTCTATCAGTTTGTTAGGTCACACAGTTCACATCCAACCAGTCTCGGAGATCAGCGACCACGCAGTCTTGGAGACCGATTGTAGCTGTCCTCACGGTCTTGCTGTCGATCCCGCTAATCGTTCTCACGATTGACCGGAGGACATAAGACGGTGAACGTTGCTTGCCATCATGGTAGGTTGAGGAAGGTGAAAGTGTCACTGTAGGTGTCTGTTGAAGTCGGAAGAAGGAACCGCGAGGAAGATGCCCAAGTGGTCTTGGGTGTTCTGTCCATACGGTCTTGATGCCCTAAAAGTTTGGATCTCTGTCTAAATGGTCCTACGTTCTTCATGGTTTTAGGTCAGTCAATCAAACGGTCTCGGCATGCTTGGCTTCCAATCGATCTTTGGTGTCCCTATGCTAATGGTCTTGCGTCTGATCGGTCTTCTTGCTTGCAGGTCGTCCAAATGGTCTTTCTAGTGGAGGCCATACGGTCTTGCAGACCGTTTGTCGCCACACAGTCTCGAAACCATGTGGAGGGAAGAAGCCAGGACCGGTCAGATAAGGAGAAGGCAGAGCGGTGTAGGGCGTCGATGTTGGCGGGTTGTTGTAGGTGGTGATGTAGGTGTCGGAGGATTTAGGGTTACAGATTAGGCGGAAGGAAGAAGACGGAGGTCGAGGGCCTCCATACGGTCTCGAGTAGGCAGCTGGGCAACACTGTTATTCATGGTCCATGGATCGCATATTCCTAGCGGTCTTAGATAGATGGGTGTCCATACGGTCTTGAGACCATATGGAAGGGCAAGGTCATATGTTGGCAAACCGTAAGGGGGTGGGTCGTTGGATCAAGATCGAGCGGTGAAACCATTAAGGCAGACTGTTTAGGTGAAACTGTTAAGGAAATAGACGAAGGTGATGCTGATGATTGAGTATGGAGAAGGTGGAAGGATGATGTTGGTGTAGATAGATGTGGTAAGGGTTAAATGGAGGTGGTATTGATGGTGAAGTTGATGAGGATAAAGGTGTAATAAGCTCGTGGTTTCAAGACCAGTTGATCAAGACCGGTTGAGCAGACTGAATGGGCAAAACATTTGGTCAAGACCGTTTGGTCAAAACTGAATGATCAGGACCAAGGCTGAGAGGATCTTAAGTGAAGGTGAGTTCCAATTGATGGTTGAACCTCATCATGATCTGCAAAATAGTTGATATAAACCTAGTTAATAACCTTGGTAATTGAATCAATTAAGCAATCTTGCATTTTGTAAGATTTAAAGATGAAAGTGAAAGTATTGAGTTGAAAATGGCCCCAGATGGCGACTTAAAATCATGATGAATATGCATTCATCAAATGGCTCCTACTGAGTTGCTATAGTTGAAAACTCAGTTGCAGGAGTTTTTAGATAAAGGTTTTATCTGACCTAGTACATCACCATGGGGAGCACCAGTCCTTTTTGTGAAGAAGAAGGATGGATCACTCTGGATGTGTATTGATTACCGGATGATCAATCAGGCGACCATTAATAACAAGTACCCCCTACCCAGGATAGATGACCTTTTGACCAGCTAGCACGAGTCTTTTCCAAGATTGATTTGAAGTCTGGGTATCACCAGGTATGAGTCAAGAGTGATGACATCCCTAAAATAGTTTTTTGAACCCGTTATGGCCATTATGAGTTTGTGGTCATGCCGTTTGGATTATCAAATTCACCCAGTGGCTTTATGAACCTTATGAACAGTGTGTTCCAACCCTTTCTTGACTCCTTTGTCAACGTGTTTATAGATGACATCCTGGTGTCTTCTGATGACCTAGAGCAACATTGCGACCATCTGGGTAGAGTCCTTGATATCCTGAGAAAGTAGAAGTTCTATGGGGAATTCTCAAAATGCGAGTTTTAGATAGACCGAGTCATGTTTCTCGGATTCATCATCTCAGGAGGAACGATCGTTGTAGATCCGGCTAAAGTGTCGAAAGTTCAAGACTGGCCTGCACTGAAGAACCCCTCTGAGATTTGCAACTTCTTGGGGTTGGTCGGGTACTATCAGTGCTTCATCAAGGATTTCTCGAAGACCGCCTTTCCGCTTACCAAGTTGACTCAGAAGGATGTGAAGTTCATGCGGTCCGACGTATGTGAAGCTCACTTCCAGGAATTAAAGGAGAAGTTGACCACCGCTCCAGTATTGACCCTACCTTCCGGCAATGAGGGTTTCATGATATTCACCGACGCATCAAAGATGGGACTTGGTTGTGTGTTAGAACAAAATCGCCATGTGGTTTCATATGCTTCCCGACAACTCAAGCCCAATGAGGTGAATTACCCGACGCATGACTTAGAGTTGGCTGATATCATTCATGCTTTGAAGATATGTCGGCATTACCTATATGGAGATACCTTCGAGATCTTCACTGACAATAAAAGTTTGAAGTATCTCCTGACACAGAGAGACTTGAACCTACGACAACGACTATGGATGGAGTACATGAAGGATTATGCCTTCACCATCGCCTATCACCCTAGGAAGGCGAACGTCATAGCTGATGCACTGAGTCAGAAGCAGCTCAGATTTGCAGCTATTTTCTCCAGTTAGTGGAAGAGCTTATAAGAACTTGTGGAGTGGACTCTGCAATCGTTAGAGGATCGAGTTTGGTTGGCCAACATTCAAATTCAGTCAGAGTTGTTGAATGAGATAGTGGCAGCACAGTTGACCAGTTCAGAACTCAATAGAATGAAAGGCTTGTTGGAGAAGCTACAGACCCGTCTCTCAATGGGAGTAGATGGAGGGATCAGATTCGAGAATTGTATATGAGTTCCTGAAGATTCACTGTTGAAGGAACATATCTTTAAAGAGGCTCATGGTTCTAAGTATACGTACACCCAGGAACTACAAAGATGTTTAAGGATCTGCAGAGGTATTTCTGGTGGCCAGGAATGAAGAGAGACATTGTGACATATGTGGCCAGTTGTCTTACGTGCCAGATGGTGAAGTTTGAATACCAACGACCCAACAGACTTTTACAGACGATAGAGATTCCAGAGTGGAAATGGGAGCATATCACCATGGATTCCGTGGTGGGTCTACCCTAGACTAAGAGATGTCATGATGTGATATGGGTTGTGGTAGATCGCCTTACCAAGTTAGCACACTTCCTTGCCTTGAAGACCACTACCAAGGTGTCAGACCTAGCCAAGCTGTATATCAGAGAGATAGTATGTTTGCATGGCATACCCAGTTCCATCATCTCTGATAGGGACCTGAAGTTCACTTCCAAGTTGTGGAAGTAGGTACAAGAAGAACTTAGTACAAGGTTGAAGTTTAGTACCGCTTATCACCCCCAGATGGATGGTCAGTCAGAGAGGACAATTCATACATTAGAAGATCTATTGAGAGCTTGTGTGCTCAATTGGGGCAGATCACGGGAGCAGTACTTACCTTTAGCTGAGTTCACCTACAACAACAGCTACCAAGCCAGTATTGGGATCCCTCAATATGAAGCTCTTTATGGGAGACTATGTCGATCACCTCTTCATTGGGATGATGTTGGTGAGAGGACTTTATTGAGGTCAGATGAGCTCCAAGTATATGCAGATAAAGTCACTTTGATCAAGCAAAGGCTGAAGAGAGCCCAGGATCGACAGAAGTCATATGCTGATGCGAAGCAGACTGATGTGCAGTTCACTTTGGGACAACATGTATTCTTGAAAATCCGACCGCTCCGAGCTATAGCCAAGAATAGAGGGAAGTTGAGCCCCCGATACGTGGGTCCGTTTGAGGTGTTAGAATGGATTGGTGAAGCTACATACTGTTTGGTGTTACCCTCTCAATATAGTATGATGTGTGATGTATTCCATATGTCCAATCTGAAGCGATATGTGAAAGATTTGAGCCATGTGCTGAGCATTGAGCCTATTGAGCTTCAAGGGAAGCTGACATATCCTGAGTCACCTTTGCGGATTCTAGATACCAAGGTGAAAGAACTCAGATGTAAGAATATAGAGATGGTAAAGGTTAGTTGGTAGCATCATGGAGAGTATGAGGCCACATGGTAGCTAAAGACGGACATGGAAAAAACATACCTGACTTGTTTGTTTGATTGCTGAATTTTGAGGATAAAATTCTTATAAGAAGGGGAGGATGTTATAACCTCATTTTTCCTAGTTCATGATTGAAATGTAATTTCTCCTTTTTAAGATGTATGAACATGTAATTGTTTGAATTGATTTAGATGAGTGGATTTCCTTACTAAATAGCCTAGTTGTTTGATTTCATGGACTTTATTGGCTATTGGGCCCAATAATAAGAAAAAGGAAATAGAAGGAAAAAGAAATTTAGTTAATAAAAGACTAATTAAGAAAAGGAGAAAAGAAAGAGGTAGAAGCTTCTAAAAGTCTAGGAAGTATCCTCCAAAGGTGTATTTCATATATTTGGGATTTCTTGGGTTCCAAGGAGTCCAAGTTACAAAGATAATAGGATAAGAAAGAGAAAATACCAATTAAATAGGCATTATTAAAGGAGAACTTGCACATGAAGATAATGCCCTTTTCCTTTGGAATTTATGACTCAAATTTGGTACACGAGTAGATAATATTGATCCATAGTTTCCTTTAAATTTTGGATGAAAAAAGATAATCGAGGAGAGAGTTATGGATTTTGCAAGTTTTTAATGCATTGAATTAAATATTATAGTATTTTCTCGATTTAAAGGAAAAGGAAATATCGGGAGCGATGACAGCCGTCGGATCCCCGCATGGTCCATAGGACCATGGATCTGACGGTGGTTGTACATCATTAACCCCTAATCACATAAGGAAAGGGAGAGGGGAAAATTGGGATTTCGAATCCAATTTTCTCGCACATCATGACACCAAACGAGAATCTGAGACCATGAGGGTTTTCAAGAGGATATTATGTACACACCTAGCCTAGGTTTTGGGTGGTTTTGAAGGCTCTAGAAGCAATACCGAGTTTACTCGAAGGGTTGGGCGGCGGCGGGTTTGGGGAAACCCTAGATAGACTCCCAATCCTATAAATTGGACCCTCTCTTGACTACTCACAACCCCACGAACCTAACCAGCTACCTCACGACCCCTAACTCCCTACCTCTCTCTCAATTGATTGCACTCCACTAAGGAAGAAGGAGGAAGAGCAGCAGTAGCCGTCTGATCGAGGACTAGCGTGGACTCGCGAGGAGATCCAACGATTTGATGATTTATTAAAGTGTGCAAGCGGTCTAGTGGAGGCATGCATCATGAGATGTCCGATCCTACATGGTCCAGTGGACCACTAATCAAGCGGACGAGAATCCTTGGAAATTTTCTAATTTCCAATAAATAACTACTCTCTACTAGAAAATTCAAGAAAATACCTTTCTTTGCAAAAATCATAACTAATGCTAGGATGATTGGATTAAAGTGAAATTTATATGGAAATTGATCAAGAAATTATGTAGAAGCCATTAAAAATATATTCATAGCCTAAAACTTCTTGCAATTTGAAAAGTATGCAAAGTCATTATCTTTAATGATTTCATCAATGCAAAACCCTAAAGCTTAATGATAAATGAATCAAATGATGATTTCGGAATACTTAGAGTTGGAAATGAACTTCCTATTAATAAAAGATTAGTTAGGTCAAAAAGTGTGATCTTTATGTTTAATTGGCTTGGTTTAGGGTCCCATGTGTATGAAAGTACTTTAATGGATCTAAAAGTCCTAATATTGGTAAAAATCATAGAAAGTTATGGGAAGTTTGTATGAGGAAACTTTATATATAAAAGTTGATTAGAAAATCATGAAGAATCTGTTAAAAATGTTAGTATGGACTGATTTTGTTTCTAAATTCAAAAGTGCCTACAGATTGATCATATGATACACTAAACTTGGATTAGAAACCCCAATTTAAGGTAAAAAGGGTGATTAACATGATTAATTCGAGATTCCATGGAATAGTGTAATTATGAGTTGATCCTAAGCCTGTTAGGAAGAATATAACATGCTAGTCAGGGTTTGTGATTAGATTTGCTATTTTAGGGTTTATAGTGTCAATGATGAGGATGAACCCTAATGAAACCCTAAAAGGAAGTAGGAAACCCTAGGAAGTGAATTCATATGAGTGTAATCTGAGAAAGTGGATAGTAATTAAATTATATGATTGTTTCATGATCCTTGCTTGTGTGAACTGCTTGCTTGCTTGGATTATTGACTTGTTGATTCAAATGAACAGGTATGTGGTTACTTATGAATAATTGCCTTTAGTTTCTCGGTGTTTCCCAAATGTTTCTCAATTGATTGCAACCTAAACTATTGGATGTTTAATTCTACAATCCTATAAAGTCCTATGGGTATCACAATTAATTATGCATGTGCTTCTCGAACCTACATGCCTCCCTGTTGTATGTTGCAAGACCAAGCCCTAGAGGGAAGACCATTGGGCACCTCGAGAGGTGACCCCAGGCACCAAGCTCAGGATGGAGAAGGTGGCCTTATGTCCCTTGCAAGGACAAAACCCTAAGAAAAGGTAATCCAGGGTCTAAGGCAAAAGTCGTTGAGAAGACACATTGAAAGCGCAAATTGGATTGTTAATAAATTATTTGTGATAATTAGGTTGTTAGAAACTATTTGTGAAATTGTGATTGATCCCCACCTACCAGTATAGAAATATACTGACCGACATTTTGTTTTTTGGTGTTTTAGGTACAATTCTGAAAATGGGCAAATAGTAAATTGAAATATTGTGAAGATACAGTTAATCTGTTCAAGGAGGATTAGTTAGTTAGACTTTTTCTGTGGATAGAAGTCTAGACACGAATTTTACAATGTATGCAAAAAGATTTGTTTTATTCCAAAATTTCAGTCTAGTAATAGTAGAATTTGATAATTATTTCTGATTAAATGTAAAACCATGAATCGTGAAATATTGGGATAGTATCTCTGACCTCTTGGTCTCCCGTGATTGGGGATTACCGGGAGGTGGGGTCATTACAGTAGCAGTAGCTTGTGCACATAATACTCATGAGGTTGAGTGAGTTCATTATGATTTAAGCATGGCTTTTCCCCATGTAATAGAGAAAAAGGAAATCTCCCTTGAATTGAGATATATGTTTGACGAACCACTCACACAGGTTGGTGACATATGCATGTATGATATTGGTCCAACCTTGAGGAATGATGAACAAGTATGACATACCAAGGAACTTAGAATGGTTTAATAAATTTTCTCCTTACTGGCTATGTGCATACGTATCCAGATAGGAGCTATGCATATACATGATGCTATAGGCTTTGAATGCAAGGACATTTTGTGACCTCTTTTACTATCAAGTGATAGTTCTCTCCCCACCTGAGAAGGGAACCTTCATGTTAGGGTGAGAACCAACTTTTGTTTAGGTTTGAGGTAACCTGAAGAGGTCACTTATAAGAACTTGATGAGCTAAGTGTAAGAGCACATAATATGAGCATGAACCTATAGAACCATGTGTGACCATCTCTAAGGGGCATGAGGATCTGTTGCCATGGAGGTAACTTGTATGGAGCCAGACAGAGTTAGGTAGATCACCATGATTCCTATGAAGGGATGTAAGGTTAACCATGAGTGCCCAGAGAGATGATGGAGATTCGGGTAAGGATTAAAGATTAAGATGTGCTATGATAGAATCCTAAGTCAATACTAAGGTCAAGGGGGGATAAGACCTATGGAAGTAGTAGTTGCATGTTCCCTAGATGCACAGGACCATAGGGTCGGGAGGTAACAACTACCTTTGCCCGAAAACCATGGGTTAGGAGGTTGTCCACCTTCATGAGTCCATGGGGCATAAGGGGTAAATGTGAGAGGCACCCCCTAGATGCATGATGGTCAGATCACCCCAAAAGTATTGGCACCCTAGAGACCTTGAGGTAATGACTAAGGATTGTACATAAGAGAGATGTTAAGATCGAAAACTGATGGGAAAAGTATTCCCATGGGCATAGACACAGAATTGAGATGTTCATGGTGTGGAGACATGTGAAGAATTAGACTGGAAAGAGTGATGGCGATGTATGATGCACCATCTCTAATCCTGGAATGGGATGAACTCTGTATTTGGACTATAGACAAACACTTATTTCATCTTGTTATGGGTGTGAGAGATAGGACAAAATGCATGTCATATACTAAGGATAAAGGTGATATGAGTTGAAACCTTTCTATGATAATTGAGTATGTAAGAGGTATCACACCTTTTTTAGAGTATTTTGGATAGATGGTATGAAGTCATAGATGAACTAAAGTAATCATCATATGAGGACATACTTGTCAAGAGCAGTTTGGATTTTATGAGTTAGAGATTTGGGTTTGATAATCGAGATGAGGGATGCAAGAGCTTGATGTTTACCTAACTCAGACATATCTAAACCCAAGACAAGGATGATGAGAGGAGTTTATTGAAGAGTATGTATTCACTATCATCCAACACACAAGGAAGCTAATGCAGTAATGAGATGTTCTCAGCTGAAAATAGCTCAGGTGTACAACTATTTTGTCTAGCCAGTGGAGAGAGATGAAAGAGATTGCTAGGTGGACTCAGTGACCATTAGAAGACTAAACATGTGTGGCTAATATCCAGATACAGCCAGACTTGTTGGTCGAGATGGTGGTTGCCTAGTTATCCAGCCCAAAGATTGATGAGATAAAAGGATTGTTATAATAACCTCAGATACACCACTCAGGAAAAGTAGGTGGTGAAATACACTACTAGAGTGTTTTAGGGTTTTTGAGAAATCACCCTGGAAGAATCATGCGGTGAAAGAAGCTCATGATTCTAATTACACCGCACACCCTGGTGCTACCAAGATAGTTAAGGTTTGCAGCAGTATTTGGAATGAGGAGGAATATAGAGGTGCATGTAGCCAGTGGCCATACATGACATAGGGTGAAGGTTGAACACCAGTAACCTAGTGGCTTGCTACATATAATGAGGAGTCCCTGAGGGGGAAAGGGAGCAGATCACCATGGACATTATGGTGGGTCTCCCCTAGACCAAGAGATGTCATGATGCAATATGGTTTGTGGTAGATCGCCTTACCAAGTCGACACATTACCTTGCCTAAGAGAGCATTGTCAATGTGACAGATCTGGTTGAACCGTATACATATGATACAGAGATAGTTCAACTAAATAGTGATCAGAGTTCAAATATTCTTGAGCATGACCTTAAGTTTGCTTCCATGTTATGGAAGTATGTACATGAAGAACTCGATACTAGATTGAAGTTTAGTGTAGCATATCACCCCCTGACTGATGGACAGTCGAGAGAGTATGATCCATACTTTAGAAGGTCTGATGAGAGCATATGTGCTCATTTGGGGTGGATCGCGGGAGTAGTACCTGCCCCTAGAAGAGTTTTCTTGTTATGACAACCACGAAAGCTAGTATCAGGATGTATGAAGCTCGTTAAGGGAGGGCATGTCGGTCACCACTTCACTAGGGTGATATCGGTGAGAGGACCTTGTGAGGGTTAGAGAAACCACAATTGTATACGAAGAAAGTCACTTCGATCGAGCAATGGCTGAGAAAGACCAGGATCGATAGGAGTCACGTTCTGATGTGAAGTGTACTAATTTGCAGTTCATCGTGGGTGAGCATGTGTTTTAGGAACCCGACCCCTCCAAGCTACAACTCATATTAGAGGAAAGTTGAGTCCCCAATACATGGGTCCGTAGGGATGGATTGGTGAAGCTGCTTTTGTTTAGCCTTACCCCTCAAGATAAAATGATGTATGATGTGTTCCATGTGTCTGATCTAGAGCACTATGTGATGTACCTGAGCCATGTGCTGAGCATTGAACCTATTGAACTCCAAGGGAGGCTGACTTACCCTGATTCACCTATGAGGGTACGAGATACCAAGGAGAGAGAGCTCAGGAGTAAAGGATAGAGATGGTAAAGGTTCTTTGGAAGTACCATGGAGAGGAAGAGGCCACATGGGAGCTGATGATGGACATGGAAAAGTCTTATCCTGAATTGTTTGTATGTTTGGTGGAATTTTGAGGGAAAAAATTCCTATAAGAAGGGAAGTATGTTACAACCTTAATTTTTTTGGGTTTATATGGTTTGAGATGCATTTTATCCAATCAAATGTATGATTATGAAATTGTATGATTTATGTGTAATGAATGGATCTCTATGATAATATTTCCTTTAAATAAGTAATTTCTTGGATCCTAATAAGTTAGTGAGACCAATGTGATAAAAAGGAAAGAAAAGTTGAAAGAAATCAAATAATGCATAAAAAGGAAAAGAAATTAAGATAATGATGAGAGATATGTGTAATTCTCTAGAAATTTGTATGATTGATCATCATGGATTAGATTTTGAATCCACCTGGTTTCTAATGGTAAAAGGAATCCAAATAAAGGATGTAAAAGAGTAAGAGAGAGAAGATATGAATAAAATATGTCTTATTAAGTGATTACTTACATATGAAAAAAAGTCTCTTTTATTTCTGCGTTTTGACCCCAAACTTGGCACACAAGTACTTTAAGTCATTATGGACTTTCCTTTAAATTTTGGGATTAAACGAATAAAAGATTTAGGAGATATGATTTTTGTAAGTTTTCCTAAAGTGAAGAGGATAACATTTAATGTCACATTTTATATTCAAGTTGGGATTTAGGGCCCGGTCCATTTAAGTGTCACGCAATTTCATGACCATTCGATCCTGATCTAATGACCCTCCTTCTATCTCCTACCTTGTGACGGACTGGGAAAGTTCAAGGAACAAATTCTTATTTATCTCATGTGCCCTCTCTCTCATCGGCCCTTAAAAGTGTCCAAAAATACCACCACCAGAATCAGGAGAGGGAGGTGAGTTTGGCAAGCCATTGAATAGCCGCCATCTCGTTGGGAACAGGAAGAACCCAAATCCTCATCCAGCAAGGGAGTCAAGGCTAAACAACATGCTCGTCTAGACACATCCCTAGGCTTATATAAAGCATCAAAGAGTTTTCCCTCAGCTCGCATGACCCTCCCATCCTTTTAATTGCCCTAGAACTCTCAAGAACTATTGCTACCTAACTAGTCTTTATGGGCGGCAACCTAGGTGATGGTTCGGTAGTAGCAAGCACCTCCAACCAATCCATTTGGCCCAAAGGTCCTCTGGGAGAAAACGAAGGATTGGAAACCCTTTCCAGGGTGTGAGGGTATCTGGAGACATTCTCCCATCTCCACCATCAGTAGTTGAGGATCCCTGCTCCAGACCTTGAAGTCGGCTAGCGGGGTAGACAACTCCGACCGTCGCAGGTGGCATGATGGATCAGGTTGAGTCAAATAAAGGTAGACAGACCTCGGGGAGCCATCTATTGGGCGTTCAGAGCACGGGAGGTGGAAGTCAACCCCTCAGTTGACCGGACTTGGTGTTGTGTTGTGAGAACCAGAGGAACGAGGGATGAAGATGAAGGTTACGGGAAAGACCTCTCTGTCCCTGGGAAAAACAAAGCAAAGTAGGGGCAATATTGTACTTTTTCCTCTATTATACCTTCTCTTTGACCCAGCTATGTAAGTGTGGGCTGCCACAGAGGCAGAAGCCTATTGGTTGTGCTGAGTCCATGTGGATCAGATAGATAAAGGCTTTTTTCTTATGTGGCACCTTGTTATTGGTCAACTGGAGTTAATCTTAAAATAATTGTATAAATTTCTAGGAAGCTCAAATTAATACATGACATAGATCAAAATTGATTAGAAAAATGCAAGGAATTCAATAAAAATAGAATTAAAGCCTAGATATACTTGCAATATAAAAAGTACATAAAGTTATCATCTTTAATGGTTTATTAATGAAAAACCCAAGATCTAAAAGTATGATCTTTGTACTTAATTGACTAATTTAGGGTTTCATATTTATAAAGTGCATTAATGGGCTTAGAAACACTAATCTAGGTGATTATGACTTTTAATGAGATATATTTCGAAATCCTATGTATAAGACAGAGTTAGGTTGATCCTAAGCCTGATTGGGGATAAAGAAGCCTTAATGTGAATAATTAAGTAATTAGGGTTGTATACCTAGAAAAGTTGTTTTAGGGTTTGTTGACCTAAAAAAGTAAAGGTTGAGAAACTAATATAAGAAACCCTAAGGAAACCCTAATTCAACCTAGAAACCATAGAAGGGATTCCCAAGTCAATGAAAGAGTTTATGATGAGTATGTAATGATTAGGCAATACATGTTTTTCAGGATTCAGATTTGCTTATGTGATTTGACAGATTGGTTGATTGGACTACCTGGTTGGATTGAATACTTTGCTTGATGCTTTGATATCTCCAAATTAGGTATGTGGTTATTTATGATTACTCGCTTTAGTTTCACGGCGATTTCTAAGGTTCATCGGTTGCTTGAAAATAACTGTTTGGATGACTTTATTTCTTGCAATCTATAAAGTGACTATGATTATCACAATGTAATTATTTATGATTTGCCCGAACCCTCATACCATCTCTAGATGTAAGATTTGAGAGGAACAAGCCCTGGAGGGAAGGTCATAAGTGGTCAAGCCCTAGAGGGAAGACCACATGGCACCCAGAGAGGTGACCCATAAGGTACCAAGCTCAGGATGGAAAAGGTAGCCTAAAGTCCCTTGTAAGGACTAAACCCTAAGAGAGGTTATCCCAGATGATGAGTAAAAATAGTTGGGAATTCATAGTGAAAATGTAATCTTGAGTTGTTAACAACTATTTGATGTGATTAGGTTGTTATTAAATATGTGCAAGATATTGGTTGTCACCATATACCAGTATATTCCTTATATTGGCCGATGTTTCATATGTCGGTGTTTTAGGAATACTTGAAAAAGGACAAATAGTAAAGTGATATTTGAAGAATAAAGCTAATTAAAGAAAGGAGGATTTAGTTAGGTAGAACTCTACATTGGGTAAAGTTCCAGTCTCCTATTTTTTTGGAAGGTATGTGAAAAGTAAACTTTATCCTGCTTTAAGCTTAGTCTCTGGTAGAATTAATTAATTATTTTGTATTATTTAAAAAACTATTGATCATATTTTGGTATAACGACAATAGCTTCTTAGACTTCCTTAAATGGGGGTTGTTGAGGGGTGGGGTCGTTACACCTTGCCCTCTTGAAGTTTACTCTAAACTACCTCATATACCCATTCTTATCACTAAAACTTTTGAGAGATCAGTAAAAGAAGTTCATGCAAGAAGGAGTTCAATCAATCAAATAATCATAACTAGAACATGAAGATAGAACTATAACATGCTAGATCTGAATATTAACTACTTACTTAGGGTCAAAGTAAATAAACATGTCAAAAATGGACTACATAGCCAAGAAGGAGTTCAACTAGTCATATAAAGCATAGTTGGCACCAAACAAAGATGTAAATGCATTGTTTTGTACAAAAACAAATAAGAAATTGTAGAATAAAAGCAGAAGAGGAAGAGATTAGGCTATGGAGGAGAGGCGTCTCTAGATCCTTAGCCATTGAATGGGTTGGATCTCATCCTTTTCATCATCCTCCTTGGTCCTATGAACTCATTAGCCTTCTTGTTCCTCGATTTTGTTAGAACAATAGCTTGCATATATGGATGGAGACAAACCCAACCCTAGTTTGACAAATTGGGGTCAGTTTTATTGTTGGTTGGATTAGTGAAGTATGCGAACCAATGGGAATGAGTGAAGGATGGAGGTGGGCATAATTTGGAACCATTGGCCTGGTGGTCAAGGAAGGGTATTTATAGTGGTGGGTGATGTATTGGAATGTGGGGACAAACGTGGCCTGGTTTGGAAGAATCATGGCTGGTTTTGTATGACGGATGTATATGTGAAGGAACGAACCCATTCTGGTTTAGATGAATGAGGGCCGATTATGTGGCATCGATATGTTGGGCATATGTATACATCAGTCAGGGAAGTTGTCACTGGTGTCATCAATGGTCACCATTTATTGGGACCATCAGTAGTTGCCATCTCTATTATCCATTGATGGCTTGGTCAATGATATGGTTTGGTGAACCAGGGGTGGGTTCATGAACCCACCCAAATCTATAATCCATTGGTTGTGAAATGTTAAGTGGACACAAAATTTGATGAAGTTGTCCACCAATAGGCACCATTGGTGAACATAATCTCTCAAAGTTCCCTCGGTTGATGGTGTCCTCTAGATGTTCATCAATCTTCACCCATCAAATGAGGTTGATGAAGTTCTGATATGAACTTGGGCTAGTTTCACTGAGCCCGAGCTACTTCTTTTTCATCAACTTGGAAGGATGGGTCTATGAAGATGGTGGTTGCATGTTGTGTCTAGGGTTGAACCCAACCCGATTTGGCTGAATCGAAGTTGGTTTCATCAGGCTAAAGTGGTTGATCAGTCTAAATCTTTCTAGTCTTTGTCTTGGAAATTGGGGGTCAACGTCTCTTCATTTAGGTGCTTGCAAGTCTCAAAAATGGCTAGTTGAGAAATTATATCTTCAAAGGGGTGTAAATCATATTAAGACTATTATAGGCACAAAACTATAGATATTAGTTAGCATCAATGCATAAAATTAATTGTTATCACCTCATCTATTACCTCTCTCCTCACTTTCCTCCTCTCCATCCATCACCTTCCTCCTAAATTTTCCCTTATATCCCATTACTTACTTTCTCACAAAAAATTGAGGCATCAACTCTCTTTCCCCCTCTTCTTCTCCCTATCCCACTATTTATGTCTCTAGTATGCCATCTGCCACTTTTTTACAATCCCACTCTTTCTCTCTCCATTATATAAATTTTGTTAGCTTGTACAAAAACACCTCACCCTCACAAACCACCTCGACGCTCACGCCAATCTTCCCAAACCACTCCCTCACTATGTGTGAACCACACACGCGATGAGGGGCATTTGTGTGGTAAGAATTTTTATTTTCAAAATGCCAAAACATCTTATATATATGTTTAGGTCCACATTATTGTACTCAAGTGGTATTTTAAATTAGAAAGGGAGATCTTTGCTCCCACATGTGCAAGCTGTAGAATCTACCTCCTCCTTTTATATGGATTCTAATATATATGATATTTGAGGAGCTCAAGGGAACATGTGCTAGACAAGCGCATGGTGGGACATTCCAAGGCGGTTGGGGCTGGTCTTGTGCAAAATCCTCTAACCAGACGTGTTAACTCATGTTGTGTCCACACACTGGGAGGGTGAAAATATGGCCACTCAGGACTCCTTGCTTGCATATGACTCCGTTTTGGTTTTTCCACTTGGCCACTCGACATTTTTGACATATGATCTGTCTTGAATTTATAGATGTGCTTTTTTATGGACAATTCCAAACTGGCACTGGTTGGAATCCCCAACAATAATGCATTATCTTTTATTAACTATCTGCAATTCAGTTCTATGTAATAGAGTTTTCATTAACACATTCTCTATTTTGTAAAAAAAACTTTCTCACTTTTGCTTCTCTTTTCTTTTATTTCTTCATTGGTCTATCCACAATATTTACATATCGCTAAAATAATGGTCATCTAAATTCATCTATCACGATGACTTGTGTGTGTATAGTTCACGCTGAAAACTATTGTTGCATCCTTGGATAGTATCCACAGTCTTCATCTACTACAATGGTGTTCTTCATCCAAATTTGTGGAAATATTCTCAAGGATGGTGATTCATGCATGCCTCAACATCTATGTTGTTTGGTATAATATTTTTTTACTATTCTCTCGCATTTGTGTCCTGATAACAAACAACAAACTTGAGGGTATTTTACATTATACCATAGATGGTTTTGAAATGTCTTTGATGCTTATGACTCTTTGAATTTATCAGATCCTTATTATTTCAACAATGTCACAAATTCCTTGCCCGAAATAATAAAAATTGAACCATATGATGGAACTCATTATCCTCATTGGCAAGGAAAAAATCAATGTCTTTGAGGTTTCTAACGTAGTATTTTCCCTTTTTTATCCAAATCACCAAACCGATTTTGTTAACTGGGACAAGGCTAATACAAAATTGCCACCATGTAATACGAAGCTCTATTTATAATCATGTATATGATGCATGCTTTCCTCTTAAACTTGCAACTAAAATTCAAAAACAATCTCAACAAAAAGTATGTTCTTGTAGAAGATTCTACATAAAAGTCTATCATTGTGAATTATCTTAATTTTCATACAAATATATATAAACAAATTAGAACTCAAATTCATGATTTTAGAATAATACTTGATTATTTAAAGGATAAGAAAATTCATCTTCCTAGATCTTTCACTTTCAGTTCATCAATTGAAATTTTACTAAGTTCTTGGAAACATTACAAGAATAATTTAAAACATAAAAGAAAGGCAATGTTAGTAGATGATGTGACAATATATATTTGGGTGAAGATAAAATCGATATAGAGAGAGATCTAGTTTAATCTAGTGCAAATTTCATTGATAAGGAAATTAAGTAAAACAATAGTGACTCTGTACAAGATAAAAATAATTGGAAGAATAAGAAATTGAAATGACATCATAATAAACATAGAGGTAACAAAGATATTAAGAAGATAGGTGTTTTATATTTTATATGTGAAAAAAATTGATCACAATTCCCCAAAATATAAGTACAATAATAAGGAGGCAATTCAAAGAATTGACAACACCCATATCTAACTTTGTGATGGATGACGTAGTGTTGACTTAGATCAACATGATCAATATGGTGTCTTTTCAACCAAGTGATTGGACCAATGAGTCCGGGGAATCATGCCAGTGGCAACAAAATTTTTTTTGTGACCTATTAACCAATAGGAGATGAAGAACAAAGGACTGTCATGGGAAACTCTAGTGCTTTATCTGTGGCTAGTAAAGGCAATGTTATGAGTAAGATGACTTCTTGAAAACTATTTCTTTTCATGTCCCAGACATTAGGGTCAATCCCATTTTGGTGTCTCAACTTATTTATGGGATCAAGGTGTTCGTTGAATCTGAGAAGGCCACTCTTTCTAGTTATAGAGACTACTTAGGAATGAGATATTTTACTTGTGGCCTATTCATTCTAAAATGTACCAAACATTACCATTGATAATATACATAGATATGCTTATATCTTTGACTCTTTTGACATGTGGTGCAATTGACTTAGAGATATTAATTGTAAATAAGTACAATGCAAGAAGTCTTTTGGGATACGGAAAGATATCCATTGTGTCATTGAATTCAATAACAAATGCCATGTATGTGTTGAAATTAAGTCGACAAAGAAACCATGTCCACAAATGTTGCATTGGGATTCCAAATTACTAGAATTAATCACAAGGATCTTTATGATTTAACATGTAATTTGTCTGGAGGTGGGAAAGCTACATTATATTTATATATGATTTCTCCCTTTACACAAAATTATACTCATTACATTCAAAGGATGAAGCTTTTTAAATATATTTTTTATATATAATAGAAACTGAAAAATCAACTTAATAAGAAAATAAAACATCTTCATTCGAATAGGGATGGAGAATATGATTTTTCTACTTTTAATGAATTTTATACAAATCATGGTATTATACATGAATATACCCCTCCATATTTGCCTCAAATAAATGGAATTGTAGAATCTAAAAATAGAACTCTAAAGTAGATAATGTATTCTATTTCAACTAAAGAAGTAACCAACAACTTGTAGGGGAAGCAATATTATCATCATGTTTATTCAGAACTGGATATCTAATAGAAAGACACATAAGATTGTAATATGAATTGTGGAAAGCATATCCTCCTAATTTGAAATATCCCAAAGCATGGGGGTGCTTAACTAAAGTTCTACTAATTGATCCTAAGAAATGGAAATTAAGCCTATAACTTAGATGATATTTTCATAGGATATGCTCTAAATAGTGATGCATATAGATTTTTGGTTATTAAGAACAATAACAATATTGTAGAACGTAATACCATTGTTGAATCTAAACATGCATACTCCTTTAAAAACAATGTTTTTGTGAAAATTCCTATGAACACTTTGACCAACCTGTCACATGAAATTTTTGAGAACTTGAATGAAGTAAATAATGTACCAAGGGTTTAGGGTGGTTGAATATTAATGATCAATTATAATATGTACCAAGAACATTTGATAATAATGTTGACTTAGAATTTAGAAGATCACTAAGGTTGAGGTAGGAAAAGAATCTTGGTAATGATTCTATTCCTTTATTGTAGAAAATGACCCTCAATCTTATCGTGATGCTAATATATAATCTTATTACTCTTTATGGAAGGAAGCGGTTAATAGTGAGATTGAATCTATATTATCTAACCAAACCTAGGAATTAGTGGACCTTCCACACAGTATTAGACCCATAGGATGTAACTGGATATTCAAAAGGAAACTAAAATTGGATGGAACTGTAGACAAATACAAATCTTGATTAGTTTACAAGGAGTATAAACAACAAAAGGATATTGAGTATATTTTGATACATTTGCTCGTATAACTTGAATTTATTCTATTAGGGTCTTCATTTTTAGAAACTGATAAGAAATTAATTATACATCAAATCGATGTCAAAATTACAATCTTGAGTAGATATTTAGACGAACAATTCATATGGATCAACCAAAATGTTATGTTGTACTAGGAAAGGAACATATGATACACAAACTAATCAAATCTTTTTATGGTTAGAAACAAGGTCTCAAATTGTGGCATGGGAAATTTTATGAAGTCATTATATTGTATGGGTTCGACATAAAAGAGGAGACAAATGTATATATCCTAAGGTCAACAACTAAGGTTGTGTTATTATATATCTTTATATGTATGACATGCTTATGTTTGGCACTAATATTGAAATTATAAGCGGTCATAAAAGTTTCTTGGATCTAATTTTGACATGAAAGATATGGGAGAAGCATGTGTTACTTGGAATGAAGCTACTCAAATTAGATGATGACATCATGTCTCTCAAGAAAACTATGTTGAGAAAGTGCTCATAATATTTTTGTTGTTTGATTATAGACCAGTTATAACACTTTTTTATTCTAATTTTACACTTCAAAAAATAAAGTGTTGGTGCTCAAAAAGTTGTATATTCTCAAATAGTTGGAAGTGTAATGTATTTAATGAATTGTACATTTCTAGATGTAGCATATGCAGCTGATAGATTAAGTAGATACACTCACAATCTTAACAAGGATCATTGAGATCCTCTACATAGAGTTGTAAGATACCTAAAAGGCATAATTGATCATGGATTGATCTGTTGTGGATCCCCAACAATATTAAAAGGTTTTTGTGATGCTAACCAGAATTCTAATTTAAAATGAATTGTAATCCATAAGTGGAAATATCTTCACCATTGATGGAGGTGCAATGTCTTGGATATCTACCAAGCAAACTTGCCTATCTCATTTCACTATGGAATCTAAGTTTTTTGCCCAGGAAAAGGTAAGATTTGAAGTTGAATGGCTAATGAGTGTTCTAATAAATCTTATCATATGGGAGAAACTTTCTCCACCAATGTTTATACACTATGATAATCAAGATTCCATTTCAACAGCAATAAATAAAGTTTATAATGGAAAGAGAAGATACAATCGCCTACTTCATAACAATGTGAGGCGGCTTATATGTGATTAAATGATCTTTATGGTTTGTATCAAATTAGGGTTGAACTTGATCAATCCTTCGACCAAGTCATTATGTTAAAGACTAGTGAGCAGCACATTGAGAAGAACGGGGTTATGATCATACCAGAAGTCAATGTATTATAACATTTTCTATCTCATTCTTGGTGATGTAAACAATAATTTGTAGTGAGTAGTTGAATATATTTTTATTCTCAGTGGGTTTCATAGGCATCGATGGTGGTGTATATAATATAATATATATTTGATGAAAGTTTAACTATATGAGGATGGAGTAGGGCCCCTCCAATTGAAATGTGGACAAATCTCTTAAACACTTATGAATATTGTCGGTAGGTGATGGAGCTTCCACTCGCGTGGAATTTTGTGTACCACTAAAAATCCTAAAGATGGTAAGTCTTTAGGTTTATCCTTGCTTATACTAGATTGAGAACTCCACCCACGTATGCTAGGATACGTGGAAGTCTTATCGTAGTATAGTTAAGGGTTGAATCCACGGGACAACGGTCTTGTCGAGATTAACAAGATAGAAAATGTTAGAATTTCACTTAACTCCTTAACAGTTGGTATCTAGATCAAATAGTTGATTTGGTTGTTTTAAACTAAGTGCAAGAAAGTAAATTTAAGGTTGTAAACAATGTTAGGAAGCCACTAGGATGTGATCGGATTTCACCACCACTACGCATGGATCAAAACATGCAACATAAAAATATAACCTACAACAAGAGTCTAAACAGTTAGTATCTTTGTAGATTTAGTCTCCTTTCGGAGGACTAACTATGAGAAGTGTGGGAATGTTGCAACGCCAGCCATCCCCGAACGAATGGTCATGTACTTTACATCATTCCCTTCATAAAGTGTGTTCCTCGACTTATCAAGGTTGTACTTTCATACGTCAACTGATTCCATTTCATAGTATGAAAGTACAATGATGGAAGTGAGTTTAGTCCACTTCTTGAAAAACACTCCTAGATACTGAAACAGATGCATGGTGGATACATACATCAAGAACCAACACTCAATCGAGATTCGAATCTAATAGTACAAACATAGACAAATCATACTAAAAGATAAAAGGTAACACAAGTTGGTGATCAAGCAACAAGCATTCATTAAACGATTGATGTTGAACTGAAAAGAAAGTATATCTCTATTGCAAACTATGGATTACATTGCATGAAATGAAAACATGGGTAGCGGGGCTACTCCCCGCACCCTAGTGTATAATACTACTCACTCATGGCAAGGACAAAGAAGGAGGTGAGAAGAGAGAGAAAGAGAGAATGTCATCTCCACGAAGGAGGGATAGAGGTCAACCCCTTGGAGAGAGAGAGAGACGATCTTCACACTTCATAGGTTGCTCAATGATGAATCCTCCTCTTCCCACCTTCTTTGGCTATGAGAGAGAAAGCAGCTTCTGGATGGAGTGTGGATCTCAGACCGGTAGCCTCGGGGTGGTGGATGAAGGATGGAACAGCTCTGGAGCAGTAGAGGCAGCATTTGGATGTCTGAAACTTGATGCCTTGTGAGGACCCTTTTGGGTCTTACTTATAGGCTTTGAGTGAAGTCCAAACGGTTTGGGTGGTTTTGAGCTCAAACGATCGTGAAAACCGTTTGGGTTCTGAGACCGTTTGGACTCTTGCGGTTTCGAAACCATTTTCCTTTATTCGGTCTGGGGACCATGTAAGTTCGTGCGGTCTTGGGACTTTGTAACTTCATGCGGTCTCGGGACCGTGTAACTCCATGCGGTCTCGAGACCGTTTGGCTTTATGCGGTCTCGGGACCATGTAACTCCATGCGGTCTCGGGACCATTTGGCTTTGCACGGTCTCAGGATCGTTTGGTTGTATGCGGTCTCGGGACCGTGTGGTTTTATGCGGTCTCGGGACCATGTAACTCCATGCAGTCTCAGGACCGTTTGGCTTTACACGGTCTCGGGACCATTTGACTTCATGTGGTCTCGGGACCGTGTGACTCCATGCGGTCTCGGGACCGTGTGACTTCATGCAATTTTGGGACCATGTGACTCAATGTGGTCTTGGGACCGTGTGACTTCATGCGGCCTTGGGACCGTGTGACTCAATGCGGTCTTGGGATCGGGTAGTCTCCAAACGGTCTTGGGACCGTTTGGAACTTTTGTGATTTTTTTGTATTTTTCTGTAAGAATAAAAAGGAGAAAAGTTAATCTAATGGTATATTTGTAATAAAGGAGGAAAGTTAAGGATTCTATCTAATTTATCTGAGAAAGAGTATGGAAGACTGAGGAAGATTATTAAGATAACATCACAAAATGGGAGGTTATCACCCCCCCCCTAACTTAGAGTCTAGCTTATCCTCAAGTTAGATAGAGCTGAGGCATGTAATGGCGAGGCGATTTTATTTCGTTAAGATTTCCATTGTCTTGCTTCAAATCTAAACCAGAGATCTCCTAAGGTTGTATCAGAGCTTTTGCTTGCCTTAACTCTTTCAGGTGTTGAGAGTTGCTTGGATCTCAGGTTTCTTCCATATCTCGTAGCCCGCATCGGGACCACTTTTTATTCTGTGCATGTCGTCGACTCTAATCAGTTTTATACTTCTCTGAAAATCCTGCCGGAAGCTAGAGTGGGTATGGGGGTTGGCTAAAGGCTTGTTGTGTAACTCCCCCTTCAAGTGGAGGAGGGTTTGTCTATGCATTTTAGGTCTCACTACCGGGCACGATACATCTGCCTTTGTGAGGGCAGCTGAATGTACCGGTCGGGCGAGTCCTTTATCAGCCTTTCATATATTTGGATACATTAGGGTTTCACTATCGGGCACGACACATCTGCCTTTGTGAGGGCAGCTAAATGTACCGGCCGAGCGAGACCTTTATTGGCTCTTCATATAAATCCTTATGCGTGGCACAACTCTCATATTTTTATTCAACACTCTGGCTTTTATTCGTAAACTCACAGGCTTAGGATTTGGATTTTTAGGGGTTTTGGTTGGGCGGCCAAGCCTCTTTTATTTGAAGAGAAGAAAGTTGTTCTTAGAGTTTCTCGACATGCACTTATTTGGTTTCTACTTAGTGGTCCACTTGCGAGGCTTCTTGATTTAGATGTCACCTGATATCCCTCTCGTCCTTGAGAGTGTTTGGCTTGTTTCGACCCTGATGTTGACCTGTGGAGAGTCAGATGTAGAATTGAAGCAAAATCATGAAAATCAAGTGTGAAGGTAATTTATTAATTCGCCATTAGATGCCTACAAGCTATTCTTTTTATTGCTTTTGAGGACTAGTTGGATTCTAAAGTTAGATGGGGATGATCTTTTCCAGACAGGGGTGTTATTCTTATGTGCAAGATTTATTTTAACAAAAAAATTACTTAAGAAGTCTAAATGTGAAAAGAAAGATAAAATTTTGTACAAAAAAATAGAAGTGAAAGAAAGAGTAGAGAGAGAAGGGTTGAAGAAATGATACCTCACCCTTGTCCAGTGCACCCCCCCTAACTTATCACTCACTCTGTCCTCAGAGTGTCAAGTGATAGGTTGAGAAGTGCATGGACAAGGGCATTAGGCTTCTGTTAATCCTTTGTTAGCTCCGTACGTGCGGAGAAGATTAACTGCGAACTTTCCACATAGAGCGTGGTAATTCGCATCTGTCATGTCTTCTACTGGTCTTCCAAGGACCATGATAGTGTACATCCAGTAGAGGACGTGGAAGCCGCAGTCGTTTGACTCTCGGAGCTATTGTGGACATTTGTGGCTGAAGGCTGGGCGATAAAAGTATTCTTTATCGTACGCCCTTGTGTGCTTGCTGAGAAGATCATGTAGTTGGTCAGCACACTCCTTCGCCACCTCCTCCATGGGCGTTCTTGGTGTTGTAGTATACCGGTGCTGATCTGGATTGTACTGGCTGTCGGAATTGTTATTTATGATTGTTGTTCCGTCATGAAGATTTGTCACTAGTAACATCAAGTATTCTGAATGAAGGAAAATAAGCATGATAAACTTCGGAGTTGTATGCTGAAGGTGAGAGATAAGTGCCTCCGTGGTTCCGAAGTTTTTTATCTTTAGAAGATCGTCCTTCATATAAGCTGACGCCATATAAACCGTAGGGTGATTCCGTCCGAGTAGATATTGATAGGCGGTCATCAGACTCATGGATAGAGACCCTTTGAATTGAATAGTTTCATAGAGCGTATCTTCCATAACCAGAATATCACCGGCTAGAAAAACAAGATCATCTCTCTCGGCATATAGCCTTGACATGAGGAGCCGGAGTTCACTGTCGGAGAGAGTCTTGCAAGTTGTAAGATCAAAATTAGGGAAAGTCGGTTCAATGGCAGATTTGGGCACCTTTTGTGAAGATGGTCTGTTGATGGTGGTCCCGGTTAGAAATTCGATGTCCCCTTTATCATTCGTCAGATCAAAAGAGTAAGGGTCCCATTATTTCTTCTCGGGGACCTTGGCTGGTTGTTGTTTCTCCAACTCCTTTATTGTTTGCCAAAATGGCTGCTTTTGAGGACATTAGATGGCCGAGTAGAGGTAGCGAGGGACGTCATCAGGTGTCATAGTTGGGTCCTTGAAGAACCTTCTGTCACATATTAGCTCAATGGCGTAACATCCTCGTAGGGAATGAAAATCCTCTGTGGCCAGCTCAGTGAAAGGGATCTGTTGATTGTGTGCTTGGATGTGGCGTACAGTGTAGAAAGCGCAATCCCTAGATCCTTCTTATATTTGGACTTGTGGGTTTATTATCTTGAACCAGGGTTGGCTCCAACCCTGGTGGAGAGATGGGCTTGCGGCCCAGATCAATTTCAGAAGCCGGAAAGGGATGCATCTGGCCTCCCCGGCTTCAATACCAGCAAAATTAATTATATCGGCCTTTAGTTCATTGGCGCAAAAATTGTACACATTGGCGTCTCGAGCCGCGGTGTCCACGATCATTAGCAGTCAGTGGCCAGAAACTTGAAAGGGCACGGTAATATAGTGTGCCTTTCTGACAATCCCCTTCTGCAACCGCTCGATAGATTTTCTTTGTAAATCTTTACATAATAGACTCATGGCCAGAGTAGGTGAAGCGTTAAGTACTGGTTGCTGCCGTTTAGAGATTATGTAGATTTGGATAGAATTGGCAAGAAGGACACGGAAGATTGCCATATTCACCGCTGACTGTGGTCAAAAGGATTATGCGGAAGTCTTCACGTGTCAACTTGCGCTGAGTCTTTGTATTTTGGTAGATAACATCTCCCCCTTCTTTGGCATCATCTACGATAGTGTTTAAGATGAAGATATCATGAGCGTCTAGGGTAGAGATGGCCTCCATGTCTAAATTGTGCATCTTGTGAGGTAGAGGTGGTTGAGGGGGTAGTGATGGCAATGGGCGGGTTTCTCTCAACCCGAACCAAACCGAACTAAACCCGAAACCGAACTAAAGCTCAAAACTGAACCTGAAGTTAAATCGAACCTGAAATACCCAAACCCGAACACAAAACCGAGCACACTCGAATCCACCCGAGGTGGACTAAAATTTACAGAATTGGACTAACAGTTGATACTTTTGTTTGATCAACTCTTATTTGTTAATTCAAATATATTAGGACTTATTATAACCACTTCTTTTTGTGTTTAACGTTGTTGATTTTGTATTTAGAAATAATTTTTGTTTTATAATTTACAACTGAAAAGTATCGTGGATGATCCACGTTGACGAGTCAAAAAGAATTATACTTGAAAACAATACTAGACCAAAAGTTAAACAATGGATTTAAAGCTGCAAGACTATATGAAGCGTTAATCTTTATTCCAGCACATTACCAAACCATCTAAAATCATTTCAAATCAGTCAAACACCTCTTATAACCATTTAGAGCAGCCAAACTCAATTCTTAATTGTCCAAAATGAACCATTCAAATCATCAATTTGTATGATATTACAATATTCCATTCATAGCAACTTCATCACACAAGGTTCACTCAGTTTATCATTACAAAATGACCCAAAACTCATCTGCTTATATAACGAAATAGCATTACAAATTCCAGGCAAAATAGTAACAGTATTCACTCTTGAGCCTGATCGAGCAAAGAATAATCAATGCATACAACTTGGGAAGGTGATGGTAGCTCCACCAAGAATCAAGCTCCAATAATTGTCAAATTCCTGTAAAATGTAAATCAAAACCATTCTCAAAAAGGGCATTTGGTTCGAACATTAGTATAGGATTTGAGGCATAAGATTAAAAAGGCGGACCTTAAATCCCTATGAGAATGGATCAAATCAAGTATCACTAGGATCTGGCTCTGCACATGGGAAAAGAAAAATAAGATTTAAAATCTATTAACACATAAAAAGGTGGAGCAATACCAACATCCACATAAGTAATTGACTTACCAGTATTATCAACACCAACATCGACATCTTCAAGGAAATGTGAAATGTCTTTGGACATCCTAATACCTGTCACATACAAACACATATATAATAAGTGGATATTATTGAAAGATTTTGAATTATATCAATAACTAAATAAACTAAATCATTACCCTTAGTATTTGCTAACCAATTTTGAAGACACATTATTGGCTCTATGGCCTCAGGAAGAAGCCGACTACGATGTGGATTAATCAATCTACCTCCCATGCTAAAAGCTGATTCTGAGGCCACTGTAGATGCTGGTATGGCTAAAAGGTCTCTTGCCATCTCTCTCAACGTGGGGTAATTAGAGTGTTCCACCATGCTAGGATATCAAGATTACCTTTTCTAGATATAACATCCTCTCCCAGATATATGTCTAACTCAGATTTGATAGAATTACTATTTCTTTTCTCTTGTCTGACATAAGCATCAAATCTATTTATCAACCTTTGATTTTCTAGCACTTCTGGGGATTGGGAAGATACCAATTGGCTAGAAGAACTATGGTCACTTGTATTTCTTCTTGCTTGATACTCGATCAATAAATCGATGCATGCCTTCTGCACTTTGTTAATATGAGCTTGAGACTTAGCCCCATACAACTCGGTGTAATAAAACCTAACAAGAACCATTTTGAACCTTAGATCCAAGACAGCAGAAACCCCCATCAAAGATATGAATTTCATCCCAATACTTCTTAAATTTTTCATACATACACTCTGCCATTGTTTTAGTGACATCACTGTCTGACTTATGCCATGCAATTAAGTTCAACTTGATGTCACATATAAGGTCAAAACATAGGCTTGAAGTAGGATATCTTCTCCCAGATAACTCCTTAGTAGCAGTTAAGAAAATGCTGAGCTTATCACATATTTCAGAAGCAAAATGCCACTCTTCTTCTGAAGGGAGTGAATCATAACTCGGTTCTCTGTATCTCAATCTACGAAATACAATTTTATACAACAAGGCAGTAGTAAGCATTAGAAGAGTCGAATTCCATCATGTGACACAGTCAAGAACTAGCCTTTTTGTTGTGGAGACTTTTAATTGTTGTGCAGTATCTTGAAATTTTTCGATCCTTTTAGGAGTATCCGTCTAGAAAGACACACTATCACGGATCTTATCAATTTCATCTTCGATGACTAACAGCTCATCTTTCACAATTAGATTTAAAATATGTGCACAACAGCACATATGTAATGCTTTACCAGAGAGCAAAAGTGTATCACTATATAGAGAGTCCTTCAACTCCTTGGGAATGAGATCGTTAGTGGAGCAGTTATCCACCATTATGGTTGATACCTTACGGTCCACATTCCAATCCATTAAACTTTGATGTAAAACTTCACGCAATGTCTCACTGGTGTGAGGGCATGGGACATATGCAAACTTTAAAATCAAATTGCACAATACCCATGTGTCATCAATGTAATGCGCAGTTATGACCATGAATCCTCTCTTCTGGTGATTTTACGTCCACATGTCTGTCGTTATCGCAAACCTAGACTTGTTGTTCCCAATAACTTTCATCAGTTTAGACATTTCAAACTCATACATTACCAAAATATCGCTCTTAGTGGTATTTCTTGAAGGACATCTAAAAAGTGGTTGAAGATTATGTGAGTATGTCTGAAAGCTTCATGTTCTACCATTAATAGAGGATATTCATGTTGGACAATCATCCAAGCTAGATCATTTCTTGAACCCTCTTGACTAAAGGTAGAATTTGAAGTCCTTGCTTCCCCAATGGATCCCACATGTGTTGTCGCTTCTTGTACTACCAAAGCTTTTCTAGCAGGGCATCTACTATTAAAATGATTCAAGAGGGAAGAGGTGCCATTTTTAGTATTGCCAAAGAGAAGTCGTAAGCAATACTTGCATTCAACTTTTGCCACTCCATTCACCTCTTTCCTTGTGAACTCTGCCCATATGTCACTTCTAAAATTTCCTTTCCTAGAACTAGACATCCTTGGATTAGTATCCACTTGACTTTCTGCATCTCCAATGTTACTAGTAATAGGAGTTGATTCATCCATTGGAGTGTCACTCTCCATAGTTGTAAACTTGATAATCTATAAAAAATATATGAAGTTTTCATATTAGTCAGTTTTAAGGTAGTAGCATTTAATAAGTGTATCTACTATGATACTATCTCAAATGTAAGGTAGGTCCTAACCCATTTTCAAGATATGATCCTATTGATTTTATCTTGAATGGATACTATAGGCAAGTATCAAGTTAATTTGTATAAAATATATAACCCTATTGATTATATCTTGAATGAGTATACTATAGCCATGTATGTATGTAAACAAATCAGAGAAATACTACTGTTGTAAGGGGAACACATCCACAATCAAGAAAGGCATTTTAGTAATTTAGACAAGCATTCCCACAATGCAATCACATGAATTAGTTACTTATTATTGTATCAATCTAAATCGCAGAGAGCTAGCAGTTGTTGGGGGCAAATATATGATACTTTATACACAAAAATATCACTGAAATTAAAATAGAGAAATAAAAAACAGATCCGTCAATTGGAAAATGATGGATTGGCGGGCTTTTAGTCATTGCTGTTGAGTATCCTCACATAGCAGCTTGTATATTCACCTGTAGTTGGTATAGAACGATTAAAAAATTACTTGATCAACACACCCACTAAGATTCCACCTTATCGCAGATAGATAGATACAAGCTTGTATCAACAAATCCAATAGGATTTAACCTCGTCACAGGTAGATAGAAATGAGCATATATTCGTGACCAGATTGATGAGAAAAATAATTAATAATAAAGGTGGATCAATAAACTCACTAGGATCCGAGAAAAATGATCAATAAGAGGGCCACAGTGGAGAGTGCTGGAGAACCGCAGCGAATGCACGAGGAATAGCTCGTAACTGGAAAGGTTTTGCCGCATGCTTACCCATCTGCTCTGTCAAGGATCGTTGGGTAGGTGAATCCTTGTGATCCACGCGATCTATGTCATTGGTTTGGAGGTCTTTAGAAGGGAACTGCTTTTGATAGCGGAGTTCTGGGTTGGAGTGGAAAAGCATAAGATCTGTCATGGCTGGGCGTGGTGAGTGACAGCCTGCGGAGGAGTGTCTGTGTCGTGTTTATAGGTTATTTTCTTGGAGCTGCTGGAGAAAAAGGGAGTCGAGGTTCTGGTGGGATGTCATTGGGGTCAAGAAGGGTGGAAGCCAACCCGCCGAAACCATGGAAGTAGAAGGTCGACCATTTAAGGAGAGTAGGAGACAGTATTAGGATGAAAACAGTGTACATGAAGCTTGGAGAAGAGAGTCCTGCAATAGCACCAGTCACACCGCCAAATCTCCTCCTCTCACGATGCGCACACAGTGTGGTGGCCTCCGAAATCCCCTCCTCGCCTCGCGATGACCTCATTTTGATCTTCCGAGTCCGGCGCGGAATGACTGCGAACGTCTGGCGTCGACAAATTGTCAATGGCCTCGAGACCTCAAAGTTAGGGACGATAGCGAGCACCCAAATCAAAGAAGCCGAGAGAGAGGAGAGGGCGGTGAGATTCAAGATGAAGAAGCGAAGAGGGAGGAGAGGGAAAGCACTGGCGGGCGGCGGCTAGGGTTTTGAGAAACCTTCTCGCCCAAAGTCTGGAAACTCACGGATTAGGGAATGGACCGAATGACGCTAGGGGCTGGGCATCCTGAACCTCACGGATATCCATCGGTTTTTATCAACCGAACCGAAATCACTTAGGGCTTTTGGTTTGTCACCCGAACCGAACCGAAACCCGAAAATAGCTCCGGAAACCACATTTTTCGGATCGGTTCGGTTTGGATCGGTTTGGGTTCGGTTTGGATGGTGAGTTTTACCATGCTTAGGCAGGGGAAGCTCTTGCGGAGGGTGGGAAGAAGTCTGCTCCAAATCATCGATGTAGTGCTGCAGATCTTCATCTTTATCTGAGTCAGAAGCAGATTCGAGATCTTCATCTGTATCTAAACTGACTCTTTCTAATTCATCATATTCTGGGGGAAGGGGTGAAGATTGCTCCGGGACGGAGTGTTGTGGAAGGTTTGCTTGTGGTTGACTCGTGCTGGTTCCGAATAAACATTGTTGAAACTCAGCAAAAGCTGCTTCTTTGGCAGTTTCCCCCAGAGATCCCATTGCAGAATAGTCAAGAAATTGATCCCCATATGACATGTTAACGTTGTCATTATGAGTAGGGGATTTAGGATCTTTATCACCTTCTTGGTTATCTTTCTATTGTTTTGGTGCAACTCCTCGGTTGGGGCCCTCCCCAGCATTGTCCGGGTCATAAGATTTATCGTCTGAGGAAGTGCTATTGTTGGAGTCAGCCGAGGAGTCAGAATCCTCATCTTCATTTTCTTCTTCATCATCTTCTTCGTCTGCCTCCTTATCTGTTATCTTCTTTAGTGGAGGCTTTTTACACTGCCGGTGGAGTGCTTGTAGTTTGTCGAAAGCCACTTGCACATGCTCGTATGTTTCAAGCAGTGCGTCGTGGGTTTCTTTGAGATCTGAATAACGAGCCTCGGCGGAGAGGAGTCGTGCAGAGAGGTATGTCAGTTGAGTTCTTAATTGGTTGATTTCATTGTTGGATGACTCCTCTTGGCAGTTATTGAGTTGTGTGAGGGTGGTGTTGATGTCATCCAAGCGCGTGTTTAAAGCAGTTTGTTGCTGCTTAAGCTCGCGCAGAATTTCTGGAAATGGTTGATTTTGCGTAAAAATCATGTCGACTTGCTTGGCCAGATCGTCTTGCTAGCTTTTCAACCCAAGCACCAACTGTGGCAGTTGTTGCAGGCGGTCGTCGATGCGATCGACTTTCATGGCCGCTGCTTCCTGCTGTTGGTGGATGTTGGAGATGATGCCTGGAAAGGCACGGTTTCACTCATCAATCTTGGCGACCTGTTTAGTTAGACCATGCACACAAGAAAAATTAGATTGTAATATATTAGAAGGGTCGGTGAGGAGGTTTCGGATAGCGTCGAATTGACGTCCGAATTCCTCATCGGCGTTTGTAAAAGGGACCCCAGATGTGGAAGAGTGGGATGGTTGGGGTCGGGGTGGAAAGGTGGTAGTGCCTTGCGAAAGAGACACTGTTGACGGTCCCACAAACTGCGTGGTGACTGTAGATGGAGTCACCAGCGGTGTCGGGGTGGTGGTGGATGAAAAAAATGGTGACATTCCCGGTGAGAATGGTGGGATGGAGAATGTTGAGGGGAAAAGGGTAGGGATGGGAGCGGAGGAGGTGAAGTCGAGTGTTGGAGTGGAGAATGGGATGCCTGAAGAAAAAAAGTTGAGGTGGAGGTGTAATGTGGGGAAAGAAATTGTTGTGGGGATTGTTGTGGAGAAAGGTGGGAGGGTGGTAGATGGTAGGATAGTAGATGTGGGTGGAGGTGTGGATGTAGGGAAAGGAATTGTTGTGGGGATTGTTGTAGAGAAAGGTGGGAGGGTGGTAGATGGTAGGATAGTAGTGGATGGTAGGGTGATAGGAGTGGTGGTGGTGGTGAGCTCATCATTTAGGCTCATGATGAATGAGTCTAATGATGAGGTATTAATATGTTCCTCAGGATGAGGGTGTTCTGTCTCAGGATTTAGCTTTGATGTCGGCGTCCCCGACAGCTGTTGTGATGATAATCGTGTCTTAGATGGCCGTTTTACCGGTATTTTTGTTACCCTAGTTGCCGGGGCACTGATACTAAGTTCTGTCTGGCCCATTTTGTTTTTCTTCTCTTGTACTTTGACCGAAGCTAGGATTTTTGTAAGCTCTTCGTCAGTAAAGAGTAGCTTTTCTTTGTCATAATCCGCAAGCTCCGGAAGCGGTAGCAGAGTTCTGGAAGATTTAACTGTAGGGTAGAAAATGTAGTGCAATTTGGCATCCTTTTCTTTGATAATATAAGAGTTCTTCAAGGTTTTCTCGTTGGTCAGGATGTTGCCCTTGATCTGCGTGCACCTGGGGAGTAATCTTTCCATCTTGAGATATTTAAGAATGGAAGTTATGTGTCCGCCCATGTAGATTTCTTTCCCTAGGGCGTATGATGAAAACTTTTGTATCATGTGTCGTCCAATGTTGACTGGCTTCCCATGTAGGATGGACCATAGAATAAAAAGATCGGAGGTGATGACATTCCCGCCCTCTATTCTGGGGAAGAGCGCACTGGTGAGAATTTTGTGAAGCGTGTGCACTAACCCAGAATGAATATTGGAGGCCTTGTAGGTCTTCGCCTCATAATTTGGGATCCCTGTTAGGGATTTCCAGAAGTTGTGTCTATTGAATTAGGAGCTCTCCGTGCTAACAACTTTAGCCTTTTTTAGCTGCTCCTGGTTGTCTATGAAGATTTCATTCGATAAATTTTCTGTTATGACAACTTTGTTACCAAAAAGTTTGGTGACCAGCCTGCGGTCACCTCCGTCCCTTGCTCTGTCCATAATGTCCACATATTCTTTGTTGAGATGTGTAAAGAATTCTATTGTGGGCTCGACGTATGAGATCTTGGGGACAAAGCACAGTCTTGAGAGATTTGCGTTATCGAGCAAGGTGAAGATTCTGTCATATATCCCCATCTTCATTAGTACGCTTGAGCAAACGTACTTTGTTGGTTTTAAAGTTTTTTTCGATGGAAGGGAGAGTGTGGATGAATAGGTTTTCTGGTAGTGGTGCGGTAGTGGTTATGGTGGTGAAGATAGGAGCGTTGGTGGTAGCAGGAATGCTAGTCGTGGTAGCGGTTGATGGGATGTATCCTTCCAGGGTTTGTTCCCTAGCAGTGGCTGGGTGAACCTACTTCCTTGCCCTTTTCTTCGTAGGTTTTTCTTTTGCATCTTCCTGGGCCTTTCGCTTCCCCTTGGTCTTTTTGGTTGGGGATTCATCCTCAGAATTTGGCTCATATTCCGAGCCTTCATCACTAGAAGAAATTTCTTCGACTTCTTGCTCAGACTCCTCGGATAAACACCTGTTGAGGTGGTCAATTTCACACATGACCGCTAGCATGTTGACCTTCGGTGGGATCTGTCCAGTCATGTTGAGATGTCGATGACCTTCTGGAGCTTGGCACGGTCCTCCATTAGTTGTTCCTTTGTCCAGAAAGGAGTGTCGGCTGTTCCAGTGGCTTGTTTTGCTGTTGAGGCCATTTCTAGAAAGTAATCCGAAAGAATCATGTGTTAGAAAAATTTTGAATTTGTATAGATAAAAAGGAAGGAGATTGCATTATGTAAGTGGTAATGTTTTTAGGTTTTGTTGGGTCCAAACGGTTTGGAGACATTTTGACACCAAACGGTTTGGAAACTGTTTGGGTCCAAACAGTTTGGAGACCGTTTGACACCAAACGGTTTGGAGGCCGTTCGGGTCCAAACGGTTTGGAGACCGTTTGGGTCCAAACGGTCTCGCATCCAAATGGTTTGAGGACCGTTTGGAAGGTGAAACGTCAGGATTGCTGGAAGAAGGTGAATGACGGCGGCGACACGCGCGTCGACAGAAAGGAGAACCGCGTCGGCGACGTAGGCATTGGCGATGGTAAAAACAAAGATGTCGTGATGACGGAGGTGCCGGTGATGGTGGTGGCGCTGGTCTACCTTACTGCTGTGGGTGACGATGACGACGGTGAGGCAAAGAATGGCGGTAACAGTGGTGCGGATGTCGTGAAGTCACGTGGAAGCTAAGGTGGCGTCGGTGATGGTGGCAGAACGAGCTGACGTCGCAGGCTGCGCAGGAGCGAGAATCGGAGAGAAATGAAACAGCGCTCGCGTGAGGGTTTAGAAAGTTTGAGATTCTAAAGAAAGAAGAAGGGGAGGGGGTTATATTTATAAGATTTGGGGGTGACATTACAAATACCCAAAGTCAAAATGGTTTCGAGACCGTTTGGGCTCCAAACGGTTTCGAGACCGTTTGGGCTCCAACGGTTTCAGGACCATTTGGCTCCAAACGGTTTCAAAACCGTTTAAGATGGTTTAGGTTTTTAATTTTTATATTTTTATGTTTGTTTTGGTTGTTTATGTAAATTTTTATATTTTCAGATTAAAGATGATAAACCTAAATTAAACAAAAGAAACAAAAATATAAAAAAAATAGTGATACTCAAATCTTGGGTTGCCTCCCAAGTAGCGCATGGGTTTTACATCACTGGCTCGACAAAGTTTTGATTTTGTTATGATGATGTTGTGGGGTCTCTGATCTCAATAGTCTGTCTCGGAATTTTGTCAGCTGGAGTATAGTATTTTTTCAATCTATGGCCATTGACTGTCCTCTCTCCTCCATTGTCATCAACAATTATGATGGCTCTAGTCGGGTATATGTGTTTGATGGTAAAAGGCCCGGACCACTTTGTACGAAGTTTCCTGGGGAACATTTTGAGTCTGGAGTTGAAAAGAAGGACTTTGTCTCCAATAGCATTGTCTTTTCTTTTTAGATGACCATCGTGCCACATCTTGGTTTGTTCTTTGTAGATCTTGGCACTTTGGTATGCAGTCATTCTGAGCTCCTCTAGTTCTTGCAACTGGAGTTGTCTATTTTCTCCAGTGCTTTTAAAATCAAAATTCAATTGTTTAATGGCCCACCAAGCCTTATGTTTCAGTTCTACTGGAAGATGATATGATTTCCCATATACCAGACGGAACGGGGTGGTTCCAGTCGGTTTTTTATAAGCTGTGTGGTAAGCCCAAAGGGCATCGGGAAGCTTCATGGACCAGTCGGTACGGTGTCTATTGACGGTTTTCTCTAAGATTGCCTTCAGTTGTCTATTCGAAATTTCGACCTAACCACTAGTTTGTGGATGGTAAGGTGTGGCAACTTTATAGTTGACTCCATATTTCTTTAGGAGGGCTTCAAAGCTTCGTTCTAGAAAATGGGTCCCTCCGTGGAATATGAGAGTTTGGGGGATTCCGAATCTGGGAAAAATGATATCTTTAAACATCTTAATGACTGGTTTGGAATCGCTGGAAACTGTGGGTATAGCTTCTACCCATTTCGAGACATATTCCACAGCAATCAGTATATAAGAAAATCTATATGAAGAGGGGAAGGGACCCATGTAGTCTATCCCTCAAACATCGAAAAGTTCGATCTCTTACCACATAGTGAGAGACATTTCATTCCTTTTAGTTATACCGCCCGAAAGTTGACATTTATTGCATGATTTTACAAAATCATGGGAATCTCTTGCTATTGTTGACCAAAAGAAACCCGATTGTAGAACTTTCATAGCGGTCTTTTTCAAACTCATGTGTCCCCCAATGGGGCCGGAATGACAATGTTCTAAGACAAGAGTAATCTCTTCTTCAGGTAGGCAGCGACGGAAAAGTCCGTCTGCACATAGGCGAAAGAGATAAGGTTCGTCCCAGTAGTATTGCTTAACATCGTGGAGGAATTTCTTTTTGTCGTGGTGAGAGGCGGAAGGGTGGATGATTCCTGTAGCCAGATAGTTCACTATGTCGGCATACCAGGGAAATCCGGTGGTAATTTTCATTAGATGGTCGTCAGGAAGGGAGTCTCAGATAGGTACTTTATCATCATCCTCGACTTCAATGCGGCTGAGATGATCAGCGACGACATTTTCCACTCCGCTTTTGTCTTTGATTTCTAAATCAAATTCCTGAAGCATCAACACCCAACAGATAAGTCTGGGTTTTGTGTCTTGCTTCTGAATTAGATAGTGTATGGTGGAGTGGTCAGTGTAGACTATGACCTTTGATCCGATCAGGTAGGAGCAGAATTTCTCGAACACATAGATGACAGCTAAGAACTCCTTTTCTGTAGTGGTGTAGTTCTTTTGTGCTTCATCAAGAGTCTTGGACGCATAGTATATTACATAAGGCTTTTTGTCAATTCTCTGCCCTAACACCGCTCCTATAGCATAGTCACTCATCACACATTATTTCGAATGGTTGTGACCAGTCAGGTGCTCTCAGAATAGGCGCAGAGACTAGAGCGTTCTTTAAGGTTGTGAAGCTTTGTAGACATTCTTGGTCAAAATTGAACTCGATGTCCTTGGTCAATAATTGGGTCATGAGTTTTGCTACTTTTGAGAAATCTTTAATGAATCTTCGATAAAACCCATCATGACCCAAGAATGCTCGTACTTCTTTTACGTCTTTTAGCGGCGACAGTTTCGAGATGACATCAATTTTTGCCTTGTCTACCTCAATCCCTCTTTCACTCACTCTATGTCCGAGGACGACACCTTCAGTTACCATAAAATGGCATTTTTCCCAATTTAAGATAAGGTTCATTTCCTCGCATCTTTGTAAGACTTGTCCAAGGTTGAGTAGACAGTTGTCAAAGGAATCTCCGTAAACTGAAAAGGCATCCATGAATACTTCCATTATGGACTCGGTTAACCCTGCAAAAATAGCAGACATGCACCTTTGGAAGGTAGCAGGTGCGTTGCACAGCCCGAATGGCATTCTTCTGAAAGCGTAGGTCCCAAAGGGACAAGTAAAAGTTGTTTTTTCTTGGTCTTCTGGGTGTATAGGGATTTGATAGAACCCAGAATAACCATTGATATAATAGAAGAACTTTTGATGGGCTCGGCGTTCGAGGACTTCGTCAAGAAAAGGTAGAGGGTAGTGATCCTTTTGTGTTGCTTTGTTTAGTTTCCTGTAGTCGATACACATTCTCCACCCCGTGACAGTCCTCGTGGGCACTAGCTCATTTTTATCATTTAGCACGACAGTGGTTCCTCCCTTTTTGGGGACCACTTGGACAGGGCTGACCCATTGGGAATCTGAAATTGGGTAGATAATGCCGGCTTTCAGCAATTTGAGGACTTCAAGGCGAACCACCACTTTAAGATTGGGGTTCATCTTTCTTTGGTGCTCTCTTGAAGGCTTGAATTCTTCTACCATGGGCAGTCTATGCATGCATAGGGCTGGGTTTATACCTGTCAGGTCAGTTATTTTGTACCCAATGGCTTTCTTATGTTTCTTTAACTCAACGAGAAGCCTTTCTTCCTTGTCTTTCATTAGAGTGGAACTGATGATTACTGGACACAGTTTTTCTTCGTCCAGGAAGACTTGCTTAAGTTCCATTGGTAGGGTTTTCATCTCGGGAGCCTTTGGTGCTTCTGTTCTTTCTAAAATAGTGACATATTTGAGCTCCTCAAAAGTGGTTGTTGGTGCTTCTTCAGCTTTCTCTAAGTGTTGCAAGCATTGTTGAACTAATTTGTTGGCTGAGAATTCGACTTTTGGACTTATTAGGGCATTTTCTAACTCATCATATGGTTCAGATATTTCCAATTGGGACATTTGATGTATTGCATCTAAGAGAAAAACTTCCTCTTAAATGTTGGGACCTTTCATGCTGTTAAGGACCCGGAACTGAATTGCTTCTTTTCCCAGTCTCAGAATGATCGTGCCAGTTTCAACATCAATGAGCGCCCTGGCCGTGGCAAGGAAGGGTCTGCCGAATATTATTGGGTATCTTAGATCCTCCTTGATATCCATAATGACAAAATCACATGGGACATAAGAATCCTTGCCTATCCTGACTGGAATGTCTTCAATAATTCCTAGGGGTGCAGTGATAGTGGAATCAGCTAACTGAATTGTCATCGTTGTGGGTAGAAAGTCAGTAAAACCCAATCTTTTACACATGGAGTAGGGCATAATAGATATGATATCCCCTAAGTCAGCTAATCCCTTTTTGCTTGAAGCATTTCCAATACAGCATTGAATACCGAAAGAACCAGAGTCCTTCTTTTTCTTTGGCATCTTGTTAAGAATGATATCGGAGGTGGTCTGAGCCAGTTTGACCGTCTCTTTCTCTTCAGTAATATATTTCCTTGATAGAAAGGTTTTCAGATATTTAGCCCAAGCTGGTACTTCAGAGAGGGCATCAAGGAGCGGGATATCGATATAAAGTTTCTTCATCGCCTCCTTGAATTTTTGGAATCTAGTGTACATTTTAGTCTCTATCAATCTTCCTGGATATGGTATCCTAGGTTTATATTGCGGAACTTCTGGCTCTTTGGGAGCTTGTTCCTTTTCTTTGCCTTTTGCAGTATCTGCAGATTTCTCAATTCTTAGATTCGGGCTTGCATTCGGAGTAAAGACAGGTGTATCATCATCATCATGAGCGATTCTTGTAGCTTCATGAAAGGCACGACCAGATCTTGTAGTGACGGCATTCAATTTCTCTGGTCTATTTTGATCGTGTCTTGGGTTTGACTCCAGTTGACCAGCAAAAGTACCTACTGGTGGTTTCAATTGGGCGACAATTTGTGCTAGTTGAGCCTCCACAGCCTTCTACTAATCTTGCTGATTGGCAAGCATGGTTTATTGTGACTGTAACATCTGCCTGATCATAGTCATCTCGCCTGTTGGCTGGGAAGGGGCATTTTTCTGAGTGAGTTTTTGTTGTCCTTGATGTGGTTGTTGCGGAGGAGGTGTTAACTGAGGTTGTTGTGATTGCTGCAGCTGAGGATGTAATTGTGGGTGCAGAGGAGGATGGGTATATTGATAGTAGGCGGAGGGATTTCTAGGGTAGTTGGATCTTGGGAAATTATTTCTAAGATTCCCTTGATTTTGGTTAAAGTTACTTTGAAATCCGGGTGGCAATCTATCGGAAGATCCGCCTTGTGTTTGATGTTGCGGGTTAACAGTCCCCGTAGGATTCCCATATTGAAAACCGGGTTGGTTTCTTGGTTGGTTTGGATTATAGTAAGCTTGTCCTGGTATGGAATGAATGGAATTAACTTGTTCAGGCATCTTATCTTCAGGGTGTTTGATGATTGGTTCGTACTGCTGTTGTTGTGGTTGCATATCCATCATCACATTATAAAGTAAGCTACATGACAGTGTAGGGTGATCAGATGCGTGACAGGCTTCACAAGTCCCTGTGGCAACTTTAACTTGTTGGACTTGGGGGTTTTTCTTCTTATCATATTCTCCAAATGAAGTTTCAAGTGCCTACTGTTTGTGAGCTATAGTCTTCAAGGCTTCGGCAATAGCTTTCATTTCCATTGATTCCCCAGCCTTATAAACTTTGAGGACTCCCTTAGTGGATGATCGTCCCCAATTGGATTGGTTCTCAGCTCCTAGTGTAACGATATTCCAAGCATCCTCATAGTTCTTCCTCATAAAATTTCCTCCAGATGAGGAATCCAAAAATTGCTTGATATCATCACTCACCCCCCTATGGAATGTTTCTATTAATTGATTTTGGGAGATACTGTGATGAGGGCACTTCCTTAGAAGCTCCTTGAATCTTTCCCATGCTTCTGTGAGTGATTCTCCAGGAAGTTGGGCGAAGTGGTTGATCTGCCCCCTAATTTCGTAGGTTAATGAAGGAGGAAAAAACTTTTCTAGGAACTTTTCTTCTAAGGGAACCCAGGTGGTGATGATTGGCTCCCTATCAAGTGAGTTGTACTAACTCAAAGCCCTTCGAGATAGAGTGAAGTGAAAAAGATGTAGCATTATTGCGTCAAAGGAAACTCCGGCTTGTAGGACAAGTCGGCAAAGTGCCTTGAATCTCTTCAAATGATCCATGCAGTCATCTCCAGAACCACCAGAGAATGAAATGCCCTGCATGATTTGAATCCATTATGTCTGGATTTCGAAATTGGGTATGTTGATGATTGCTGGCCGGACTGGATGGTTATCTTCATAGTTCTTGGGGACGGCATAGTCCCTCAATTGCTTGTTTCTTAGCTATAACTGGGCAGCTTCGTTAGCTGCTTCATTTTCAGCTCGGATGTAGGCCTGTTCTTCAGCTCGGATTTCCGCTTGGACCTGAGCACGAGTGTCAGTAATGAGTTGTGCTCTCTGAGCGGCTATGGCGGCGTTGACCCTATCCATCACTAGCGCAACTTGGTGTTGATCTTCAACCATTTGTCTGGCTCTTTGGCAGTTAAGTCTGATGCGGCGGTGGAAGCTTCTCTCTACCTCAGAGTCGTACTCTGGATCAGGGGAGAATCTAGGATTATGCGATGGTTGCATACACGTCTTCTACCTGAGTAGAGGAAGAAACACACTTGTTAGATGATGCAGGAGATATGATGAAATCAGGAGAATATGGAGTAATGTTTAAAGAAAAAGTGTAAAACCCTAACCAACTAGCAAGATGATAAATGAAATTAAAACGTTCCATTGTCCCCGGCAACAGTGCCAATTTTTGATGGAGCTTCCACGCGTGTGGAATTTTGTGCACCACTAAAAATCCTAAAGATGGTAAGTCTTTAGGTTTAGCCTTGCTTATACTAGATTGAGAACTCCACCCACGTATTCTAGGATACGTGGAAGTCTTATCGTAGTATAGTTAAGGGTCAAATTCACGGTACAACGGTCTTGTCGAGATTAACAAGATAGAAAATGTTAGAATTTCACTTAACTCCTTAACAGTTGGTATCTAGATCAAAGAGTTGATTTGGTTGTTTTAAACTAAGTGCAAGAAAGTAAATTTAAGGTTGTAAACAATGTTAGGAAGCCACTAGGATGTGATCGGCTTTCACCACCACTACACATGGATCAAAACACGCAACATAAAAATATAACCTACAACAAGAGTCTAAACAGTTAGTATCTTTGTAGATTTAGTCTCCTTTCGGAGGACTAACTATGAGAAGTGTGGGAATGTTGCAATGTCAGCCATCCCCGAACGAATGGTCACGTACTTTACATCATTCCCTTCACAAAGTGTGTTCCTCGACTTATCAAGGTTGTACTTTCATACATCAACTGATTCTATTTCATAGTATGAAAGTACAACGATGGAAGTGAGTTTACTCCACTTCTTAAAAAGCACTCCTAGATACCGAAACAGATGCATGGTGGATACATGCATCAAGAACCAACACTCAATCGAGATTTGAATCCCATAGTACAAACGTAGATAATTCATACTAAAAGATAAAAGGTAACACAAGTTGGTGATCAAGCAATAAGCATTCATTAAACGATTGATGTTGAACTAAAAAGAAAGTATATCTCTATTGCAAACTATAGATTACATTGCATGAAATGAAAACATGGGTAGCGGGGCTACTCCCCGCACCCTAGTGTATAAGACTACTCGCTCATGGTAAGGATAAAGAAGGAGGCAAGAAGAGAGAGAGAGAGAACGTCATCTCCACGAAGGAGGGAGGAAGGTCAACCCCTTGGAGAGAGAGAGAGCGACGATCTTCACACTTCATAGGTTGCTCGATGATGAATCCTCCTCTTCCCACCTTCTTTGGCGATGAGAGATAAAGCAGCTTCTAGATGGAGTGTGGATCTCAGACCGGCAGCCTCGGGGCGGTGGATGAAGGATGGAACAGCTCTGGAGCAGCAAAGGAAGCCTTTGGACGTCTGAAACTTGATGCCTTGTGAGGACCCTTTTGGGTCTTATTTATAGGCTTTGAGTGAAGTCCAAACGGTTTGGGCGGTTTTGAGCTCAAACGGTCGTGAAAACCGTTTGGGTTCTGAGACCGTTTGGACTCTCACGGTTTCTAAACCGTTTGGACTCTCGCAGTTTCGAAACCGTTTGCCTTTATTCGGTCTGGGGATCGTGTAACTTCGTGCGGTCTCGGGACCGTGTAACTTCGTGCAGTCTCGGGACCGTGTAACTCCATGCGGTCTCAGGACTGTATGGATTTATGTGATCTCGGGACCGTGTAACTCCATGCGGTCTCGGGACCATTTGGTTTTGCACGGTCTCGGGACCGTTTGGTTTTATGCGGTCTCGGGACCGTGTGGTTTTATGTGGCCTTGGGAAAGTGTAACTCCATGCGGTCTCGGGACCGTTTGGCTTTGCACGGTCTCGAGACTGTTTGACTTCATGCGGTATCGGGACCGTGTGACTCCATGCGGTCTCGGGACCGTGTGACTCCATGCAGTCTTGGGACCGTGTGACTCCATGTGGTCTTGGGACCGTGTGACTTCATGCGGTCTCGGGACCGTATGACTCCATGCGGTCTTGGGACCGGGTAGTCTCCACCGTTTGGAACTTTTGTGATTTTTTTGTATTTTTCTGTACGAATAAAAAGGAGAAAAGTTAATCTAATGGTATATTTGCAATAAAGGAGGAAAGTTAAGGATTCTATCTAATTTATCTGAGAAAGAGTATGGAAAACTAAAGAAGATTATTAAGATAACATCACAAAATGGGAGGTTATCAGTAGGTTCATGGTTTAAAGGCGCCAACTTGTAAGAATGATGATTGATTCTATGTACGACACATGAATAATGAGCCTCTAATGAGATATAAGAGTTGGTTCACAAACATCGTTCTACCAATCCTCTACAGGTTATGCACATCAACTTTATAATTTTGTTCAAAAGACATAGTTCTAGTAGAATTTATACATGATATTTGTTTAAGTTCTTCCACTGAGTTTTTATTCAAAGTTTTTATTCTGAAATAATGGGATATTGTTGTATTTAAGTGGTATTTCAAAGATGAAATGGGAGCACTTTAGTCCCACATTTATGAGCTCTTACACTTCCCTCCTCCTTATATATAGATTCTTATCTATAATATATTTGAGGAGCTAAGAGAAACATGTGCTAAGCACACATATGGTGGGACATTCCTAAAGGGTTTGGACCGGTTCAATTTGGAAATTCTTTAACCAGACGTATCGGTGTATGTCGCATCCTTGTCTGTAAAGGGTGTAAATCTAGCCTCTAAAGGCTCCTTGCAAGAGCGCAACCCCGGATCCATTTTGCCACTTGACTCACTCGATGATTTTGACATGTGAACGCCTCTTGAAGCAAATCTATTTGTTTGTTAACTGTTTACGATAGTTTTGTTGATGTTTTTCTTTTCTTTTTTTTCGATTCCGCTGTTGATATGACTGCAATGTCGTTGTTCGTTGGACGAACAATTCACTACATTCCTTTGGCGTCGTAAATTATGTGTTCACATTTTACAACAATAATCATTGTTGCATTCTGAAAAGTAGTTGTCGTCTTCGTCTACTGCACCATCGTTCTTCATCTAGAATCACGAAAGTGTTCTTAAAGACAGTGCATTCCACATGTCTCTGCGTCTACATTATTTGGTATGATCTTCTGGTTTACTTTTTGAACGTTTATGTGCCCTGATAATGAACAATACACTTGACTGATGTTTGCAAAATCTAGTTGACTTTTGGGGTTATTCTACAATGTTATTCTTGCAATATTACATACATGCACGTCATACATCTACATTTGAGTCATGGTAACTCCCAATGTATTGGCACAAACAAATGGCAGGCATTCTTGTCCTTGGTAGCATAAGCCATTGCCGTCGTATGACTTATCCAGGCAACTAAGGTGTGCAAGACAGAGCGATCCACAATCTTAGCAGAGGCATATGCCACGGTCCTGATAGTAGACAGCAATGATGATTCTGCCTGTAAAACATGTTAGATATTTGTCATATTAAGGAAAATGATCTGTTTCGTTTAAGGAAGTTGTGCTTCCTAATCATGTTGTTGCACCTAATGATATGCTAAACTATTTTGTGCTAATAAGAAAATTGTGTTGAAAAATTGTTGTTACAGATAAAGAAATGGTTAGTTCCTTTAATTAAAAAATGTAGCCTATAGATCGCGGTGCAAATATTACAAGATACTCACCATCTAAGAGCGAGCGAGCGGCTGTTGGTTGCTTCCTAATTCGCCGTGTAATGTGGTTGGTACCGAGAAAGAGAATAGTGGCAACATCTATCTACTACGGTACTCATCCATCAACTTTAGGAAGGCGTTGACATGAAGAAGACCATGATAAATTTAGCAATGAAGCATCCTCTTGAGAAAACATTCATTTGATTGCAGCCATAAGTTTTGTAGAAGGATAATTCGTGAAGGCAGTTCCTTGACTGACATGCTTAACGGAACAGCAACTTTGCCATAGAAATATACATCATGAAGATTCAGTTTATGAATACAATAGCTGGAGACTGGACGGTTTTCGCTCCATGCATGTTGATGTGATGACAAAAGGCACGAGTGTATTTGGTTTTTCCACCAGTACTGCCCGTTCAACCCGAGAGGTACCCGGTTATTTCATGTCAAAAGTGATTACGTGAGGAGTTAATATAAGAGGGTAGGAGCGGCTTAGGACACGTTTGGTTTCGGATTTGATTATATTCTTTAATACAACACAATAAATGTTACGTTTGTTTAGTTGGAGTTGGAAAAAGTACGGACTCCTACATTCCGGAACATATAGCAACTGCTGGATAATCGTTTACATCTCAAATGTGTCGAACGCCGCCGTCCAGCAATGCGTACTTTCTTTCTTTCTCGAGTACCCATATGTGAACCATCAGGTTGCAGTCTTGCAGATGACGTGGTAACTGGAAAGGCTGTTTTTTTTCTCAGTCAAGACTTATGACTGACGGCTAGCTTCCCCGCAATGCCCGGTCATCATCTTTTTTTTTTTTTCTTGCTAAACACTTTCAACTAGACAACTACGCGTTTGCGAATGCTCGAACAATCGATTGCATATTGTCCTTCGTTGTTGATTTTATTAAAATACAGTTAAACCAAACCTAAAATATTGTCATTCTGCATTTGGTAAAACTGAGAACTCCTGTTACTTGGATTATCAAAATACTGGATTCACAGTAATCCAGATGGAATACTTCAAAACAAACGTCCCCTTAGTGATTCCGTAAGTACGATGTCGTCAATAGAATAATAGAAAACAACAACTATCACCTTGAACCCACCGTTTCAATGGAGAAGGGTTAGAGGACAGTGAAATTCAGTTAAATGTTAACTGAGATGAAACTGGCACGGCATGAGCGTTTGTGCTTAACGGTGTTGATAGATTTATGTATGGAATTTCAGTATCAACACAATTGATGTTTTCGTATGCGTTTATTTGGGATCACATAAATTGGCAAGCCGCACAAATATCAAATCGATTGGGCGTCCAAGCATGCGCTACAAAGTGTGATTTTGCAATGTGAAGTTACAATGCAAATACACAGTTTGTCATCCAACTAACCCGAAGGAAAGCCCTAAATGTTGTTTATTTCGGGCGTCATATCATCAACCACGCATGTTCTCAGTTAATGGGCACCAGTAATGTCATTACTTGGATAATCTCTGCTTTCGTTCTTTTTCCTCCTTTTCACTTCTTTATACTGGATAGTTGCTTCTTAAAATTACCGGCCGATGCAAGCACCTGGTCCTTATTTAGAACAAAGATGCGTACTGCTAGAGACGTGTGATCACGCCCTGCCTTCGTGTGAGAAAACTTTTTTATGGCACAAGTATGACAAATATTTATGATGACAACACAACAAGATACATATTATTTTCATGGTTTAAAAGAATACCAGCTCATCGTGAATCAAGAAACCCTTTTTCTAATCAAACCTATTACATAAGCATTCATAAACCCTCAAAGTACAGTTTAATATGCATCTATGGGTGATGAGGATTGATTGTAACCACTGAATCTTGCACATTTTTGTTCTGGTGCAAACATTTGTTCCCTGTAAGAGACTTTGACAAGATATGGAAGTGACGACTCGTCAGTCCCTACCAACCAGCAGAGGTTGCGGTGAAACTTGATCAGAACTGAAGACATATCCGGAGCCGCTATACATGTCTAATTGGCTATCATTGAACTCCAAACCGATCATGTAATATGGCTTCTCACGTACTTCTGGGATCTCCAAATATCCTTCTAGCATCGCAACCACACGTGACATCGGAGGGCGTTCAACTGGATTTGCCTGGGTACAAAGCAATGCTACCCCAATTACCCTGGTAGCTTCCTCAGTGCTGAAGGAGGCTAGCTTTGGATCCAGCATATCCAGCTCACGGCCGTTCTCATGCAGCTGCCAGGCCTGTAAAAAAATATGGAAAAGAACAGATTTGATTGAGGTCTAACTCACTACAAGGCATTTTAAGGGTTAATGTAAAATTGAACAGTGTGGCCATTTCCTGGAGTTCGTGACTTCAAAAGCATTTCGCTCAGGTAATGCATCAGTGTAAACCTTAAGGAACATGTAAATGGGTTCTCAAATTAAATAAGAAGATTGACAGTGAGATCACTGAATATCATGTCTGGTAATGTTGTGTCCTAGATGGAGTACCTAGATGCCAGTATTTATGGCCCCATAATAGGCTGGTAAGAACATGTTAGGTTATATCTATACATATGCTAGCTAATAAACTGAATATTATACTAAGTACAGGTCAAGCCATTTATTTCATTCTAACCCATCTCTTACAGTATGTTAACAGTCCTATGGCACATATGGCTAGAACAAAAAGTAACAAACTATATCTAGACATCATATTCAGCTTCTACTTCTGGTAAAACTGTTCACATTGGCAAAGATTTTAATGCATCACTGCATTTAAAATAAGTTGTGTTAGAAAGTTATATGATATCATACACACGTTCTGAAGTGTCGCCTAATACCTAGACTGGGCCATTCCCAGCAAGGTGCAGTGCAACATATTATATTTCAGTATCTTATTAAGAGCTTCCCACAGCAATATGTGAAATTTTATATTCACGACAGTTTTCATTACCCATGAAAGAAGATGTAGCTTTTCTGCACCATAGCTTGGATCCTTATTTGGCCTCCCACATAGAAGCTCAAGAACAAGGACACCAAAACTGAAGATATCAGCCTTTTCAGTTAATTGCCCTCTCATGGCGTATTCTGGTGCCAGATACCCACTACAACAACAATAACACAAATTAAACATAAATTTTAGATATATTGCTAGTATCAGTTGCAAATACTCAAGATTCAGTAAAGAAAGAACTAGGATGAAATTAATACAATGTGCCGGCGACCATGGTGGTGGCATGACTCTTCTTCTCATCGAAAAGCTTGGCTAGACCGAAATCTGAGATCTTTGGAGTGAGATCAGCATCTAAGAGGACGTTGCTTGGCTTGATGTCCCTATGGATGATTCTGGGACTTGATTCTTCATGCAAATATGCTATACCCTTTGCTGTACCCAAGCATATCTTAAAGCGAGAGGGCCAGTCAAGTTGCAATGTACTTTTTCCTTCGATATACAAGAGAGTAGTTGCATAAAATTACATTGAATGATAAGTATACTTTTTATTGACAGAAAGCAGTCCCTTTGAATTTTACGAAAGGCTTTTCAAACTTGCATACAACCAACAAGCAGTTTTTTACATGATGAACCTTAGAAATCACTTTGAGTATTGAGAACAGAATTTCAATTTAAATACAACTGACAGCTACTTTTTGAAATGCCCGACCTTATAAAAACATTATTAGACATATTACAATCCATTATACTTATAACTTTGTGCAATTATATTTATGAAAGTTTATTGACTACGCGAAAGAATTTTATTGCTATCATTGCTGCAAGACATGGAAGATGAGGAAGTGTCAACTAGTTGGGGCCAGAAGCAACAAAGATTCTTGTAGAAAACCTACCAAAGAGTGCTTGATCAAGGCTAGAGTTCTCCAAATACTCATACACCAAGAGTCTCCTTTCCCCCTCATAACAGCATCCACACAACTTCACAAGGTTTCGGTGTTTAACTGCAGAAATTGCAACAACCTCAGCAACAAACTGCCGCTTCCCTTGGTGAGATGAAGATGAGAGTTCTTTAATGGCCACAACATTCCCATTCGACAAATTTCCCTGAAATGTAAAACAGTATATATCCAGCATGAACCTCCATATAAACAGTCCACCAGAAAAAGCAAATTTTGTATAGACAAGGAAGCATAAGAATGTTTGCAATCCACCCTTGATGATACACATACAAATTTGTTGTTTTTTCATAAAAATTAAAGCCAGTAGAGAGGAAGACATAATACGTAATTGACACTTTGAGCTATATTAAATCCGGGAGATTTACTTAGCTTTGCATGTCTCTCTCTTTCAAGATTATGTTTCAAATACAAATTATAAAATTAAAGCCAGTAGAGAGGAAAGACATAATACGTAATTGACATTTTGAGCTATTTTTGATCTGGGAAATTTACTTAGCTCCGCATGTCTCTCTCTTTCAAAATCATGTTTCAAATACAAATCAATATGCTAAATATTCACAAACAAAAATGTTAGAAAATAGTTTTCCTATTTTATGTATCTCTTTACTATTTTCTATTCATGTTGGGTCTACTATGTAAATAGTCTTTGTCTATATAATAAAGAAGAGCACACCCTAACCGGGTATCGCTTTGACCCAAATCATCTCACATGGTATCAGAGTATATACGGCTGCTGCAACCCTAGCCGCCGCCTCTTCCCCCTCCCTTTGTCCGTCTCCTTCTTCCTTCTTCTCCGGTTGCATCCTTCGTCACCGGAAAAGTAGGACAACCGGCAGAGGCTCTCCTCACCGGGCGGCTAGTCCTTCTCTGATCTGTCAAGCCACGGTGGCTGCTTGAAGGAGAGGAGAACCTCTCGTTCTATCTTAGTGAAGGAGGAGCACATTTCTTCTCACCCTCTTTCCTCTCCACGTAATCCCCGTATGTGGATGAGTGCCCACATCTCTCGGGGCTGCTGATGCGTCAGTTTCGCATCATCAAGTGATTTGTGACGGCGCTAATTCCTGTAACATCTCCCCGGCGCATCTTTCCGGGGCCATCCTCTCTCCGACGCATCTTCGCAGAGTTGTTCACCACCGTTTGATGGAGCCAATTCCCGTCAACATATACGTCTGCCGCCGCCAAACACGGCATGTATCCCAGGCAACACGGCATATTGTCGTCGCAAACTTCTGTTCTGATGGCGTTGATTACAGAAAACACGATGTGTCTCATCTCTGACATGGCGTGTCCTAGCTGGTAAAAGTTACGCCTCCAAATCAGGAACGTCGTGTCCCCTAGCAACACGACATGTGAAAATTCTGTCAGAAGTCTTTGGCAACTCACACGGCGTGTGAAAAATCAGACATGGCGTGTTAAGCACCTGCAGTTCTCTGTTGTCAACTCACACGACGTGTGGAAATACAGACACGTCGTGCACTACTCAGACACGACGTGTTCCGTCCTTGACACAACGTGTCATTCACTCTGTCTGCTATTGTCTTCTTGATTCTTCAATATGGCAGATGCCAAGCCTGCTGCTTCCACTACAATCGTCTACAATGACTAGTCTCAGATCACTTCTGTGAAACTTAACTTACAGAACTATCTTCTTTGGATGAATGTTATCTATATTGTGCTTGAATCACGTGAGAATGTGGACATTATTGAGTGGGAGCCTCCTGATGAAGGCAACAAAGACTACCCTACTTTGCGGAAAAACAACAGGCTGGTGAAGTCATGGCTACGGAATAGCATGAAGCCTCATATTGTGTCTAGATTCATGTTTTATTCCAAAGCCAAACAAATCTCGAAAGTTGTAAAGAAACATTTTTCTCATGGAAGAATGCTCTTTGTATGTATACATTTTATGACCGCCTCTTTGCAGAGAAACAAAATAGTCGCTCTCTTGAGGATTATTTTGGTACTATCCAGTCTATTTCTCAAGAACTTAGCTTTTACCAACCACTAAAGACTGATGAACAGATGAAGGACCGAGATGATCTAGTGACAACAAAGTTTCCATCCGACTTAAATCATGTGTATGCCTCAGCTAGAAGTGTTATTCTAGCTACGGATATATTACCAAGTCTTGAAGAAGCCTTTGTACGAATTCAACAATCATCTTTTGAATCTTTCTCCGCTGCGCTAATAGACCACCACACTGAGACTCATGCGTCTCTTGCCGCTGGTGCCAAAGGAATGGGACGAGGTGTTGGCCGAGGACGAGGTGCTGGAGGCAATCGTCCAAAATGTACTTTCTGTGGAAAACTTGGACATGTAGAAGAAAAATGCTATTCTAAGCATGGTCGACCTCCAACTGGAGTTTTGCATTATACTGCCAATTCATCTGAAGCATCTGCAGCCGGGGGTTCTAAACAGGTGCAATCATATGTCACAATCTCCAAGGAGGAGTATGACCGTCTTCTACAAGCTACTCAGCAGGCTTCCCTTGGCGCCTCCGTCAATTTAGCTTCAGATGCAGGTAATCAGGGGACTTTACATGGGTAGTGGATTTCAGGACCTCCCAGCATATAACGGGTATATGCTCTATGCTTCTTTCCTCTGATTCATATATCCCACATTCCTCTGTGACACTAGCTAATGGCTTTGTCAGAAGCGTCCAAGCATGTGGCACCGAACAAGCGTCATCTAATTTGACTTTACAATCTGTTCATTATGTTCCATACTTTCCATTTAACTTAATGTCAGTTGCTAAGTTGGTTGATTCTTTAAAATGTTTGGTAATCTTTGGAGATTTTCTTTGTGTTACAGGATCCCAGGAGTTGGAAGATGATTGGTGGGGAATCTAGGAAAGCTGATCTCTACTTCTTTGAAGGTGGTCACCCAGCTAGCCAGATTCCTTCCACCTCATCCACCGTTTTCAGCTGCTCTCCCTTGCAATGGCATTGTCGCTATGGACATCCATCCCTACAAAGTCTTCAGAAGCTTGTCCAGGCTTAGCCTATATTAAGTCGTTAGAGTGTCAGTCGTGCTAGTTAGGCAAGCATCATCGTCTTTCTTGTCCGAGTCGCATTGTGAAACGCTCTAAGCATCCTTTTGATCTTTATTCATAGTGATGTTTGGGACCCTGTTAAAGAGCCAAGTTATAATGACTTTCGATATTTTATGTCTTTCATTGATTATTTCTCCTGCATGACTTGGGTTTATTTACTTAAGTTTCGCGATGAAGTCATGTCTGTTATTCAAACTTTTCATTAGTTGATAAAAATTCAGTTTGATATTGATATTAAGATTCTTCGTATTGATAATGCTCTTGAATATGTTCAAAAGGTTGTTTCAACGTTCTGTAATTATGTTGGCATGATTCACCAGACGACTTGTCCTCATACACCCCATCAAAATGGGATTGTTGAGCGCAAAAACTGTCACTTACTTGATGTCACATGTACTTTGTTGTTTCAAATGTCTATGCCTAAGACATATTGGTCTAATACTCTTCTCATTGCTTGTTTCTTGAAAATTATTCAGCCATCTTCTGTTTTACAAGGGGCTACTCCCTTCTCTGTTTGACGGCCTGACGAGCAACGCTTTCATGCTCCTCTTCGTGTGCTTGGATGCACTACGTTTGTTCACGTGTTTGATCCACGAACTGACAAGTTGTCTCCTCGCACAGTTCACACCATCTTTCTGGGATATTCTCCCACATAGAAGGGATACAGGTGTTACTGTCCTCGTCTTTGTCGTCTTTTTATGTCGGTTGACGTTACCTTTCATGAGTCTAGTCCGATCTTTAGTGATCTGTTCAGAGTGAGAGGGAGCACAATCCTAAGAGTGACTACATCTTTGAGCGTGAGAGAGACACCTCTTCCTGTGTCGAGTGATGATAGTGTTATTGATATCACCCCACCATCACCACCGCCTCCACCACCGCCTCCATCCTTTCCCCTAGTTTACACCAGGCGAGCAGGGCGTCGCCAAGAGGATGTAGCGTCATCAATCCAGCAGCATGCCTCCTCATCTTGTGCTACTCTTGAGGTACATGTCTCTATTGAGATTTCTCTTGATGCTTCAGTTTCAGATTTACACCTTTCAGTTGCAGCTCGAAAAGGTGCCCGGTCATGCACTATTTGTCATCCTTTGGCAAATGTGTGTTGCTTGTCTCATTTGTCGACTGCAGCTCGCATGTGTGCTCTTCAACTGAACTCTATAGTTGTTCCTCGTTCTTATAAGGAAGCAGCCCGCCATGATGGTTGGTCCGCGCTATGGACAGTGAGATGGTAGCACTTCATGAGAACTCTACCTGGGATTTGGTGGATCTTCCTCCTGGCAAGTCTGTTGTAGGCTGCCGTTGGGTTTACACTGTCAAACAAAAACCCGATGGGTCTATTGATCGCTTGAAGGCGTGTCTGTGGCAAAGGGGTACACTCAGACACATTGTGATGACTTCTTTGAGACTTTTTCTCCAGTGGCTAGGCTAAATTCAGTTGGATGTCAAGAATTCCTTTCTTCATGGTGATCTTCTTGAGGAGGTGTACATGGAGCAACCTCCTGGGTATGTTGCTCGGGGGGGGGGGGTGTCAGAAGGTATGCAAGCTCAAGAAATCTTTGTATGGTCTGAAGCAATCACCTCGGGCATGCTTTGATAAATTCAGTACTGCACTTATACGGTTTGGGTTTGCCCGGTCTTCTATTGATCACTCACTCTTTGTGCATAAGTCTTCGAGTGGCACCATTATTCTAGTTGTTTGTGTAGATGATATCATCATCACCGGTGATAACTCTACTGGCATTCTACAACTCAAGACGTGGCTGCAAACACAATTTCAGACGAAAGATCTGGGTAATCTTCAGTATTTCCTTGGCATAGAAGTCCTACGCTCCAAGAAAGGAACAAATCTCTCTCAGCGAAAATATGTCATTGACCTGCTTACAGAAACAGGCATGGCACAGTGTAAACCTGTCTCCACGCCTATGGACTATCATACCAAGACTTCTATTTCTGAGGACAGTGAGTTTTTTGATCCAGCAAAGTATAGAAGGATTGTCGAGAGACTGATCTACTTGACAATTACTCGACCTAATATTTCTTATGTTGTTGGAGTGGTTAGCCAGTTTATGAGTGCGCCTAGGATGTCATATTGGATGGCAGTCACCTGGATTCTTCGGTACATCAAAGGATCTCCAGGGAAGGGCCTTACTTTACGGGGCAGAATTTCACACATACATCCTTAAAACTCACTGGGTTCACTGATGTTGATTGGGTTGGGGATGTTGGAGATAGACGATCTACTTCTGGATATTGTGTGTATATTGGGTCAGATTTGGTGACTTGGAAGAGCAACAAACAGAATGTGGTAGCACGATCCAGCTCAGAAGCCGAATATCGAGCCATGGCACATGCTTGTTGTGAGCTACAGTGGGTTGTGTTTGTTTTATCATAAATGAGTGTCTGTTGAGACCCCTATTTCTCTCATGTGTGATAACCAGGCCGCCATTCATATTGCTAGCAATTCGGTGTTTCACGAGAGGACCAAGCACATAGAAGTGGACTGCCATTTTGTTCATGATTTAGTGCTCTCCAAGAAGATTCAGACTCCTCATGTTAGGACTGATCAGCAAGTGGCAGATATCTTCACCAAGCCACTTCCATCTTCAGCTTTCAAGCATGACTTTCAAGCTGGGCATGCATGATGTGTATGCTCTAGCTTGAGGGGGAGTGCTAGAACATAGTTTTCCTATTTTATGTATCTCTTTACTATTTCCTATTCCTGTTGGATCTACTATGTAAATAGTCTTTGTCTATATAATAAAGGAGAGCACACCCTAACCGGGTATCGCTTTGACCCAAATCCTCTCACAAAAAATTTGCAAACGGGCAAGTCTTTGTCATTTGCATTAAGAGCCGAAGCCTGAAAGGCAGTCAGTCACTGAAACAACAAAAATAAAACACTAGCATGAAGGAAAATGCATAGACTAACTCCATCAACTAACAGGACAGCAAATTCATAAGCCAGAACAATCAATTTAATAAGATGTTATCACAGAATTCCCGTGATTAAAATTTCACAAAATCCTGATTGCCTCTGTAGAAACATAATCGTACACTGGCAAAACGGAACGGAGCTTGTTGCCAACAGAAAAAAGTACCTTAAATACACTGCCAAATCCGCCTTCACCAAGCTTATGAGCAGGACTAAAGTCGTCAGTGGCATTTCTTAGTTCTATGTAACTGAATGTATCTGGGAGAGCAGGTAAACCACTCAGCTCCTCATCTGTAAATGAACCATTTATGAAGTTTCAATTAAACCAATTCTATTCTCAAGTGATTTCTCACATGTCAAATGACTGAACAACTGTTTCATATAACATCTACCTGCTTCAATTTCTCTATGTGAATGCCTTTTTTTGAATTTCCATAAGCAAATACCAGCTACAAATATAAGCATAGATACAATAGCAGCTGAAATTCCACCAGCCAAGGCCTTATTCTTCTTATTTCCTTTTGAGGTGTTTGGAAGACGGTTACTGACAGTAGGCTTGAAACCTACATAAAAAATCAATTCATTATTGCTCCTATATAGTGTTGAAAGGGGGGAAAGTTCAAAATTAAGGTTTCAATACGTACTTGGGTTGATACTGATTGCTGAAATGGATGGCCCATAATTACCTGGGTCAGGAACAAACAAAGTACCTTTTCCAGCCCAAAGCAATTGAACTTCAAGGTGGTTATCAGTTACAGCGGTTGTATAATTCCTCACAACTGCTACATATGACCTGCCTGCTTCTTTTCTGATATCAAAATCTTTTTGTACAAGATTTCCCTGTAATTGAAACAATTCTTTAGCTCGATATCTGAAACTCATTTGAGAAACTGTTTATGAATCATTAGATTCATTGAATATAACGTTTTACCAATGAAAGATACATGAATTGCTTATGTATGCAAATCCGCATCTTGTTATGTAATTTAAGTCTAGTATTTATGTACATTGATTATACTCCCAAATAAATTTGCAGTTGGAAAAGCTTGTTAGAAAAACAAAAATTGTCTTGTTCAATCGATTCGTTGAGAGTTGTCCCTAGCCTTTACTTTGTTTACATATATCAATTTGGACAAGGATTTGTATATTGTTATAGGCTTAAAGCCTTGAAGCATTTTCATAAACTATTCTCCCTTTAAGTAATAGTCTTCTGCTTAGGCTGATTGTAGAATAATCCTCTTCCTGGAGCACTCTTGAAATATCAGAAGATCCATTGAATGTTGCAGAAAGAGCTTGAAGTGGTGCACTCATATGTAGATTGACTACTCCGACAGCGTAGGTGATATCTAGTCGAATAATCATTAGATAAATTAGTTTACCAACCACCTGGATATACTTCTCTGGATCAGGGAAGAGCTCCCCCTCACTTGGAGCTTCATCTGATAGTCCATTGGAGTCAAGACTCGTTTGGCATCTTCCATCCCAGCCTCTTGAAGCTGGTCCAAGACATAAAGTCTTTGGGATAAGCTGATCCTTGTGGTGGAACGAAGACCCCCTAAGCCAAGAAAAAAATACCACAGGTTTTCCTATATCCTTCGTGTGGAAGTGCGTTTGTAAGGAATTTTTTAGGGTTGAAATGCCTCGTGTCATTGTCAGTGATCACAATGTCATCCACAAATACAAAAAGAAAATTATCTCCTTTAGAAGATGGAGAGGAGAATAGTAAAAACTCAGTTTTCAAGGACGTGCTTAGTTTAGAACCAAGCTCTCAAAGATTGCTTAACATTGTACAAGAAGCGTTGAAGGTGGAAAACCTAGTGAGAAGACTCCACCTGAGCAACAAAGCCTAGAGATTGTTGCACATAAACTTCCTCCATGAGATCACTATGCAGAAATCTTTCTTGATATCCAGTTGGAATAGCATCCTACAGAGATGAGTCACCAAAGGAATCAGGTTGCAGACAGATCCAATCTAGTTCACTAAGAGGTCTCAAAATAATCCACATCAAAAATTTCAGCAAAACTTTGGCAACCACTCATGCCTTGAGTCGCTCGACGATGCCATCAGAGTGGTGTTTGACGTAGAATATCCACTAGCAAGCAGCAGGCAAAAATGTTCAGATGGAGGATTAACGATATCTCATGTGATATTGTTGCCCAGAGCCTCCATCTCATCCATTATAGCAGATTTTCATCCAAGGTGCCTGAGAGCATCATCTAGATATTTGAGAATATAGGTGGTACCCAAAGATGTGAACAAAGCATAAGCAAGAGAGAGTCAATCTAGGTAACAAGTTTCATATATGGGATTCTTGATGGTGTAGGACTGCATACCTTTTTGAAGCACCATTGCACCACTAGTAATTTGGATTGAACTGGAACAAACGATGATGGAGGGGGAAATGATGTGGATCAACTTTTGTGCTTTGGTGATATACCTAGAAGAATTAAATGGTGTAGGTGGTGGATATGGATGTTGGAGATGGAGGAAAGGGTTTCTGAAGGAAGACCATCACATCTGCATTCGTCAAGGAAGATGAAGGTATAGGAAGGACAAACTCGTCCTTGTTAAAGGTGACATTAGCCAAAACACTAATGCGACTAGAGGCAGAATCAAGGCATTTTTACCCCTTTTGAGAGTAAGAATATCCAAGAAAGACCATACCAATTACGGGGGTGGGCGTCCAATCTTGGGACCAAAATTATGGACAAAGGCGACATAGCTGAAAACCTGAGGAGACGCCAAAAACCCAAAGAGATAACGAAAATGGCTGTTTCGGGGGATAGATGACACAAAAAGGAGTTTTCTTTTATAGGATGGAGGACGGTTGACGATTGGTCAGGAAACAAGCAGTGAGAATAGCACCAGACCAACGATGTTTGCGATGAGTGGCATGAATGGTAAGTGAGCGTGTAATGTCAAAAAGGTGATGACTTTTAAGCTCAGCAATGCCATTTTATTGTGGGAAATAAGCTTAGGAGCGTTGATGAACTATTCTCATGTCTCGATCGGCAGCGGCCTAAAGATGTTGTTGAGATGTCGATGGCGGCTTGAAGCTACTATTGTGGTGCCGACAGCAGCTCGTCAGTGTTGTTGTAGCATGGATGATTGGTCGTTGTGAAGGCGTGGCTAGCTATTGTCTGTTGTTGGCAGTGATACCCCTACGTATTGGGGGCGGTGGCAGAGGGAAACGGGAGAGGGAGGAGAGGTTCTGACAGGTAGATCATATTAGTTGCTTAGATTTCATATACAAAGTACGAGTTACTCTCATTAGGTTAAAATCAGAGTACAAGGGTTCTCCTATATATAGTAGTACAGGTATTAAGTGGATACACTTACATGGGTAAATGGATCCCTCACTTAAGTGCACCAAGAACATAATAAAAAAGATATAACAATAATGGGCCTTAGCCCAATAACCATCATACTAACATAGATGAAGCACACTTAAGTCGATTGTCATTTTGTGTGGAGAGATATACAAGACAAGACCTCCAACAATCCGCTTACAAGATCAGAAGAACAAATTGCTTACCAAGCATTTAAGCAGAAAGGTGTTTTCTACTTTAGTTAACAAGCTTGGCATGATTACTGTTTGCTCCTAGCTTGAGGAGTGTTAAAGATATTATGCATTTAGTCCTTCGTGAGGGGTCTAGGAGTTGTCTTGTCTAGACTTCTATATAACCATGGCATGCAATCACTTTACAAACCATCTAATACAAAGCCTCTTTCCTCTTTACAAGTTACCACGCTAATGAGAAAATTTTCCCATTTATCACCTGACAAAACCTCTAGAGTTCCAATAATGTTTGTATTATATGACTCATTGAATGCAGAACATCAAGAGTTATGTTATGGCTGTCACAACAAATCCCCAAATCTCATGCTATCCAATAATGTGCCTCTGAGCATCCAGAAACAGAATAGATCCACAAAATCATTCTTGTCCACCATAGACTAGGTGAGACTTTTTCACGTGCTTGCTTCGGCAATCTCTTGAACACAAGCCAGCTAGCAGCTATGTGTTATGTTAAATGGTGTTTTATTTAAGTTCTTTATATTCATTTGTTATTTTCCTATTCTATGTAGATCTGTATGTAATTGTTCTCTTTATAAATATACGGGGTACACACATTGTGCACCCTAACCCTTACAAACAAATCAAGATGGTACCAAATCATGTGCTCTAGCCGCCACCCTCCCCGTAGCCGCCGTCCCCCTCTCTCTCTTCCCCAGCAGTGCCCGCCCCCATCGCCGTCGGCTGCTACTGCCACGGCACTCACCCGCCGTCGTGCGGCCGGCTGCTCCTGCCGATGTTGTCGGCAGCCCTCCTCGTGTGGGCCTGGCTTACTAGTGTCGCTCGCACCATCCCTTGTCGCCTTCGGCTGTTCTTCTTGAGGGTCTTCGGAGCCATACACCTTCTCTTTGCTTGTGTCGGCCCTTGAGCGATGGGTTCTCTACTGCGCCTCCGCGTAGTCTTCATGTAAACTGGTCCTTCAAGTTGCTCTATCTGCCTGTTGCCGCCTAGCCGAAGGATCTAGGCGGTTCTGACTCATGCTGCTGTTCTCTACCTTTTTGGACTCGGTCTCACTCATGGCCTCCTCTCATGAGGACTTTCATCGTCAAGTGACTGTGAAGCTAGATGGGCGCAACTATCAACATTGGGTTTGCTCCATGGAGATCTTTGCGAAGTCCCAAGGCAAGCATTCCCATCTAACTGAGGCTATGCCTCCTTCTCCGCCTAGTACTGCCGAGTCCAAGGAGAAAAAGATCTACGATGACTGGGTCAAAGATGACTCGACCGTGATGATGTGGATTCTGAACAACAGTGAAACTCGCATCAGTGTTACTCTACTTCGTCTCCCGACTGCCAAGGAGATGTGGGATCAACTGGTCAGCACCGACTCGCATAGTAAGAATCTAAAAAAGGTGTTTTGACCTGAACAAACAAATGTCTCGTCTGCATTTCACTGAGCCCGATATTGCTGACTATTTTTTAACCTTCAAAGGCGTCCGGGCTGAGCTTGAGAATATTCATCCCTTATCTACCAACTTAGCCACGATGCAGCAACAACGACAAGAACTCCAGGTTGTCCAGTTCCTCTACGGGCTTCCTGACTCATATGCTGGTGGTTGACCAGATCCTCGCCAGTGATCCTTTACCCACGTTGGAGAGTGTTTTTCAACGTCTACAACGACTGTCGGCTTCCTCGTCAGATCTGCCTTCTGACACTGGTGACACTACCACTCTTGATGCTATGTCTGGCTGTGGTCGTGGTAGGGGTCGTGTTCGACCTCCGGACAATCGTTCTTCTGCTCCTAGACGGGACGTGGGTCGCTTGGTCGTGGCTCCCTTGGTCGAGGCTCATCTGCTGATGAATCTAGAGGTGCCGCTACTCAGCGGTACTGTGAATTCTGTGACCACAACAACCATACTGAAGACAAATGTTGGAAGAAACATGGCACACCTGCGTGGGCCAATGTTGCGTCTGAGGGCGCTTCTCAGACACGTTCTGTCGCTCCCTCAAGCTCCTCCACTGCTGAGTTCATCCGCTCCGAGGTGGAACGTCTCCTACTTGAGAGGATCTGTGCTTCCTCCTCAGCTGTTGTTGAATCAGAAGCTCACGCTGCCACTTACACTGGTTGTGATTCGGCCTTCTTAAGTGCTCCTTCTAGTGCTGGTAATACCAAATGGGTGATTGACTCTGGAGCCTCTTCTTATATCTCTGGCAATCGTTCTCTTTTTTATAGACTGTCTAAGCCTTGTTCTAAATCTGTTGTTATGCTTGCTGACAGTTCAAAATCTACTGTATCTGGAATTGGTGATATTTGTGCTCAAGTCCTTCTGCGATCCGCTTTATATGTGCCAAATTTTCCGCTAAAGTTGTTATCTGTCAGTAAAATTGTACGCAATTTGCACTGCAGTCTAACTTTAGTAGCGAGTACTTGTGTTTTTCAGGACCTTCGCACAAGGATGAAGATTGGTGGGGGTATGAAGGACCTGATGGACTCTACTGCTTGGATGAGTTGAAACGGATTGACACTACAACTCTAGTTCAGCATTATCGTCTTCTGTTTCTACATTACAATGGCATTTTAGACTCGGGCATCCGTCAGCTGATAAATTAAAACGTGTTATTTCTAGTGTAGGCACGCACAATTTTCAGTGTGAGGCATGTCAATTAGGCAAATAGTCCAGAACTGTATTTCCCAAAAAAATCTTATATTGGTAGCAAAAATATTTTTGATTTGGTTCATGCAGATGTATGGGGTCCTTGTCATGTTCCAAGTTTGTAAGGCAATAAATATTTTATTTTGTTCAATAATGATTACTCCCGTGCTACCTAATTTTTTCTGTTGAAAGATAGATCCCAAGTTCTGCCTATTATTAAGTTCTTCTTTGCTGAAATTAAAACTCAGTATTTTATGCCTATTAAAATCCTGCATACTGATAATGCTTTGGAATTCCTTCAAAAAAATGTTGAATTATTTTGTCGTTCTGTGGATACAATTCATCAGACTTCTTGTGCTTATACACCCCAACAGAACGGTGTTGCTGAAAGGAAAAATAGGCATTTACTTGAAGTTACTAGAACTCTAATGTTGCATTCTAATGTTCCAAAATATTTTTGGCGAGAAGCGGTTCTTACTGCTTGATTTCTGATAAATCGTATGCCTTCCTCTGTTATTGGGAATAAAATTCTTGTACAAGTACTACAACCCCATCTTCCTCGGTTTTTTGTACCTCCGAGAATTTTTGGGTCGACTTGTTTTGTTCGTTTGCTTCGAACGACTCAAGACAAGTTGTCTCAATCTGAAAAATGTATTTTTTTGGGATACTCACGGACTCAAAAAGGATACCGTTGCTATAGTCCTCTTACTAAAAAGTGGTTCAAGAGCAGTGATGTAGTTTTCTTTGAGGACACTCCATACTACTCTACTAAGGGGAGCATGTTGAGTTCAGATCTCATTACAACGCCTTTGCTCATTATTAGTGATTCTACATATGTTTTGCAACCTAATGAGACTACGTCTCCTCTCATTGTTTACCAACTCAGGAATCGGCCGTTGTAGCCTACTCCTACTCAAGACCCCCCCATTGGCAATCAATCTTCTCCTTCAGAAGGTCATGCCCGTGCCGAGGTAACTTATGAACTAGAATTACCTATTGCTCTCAGGAAAGGTACTAGATCATGTACATCTCATAATATTGCTAACTATGTCTCTACTGCACACCTGAGTGTTCATGTTAGTAATTTGATTACTGCTCTCTCTACTGTCTCTATACCCAAAAAAATTCATGACGCATTATAGAGTACGGCCTGGACACATGCCATGACTGAGGAGATGGATGCTCTCACTGACAGAGGTACCTGGGATCTGGTTGATCCTCCTTCTGGTTGCAAACTTGTTGGATGTCGTTGGGTTTACACTGTCAAGTATCATTCTGATGGAACTGTTGAACGCCTAAAGGCCCGCCTCGTGGCGAAAGGCTACACTCAGACTTATGGTATTGATTACTTTAAAACTTTTTCTCCTGTTGCCAGGCTAAATTCAGTGGGGGTTCAGCTCTCTGTGGCAATTAATCTGGATTGGCCCCTTATCCAGTTGGACGTCAAGAATGTCTTCCGTTATGGTGATCTCCAAGAGGAAGTCTATATGCAGCAACCACCTGGGTTTGTTGCTCAGGGAGAGTCATATAAAGTCTGCTGCCTCAAAAAGTCTATTTATGGACTCAAGCAGAGTCTGCGTGCCTAGTTTGATAAACTGAGCAAGATTCTATCTACCTATGGCTTTATTAGATCTCATGTTGATCATTCTGTCTTTATTAAAAAGACGTCCTCTCGTATTGTGGTTTTTATTGTGTATGTTGATGATATAATATTATTTGGCAGTGATCTCTCTGAAATTGATGCTACTAAAGCCTACTTATGCAAGCATTTTGTCACTAAAGATTTGTGCAAACTGATATACTTTTTGGGGATTGAAGTTTCTAGGATTGCTAATGCTCTTGTTCTATCACAACAAAAGTATGTTCTTGATCTTCTACAGGAAACTGGAATTCTTGGAGCTCGGCCTACTGATACACGCCTAGATCCTAATGTGAATTGGGATGATGATGAATCTCCCCTGTATCCTGACTGTAAAAGATATAGAAGACCAGTTGGCAAACTAATCTATTTGACTGTCACTAGAGTTGATATTTCTACTATTGTTGGTCTTGTTAGCAGGTATCTTGACAAGTCTAGACAGTGTCACTGGGAAGCACTGTGTCATATCTTGAGATAACAGAAGAAAGTGTTGACCTAGAGGTTATACATTACCTATATTTTGATAATAACTTAACCATTCCATTCATATGTATCTAATATGTGTGTTTAAGATTGTTTGCAGGCATTAGGTACATGAAAAGGATCTCAAATCCAAAGCCCTAGAATGGCTCAAGTTCAAGTCAAAATGGCTACAAGTGTGCATTTTGGGATTTCTATGTAAATGACCTTAGAACATTCCTGTAATCACTTGTAATGATGAATTGACTTGTAACTTAGATGAGAAAAATGTTTGGGACAAAAATCACCAAGTGCTAATCACTTTAGATGCAAATTAGAAAATTGATCACACACACTTGGTCGGTCGAGTTTCCTTGTCTTGAAAATCGACCGATCATTCTTGGTCAATTTTCTGAAGATTGCATCGGTCGAGTTGTGTCTTCACAGAACTCAACCGATCATGTAACTGACCATTTCGACTTCAAATGGTCGGTCGAGTTTTGTCAAGACAAACTCGATCGATCATTTGAATATCAGTTTTGTCTTTTACTTGATCAGTCGAGTTACCTTTATTGAAACTCGACCGATTGCACTGTACAGAATTTGCAGAAAAAGTGATGTGACCGTTGGTGAGTGTTTTTGGACAAAAATAGAGTTGTTTCCTTGAACAAAAAATGGCTATTTTTGTATCCAAGTGTCCCACAACTCAAAGGGGCATCCTCAACTATAAATAGACCCCCTTGGAGTTCATTCCAAGGCTACTCATTCATTGCAAACTTGGTACTAGCATAGTTGAGAGTGGTCTAAGCCTTTGAGCCCCTTTCTCTCTCTACCTTCAAGTGAAATTCGTGAGTATGAGTGAGATGGGTTCTTGTGTGAGAGAGCTACTCCTTGTGTTGATGTAAAGCTCTCCTCCATCTTCCTACCCCCATTCTCTTTGAAGAAGAAGATTGAAGAAGCTTCTCCAAGTGAAGGAGAAGGTGTTGTTGTTCTTCAAAGTTGAAGAAGGCAAGCTGCTCCAGGTCTCCAAGTGAAGGAGATAGGTGCTCCAGCTCTCCAAGTGAAGGAGAGAAGCAAGGCAACGCTCAAGGAAGATAGGTAATCCCTCGAAGGCAGAAGACTTGAAGAAAGGAGTGGGTAAGTCCATGGTGATGGCTGAAGACTCCTAGGCTTCAAGTAGGTAAGCTCCTTCTACAGGTTGAAGATCTTTGCTTGAGGTACTAAGCCCTTGGATGTGTGGTTGTTGTATCTTGTAATCTTATTGTGGAATATAAGAGTACCAAGATTGCAAATCCTAGAGCCTAACCCACTCTAGGTAGTGGACTGACATTGCTCCTAAGTTTAGGACATGGAACCACTCTAAACCACCTGTCCAAGTGCTTGCTCTTCCTTGTCTCTTATCCTTGCTTTGAATGCTAGTTTAAGATATCAAATTGTTGCATTGGTTTGGTTTCTGCACTTCATATAAATTGGTGGTCTAATTTGTTTTGTGAAGTTTGTGAAGCTCTATTCACCCCCCTCTAGAGCCCATTGATCCAACAAGTGGTATCAGAGTAGGTCTTCTCCAAGCTACTTCAACAAGTAGGAGAAGATGGGCGATTCAGCTCTTGGTTCACTCAACCTAGAAGGAAGCTTCTCAATGAGACCTCCAGTCTTCGACGGCACAAACTTTCTCTAACGGAAGAGAAGGATGCAATTCTACCTCCAAGGTGTGAGCTTTGAAATGTGGAAGATTGTCCACCTCAAATATGAAGATCCAAAAGGGACATCACCACATGGACTGAAGATGAAATGAAGCGCTCTCAACTCAACGCCAAAGCTGTGAGCATCATCTACGCCGCCCTTACTCCATCCGAGTTCAACCGCATCTCTTCTTGGGACACCGCACATGAGATATGGCACAAATTGTGTGTCACCTATGAAGTAACCAAACAAGTGAAGGAGGCCAAAGTCTACATGCTTGGTGGTCTTCTAGAGAACTTCAAGATGGGTAAGAATGAGAGAGTGGCTGATATGTACACTAGGTTCAATGTCATCTTGAATGGTTTGGCAGCCCTTGGGAGTGTAATCGATAGAGGTACTATCAACTCCAAGATCTTGAGATCTCTTCCTAAGAGATGGGAGCCTAAGGTCACTTCAATTGAAGAGGTGTACAAGCTAAGTGAGTTATCAACCGAGGAGTTGGTTAGTAACCTCCAAGCCCATGAACCTAGGCTTGACAAGCAAGAAGAGGAAGAGAAGAGAGAAGAAAAAGAGTCTAAGAAGATAAAGGACACAGCCTTCAAAGCACAAATTGAAGAAATGGTCCGGCAACAACAACTCGCCTTGAAGTCTCCCAGCCCTTCTTCAAGTGAAGATGAAGGTTCAAATGAGCATGAAGCAAATTACTCAAAGGGGAAACACTTCAAGAGAAAGCCCTCATCTTCAACTCCAAGATGCTATGAGTGTGGTCAAAAAGGCCACTACAAGAGTGACTGCCCAAAGGCCAAGAAGAGCCATCACAAGAGCAGCCACAAGAAAGACAAGGAGTACAAGAGAGAAGTCAAGTACAAGAGGAAAGACAAGAAGGAGAGAAGATCCAAAGATGCAGCTTATGCAGCGTGGGAGGAGTCATCCTCAAGCTCCGAAGATGGAGAATGCCATCTTGCCCTCATGGCCTCCACTAGTGAAGATGTAAGTGAGGTAAGTAAGGTAAGCAATGTTAATTTACATGAGCTATCTAAGGAAACTCTCATTGATATGTTAAATAAATGCAAATCTTCTTTTGCTAAATGCAAGTCTAAAAGGAAAAGATTAGGGAAGATAATTGATGATCTTTATGCTAAAATTGATATTCTTGATCATAATGAAAAATTGCATCTTGAGAGCATAGATTCTTTGAAAGGCAGTTTCTATACCTTGAACTTTAATACAATGGAGTAGAGGTTGAAAATGGTGTTTATCTTAAAATATTGAAAACCTTAAGATAGATAACCAAAAGTGCCTAGATGAGCTTGATATTCTTAAAACTGAAAATGTAGAACTCAAGCTTATTGATGATGCTAGGAGAGATGAAGTCTATACTTATCAAAGAGAGATTGTTGTGCTTAAATCTGAAAATGCTAAACTGCTTGCTCAAGTTAATGATTCATCTTCTAGGCCTGTTTTGTCAAGAAATGAAGTTGCTAGCTTATCTTTAGAAAAGGATTCCCTTCTTACTAAAGCCCTCTGTCTTGAGGCCGACCTTTTGCATGCTAGAGATGATCTTGCTAGTCTTTATGTTATAAATCTTAATGATTATAATGCTAAGTTAAGATCTACTTTGCAAAAGTTTCTATCCAGAAAGAAATCCCTCAATGATGTCCTAGAACACTCTACCAAATAAATTGGTACTAGTGGTTTGGGATATGATGGGACTGCTCCAAAAGGTAAGAGCAAGAACAAACACAAGGGTAAGAAGAAGAGTATGAAACCTCCTATCTTCCATGGAGAGTCTTCCGACTCTAAGAACCCTATGGTATGTATCCATTGCAAGTGTTATGATCATTACTCTACCTTCTGTCCTTACAAGCCTAAGGGGACAAACCCAAAGATGAAATGGGTCCCCAAGCTGCCCCGGATCCCAAAGTTTGAGTTGGGTTCCGACATCCTTCTTTCTTGCAGGTTAAAAAGAGATGGATTGTTGATAGTGGCTGCTCTAAGCATATGACTGGAGAAATCAGCCATTTCAACAAGTTCATGAAAAAGAAAGGAGGATCGGTAACCTTCGGAGACAACAAGAAGGGTAAGGTTATAGGTGAGGGTGATGTGGGCAATAAGCTATGTATTAAAAATGTGTTGCTTGTTGATGGCCTACATCACAATTTGATTAGTGTTAGTCAACTTTGTGACAATGGATATCTTGTGTTGTTTACTTCTTTAGAATGTTTGCTTCTAGATTCCCTCTCCTACAATGTTATATATAAGGGAACTAGAAATTGTAATCTTTATGTTATTGTTCTTGATGCTCTTAAGCCCATACTTGATAGATGCTTGGTTGTGGACAAAAACGATCTTTCTCTTTGGCATCGACGTTCGTGTCATGTGAATTTGCATCAAATGAAGAATTTGAACAAAAAGGATTTGGTTCGAGGACTTCCTAAATTGGACTTTGATAAGGATGAGGAATGCCAACCTTGTACACAAGGGAAACAAGCCAAATCCTCCTTCAAATCCAAAGGAGTCATGAGTACCAAAAGAGTTCTTGAACTTCTTCATATTGATCTATTCGGACCAATGAGAACGCAAACGTTTCGTGGTTCCAAGTATTGTCTTGTTATTGTTGATGATTTCTCTCGATATACTTGGACCTTCTTTCTCGTTTCGAAAAGTGATACTCTTGATGTTTTCTCGAGTTTTTGTAAACGGGTTGAAAACGAAGTTTCTTGTCGGATTGTTTCTATCCGCAGTGATCATGGGGGAGAATTTGAAAATGATCTTTTCGAACGCTTTTGTGAAAAATCGGGGTACTCGCACAATTTCTCTTCTCCTCGTACGTCTCAACAAAATGGGGTAGTTGAGAGGAAGAACAGGTCTCTTCAAGAGATGGCAAGGACAATGCTTCTTGAATATGACATTCCCAAGATGTTTTGGGCTGAAGCCATTAGCACCGCCTGTTTTGTGCAAAACTGGATTTTTTACACATCCTTCATTGAAGAAAACCCCCTATGAGCTGTGGCGCGGTAGAAAGTCATCCATTGATTTCTTTCATGTTTTCGGATGTCCTTGTTTTGTTTTAAACGTGAAGGATTCTCTCGACAAGTTTGATCCGAAATCTTATAAGGCTTTCTTCCTTGGCTATAGCACTACAAGCAGGGCATATAGAGTATTCAACATTGAATTGTCTAAAATTGAAGAATCTATCAATGTTAAATTTATTGAAACTAACCCTGTTGTTGGCAAGATGTTGTTGATAATGATGTTGCAGATGATTTGATTCCTATCCTAAAAGACCTCAACATCGAGAACAAAGGTAAGCATGTGATACAAGAAGAAGAAAAAGAAAAGAAGGATCCCACTCCCCGCTTTGTAAAGAATCACCCCAAAGAGTTGATTATTGGCAACCCATTCGAGAGAGTGAGGACACGAGTTTGCTCACAACAAAGAACAAGCAGATAGTGCCTTCATCTCCCAACTAGAGCCAAAGAACATCAAAGAAACCCTTGGTGATGATGAGTGGATCCTAGTCATGCAAGAAGAGCTAGAGCAATTCGAGAAGAATCGTGTGTGGACTCTAGTGCCAAGACTAAGTGATAGAAAAATCATTGACACCAAATGGGTCTACCGCAACAAGCTAGATGAGCAAGGAAAAGTGGTAAGAAACAAAGCAAGGTTAGTAGCACAAGGATACAACCAACAGGAAGGTATTGACTTTGATGAAACTTATGCTCTTGTTGCTAGATTAGAATCTATTCGTATGCTACTTGCCTTTGCTAGTTACAAAAATTTCTTATTATATCAAATGGATGTTAAAAGTGCGTTTTTGAATTGTACAATCGAGGAGGAAGTATTTGTTGCTCAACCTCCGGGCTTTGAAAATGACAAGTTACCCAATCATGTTTATTTGTTGCAAAAAGCTCTCTATAGACTCAAACAAGCACCTCGAGCTTGGTATGAGAAACTAAAGAACTTTTTGTTAGATAACGGGTATGTCATGGGCAAAGTTGATTCTACCTTGTTTCTAAAACACACTTCTAACCATTTTCTTATAATTCAAATATATGTTGATGATATCATTTTTGGCGGGACTGATCTTGATTTTTGCAAGGAGTTTAGTTCTCTTATGCAGAGTGAGTTTGAAATGAGCATGATGGGTGAGTTGACTTTCTTCCTCGGCTTTCAAATCAAGCAAACAAAAGAAGGAAACTTCATCAACCAAGGCAAGTACACTAGCGAACTGCTCAAACGCTTTGGGATGGAGAACATGAAGTCGATGGATACACCCATGTCAAACACCGCCAAACTTGACAAAGATGAAGAAGGTGAAAAAGTAGATGAGAAGCTCTATAGAGGTATGATTGGAAGTTTACTTTATTTAACTGCCTCTAGACCTGATATTATGTTTAGTGTTGGCTTGTATGCTCGCTTTCAATCTTGCCCTAAGAAGTCGCATCTTATTGCTGTTAAGAGGATTTTGAGGTACTTAGCCAAAACCCAAAATTTTGGACTATGGTATCCTAAATCAAGGGATTTTACTCTTAGAGCATATATTGATGCGGATTACGCAGGGTGTTTGGTTGATAGAAAGTGCACAAGTGGCACTTGTTTCATTATAGGACCATGCTTAGTGTCTTGGTTCTCCAAGAAACAAAGTACAGTGGCACTATCAACTACCGAAGTTGAATACATTGCAGCCGGGAGTTGTTGTGCACAGGTCCTATGGATGAAGCAAATGCTCCAAGACTTCAACATATTCTTTAATGCTTCTCCTATCTTTTGTGACAGTACTAGTGCAATTAATCTATCTTACAATCCTATATTGCATAGTAGAGCCAAGCATATAGAGGTTCGCCATCATTTTCTTCATGACCACATTGCCAAGAAAGATATTTATATCACACATGTGGACACAGAAAATCAGTTGGCGGATATCTTTACTAAACCTCTAGCTAGAGATCAATTTAATTTTATTCGATCTAAACTACTTATTGTTGATTTGAATGATCTTGCCATGTGATCTAGCTAGTTGTCTCTTTCCTATATGCTTGCTAATGTCTTTCTTCACCTTGCTTTGCCTATATATGCTTAAATGTGCTACAATTGCTTGTCAACATGCTTAGTTTTTGCTTGTTTTTGGGTTTTTATCGAATTTCATGTTTCATCGCTAAATAGTGCCCAATGATGAGCTAGATGTGCCTAAGTATATTAGTTATGCATAATAGAATGGAAAAATGAATTTAATTGGCATGTATATGACTAGAATCTAAGAATGTGACTGTTAGGTCAGGTTGACCTTCGGTCGAGTTTCCACCCTGGAAAACTCGACCGATCAGGAGCCGAGAGCTTGTCTTCAGTGGACCGTTCGGTCGAGTTTACCACCCACAGAACTCGACCGATCCGTGGGCTGAGCCAACTTAAAAGTTAGGATCAGCCGACTATTTTCCCTTGCAACCAGAAAATAGCCGACTGATTCCTTGCCTCCAAGCCCTAAACTCTCACACCCAACCCTAAACCTCCCACTCCTAGCCCTAGATCGACCTAGCAAACCCGTTCTTGACCTCCCCGGGCGCTTGTGGTGGTGTTTCTTCGGCGTTTGAGGTTTGGTTTTGCTTGTATGCACGTTTTTCTCCTTGTTTTCGTTTCCATGGCTTCCCATAGACGAAAACGTGCTGCTCCTAGCAATGCTCCAGCCTCTTCCTCGACTAATCGCTTGATTCCGTTTGATAACACCTCTTTTGTGTCTCTTGAGGCTGTGAATCGGTCCAAGGACCTCTTACCCCGATCTCCTTTTCCGCTTCGCCCCTTGCTTGACCTAAATCATTTTCAAGCGGTCATAAACTCTGTTTCGAGGCTTCTCGCAAACCATCACCTGTCCGCCCTAGCGATCGAGAGTGACTGCTTTCATAATCATATGTCTAGCACAAAGGCAGTTCAGTAGTTCTACGCAAACTTGCGTTGGAACTATGATTCGCTGATCCCCCCATAGAATACCGAAATAGTTCTTACTTCTATGATCGCCGGTCGTCGTTTCCAAATCTCCGAGGATACTTTAAATGTTTTTTTTGTCCGAGACGAGGAAAATGACACTTGGCGTAAGCACTATGGAGAGTATTTCGATCTTCTTGACCCGGAAAGTTTTTACAAACACCATCAATTGACGCTACCGGACATTCATCGGTTTTTAAAGAAACCTGATGTGGCCTACAAGAGGAAGTCTACCCTGCCCTCATCCTCTCTTGACCTAAGGAGGCGCATACTGGCTTTGGTGATAAACTGTAATGTCCATCCAAAGAGAAATCAAACGGACATTGCAGAAAACACCGCAGTCATTATGTATTGTTTGTTAAACAATATCGGTGTCAAATGGGCTCGATATATCTTACACCACATGACCTGTTTTGACACCGGCAAGAACACCAAAGGCACCCACCCACCCTATCCAGCTCTGATTTGTGGTCTTTTCAAATTCGCCACTGATAAATCCCTCTTTTCTGACTTCCATTACCCGGTTTCTAGAAAAGGTGTGTGTATCAGTGAAACCACTCTTCAGAACTTTGTACATGTGTTTCCCATGCCTCTGGTGCCTCAGCCTCAGCCTCAGCCTCAGCCTCAGCCTCAGCCTCAGCCTCAGATGCCCCATCATCCTCCACCCGTGCTCCACCTCCGCAGTCACATCCTCGACTCAGCCGTGTGTCCTTCCGTGCATCAAATGGAACCCTTCTGGGATATATGATGCATGAACAGGCGTACAACCGACAGGTTCAGGAACACCTGCACCAGGATCTGTGTTCAATCATGTCTACCATGAACCTATCATGTGCTTCACCCTATCCCACCTACCAGCCATACCCTGGTAGTGCCTATGCTTCTTATGCATACGAGCATTACTTCCCTGCTCCCGAGCCTTCCGCTGCCGCTCCGCCGCCGTTTGCTGCTGGTAGTTCTGCACCCGTCATCCTGCCTCTGCCTGTTGGCCCCCTGGCCACCCTGCTAGCCACCTTGGGTGACTCTGCTCTGTCTTTCCCACAGGCCAATGAGCTTCACGCTCGTGGTATGTCTTGGGCTGAACAGAATGCCCGCTACCCTGGTCGCTCTTTTGGCCCTCATACTGATGAGGAGATGCCCGACCAGCCTGAGGATGCTGTTGATGAGGAAGATGATGGCGAGGATACCTCTGACGATGATGGTGGTGATGGTGTTGGATCTGATGCTGGCACTGTTGCTCCTTCTGATGGTGATGAGGACTACAACCCTGGCGAAGATGATGATACAGTTGATATAGATAGCTTAGATGTTTAAGTGGTTTCTTAGCTTTTCGTCTAGCATGCCAATCATATACATCTTTCTAGACTTTTTTTGTATAAGAAACGTAGTGGCACATCATTCTGAGCTGTACTATTTCTTAAACTCTACTTTATCGCTTCATGGTTGTAGTTGCTTTCATGAGGACATATATCTGAGTTGTAATATCCTAGATATGCACTTTGGCTATTTACTCTGTTTATCTTATGCGTTGGTGCAATCTTGAGCTATATTTTGATTATGACTTGGATTGTGTGTTCTCTTCTGTGGTTGTGTGATGTATGTTTTTAAACTACTGTTTATCTCATTGCATCCATGTTTGGTTGAGTTTTGGAGAATACTTGTTTTTGCTCTTCTACACCCCCTGCCTTTTTGATAATGTCAAAAGGGGGAGAGATAACTCAATCATATTGTTTTACTGTGATATTATATTGCTTTTGCTTGTGAGATCCTTTTCTTGTTCAAATTCACTGTTCTACATGTGAACTTGCAAAGGGATACACATTATATGGAAATTGGTATTGCTATGTGTAGAGACACTAACCATGCAGGTTAGAGGAAGCATAGTTTGAGGGGGAGCAAATTTATATTGTTCGTATCACGAATCCCCCTAATTCACAAGGCAAAGGTATAACTTTCATATCCTTTTCAATATGTTTGAGGAATTGTTTGTCATTGTCAAAAAGGGGGAGAATGTTGACCTAGAGGTTATACATTACCTATATTTTGATAATGACTTAACCATTCCATTCATATGTATTTAATATGTGTGTTTAAGATTGTTTGCAGGCATTAGGTACATGAAAAGGATCTCATATCCAAAGCCCTAGAATGGCTCAAGTTCAAGTCAAAATGGCTACAAGTGTGCATTTTGGGATTTCTATGTAAATGACCTTAGAACATTCATGTAATCACTTGAAATGATGAATTGACTTGTAACTTAGATGAGAAAAATGTTTGGGACAAAAATTACCAAGTGCTAATCACTTTAGATGCAAATTAGAAAATTGATCACAGGCACTTGGTCGGTTGAGTTTCCTTGGCTTGAAACTCGACCGATCATTCTTGGTCAATTTTCTGAAGATTGCATCGTTCGAGTTGTGTCTTCACAGAACTCGACCAATCATGTAGCTGACCATTTTGACTTCAAATGGTTTGTCGAGTTTTGTCAGGACAAACTCGACTGATCATTTGAATATCGATTTTGTCTTTTACTTGATCGGTCGAGTTACCTTTATTGAAACTCGACCGATTGCACTGTACGAAATTTGCAGAAAAAGTGATGTGACCATTGGTGAGTGTTTTTGGGCAAAAATAGAGTCGTTTCCTTAAACAAAAAACGGTTATTTTTGTATCCAAGTGTCCCACAACTCAAAGGGGCACCCTCAACTATAAATAGACCCCCTTGGAGTTCATTCCAAGGTTGCTCATTCATTGCAAACTTGGTGCTAGCATAGTTGAGAGTGCTCTAAGCCTTTGAGCCCCTTTCTCTCTCTACCTTTAAGTGAAATTTGTGAGTATGAGTGAGATAGGTTCCTGTGTGAGAGAGCTACTCCTTGTGTTGATGTAAAGCTCTCCTTCTCCATCTTCCTACCCCCATTCTCTTTGAAGAAGAAGATTGAAGAAGAAGATTGAAGAAGCTTCTCCAAGTGAAGGAGAAGGTGTTGCTGTTCTTCAAGGTTGAAGAAGGCAAGCTGCTCCAGGTCTCCAAGTGAAGGAGATAGGTGCTCCAGCTCTCCAAGTGAAGGAGAGAAGCAAGGCAACGCTCAAGGAAGATAGGTAATTCCTCGAAGGCAGAAGACTTGAAGAAAGGAGTGGGTAAGTCCATGGTGATGGCTGAAGACTACTAGGCTTCAAGTGGGTAAGCTCCTTCTACAGGTTGAAGATTTTTGCTTGAGGTACTAAGCCCTTGGATGTGTGGTTGTTGTATCTTGTAATCTTATTGTGAAATATAAGAGTACCAAGATTGCAAATCCTAGAGCCTAACCCACTCTAGGTAGTGGACTGACATTGCTCCTAAGTTTAGGACATGGAACCACTATAAACCACATGTCCAAGTACTTGCTCTTCCTTGTCTCTTATCCTTGCTTTGAATGCTAGTTTAAGATATCAAATTGCTGCATTGGTTTGGTTTCTTCACTTCATATAAATTGGTGGTCTAATTTGTTTTGTGAAGTTTGTGAAGCTCTATTCACCCCACCTCTAGAGCCCATTGATCCAACAAGTGGTATCAGAGTAGGTCTTCTCCAAGGTACTTCAACAAGTAGGAGAAGATGGGCGATTCAGCTCTTGGTTCACTCAACCTAGAAGGAAGCTTCTCAATGAGACCTCCAGTCTTCGACGGCACAAACTTTCTCTAACGGAAGAGAAGGATGCAATTCTACCTCCAAGGTGTGAGCTATGAAATGTGGAAGATTGTACACCTCAAATATGAAGATCCAAAAGGGGACATCACCACATGGACTGAAGATGAAATGAAGCGCGCTCAACTCAACGCCAAAGCTGTGAGCATCATCTACGCCGCCCTTACTCCATCCGAGTTCAACCGCATCTCTTCTTGGGACACCGCACATGAGATATGGCACAAATTGTGTGTCACCTATGAAGGAACCGAGCAAGTGAAGGAGGTCAAAGTCTACATGCTTGGTGGTCTTCTAGAGAACTTCAAGATGGGTAAGAATGAGAGAGTGGTTGATATGTACACTAGGCTCAATGTCATCTTGAATGGTTTGGCAGCCCTTGGGAGTGTAATGGATAGAGGCATACTTGTCAAGGCGGCCAGTTGGTCACCCTGATTCATTGGGCGATCAGGCCGACCAGGACGACTAGTCAGCCGCCCAGGCGTAGGTTTTTTTTCCATATAATTAGTTATATATATTAGTAATATATAGTTATATACTTATATACAAAAATATGCTAGTTATATACTCATATATTAGTAATATATATAGTTATATACTTATATAATTATAGTTATATATACTATATAACTATAAGTATATAGTTATATACTTGTATAATTAGTTATATATAAGTAATATATAATTAGTTATATATTAGTAATATATATAGTTATATACTTATATAGTTATAGTTATATATACTATGTAACTATAAGTATATAGTTATAGTTATATATACTATGTAACTATGAGTATATAGTTATAGTTATATATACTATATAACTATAAGTATATAGTTATATACTTATATAATTAGTTATATATATTAGTAATATACAATTAGTAATATATATAGTTATATACTAATATAGTTATAGTTATATATACTATATAACTATAAGTATATAGTTACATACTTATATAATTAGTTATATATATATATATATATTAGTAATATTTATATTAGTTAAAAAAATTTAAAGAAAAGTGTCGGGCCCACCAAATAAGCGGCCGACTTACAGGGTGACCAGCCGACCAGTCGGACCAGTCGGCCGACTAGCCGACCAGTCGGACTAGTCGGCCGACTAGCCGACCAGTCGGTCTGGGCGAACGTTCAATGTGATGAAAAACCTAGGCGACAGGCCAGTCGTTGGCCATCAAAACGACCAGCCAACTAGTCGCCGACTGGTCGGGCGCCTCAACAAGTATGGATAGAGGTATTATCAACTCCAAGATCTTGAGATCTCTTCCTAAGAGATGGGAGCCTAAGGTCACTTCAATTGAAGAGGTGTACAAGCTAAGTGAATTAATCAACCGAGGAGCTGGTTAGTAACCTCCAAGCCCATGAACCTAGGCTTGACAAGCAAGAAGAGGAAGAGAAGAGAGAAGAAAAAGAGTCTAAGAAGATAAAGGACACAGCCTTCAAAGCACAAATTGAAGAAATGGTCCGGCAACAACAACTCGCCTTGAAGTCTCCCAGCCCTTCTTCAAGTGAAGATGAAGGTTCAAATGAGCATGAAGCAAATTACTCAAAGGGTAAACACTTCAAGAGCAAGCCCTCCTCTTCAACTCCAAGATGCTATGAGTGTGGTCAAAAAGGCCACTATAAGAGTGACTGCCCAAAGGCCAGGAAGAGCCATCACAAGAGCATCCACAAGAAAGACAAGGAGTACAAGAGAGAAGGCAAGTACAAGAGGAAAGACAAGAAAGAGAGAAGATCCAAAGATGCAGCTCATGCAGCGTGGGAGGAGTCATCCTCAAGCTCCTCAAGCTCCGAAGATGGAGAATGCCATCTTGCCCTCATGGCCTCCACTAGTGAAGATGTAAGTGAGGTAAGTGAGGTAAGTGAGGTAAGCAATGTTAATTTACATGAGCTATCTAAGGAAACTCTCATTGATATGTTAAATGAATGCAAATCCTCTTTTGCTAAAGGAAAAGATTAGGGAATATAATTGATGATCTTTATGCTAAAATTGATATTCTTGATCATAATGAAAAATTGCATCTTGAGAGCATAGATTCTTGAAAGGGCAGTTTCTAGGCATTGAACTTCAATACAATGGAGTAGAGGTTGAAAATTGTGTTTATCTTAAGAATATTGAAAACCTTAAGATAGATAACCAAAAGTGTCTAGATGAGCTTGATATTCTTAAAACTGAAAATGTAGAACTCAAGCTTATTGATAATGCTAGGAGAGATGAAGTCTATGCTTATCAAAGAGAGATTGTTGTGCTTAAATCTGAAAATGCTAAGCTGTTTGCTCAAGTTAATGATTTATCTTCTAGGCATGTTTTGCCAAGAAGTGAAGTTGCTAGCTTATCTTTAGAAAAGGATTCCCTTCTTACTAAAGCCCTCTGTCTTGAGGCCGACCTTTTGCATGCTAGAGATGATCTTGCTATTCTTTCTACTACTGTTATAAATCTTAGTGATGATAATGCTAAGTTAAGATCTACTTTGCAAAAGTTTCTATCCGGAAAGAAATCCCTCAATGATGTCCTAGAACACTCTACCAAATAAATTGGTACTAGTGGTTTGGGATATGATGGGACTGCTCCAAAAGGTAAGATCAAGAACAAACACAAGGGTAAGAAGAAGAGTATGGAACCTCCTATCTTCCATGGAGAGTCTACCGGCTCTAAGAACCCTATGGTATGTATCCATTGCAAGTGTGATGATCAGTACTCTACCTACTGCCCTTACAAGCCTAAGGGGACAAACTCAAAGATGAAATGGGTCCCCAAGCTAACCCCGGATCCCAAAGTTTGAGTTGGGTTCCGACATCCTTCTTTCTTGCAGGTTAAAAAGAGATGGATTGTTTATAGTGGCTGCTCTAAGCATATGACTAGAGAAATCAGCCATTTCAACAAGTTCATGAAAAAGAAAGGAGGATCGGTAACCTTCGGAGACAACAAGAAGGGTAAGGTTATAGGTGAGGGTGATGTGGGCAATAAGCTATGTATTAAAAATGTGTTGCTTGTTGATGGCCTACATCACAATTTGATTAGTGTTAGTCAACTTTGTGACAATGGATATCTTGTGTTGTTTACTTCTTTAGAATGCTTGCTTCTAGATTCTCTCTCCTACAGTGTTATATATAAGGGAACTAGAAATGGTAATCTTTATGTTATTGTTCTTGATGCTCTTAAGCCCATACTTGATAGATGCTTGGTTGTGGACAAAAACGATCTCTCTCTTTGGCATCGACGTTTGGGTCATGTGAATTTGTATCAAATGAAGAAGTTGAACAAAAAGGATTTGGTTCGAGTACTTCCTAAATTGGACTTTGATAAGGATGAGGTATGCCAACCTTGTACACAAGGGAAACAAACCAAATCCTCCTTCAAATCCAAAGGAGTCATGAGTACCAAAAGAGTTCTTGAACTTCTTCATATTGATCTATTCGGACCAATGAGAACGCAAACGCTTCGTGGTTCCAATTATTGTCTTGTTATTGTTGATAATTTCTCTCGATATACTTGGACCTTCTTTCTCGTTTTGAAAAGTGATACTCTTGATGTTTTCTCGAGTTTTTGTAAACGGGTTGAAAACGAAGCTTCTTGTCGGATTGTTTCTATCCGCAGTGATCATGGGGGAGAATTGAAAATGATCTTTTCGAACGCTTTTGTGAAAAATCGGGTTACTCGCACAATTTCTCTTCTCCTCGTACGCCTCAACAAAATGGGGTAGTTGAGAGGAAGAACAGGTCTCTTCAAGAGATGGCAAGGACAATGCTTCTTGAATATGACATTCCCAAGAGGTTTTGGGCCGAAGCCGTTAGCACCGCCTGTTTTGTACAAAACCGGGTTTTTTACACATCCTTCGTTGAAGAAAACCCCCTATGAGCTGTGGCGCTGTAGAAAGCCATCCATTGATTTCTTTCATATTTTCGGATGTCCTTGTTTTGTTTTAAACACGAAGGATTCTCTCGACAAGTTTGATCCAAAATCTTATAAGGCTTTCTTCTTTGGCTATAGCACTACAAGCAGGGCATATAGAGTATTCAACATTGAATTATCTAAAATTGAAGAATCTATCAATGTTAAGTTTATTGAAACTAACCCTGTTGTTGGCAAGCATGTTGTTGATAATGATGTTGCAGATGATTTGATTCTTATCCTAAAAGACCTCAACATCGAGAACAAAGGTAAGCATGTGATACAAGAAGAAGAAAAAGAAAAGAAGGATCCCACTCCCCGCTTTGCAAAGAATCACCCCAAGGAGTTGATCATTGGCAACCCATTCGAGAGAGTGAGGACACGAGTTGCTCACAACAAAGAACAAGCAGATATTGCCTTCATCTCCCAACTAGAGCCAAAGAACATCAAAGAAGCCCTTGGTGATGATGAGTGGATCCTAGCCATGCAAGAAGAGCTAGAGCAATTCGAGAAGAATCGTGTGTGGACTCTAGTGCCAAGACCAAGTGATAGAAAAATCATTGGCACCAAATGGGTCTACCGCAACAAGCTAGATGAGCAAGGAAAAGTGGTAAGAAACAAAGCAAGGTTAGTAGCACAAGGATACAACCAACAGGAAGGTATTGACTTTGATGAAACTTGTGCTCTTGTTGCTAGATTAGAATCTATTCGTAGGCTACTTGCCTTTGCTAGTTACAAAAATTTCTTGTTATATCAAATGGATGTTAAAAGTGCATTTTTGAATTGTACAATCGAGGAGGAAGTATTTGTTGCTCAACCTCCGGACTTTGAAAATGACAAGTTACCCAATCATGTTTATTTGTTGCAAAAAGCTCTCTATGGACTCAAACAAGCACCTCGAGCTTGGTATGAGAAACTAAAGAACTTTTTGTTAGATAACGGGTATGTCATGGGCAAAGTTGATTCTACCTTGTTTCTAAAATATACTTCTAACCATTTTCTTATAATTCAAATATATGTTGATGATATCTATAGAGATATGTGTTTTCTTGAGCATCATGTGCTTAGCATGTGCTCCACTTATTCTATTTCTTATGTTGTTTAGTCCCATATGGGCTGCTTCTTATCTAGTCTCCTTTTCTGTTTGCTATATAAGAGACGTCTATGTACACTGTTTGATTCATTCAATAAACAACATTTCTCCAATTTACATGGTATCAAGAGCAGGCCTCCATTTTCTCCCACCCTAATCTCCCACCCATGACCTAACCTGCCCTCCCCCCCCTAGCCGCCGCCCCCCCCGCCGACGGCAGCCTCCTCCTGCCTTTCCCCCTTCTCCCCTTCTCTTCCTCCCTAGCCGCCGCCCCCTTCCCCCCCCCCAGCAGCCACCCGCCGCCCCTTCCCCCTGCCGCCGCTACTTCCGGCAGCCGCAGCCACCACACAGCCACCAACACCCGCCTCCACCATCACCCCGCACCCTCTCCTCCTCTCTTCTTCTATCCCATCTACCCATCCATACCCTCTTCCACCATATTCTCCACCCAAATCACTTTCTACACTCCTACGTAAGGCCTGAACACTTTCTAATTTTTTTACGTCTACGACCGGGCTTACGTCCGTTCTTGTTCGGGTGTCCGCTAGCCATCTAAGTTGAGAGTCTTATTTGTCGGTGGGTATTTCTGCCTGCGCCTCATGGGGGAACGTTGAGTTTCTTCTCATGCAGGCGTAGGTTTCTATGCTTATTCTGCCCGTTTACGGGTCCTTCTGATCTGCTGCGTCAGATCCCTGCTACGTCTGCCCGTTTCGGGTTCTTTTGCTCTGCCCGTTCAGGGTCTCTACTGCTTCTACGGCGTTGACGTCTACTGCTGCCATGGCCTACCCTGAGCCCCCCAGATCTCTGTGTGTCACTACGGTGAAACTCGACGGCGGGTCCAACTACCATCTATGATCAGCGTCGTTTGTTCTCTATGTCAAGGAACAGGGTCGCTATCACCATCTTACGGCCAATCCTCCTACTGCTCCTACGGCGGATTCTGATGACAAGACTACACAAAGCTACGTCCAGTGGTCCAAGGATGATTCGGGCGTCATGTCTTGGATCCTCAACAGCTCTGAGCCCCGGATCAGTCAAGTCTCTGCTTTGCCATCATGATGCCAAGGCGATGTGGGATCATTTGGCACATGTGTACTCACATCAGGAGAATCCAAAGCGGGTCTTCGAAATCTTCAAACAGCTCGCCAAGGAGTTCTCCACTGACACGTCTATTGACGATTTCTATAATCAATGTTCCGCTTTGTGGAATGAATATGAATTGTATCATCCTCTGACTGCTGATATCAAGATTGCCCAGAAACAAAGAAACGAACTTCAACTTGTGCATTTTCTTGCTGCCCTTCCTACCTCCTTCTCAGGGGTTGTTGATCAAATTCTGTCAAGCGATCCACTACCCACAGTTCGTGATGTCCTCAAAAGAGTTCAGAGACTGCCTTCTCTGACTCCCACACCTGCTCCTGAGCATCCTGCACTAGTTGCGCGCTCTACTGAATCTAGTCGTGGCCGTGGCCGTGGCCGTGGTCGCGGTCGCGGTGGACGACCTCCTCCTTCTGGCGGCCGCGGATCTTCTACACCGGGTCGGGGTACTTCTCAAGGCCCACGTCACTGCAACTGGTGTGGTCACGACATTCACACTGAGGACCGATGCTGGATCAAGCACGGTAAACCTGCCTGGGCTAATCAAACTGTTGATGATGCTGCCGTTGCTGACTCGCCTGCTGAAATATCACCTGCACCAACCAACACTGACTGGCTACGCTCGGAGTTCGAGAAAATATTTCAAGAGCGCCTTGCACAGCTTCCCTCTACATCAGGCTCATCTGCCATGCTCACATCATCATCTTCTGGTAACAAACAGTGGTGCATCGACTCAGGTGCTTCCACTCATATGACTGGTGCTCTTCATTTATTTTCTAAACTTAGTACAACAACTCCGATATCATCTGTCACTGTTGCAAATGGATCTAAAACTGTTGTTCACGGCACCGGCACCGTTCCCCTTTCACGAAAGCTGCATCTAAATTCAGTTTCATACATTCCAAAATTTCCTGTTAATTTGCTTTCAGTCAGCAAAATGATTAAACAACTAAACTGCTCTGTCAAATTTGATCCTTCTGGTTGTATTGTGAAGGACATCCGCACGAAGACGAGGATTGGTTCGGGCCGTGAAGGACCTGATGGGCTGTACTACCTAGATGGACCACTTGCTCCGAAGGCGATGATCTCTACATCTGTGACAGGTTTACAGTTGCATGTTCGGCTTGGACATCCATCTGCGGCAAAATTGAAGCATCTTTTTCCGCACTTATCAGGCGATAGTTTTTCATGTGAAACATGTGTTATGGGCAAACATTCTAGATCTGTTTTTCCTGCAAAAAAAGTTATTTCTTCTAAAGAGATTTTTGAATTAGTACATGCGGATATTTGGGGACCATGTTCTGTGCCCAGTCATTCTGGTGTGAAATACTTTCTGACTTTCATTGATGACTATTCTCGTACCACTTGGCTGTTTCTGCTCAAAGGTCAAGATATTGTGTTAGATTGCATTCGCACTTTCTTTGCTGAAATTAAAACACAATTTGGTCAATATATTAAAACCCTTCGCACATACAATGCTCTTGAATTTATGCAACAAGCTGTTACTTCTTTTTGTGTGTCCCAAGGAACTATCCACCAGACTACTTGCCCATACACCCCACAACAAAATGGCGTAGCGGAACGGAAAAACCGACACCTTCTTGAGGTTGCTCGTACCCTCCTCATTCATTATAAAGTACCTCATTGTTTTTGGCCTGATGCTGTTTCCACCGCATGCTACCTTATCAATCGCATGCCATCTTCTGTTTTGAAAAATCAGGTTCTGTACGCCCCTTTATTTCCTGATAAACCTGTGTTCTCTGTGCCGCCTCGGATCTTTGGGTGTACATGTTTTGTGAAAAATCTTCGCCCCGGTCTCACCAAGTTAGATGCTCGTTCTGTGAAGTGTGTGTTTCTAGGGTACTCTCGCACTCAGAAAGGCTACCGATGTTTTGATCCAGTTACGAAACAGTGGTATGTTAGTGCGGATGTGATATTCTTTGAACATATGCCCTATTACTCTGCTACCGGGGAACGCTTGACTACTGATATTTTGGCTACCACTCCATTACCGTTGGTCGAAGATCTGCCTCCTGCTACTATGCCTCAGGAACGCCCTTTACAAGTATACAAACAAAGACCGAAGCACGTCACTGCCCCGGCTGAACCAACTCCTCCGTTTGCGGATGATCCACCACCGGTTGAGGTACCTTCTGACTTGGATATTCCTATTAGTTTACGAAAGGGTGTTCGTTCTTATACTCAACATCCTATTAGTCGCTTCTGCTCATCTGCCAATCTCAGTGATAGCTTTGCCTGTTTTACATCTGCTTTATCTACTGTGACTATTCCTAAAACCGCCAAGGAGGCGCTTTGTCATCCTGCCTGGAAACATGCTATGGAACAGGAAATGCAAGCTCTGACTGACCAACATACCTGGGATTTGGTTGACCGACCTTCTTCCTGTCATTCTGTGGGTTGTCGATGGATCTTCACCATTAAATATCAGCCAGATGGTACCATTGAACGTCTGAAAGCTCGTCTCGTGGCAAAAGGATATACCCAGACCTACGGAGTTGATTACTTTGAAACTTTTTCTCCAGTAGCTCGTCTCAATTCTGTTCGCATTCTGAAATCTGTTGCAGTTAATAAAGACTGGCCACTTTTCCAACTTGATGTGAAAAATGCCTTTTTATATGGAGATCTACAGGAGGACGTCTACATGGAGCAACCCCCCGGATTTGTTGCTCAGGGGGAGTCTGCTTCAAAAATCTGTAAACTTCGCAAGGCGATATATGGCTTAAAACAAAGCCCACGAGCATGGTTTGACAAACTCAGTAAAATCTTAATTTCTTTTGGCTTTCGACGGTCGCAGGCTGATCACTCTGTTTTTATACGAAAAACTACAACAGGGCTTGTTATTCTCATTGTCTACGTTGATGACATTATCTTATCTGGCAGTGATAATGCAGGGATTCAGGCAACAAAAAACTATCTAGCACAACATTTTATCACTAAGGACCTTGGTAAATTACGATACTTTCTGGGAATTGAAGTTGCTAGATCTTCTGCAGGATTGTGCCTTTCACAACGGAAATATGTTCTGGATTTGTTGCAAGAGACAGACATGTTAGGCTGCAAGCCAGCCAACACACCTCTGGATCCCAATATGGATTGGGACAATGAATCTTCTCCTCCATATGCTGACCGACACCAGTTCAGGAGATTAGTAGGCAAACTTATCTACCTGACTGTCACTAGAGCTGATTTAGCTGCTGCTGTTGGGTTTGTTAGTCGATATCTTGATAAACCACGCCAATGCCACTGGGATGCTATATGTCACATTCTTCGATATCTCAAAAGTGCTCCTGGAAAAGGTCTCTTATACAAGAAACATGGCCATTGTGATCTATCTGGTTTTTCTGACTCTGATTATGCAGGGAGTAGATCTGATAGAAAATCCACATCTGGATATTGTACTTTTGTGGGGGGAAATCTGGTTACATGGCGCAGTAAAAAGCAAACAGTTGTTGCACGATCTAGTGCTGAGGCAGAATATAGAGCGATGGCTCATACTACATGTGAACTTCTATGGGTCCGCAGTCTTCTGAAGGAATTTGGCATCTCTCCGTCTGGCCCCATCTCTATGTTCTGTGACAATAAGGCGTCTATTTTTATTGCGAGCAACCCTACTTTTCATGAAAGAACCAAACATATTGAAGTCGACTGCCACTTTGTACGAGAAAAGGTTATGTCTGGACAGATCCACACTCCATATATCTGCACGGAGAAACAACTTGTTGATACCTTCACCAAGGTGCTACCCAAAAATCGCTTTCAGACGCTAATTGACAAGTTGGGCCTCTTCGACATCTACGCTCCAGCTTGAGGGGGAGTATAGAGATATGTGTTTTCTTGAGCATCATGTGCTTAGCATGTGCTCCACTTATTCTATTTCTTATGCTGTTTAGTCCCATATGGGTTGCTTCTTATCTAGTCTCCTTTTCTGTTTGCTATATAAGAGACGTCTATGTACACTGTTTGATTCATTCAATAAACAACATTTCTCCAATTTACAATATCATTTTTGGCGGGACTGATCTTGATCTTTGCAAGGAGTTTAGTTCTCTTATGCAGAGTGAGTTTGAAATGAGCATGATGGGTGAGTTGACTTTCTTCCTCGGCTTTCAAATCAAGCAAACAAAAGAAGGAAACTTCATCAACCAAGGCAAGTACACTAGCGAACTGCTCAAACGCTTTGGGATGGAGAACATGAAGCCGATGGATACACCCATGTCAAACACCGCCAAACTTGACAAAGATGAAGAAGGTAAAAAGGTAGATGAGAAGCTCTATAGAGGTATGATTGGAAGTTTACTTTATTTAACTGCCTCTAGACCTGATATTATGTTTAGTGTTGGCTTGTGTGCTCGCTTTCAATCTTGCCCTAAGAAGTCGCATCTTATTGTTGTTAAGAGGATTTTGAGGTACTTAGCCAAAACCCAAAATTTTGGACTATGGTATCCTAAATCAAGGGATTTTACTCTTAGCACATATAGTGATGTGGATTACGCAGGGTGTTTGGTTGATAGAAAGTGCACAAGTGGCACTTGTTTCATTATAGGACCATGCTTAGTGTCTTGGTTCTCCAAGAAACAAAGTACAGTGGCACTATCAACTACCGAAGTTGAATACATTGCAGCCGGGAGTTGTTGTGCACAGGTCCTATGGATGAAGCAAATGCTCCAAGACTTCAACATATTCTTTGATGCTTCTCCTATCTTTTGTGACAATACTAGTGCAATTAATCTATCTTACAATCCTATATTGCATAGTAGAGCCAAGCATATAGAGGTTCGCCATCATTTTCTTCGTGACCACATTGCTAAAAAAGATATCTATATCACACATGTGGACACAGAAAATCAGTTGGCGGATATCTATACTAAACCTCTAGCTAGAGATCAATTTAATTTTATTCGATCTAAACTACTTATTGTTGATTTGAATGATCTTGCCATGTGATCTAGCTAGTTGTCTCTTTCCTATATGCTTGCTAATAATGTCTTTCTTCACCTTGATTTGCCTATATATGCTTGAATGTGCTACAATTGCTTGTCAACATGCTTAGTTTTGCTTGTTTTTGGGTTTTTATCGAATTTCATGTTTTATCGCTAAATAGTGCCCAATGATGAGCTAGATGTGCCTAAGTATGTTAGTTATACATAATAGAATGGAAAAATGAATTTAATTGGCATGTATATGACTAGAATCTAAGAATGTGACTGTTAGGTCAGGTTGACCTTCGGTCGAGTTTCCACCCTGGAAAACTCGACCGATCAGGAGCCGAGAGCTTGTCTTCAGTGGACCGTTCGGTCGAGTTTACCACCCATAGAACTCGACCGATCCGCGGGCTGAGCCAACTTAAAAGTTAAGATCGGCCGACTATTTGCCCTTGCAACTAGAAAATAGCCGACCGATTCCTTGCCTCCAAGCCCTAAACTCTCACACCCAACCCTAAACCTCCCACTCCTAGCCCTAGATCGACCTAGCAAACCCGTTCTTGACCTCCCCGGGCGCTTGTGGTGGTGTTTCTTCGGCGTTTGAGGTTTGGTTTTGCTTGTGTGCACGTTTTTCTCCTTGTTTTCGTTTCCATGGCTTCCCATAGACGAAAACATGCTGCTCCTAGCAATGCTCCAGCCTCTTCCTCGACTAATCGCTTGATTCCGTTTGATAACACCTCTTTTGTGTCTCTTGAGGCTGTGAATCAGTACAAGGACCTCTTACCCCGATCTCCTTTTCTGTTTCGCCCCTTGCTTGACCCAAATCGTTTTCAAGCGGTCATAAACTCTGTTTCGAGGCTTCTCGCAAACCATCACATGTCCGCCCTAGCGATCGAGAGTGACTGCTTTCATAATCATATGTCTAGCACAAAGGCAGTTCACGAGTTCTACGCAAATTTGCGTTGGAACTATGATTCGCTGATCCCCCCGCCGAATACCGAAGTAGTTCTTACTTCTATGATCGCCGGTCGTCGTTTCCAAATCTCCGAGGATACTTTAAATGTCTTTTTTGTCGGAGACGAGGAAAACGACACTTGGCGTAAGGACTATGGAGAGTATTTCGATCTTCTTGACCCGGAAGGTTTTTACAAACACCGTGAATTGACGCTACCGGACATTCATCGGTTTTTGAAGAAACCTGACGTGGCCTACAAGAGGAAGTCTACCCTGCCCTCATCCTCTCTTGACCTAAGGAGGCGCATACTGGCTTTGGTGATAAACTGTAATATCCATCCAAAGAGAAATCAAACGGACATTGCAGAAAACACCGCAGTCATTATGTATTGTTTGTTAAACAATATCGGTGTCAAATGGGCTCGATATATCTTACACCACATGACCTGTTTTGACACCGGTAAGAACACCAAAGGCACCCACCCACCCTATCCAGCTCTGATTTGTGGTCTTTTCAAGTTCACCACTGATAAATCCCTCTTTTCTGACTTCCATTACCCGGTTGCTAGAAAAGGTGTGTGTATTAGTGAAACCACTCTTCAGAAGTTTGTACCTATGTTTGCCCATGCCTCTGGTGCCTCTGCCTCTGCCTCAGCCTCAGCCTCAGCCTCTACTGCCCCATCATCCTCCACCTGTGCTCCACCTCCACAGCCACATCCTCGACCCAGCCGTGCGTCCTTCCGTGCATCAAATGGAACCCTTCTGGGATATATGATGCATGAACAGACGTACAACCGATAGGTTCAGGAACACCTGCACCAGGATCTGTGTTCAATCATGTCTACCATGAACCTATCATGTGCTTCACCCTATCCCACCTACCAACCATACCCAGGTAGTGCATATACTTCTTATGCATACGAGCATTACTTCCCTGCTCCCGAGCCTTCCGCTGCCGCTCCGCTGCCGTTTGCTGCTGGTAGTTCTGCACCCGTCATCCTGCCTCTTCCTGCTGGCCCCCTGGCCACCCTGCTAGCCACCTTGGGTGACTCTGCTCCGTGTTTCCCACAGGCCAATGAGCCTCACGCTCGTGGTATGTCTTGGGCAGAGCAGAATGCCCGCTGGCCTGGTCGCTCTTTTGGCCCTCCTACTGATGAGGAGATGCCCGACCAGCATGAGGATGTTGCTGATGAGGAAGATGATGGCGAGGATGCCTCTGACGATGATGGTGGTGATGGTGTTGGATCTGATGCTGGCACTGCTGCTCCTTCTGATGGTGATGAGGACTACAACCCTGGCGAAGATGATGATACAGTTGATATAGATAGCTTAGATGTTTAGGTGGTTTCTTAGCTTTTCGTCTAGCATGCCAATCATATACATCTTTCTAGACTTTTTTTGTATAAGAAACATAGTGGCACATCATTCTGAACTGTACTATTTCTTAAACTCTACTTTATCGCTTCATGGTTGTAGTTGCTTTCATGAGGACATATATCTGAGTTGTAATATCCTAGATATGCACTTTGGCTATTTACTCTGTTTATCTTATGCGTTGGTGCAATCTTGAGCTATATTTTGATTATGACTTGGATTGTGTGTTCTCTTCTGTGGTTGTGTGATGTATGTTTTTAAACTACTGTTTATCTCATTGCATCCATGTTTGGTTGAGTTTTGGAGAAGACTTGTTTTTGCTCTTCTACACCCCCTACCTTTTTGATAATGTCAAAAGGGGGAGAGATAACTCAATCATATTGCTTTACTGTGATATTATATTGCTTTTGCTTGTGAGATCCTTTTCTTGTTCAAATTCACTGTTCTACATGTGAACTTGCAAAGGGATACACATTATATGGAAATTGGTATTGCTATGTGTAGAGACACTAACCATGCAGGTTAGAGGAAGCATAGTTTGAGGGGGAGCAAATTCATATTGTTCGTATCACGAATCCCCCTAATTCACAAGGCAAAGGTATAACTTTCATATCCTTTTCAATATGTTTGAGGAATGGTTTGTCATTGTCAAAAAGGGGGAGAATGTTAACCTAGAGGTTATACATACCTATATTTTGATAATGACTTAACCATTCCATTCATATGTATCTAATATGTGTGTTTAAGATTGTTTGCAGGCATTAGGTACATGAAAAGGATCTCAAATCCAAAGCCCTAGAATGGCTCAAGTTCAAGTCAAAATGGCTACAAGTGTGTATTTTGGGATTTCTATGTAAATGACCTTAGAACATTCATATAATCACTTGTAATGATGAATTGACTTGTAACTTAGATGAGAAAAATGTTTGGGACAAAAACCACCAAGTGCTAATCACTTTAGATGCAAATTAGAAAATTAATCACAGGCACTTGGTCGGTCGAGTTTCCTTGGCTTGAAACTCGACCGATCATTCTTGGTCAATTTTCTGAAGATTGCATCGGTCGAGTTGTGTCTTTAGAGAACTCGACCGATCATGTAACTGACCATTTCGACTTCAAATGGTCTGTCGAGTTTTGTCAGGACAAACTCGACCGATCATTTGAATATCGGTTTTGTCTTTTACTTGATCGGTCGAGTTACCTTTATTGAAACTCGACCGATTGCACTGTACGGAATTTGCAGAAAAAGTGATGTGACCGTTGGTGAGTGTTTTTGGGCAAAAATCGAGTCGTTTCCTTGAACAAAAAACGGCTATTTTTGTATCCAAGTGTCCCACAACTAAAAGGGGCACCCTCAACTATAAATAGACCTCCTTGGAGCTCATTCCAAGGCTGCTCATTCATTGCAAACTTGGTGCTAGCATAGTTGAGTGCTCTAAGCCTTTGAGCCCCTTTCTCTCTCTACCTTCAAGTGAAATTCGTGAGTATGAGTGAGATAGGTTCCTATGTGAGAGAGCTACTCCTTGTGTTGATGTAAAGCTCTCCTTCTCCATCTTCCTACCCCCATTCTCTTTGAAGAAGAAGATTGAAGAAGCTTCTCCAAGTGAAGGAGAAGGTGTTGCTGTTCTTCAAGGTTGAAGAAGGCAAGCTGCTCCAGGTCTCCAAGTGAAGGAGATAGGTGTTTTAGCTCTCCAAATGAAGGAGAGAAGCAAGGCAACGCTCAAGGAAGATAGGTAATCCCTCGAAGGCAGAAGACTTGAAGAAAGGAGTGGGTAAGTCCATGGTGATGGCTGAAGACTCCTAGGCTTCAAGTGGGTAAGCTCCTTCTACATGTTGAAGATTTTTGCTTGAGGTACTAAGTCCTTGGATGTGTGGTTGTTGTATCTTGTAATCTTATTGTGCAATATAAGAGTACCAAGATTGCAAATCCTAGAGCCTAACCCACTCTAGGTAGTGGACTGACATTGCTCCTAAGTTTAGGACATGGAACCACTCTAAACCACCTGTCCAAGTGCTTGCTCTTCTTTGTCTCTTATCCTTGCTTTGAATGCTAGTTTAAGATATCAAATTGCTGCATTGGTTTGGTTTCTGCACTTCATATAAATTGGTAGTCTAATTTATTTTGTGAAGTTTGTGAAGCTCTATTCACCCCCCCTCTAGAGCCCATTGATCCAACATAAAGCTCCTGGTAAAGGCTTTTTTTATAGAAAATATGGATATTGCTCTCGTGAAGGCTATTCTGATTCTGACTATGTTGGAAGTAAGATAGACAAAAAATCTACCTCTGGTTATTGTACTTTTGTTGGTGGAAATATGGTTACCTGGCGGAGAAAAAAGCAAAATGTTGTTGCTAAATCTAGTGTTGAGGCCGAGTACCGTGCTATGGCTCATACTGCATGTGAACTTTTGTGAGTACAGTACAGTCTCTTCTAAAAGAAATTGACGTGGGATCTTCTGCTCCTATTCCTATGCACTGTGATAATAAAGCTGCTATTTTTATTACAAATAATAATGTCTTTCATGAGCGTACCAAGCACATTGAAGTTGACTGCCACTTTATCAGAGAATCTATTCTGACTGGTCATATATGCACTCCTTTCACTCGCTCAGAAGGCCAAGTTGTTGATATCTTCACAAAGCTACTGGCCAAGAAACATTTCAGCTCTCTTGTGGACAAGTTGGGCATGATTCATATCTATGCTCCAACTTGAGGGGGGTGTTCAATAGTGTTTTATTTAAGTTCTTTATATTCACTTGTTATTTTCCTATTCCATGTGGATCTTTTATGTAATTGTTCTCTTTATAAATATACGGGGTACACACATTGTGCACCCCTAACCCTTACAGACAAATCAAGATATTACAATGTGCAAACCAAGCCACGCTCTTAAATTATGAACCATACTTCAGAAATGAACCCAGTATGCAACTATATTAAGATAGAATTGATGTAGAATCTACAATAAACATCATTACAACTCAATTTATTGCATTAGTATAAAATAATAATGGATCGGTAACTAATCAGCCTTTCAATATTTGAATATTAACTAGAGAATTTTCATAATATGTCATATCTCAAACCAAAAAATGAAAAGACAACAAGTAAACAATTTTGAGGTCATGGCAGGATATATAGTAACCACAATTTCACAACTTCAACAACAAAATGTTCTTTGAGTTCAAGCATAGCATAAAACCTATGGGGGATGGCAAAGAACAAACCGCCATAAGATTTTGAAGACCACTTTTGATATTATTGCCATGGAAGACACCAAGAACCAGAATTGTTGCACCTTTTTTTCACAAACACATGAGGAGACTATTGAAGCACTTCTATAGTTCGTGGGAAAAAGAAAGATATGTATATAACTGGATATTTGGATTGCAACATCCAAAAAAAAAAATCCAAATATCACAGTACTTAGGAGTGCCATGATAAAGATACTATAAATGCATACCAAGGCACATACAGGGAAAGGGGTGATAGATAGTGCAGAAATGAAGGACCATGAATGGCACAGGGGTGGTGTGATAGGATGTGACATAAGGTAGGAGGCAAATATGCACATGAGAAGATTTATAAGAAAGAGAATCAGAGTTGGAAGTAATAACTGGGAAGGTAAATAGGCAATACTTTGAAAGTGTCTGAAGAGATAGGAACAGCAAGTTAAGTTAGGTATAGCCCTCTAGATTTCTGGTAGCAAGTTGGCACCAAAATAACCTCCTATATCGGATGTTCTATATATAATTAGGAAAACAGTCGCGTAGCTCAAAATTAAGAAAATACAAAGAAAAGAATATCATAACAAACCTGAACATATATATCAAAAGTTCTCCTTCCAACTGTCAATCGACCAGGTGTATCTGGAAAAATGGTCTCAGCAAATTGAAGGGTTACAGTGTAGTTACCATTTTCAAGTGCCAGACCATAGTATCTTAGTGAAGAAGGAGACAACCTTGCTGTCTGATATAATTCCTGGTCTGGTGTACCAATAAACCTTGCTGACAGATTAGATTCCACATAGTTACGGTTTGGTTCATCTAAAAACATTCCGGTGCTACTCACTGCCCATCTTTTATCTGTGGAAACATAATAGGATGTGGCGGAGAGATTCACATCAGTATCATAATGAATTCCATTGGATGTGTCGATTCCATTGCCACCACAGTTTACTGAAAAATTATAGTCTGCATATAAATCAAAGCCACTGTTATCTTCAAGTTTCATCAAAACCGGTAACGAATAAGACTAGCATCTTTATTTAAACAAGCTTACAAACAGGAGATCCACGAAAGCATGGAAAGCTATTTTGTAGACAGTTTAATCCCAATCTAAGAGTGTGAACCATATATTAGATATGAAGAATAACTGGGTGTAACTTGAACATAACATTATATGCTATAGGAGCATCAAGAAAAGTAATTACTTGTTAGAGTCGTCTAGATCAAAGTTGTTTGCCACCAAATTCCTGTGGAAGCAAGAACAAAGTTATATTTCCATTAATAGGCATGGGATTGGAAGTGATTTGAAGCGAAACAAGCTTCCTATGCATCGACTTACAAATTCAAATTATTTTCAGAAACCCAAGAAGGAAGTTTTCCAGATAAAGCATTGTAGGACATATCACTGAAAGAAAACAAAGGTCCAGAAGCTAAAATATAGGATATCAATCACTACTAATGGCAATGACTACAGAGAATACAGGAGACCATACATGTTTACCAGTTTATTATTTTTCTGGCTAGGCAAATTACCAGATAGGTTATTGTTACCAAGGAATCTGCTCAATACAAACAATAGCAAATATAAAGGAACCACGGAGTGAGAAAGTCTATGCAATTGCATCCCTCTATATAAAATCATATATGTCACTCACAAATCCTTCAGTAATGGAAGGTTGAAAATAGCTAAAGGAAGCGACCCTGTCAGACCGTTGAAACTCAAATCCCTATCAAACGAGAAAGAACATGAATATATTGAGCTTCAACAATCTAAAAACAAAGGTGTATTAATGGACTTGTAACTTACACATGGATCAAATTTTTATATTCTCCTATATCAGAAGGAATGCTACCAATAATTTTGCAGTCTCTGAGTACTCTGACAAAAGATGAAATTGCACAATTAAGTTCAAGCTTACAAGATTCATTCAAAAATAAGCTAAGCACTGTCCAGAAACAGAAATGTATTCAGAATCATTTCGCATATTGGTAACTTACAATGTATTCAAATTCTTAAGGTTTTTAATAAACTCCAAGGATGAACTTTCATTTAGCAAGTTTCCCAGTCGCCTGCAGAATATAAAGTGCTATTTATCTTGTCCCAAAAATTGTAAGTGCAGTAGAACAAACTGGAAACATATAAAAGCTACCAAAAATAAATAAAAAAACTTGCAAAAGCAAACTGAAGGAGAGGCAAACTCACAGATCGACAAGCCTGGTCAGATTGGAAAAAGAAAGTGGAATGGGGCCCTGGAACGAATTTCCATGTAACCTCCTAGATAAAAAAATTATGCTTAGTGCATGCGAAACCAACCCAGAAGTCGTTCAAGAGAGAAAACACAATTTAGACATTTACAGAGTCTGTAGATTAGTCAACTTTCCAATGAAATCTGGCAATTGTCCTCCGAAAGCATTGTCGAATGCAAGCCTGAAACAACAGTCTACATTCCATTATACCCCGGGTGAAGCTAAAGATAATACTGCAACAAAGAAACCTATAAAATTACATTATCTTTAATTTCTGTAGTTTCCCAAATGTAGAAGGGATCTCCCCAGTAACTCCCATGCTGTCCATATAACTGTTAGCATATAAAATCATGTAAGCATTCACAGTATGCACTGAGATATTCAATTAATTACTTGTATAGAGTTGCTACAAGTAATTCAAATCATACATCTGCTCAAGATTTGTCAAATTTCCTAGCTCTGGAGGAAGTGAACCAGTGAAATTATTGGTACCCATGCCCCTGCAACAACAATTCACATATTTATTTTTCAGATAAAAGGAATTTATTTTATATAAAAGAGATTGGGTATTTGAATCAATAAGTACTGTGTTCTTAGAAACTGATTATAGAGATTAGGTATTAAGTTGAAGAAGACATACAATGATCTAAGCGACTGAAGGTTCCCGAGCTCCTTTGGGATGGGCCCGGAAAGTGAATTTATCCCAAAACTTCTATAAACCACAAGACAGTAAAAAGAGTCTGTCATCATGTCAACAGAAGTAATTTTAGAAAGATGCCTGTAGTTCAGTGACTTTGATACTTACAGCCACTCCAAGTTTGTGAAGTTTCCTATGAATGACGGCAAAGGCCCAGTTAAATAATTATCGCGAATTTGTCTGTAATTTAAGATAAGAAAGTAATCCTGTTTACATTCAAGATAAATAGGAAACTTTGAAATGTTACATATGGAAAGCCTTATCAAACTTCTATGTTTGGGTTGTGTTAGGGAGTGCACTCTCTCTGATGGAGGAACAACCTCCATTGTATTACATAAAGAGAACATGAAGTAAACAAAGAAAAAGAAATAGTTACATCAAGAATCCTAAATCCTATGCAGTAACAAAAGTTGGTCACATTTTTACAAAATTCGTGATTTTTCACAATTTTTCGGCGTCCAAATGTTTTGTCCGAAAAAGAAAGCCAGTGACTTTTTCTGACTTTTTGTGAATCTTCACAAATTTTAACGATTTTCTTGATTCTTTATGATTTCAATACAAAAGGTTATTCTAAAGATAAACTTCATGTAAAGTTTTCTTACCAAGTTTAGAAACCCTCTCCCAATATATTCAAGCTCATTTGAACATCGCGCATCCCCCTCTTCTTCTCCCTTGCTACCATAAGATTTTCCTTCCATCTAGTCGTGCAGTAGTTTCTTCTATATATGATGAGTTTTTTAATTTACAAAGACTCCATCTTATATAAATATACATATATAATGTATGTGTGTGTATTAATGTATATAGATAGAGGCAGAAATACACATATATTTATAAGCCCTACATATAAAAATCATGTATATTATTAGTATATATGCTTTATGCATTCTGTTTTATTGTGTTTTAGACTTGTCATTTTTAGCTTTTCTTTTATCCCATATTGCCTAATTCTATTTCTCACTTACTCTCTTATCCTATAAAAGAGAGTGCATTGTATCAGTTCTATATGCATCAAATAAAGATTTTCTTATTCTAAATGGTATGCGACGTGTTTGATCCTCCTTAATCCTAAGCCCCCCCCCTCTTCATCCTGTCGTCAAACCCTGCTCCTCCCCCCCCCCAACCGTAGCCCTCTCTACCTTCACCCACAACACCACCCCCCAGATCTTCTGCTCCCCCGCCACCATCGAACTCCTCCACCCAATCGACCTCCGCCATCCTATCGACCTCCACCATCATCTTGACCTCCACCACCCCATCGACCTCCCCATCTACCTCCACCACCTAATAAACCTCTACCACCCCATCGATCTCTACCACCTCATCAACCTCCACCACCAATCAACCTCCACCACTCCATCAACTTCACCACCCATCGACCTCTACCTCTCCATCGACCTCTACCTCTCCATCGACCTCCCATCCTATCGACCTCTCAATCCCTTGGCCTCCCATCGACCTCTTATCCTATCGGCCCACCAAAACCTTTATCCGCTCGCTATCTCTTCCTTTTGATCGCTTCTAGCTAACTCCAACAATAGCAAGAGGAAGACATAAAAGTATGAAAGTACCACCTTTTTGTCTGTCTATGCCACATGGTGGAGTAAATCTCACACTGTGGCGGCGTAGGTCTTTCTTTTTCACTCTGCTGCCCCTATGCGGTTTTCTCAGATCTGTTGATCTAGATCTGTTGCTACTCTACTTCCCCTATGTGGGTTTATCAGATCTGCCGATTTAGATCTGTTAGTACTCTTTGCTGCCCCTACGTGGGTCTCTAGGATCTACTAACCAGATCAACTACTACTGATGTTGCTACTTCTTCTCTTTGCACGTCATAGCTCCACTTCCTATGGCGACTACAGATCCTCCTCGGTCTTTGTGTGTTACGACTATGAAGCTTGACGGATCGAACTACCATCTTTGGTTGGCGTCGTTTAAACTATATGTCAAAGCCTTATGGCACTATTCACTTATCTCCACTGTCGTTGAAGTCCCTCTTGATGACTCAACTAATGAAAAAGCCAAGCAAGCCTATGCTCAATGGTCCAAAGATGATTCTGAAGTAATGATATAGATGGTAAACAGTGTAGAACCCGGATATCAGTTAGTCTCTTCTCCGCCTTCAGAATGCCAAAGTCATGTGAGATCAACTATCCCATGTGTACTCCCACCAACAGAATCCTAAGAAGGTCTTCGCAATTTTGAAGAATCTGGCAAAGGAGTATTCGACTGATGGATCAGTCGAAGACTATTATAACCCATCTTAACACTCTAGGATGAGTACAAAGTATATCATCCTATCTCCTCTGGCATCAAAGAAGTTTAGCGGCAACGCAACGAACTTCAATTAGTTCTGTTCTTGGTTGGACTTCCTCATTCTTTCTTTGGTGTAGTGGACCAGATCTTATCCAGTGATCTCTTAGGCAACACTACGAGATGTTCTCAAGTGCGTTTAACGTCTTCCTTCTATGTCTTCCCTACCTACTACCTCTTTTGATCACTCGATCCTTGCGAGCCGCTCCCATGACTCTAGTCGAGGACGTGCACGTAGTTGCGGTTGCGGTGGTCGTAATTCTGGTACTCCTTGACGTGGTCCTCCTAGGCCGGGAAGAGGACAACCTCAACCTCCTACTGCCAACAGCTTCTGCAACTTTTGTGGTGCACGAACCACAAGAGGACCATTGCTGGGGAAAACATGGTGCACCTTCCTGCGCGAACCAGGTCACCTCTGATGCCTCTGAAGATTCAGTCGTTGATGGCTCCAGTTCAACTCAGCCCACGATTGAGTGGATTCGCTCGGAGTTTGAAAAACTTCTCCAAGCTTGTCTATCCTCGCAAACACATGCTTCAGACAGAGGTTCTTCTGCTTTACTTGCATCTCCTACTACTTACTGTAAAAATAAATGAATCATCGACTTAGGAGCATCATCTCATATTTCTGGCCGTTGTGGTCTTTTTACTACTTTATCTAAAACAACTCGAGTCCCTCCTGTGATAGTAGCTGATGGAAGTTGGTCTGTGGTACCTAGAATTGGAACTATATCTCTATCTAAAAGTCTTCCATTAAATTATGTCTTATATGTTCCAAGATTTCCATTGAATATGTTATTTGTCAGTAAAACTATAAAGAGTTTAAAGTGATCAATCACTTTTGATCATGAGGAATCTGTGTTTCAGGATCTCCAAACGAGGACGAGGATTGGTTTGAACCATGAAGGACCTGACGAACTATTATCTTCTTTTGTGACTGGTCTGCAATGTCACTTTTGTCTGGGACATCCCTCAACTGCAAAACTGCGATGTTTGTTTCCTAAAATTTCTGATAAACATTTTGTGTGAATCTTGTCAATTTGGCAAACAGACTCAGTTTGTTTTTCATAAAAAGAAAGCTATTGGTTCTAAAAACTTTTTGATATTGTTCATGCCGATATTTGGGGACCCTGTTCAGTTACTAGCTTGTCTGGTTTTAGCTACTTTATGACTTTTATTGATGACTATTTCAGAGCAACTTGGTTGTTTCTCTTAAAGGATCGCGGTAATATTTTGAGCACTATCACCGCCTTTTCACTGAGATCCAAACCCAATTCAATACAAATGTTAAAATCTTGAGAAGTGATAATGCCTTAGAATTTATGAAAAAATCAGTGGATCTATTTTATACTGCTCGGGGTACCATTCATCAAACTTCCTACTCTTTCACACCACAACAAAATGGTGTGGCAGAGAGGAAGAATCACCATCTTCTAGAAGTAGCACGCCCATTCTTCACTATCATGTTCCTAAATATTTTTGGCCTGAAGTTGTTTCTTTTGCATGCTACTTAATTAACTGAATGTGTTCTTTTGTATTGCATAATCAAGTCCATTTCTCTCGTTGAATGCCTTCTTTTATATTGCATAATCAAGTCCATTTCTCTCGTCTAGATCCCAATGTGCCTTTGTTTTCAGTACCTCCGTGCATTTTGGCAGCACTTGCTTTGTTAAGAATTTACACGTTGGGATGTCTAAATTTGACACCCGCTCCACTAAATGTGTTTTTTTGGGATATTTAGGAACTGAAAAAGGATATGGGTGGTATGATCCTATCAAACGACAATGGTTTGTTAGTGCGGATGTTATTTTTTTAACACATGTCGTACTACTCTAACTGTCTGACAAGGGGTCTGCTTTATCGAGTGATCTGTAGGATGATCCTACTCCTCTGCCTAAGGTGGTAGAACATGATCACGTTGAAGCAACTGAGGATCTTCCTCCTCTTTAAAGGTGTAAATGAGAAGACCCAAGGTTACAGTCCCCTTCATAGCCCCTCAACAACCAACTCCTCCCTCATCAACAAATCACAACACCTCGCATGTAATCTCTGACCTACATCATTTCGTCAAATGAAAGGTGTTTGTTCCTGCACTTAGTATCCAATTAGTAATTTATGCTCTACCACTGATCTTGGTGCTAGCTTTGCTTATTTTAGTGTTGCTCTCTCTGATGTTTCTATACCAAAAGTTGTTACACAAGATCTTAAGCATCGTGTATGGGGTCAAGCTATGGAAACTGAAATGGCTGCCCTTCACGATCACAAGACAAGGGAACTTATTGATCATCCTGAAAACTATCCTACTGTTAGCTGTCATTGGATTTTAACTATTAAATATTAGTCAAATGGGTTGATTGAATGGTTGAAGCCTCATTTGGTAGTAAACGGATATACGCAGACCAATGGGGTCGACTATTTTGAAACTTTTTCTCATGTTGTCAGACATAGTTTTGTACGGGTGCTTAATAACGTCATTGTGAACCGTGATTGGCCTCTTTTTCAACTTGATGTTAAAAACGTCTTCCTATATTGTAACTTGCATGAGGAAGTCTACATGGAGAAACGACCTGGTTTTGTGACTCAGGGTGGAGTGTTTTGAAGTCTGCAGAATGCGGAAGGAGATCTATGGCCTAAAATAAATCCCACAAGCATGGTTTGATAAATTTAGCCAGACTTTTCTAAACTTTCAATTTCGGCACTCACATTCGGATCATTCTATTTTCATGAAAAACAGTTTCGGCTTGTTTTTCTTAATGTCTATATGGACGATATAATTTTTCTGGTAGTGATTCAAAAGGTATTACAGCTTATGTTTTGAAGCTATACAATTTATGTCTTCCCAACTTTAGTTCTTGTACCTTTTCTCTGTCGAAGCTAAGACAAAGTAAAGGTAAGGCCTCCTCACAAAATTCTTCGAAGGCCTTCATCCCAAGAAATCTTTGGTTTGCATCATCATCCTTAGTGTTGTCAACTTCCTTCTATGAAGAACACATACGCCCAACTCTCACAGTCCGATACTTTGTCATTGAGCCAACAAAGTCGCATGCAGCAATGGTTGTGATTGCTTAAGGCAAGGGTTATGGCAGAGCACCACGCCCGAAATGTAATTTTGGTGGAAAGTTGGGACATATAGAGGATCAATGTTACTTGAAACATGGAATTTTGGTGGAAAGTTGGGACATATAGGAAAGTTGGGGCATACAGAGCACCACGCCCGAAATGGCACAATACATTTGGTCAGGCCTAGACTACTCAAGGATCTTCCCTAGTCTCCTTGACTATTCAAGAATATGAACAAACAGTCCATTCCTCCCAACGGGCCTCCTGTAGTGAATTTCTTGCTCTTTAGGAAACCTCCTTATCAGCAAATCATATAGCCTCAACCGAAGGTAACATTGGATCCATGCTTGCTACCCACTCCATCCGGATAATGAACTTAGGGGCCACTTCGCACATGACCAGCGTGATACTTATCCTCTCTCCTATATCCCTCATACCTCTATCACTTTCTAAGATGGTTTTCTTAAAACTGTTGAACAATTTGGTATTGTCTTGTTATCCTCCACTCTTCAACTAAGATCATACGTAGCTCCTATCAACTGGTTATTGTAAATTTCTTACCTTGGGTCGATGAATATTCTAGGATGGCATTGTGTTAATTAAATCTCAAGATGAAGTTTATGCGCTCATGCAAGCATTTCATAAGATGGCTTCTATTCCGTTCAAAATGAACATTAAAACCCTTAGGACAGACAATGCTTTATAGTATACTCAGTCTGCCATTTCAATATTTCGTCGAGGTTTATGAATGTTTCATCAATTGATCATGTGCATGTACTCCATAATAGAATGGGGTAGAGAAGAGCAATTTCCACCTTCTTGATATCACTGGAACCTTAGTTATTCATTTATCTTTCTGGTCAGAAGTTGTTTTGGTTATGTTTTCTTATCAAAGAATCTTGGAATCTTAATGAGAATATTGACTCATAACATATCTGAATGGAAAAGAAGGATCCATGTAGCCAACCCAACATGGTCGGGATTGAGATGCTGATGATATCTTGTCCCTGGTTCCAAGATGAAGATAGTCATAATATTGCATTTAGTATCCATGAGAAAAATGAAAAGGGTAAGTGAAAAGTTTACATATATTAAGTATACACTTTTGGTAAGAATACATGTTATAATTATAGTGATGTAGATACGATAAATCTGTTCTAAATTACAATGATAAACATTGCAAACGATGTATTGTCGTCTTTGTCCTATTAAGGAGATCAATACTTAATTTAATGTTGTAGTGATCATCTGAAGTCTTATTTTGATGTTTTGATCAAAAGTAACCATCAAATTGAAAGATTAGAATAAATTATGAGAGAGTCAGAGAGATGTATCCTAGTTTAATCTATGCCCTTGTATTTCCTCACCTACTCGCAAGGAGGGGTCAGTAGATAGTCCTTTATCTTAGCCTGCATGAGGACCCAGGATCATTATTTCACTAAGAGTGTTTGAAACCCTGAGGTAGATAGTTGTCTGCTTTAGTCAATAAAATTAACAAGCAGACATCATTATATAGAATTTTTACATGTTAAGCATATTTTACATTCACAATCATGGGTAGTATTGTTCTATATGACTCATTAAAAGCCTCCACCTTAACAAATCCATTCTAGTCATTTTCACCATGTTAGCACTAAATATCGCTCATGTACTTTGGAGACATCATGTTTTACATATTATAAGAGATGAAAATGCTTACAAATTATTGAGCCGTTTGAAATTCTTGAGCTCTTCTGGGATATTCCCTACAATGCCCAGTTTATAAGCTTTCCTGTCGACAAAATTGAATAATTTGAAAGGATCTTAAGTTCCATGAGAAAAATTGTAGCTTACAAAGTAAAAACTCATATCAAATAAATGTAAGCACATATCTTAGGGCTAAGAAATCACAAGGTTCATACCAAAAACAATATTATGAAATAAATAGATTTTTGAGTTTTGTGAAACATAATATTAACTACACAACATATACCTATTTCTTGGTTGAATTATGTACTTTGAGTAAATTATGTGATTCAATGAAAAACATTACATTTATGATAGATGTGGTTTTATAACTCCGCCTATGTTCCGTACATATCGTGTAAATGTAGTCGGTCCCAAGCCTAGTTAAAGGAGAGTTGGTGGTAGGTTGACAACCACCTATAAAACTGTCACTCTTTTTATGACATGAATCCTTATAGGAATTTTGTTGGAGCATCCCTACCTAGCGAGTTCTGCATCGGCACCCTAATGCACTGATGAAAATGCAAGGGTTTTTGACACGGTGGTGCCTAGTTGTATTAAAGGACAAGCAAAGGTTTCAGCATCTTGGACAGGTGTGGGTAAAGAAACTAGTCCCATTGTATCATTCCCAGATCTAGTAAAAAATGTGCACAAACAACGTCTTCGACGGAAGCAGGTAAAGAAAAAAGATCCACGAAAAAGGATTAGAGTAGAATCTTCGAATATTGACTTTTTGACAAAAAATCTTTGGAAATGGTGGATACTTGATTAGAAGAAAAGTCAATATATCTTGCTTACAAAAAAAAGTGGACAGTGAAATGATGAAGAGATATTAAAGACACAGGCTACAAAATCTGGTATACAGGTATTGACAAACATAGAAATAGTGTTGGCATTATTATTGATAAGATGTTGAAGGATGATGGTGTCAAGATCACAAGGACGAGTGATAGAAACATAGTTGTTGGAATTTAGGATAGTGTTGTTGTGTTGTTGTTATATTCATATGTACCCTTGTCTTATATATAGGAGAGGAGGCAATTACGAGGAAGCACAAAGAAAGCGCCTAAACCCTAATGGACCATGGGCATACTTGTTAAGGCGGCAAGGCTACACGGAGTTGGGGCTGGACGCCTTGTGCCTAGGCGCGACTAGGCGTCGCCTAGGCGACCTTAAAAAAATATTATGTATATATTTTATGTATATATGCATGTGTCATAGTTTTTCCCCACTCATATACACACATTGTATAGTTATATATGTAGTTATCTACATATTTATAGTCGATCTCCCTATATATATACATATATATATATATATTTATTTATTGTATGAAAAAAATAACCAATTACATTTCTAATAAATTATCATTGACAATAATGTCAAGAACACGAAAAGAATTATTGTAAAGAATGTAAGAGAGCAATCAACAAATAAATATATAATTATTGTCATGCATAGCTAAAAGTATTAAGCAATGTAATCACTATCCTTCATAGCATAGCTACTTAGTACAATCTGAATTGAAGGTGCAACCTAAGAAAAATCAAATGTGTACTAAGAGTATTAGATCAGTCAAACAAAAAAAGAGTATTAGATCCAGTCAAACCCAAAAAAGACTATTAGATCCAATTAAAAGTGATATTTGGCACATAAAATAGGCAACACTATTAATTTTGAACATTGGTGTAGCCATATCAAACATTAAAATAAGTGAATATACAATTAGACACACAAAACTAGGTCACTGTAGCATTATAAACAAAGTGTCCTCGCCTAGGCGCAGCCCTGGGGTGCCTTGACGCCTAGGCGAGCGCCTTGACAAGTATGACCATGGGCAACAGACCCATGTACATAATAGACCAATTAACCTATTAACTAAATAGGCTAATATTCTAACAATAGCTATTAAGGTTGTCCTTTAAGGAAGATTTTTAACATTATTAGCACTTATACCCCCCAAGTTGGCCTTAAAGAGGAGGCAAAGAAGAACTTTTGGGATAACAGGGATGAACAGATGCAAGAAGTACCTATTGAGGAGAAGATCATTTGGGAGTGATTCAAATGGTCATGTGGGGAGTATCAATGTTGGATAGGAGACAGTTCATAGTGGTTTAGGATAGGGTGGGAGAAATGGACAGAAGATATTAGAATTTACAGTTTCCTATCATATAATTTTGGCAAATACCCATTTCAAGAAAGAGATTCTCATATAATCACTTTCAAAACTGGGTGCAATTGTATCAAAATGATTAATATCTTACAAGGCGGGTGGATCGTAAAGTACGCAAAAAATGTAAAGTGATTCCTAGCGAAGAACTCACTACCCAACAGTTGGTGGTTTAGGTAGTAAGCATAACATAAGCCAAGATAGTAGGATAAAGTGGTAGAATTTTAAATGAGAAAAGAGATCAGCTTTTTGTGATGAACTTATTAAACTCAAAAGGGACATTTATAGGATCTTGTTCGAATCTGGAGATGATGCAACTTTTCAGAGATACATGAGTTGTACGGGCGCTCGCCCAGGCAGCGCCTAATCGGCCCAGGCGTTCACCTAGGGTCCCAATCCCAGACGCCCAGCCTAGTTAGGCCTCTGGGCGGATTGGGCGGACTCTTGGGCGGTGCCTAGGCACGCCTAGGCTGCTGCTGAGCTTTTTTTTACAATTTTAATTAAGTTATTTACTGATTTGTGTTTATTTATGTACTGATTTTGTTATTATTTAATCATCTACTTATTTAACTTTATTTATCAACTGATTTAGCTTTATTTATCAACTGATCGGTATTTATTCATCTACTATTTGTATTTACTTATGTACTGATTCAGGAATTAATTAATCATCTTCTGATTTATATTAGTTTATCAGCTGATTTGTAATTATTCATCTACTTATTTATATTTTTTATATATTTTTTTTATTTAGTTTTCTACTCATTTGAATTTATTTATGTACTGCTTTTGAAATTACATAATCATCTACTAATGTATCTTTATTTATCAACAGATTTGTATTTTTTTTTATCCGCTTAACAATATGTATTCATCTACTTATTTGTATTTATTTATCTACTTTTTTTATTTAGTTATCTACTGATTTGTGTTTATTTATATACTGATTCTGATATTATTTAATCATCTACTCATTTAACTTTATTTATCAACTGATTTAATTATATTTATCAACTGATTTGCATTTATTGTATTTATTCATCTACTATTTGTATTTATTTATGTACTGATTTAGGAATAAATTAATCATCTACTGATTTATATTAGTTTATCAACTGAATTGTATTTATTCATCTACTTATTTGTATTTATTCATCTGCTAGATTTTTCCGTATACTGTTTTTTATTTAGTTATCTACTCATTTGAATCTATTTGTGTACTGCTTTTGAAATTATATAATCATCTAGTGATGTAACTTTATTTATCAACTAATTTGTATTTATTTATCCACTTAATTGTATTTGTTCATCTAGTTATTTGTATTTATCTATCTACAGTTTTTATTTAGTTATCTACTGATTTGTGTTTATTTATGTACTAATTCTGATATTATTTAATCATCTATTCATTTAACTTTATTTATCATAAATTTTACATGTATCCATTAAATTAATGTATATATAAGAAAACGCCTGGAAACGCCTGGGCCTCCACCTGGGCGCCTAGGCGGCCTGGGCATCCCCAGGCAACGCCTGGTCGCCTAGCCGCCTATACAACCATGAGAGATACAAGCAAGCAAAGAAAGAAGCTAAAAAGGCAGTTCAAGAGACAAGGTCTAGATACTTTGAGGAGATTTATAAGAAGTTTCACACAAAGGAAGGGGAAAGATATACATATGAAATGGCTCGTATAAGAAAAGAAAGGAAGAGACTTGAGTCAAATAGAATGCATCAAAAATGAAGATGGTAGAGTGCTAGTGAAGGAAGATGAAATCAAGAACCAACGGAGAAACTACTTTTATAAGCTTTTCAATGAAGATAATATTAATACTGTAAGAGACTCATTTGACATGAATACAAGACATACCATGTACGCACGACAAGTTTCACTATCAGAGGTCAAGAATACATTGAAAAAGATGAAAATAAGAAAGGCAAGCGAGCCAGACAATGTTCTCATTGATGTATGGAAGAGTATGGGGGACGAGGGAGCTATGTGGTTAAAAAAATGTGTTCATAAGTTTATAAAGACCAAGATGTTGGATGACTGGAGAAATAGTATAATAGTTCAAATCCATAAGAGCAAAGGTGATCTTCAGAACTGCACAAAGTATCATGTTGACGAGTCACACAATGAAGCTTTGCGAGAGGATTATGGCGTAGATATCAGAGAATCAATTTAATTTAATGCCAATAAGATCAAAAATAAATGCAATTTTTCTGATAAGGAGGCTTATAGAGAAGTATAAGGATAGCAAAACAAATCTTCATATGATTTTTATTGATTTGAAAAAGGCTTATTATCAAGTACAAAGGGAAGTGTTGCCAAGGATTTGGAGAAAAAGGGTCTGTTAATCCAATACATTTACTTGATTAAAGACATGCATTGCAATTTCAATCAATCTAGAATTGTGAATAGCGGGGCCAAGTTGGATGGAGTGGTACTACCAAAATGTGATAAATTTCACTACTTTGTTTATATTCTTAAATGAGTGGGGATGTTCAAGATGATGTTTGTCACGGGATCATTATAGGACGGATGAAATACAGGACTGCCACTGGAGTAGTATGTGACCAAAAGATCCCTCTTAGATTAAAAAGTAAGTTCGATATAACATTTATACGACTAGCCTAATATATGAGGGTGAATTTTGGGCAGTGAAGAAACAAGGTTTGAACAATATGGATGTGGCCTAAATGTATATGTTAAGACATATTAGTATATACGCTTTATGAGTTATCATGTGTTGTGTGTTTTGTTATGTGTTATCATGTGTTGTGTGTTGTGTTGTGTGCTATAAATTTGTCTTTGTCTTTGTCTTTAGCCTTTTCTTTATCCCATATTGCTTGGTTTTGTATCTCCCTTCCTCTCTTGTCCTATAAAAGAGAGTGCATTGTAAACTTTTGAGAACAACAAATAAAGGCTTTTCCCATTCTATATGGTATCAGACGTGTTCAATCCTCCCTAAACCATCCCCACCGTTGACCCTGCCACATCCACCATTACCTCCATCACCTTCACCACCACCTATCTCCTCCTGTTGACCACCACCCTAAACGGCATATTAGTATATACGCTTTATGCGTTATCGTGTGTTGTGTTTTGTTATGTGTTATCCTGTGTTGTGTGTTGTGTTGTGTTGTGTTGTATTGTGTGCTATAAAATGCTATACAAGCTCTTCAGCATCCTGCCTGGCGCCAAACTATGGAAACTGAAATGACTGTTCTTCAAGATCGCAAACCTGGGAAATTATTGATCGTCTTGAAAACTGTCTGACGGTTGGTTCTCGTTGGATTTTAAATATCAACCAGATGGTTCCATTGAAAGGTTGAAGGCTCGACTTGTAGCCAAAGGCTACACACAAACCTATGGAATGGACTACTTTGAAACTTTCTCTCTGGTGACCTGCCTCAACTTTGTGAGAATTCTTATCTCTGTAGTTGTTAATAAAGATTGGCCTCTTTTTAAACTTGATGTCAAAAATGCCTTCCTACATGGTGACCACCATGAGGAAGTTTAGATGGAACAACCACCTGATTTTTCCAGTCAGGGGGAGTGTTCCAAAGTCTGTAGACTCGGGAAGGCAATATATGGCCTCAAACAAAGTCCACGGGCATGGTTTGATAAATTAAGCCAAATACTTATCTAGTTTCAATTTCGACGCTCACATTCCGATCATTTTGTCTTTATTAAAAAAACAGCTCTGGACTTGTTATCCTTATTGTTTATGTGGACGATATCATTCTGTCTAGTGATGATTCTGAAGGTATTGCGGCTACTAAGAGATATCTAGAACAACATTTTATTACTAAAGACCTGGGTAAACTCCATTACTTCTTGGGAATTGAAGTTTCTAGATCGTCTTCTAGTGTCTGCCTCTCACAGCGCAAGTATGTGTTGGACCTTCTACAAGAAGCAGGTATGCTTGGATCTAAACATGCTAGCACTCCTCTGAATCCCAATACCAATTGGGATGATGAATCTTCACCTCCATACCCTGATAATCATCAATATCGATGCATGGTTGGTACATTTATCTATCTCACTGTGACAAGAGTTGATATAACTGATGTCGTCGGACTTGTCAGTAGGTATCTCGACAAACCTCGACAATGTCATTGGGATGTTGTGTCACATTCTTAAATATTTTAAATCCTCTCCAGGAAAAGGTTTACTATATCGTAGAAATGGTCATTGGTATTCTGACTCTGATTATGTCGGCAGTCGTTGTGACAAAAAATCTACTTCTGGATAATGTTCTTTTGTTGGAGGAAATTTGGTCACATGGCGCAGTAAAACACAGACTGTGGTTGCTCGGTCAAGTGTTGAAGCTGAATATAGGGCAATGGCCCATACTGCTTGTGAATTAATGTGGGTCCAAGGACTCCTTAAGGAATATGAGATCTCTAACTGTGATCCTACTCCTATGCATTATGATAATAAACTTGCCATTTTTATTGCCAGCAATCCCACTTTCCATGACGCACAAAGCACATCGAAGTGGATTGTCACTTTGTACGTGAAGTACTCTTTCGCCGTATATGCACTCCTTATCTCAAAACGAAGGATCAAATTGTTGATATATTCATCAAGATACTTCCCAAGCCACGCTTTACTACACTGGTGGACAAGTTGGGCATGTTTGACATCTATGCTCCAGCTTGAGGGGGAGTATTAGTATATATGCTTTATGCATTATCGTGTGTTGTGTGTTTTGTTATGTGTTATCATGTGTTGTGTGTTGTGTGCTATAGACTTGTCTTTGTCTTTGGCCTTTTCTTTATCCCATATTGCCCGGTTCTGTATCTCCCTTCCTCTCTTGTCCTATAAAACAGGGTGCATTGTAAACATTTGAGAACAACAAATAAAGACATTTCCCATTCTATAGGACATATGTGTGGGAAGACAAAAAAGATAGCTTGAGAAATGGCTATATCAGGAACAAAGTGGGGGTAGCAAGCATTAAGGACAAGTTGCGTGAGGGTCGTATGAAATGTTATGGATATGTGCAATGTAGATCGACGGGCGTGCCTATTTGAAACAATGATATTGAGTCAACCACAATTAAAAGAAGAAGATGCAAGCCAAGAATAACCAGGGAAGAGCTCATAAAAAGAGATTTTAAATCATTACATCTTTGATCAAAATATGACCCATAACAGAGCTAACTGGAAAAGGCGGATTTATGTAGTTGACCCCTACATTGTTGGGATTTAGGCTTAGATCATGATGATGATTATGAAGAGATGAAATTTCATACCCCTCAAAATTAAATATACATCTTCTAGGTCATTTTCGACACAGAATATTCAAGAAATGACTATACAAGTGTTGAGAATTTGTCAGTAAGATAGCATGGAGAGGGTGTGCCATACAAGAACAAACTACTTCAAGAAATCAAAAGTATGTACATACTTTTCATAAATGACTAAGATGTAAAACCCTACAAAGTTACCTATAGGTAGAACTCTCACAGATAAGGATAAAATGACTTGATCTTAGTTAGGACCCCTCATAACTCTTGATGGTTGTTGGACTATCCCCTAATACTGATATTTCATGAGGGTGGCTGATTTTAAGTACAAGTTAACTCATAAACCAATCAGATGGTAGCAAGTAATGAAATGGCACGATACATTATGGTAGCAGATCAAGTGCCTTGAGATAATTGAATATGCCTACTTTAAATGAATTGATGTTTGCATGCTTGTTTCCGATCTTTCCAGTGATGGAATGCTAATTTCTTTCAGTCTTTACCTAATAAACTTCAGTCAAATGACTTCCTATACAACTTCATCGTTGTATCCCATTTAATCTATGCAAATGAAAATCTTTCGCATCTTGTTCTTCAAGTTCATTCTGATATGTGTTAGTATAATTAGTTTATTATGTACATGAGCCTAATTGTTTTGGCCCATTAGGGTTAAGTTATGCTTCCTTATGCTTGCCTCCTCTCCTATATATAGGAGGGGAGTTTGCCAATATTAATAACAAATTATATTTCTAGCCTCTATATTATTTTCTACATGGTATTAGAGCATAGATCCTTAAGCCTAACCCTAGATAGAAAAGAAGAGTTCCTTTAGCCTACGAGCAGCCATCTCTTCTTGATCTGACCGCCCGCCAGGCATCATCTAGACCACCATAGTTGTCTCATTTATTCATCTTTCATAAAAATCCAATCTTTTTTGTCGGCGCTATCCATTCAGGCCATCAACAATCTTTGGCAGCCTTCCCCAAGTCCTAAAACTTCCCCACATCCTCCTCCACTAATCTCTCCGCTAGCCAAGTCTCCACAGCTAGAACCGTGACGCCTTGAGACCTACCTCAAGATCGTGTTGATCCAAAAGCTTGTCTGAAAGTACGAGAGCCAAGGCTTTCATCGTCAGTGGCTAAGAGAAAAAATTTGCCAAACAACAAACACCATCAAGCAAGAAATTAAAAAAAAATGTTGCATTTTCCTTCCCTTTAACTGTCGGTCTAGCGCGTGATTTTTCTATGCTCTCCTTCTCGATCATTGTACTGAAGGGTGTCGTCTGTTGTGACTTGATCTGATCGATCGGGTTGCAATATTTTCTAAACATTCCTTTTGTCTTCGAAAAGGACACTTTTAAATCACCAACCCCTTTGGTTGACGGGCGATGCACATTGTGTGGGAGTCAAGATAGTGGGGTGGTGATTAATTTTGGATGCCTTGATCATTGTATGGAATCTTTCCCAATGACAATTTTATTCCTGTAACACTTCAGGCTCCAACAACGTGCTTGTTTGTTGCATTCACAAAGCCAACAGAAGCACAAATTGCATTATCGTTGACCATGCCTCTTGTTGATCCTCTCGTGTTAAGCCAGCCACATCTAATTATCCTCTGAGTTGTTTTGTGCTACGGTGCCTTGCAGCCAACTATAAATCACTCACCAATCACACCCATCATGGATACATTATGCCTGAAGGCCGGATAAATCTCCTTTTCTAGTCGCACAATCATGTATTTATTTTTCTACTCGTTGTTGGTTATCGATTATCTATACATATTGTAAATCAAAAGACGCCATGCTAGTTTATAAAGCACCAAAAAAATAGAAGGGGTGCGGCATTAATTTTTCTTCCTCTTCATGCAGTTCCCATAATCTACAAGGCTGAATGCTTTTCTTAAAAAATTGGGGATTTGATGTTCTTTACCCTACGTGTCCTTACTCCGGCAGCGCTTTTTGTTTTCCTACGGAGATCAATTCCGGTAGTGTCACTCATTTTTCTATCGAGTTTTTCGATAGTATTTTTTTCATATGGAGATCCATTCTGGTAGTGTTACTCCTCTTTATACTGAGTTTCCATTCCAGACTTGTACCATGCTTATTCCAGTAGTGCTTTATTTTTGTGCCACCACTCTACCAATGTTTATGACTCTCCACCCTAATCACTCATGATCCTTTTCATGGTTGGAGTGAGAGGGGGGGGAATAGGTGAAGATGAGTACAAGAGGGAAGAGGAGATAAGACGTAGAGAAAAAGTCATATCATCCGACCATGTTGCTTAGTTTCTACATATTCATCGTGTCGTTGACACCTACTATAGCGCATATTCCTATAGTAGCGCATCTCAAGCATGTGATCACACTAATATGGTGTTATATTCCTATAGCAGTGCTCTTATCCCAACTACTAGGCATTATTCCGGTGTTGCTACTTCTTATGTGGAACTACTTCGGCAACAATGGCGACCTAGATGACTTCTACACAAATTCTCCACAATCTATTGTTTGGATGCTCACCAAAGTTTTAGAAATTTATTTGTGATTGCTTCTACCATCTTGGCGATTATCAATTTCAGGAGGAGTCTATTCTGATGTTATCATCATCAAGGGGAGAAGACTTAGTTGTTGCTATGTGCTATCTTTTTCAGGGGGAGTGTTAAGAGTGCTTCAATCTTTGCATTACAAGATTCAGGGGGAGACCATATCTTATAATGGGAGATCAATCTTTTTCTGGGCTAATATTATCTTTTTTATGTATTAGCAAGCTAGACATGTGTTTCATCCATACTCCAGCTTGAGGGGGAGTGTTAGAATAATTAGTTTATCATGTACATGGGTCTAATTGTCTTGGCCCATTAGGGTTCATTTATGCTTCCTTATGCTTGCCTCCTCTCCTATATATGGGAGGGGAGTTTGTCATATATCAATAACAAATTATCTTTCTAGCCTCCATATTATTTTCTACACTTTGTAAATGAGAAATCTAACATTTGTGAAATCACGGAAATTAAGTTGTTACTGTAAAGTGTGAACCAGTCGCAAAACAATATAAGATAGAATAAACGAATAGAAAGGGATCACAAATATGATAACCAGATATATTGTTTATGAATGTTCAAATTCAAAGAACTATTTGTGCTCAAAATTTTGAGTGGAAACCATAAGTGTAGATGATGAGGTGATTAATATATTACATATACCCTCATGCCAATATATTTTTTCTGTTCATCTTTCTTAGAAGGAAGAAACAGCCTATATTCACTTCTAGTAGGGGCCATTGTTGCCCACCTGACGTATGTTAACATCTGTTCCCTACCATCTGATATTGTGCCTATTGTTCTCGTCCAAACTGGAAAATATCTGCAAGAGGAAGCATGGTGCTTCATCCTTTCCCCGTCAACAGTATCCTTTCCACGAACCACAGATGCACGGCACCACATTCAAGTCCAATGAACTGGGTCATTATCCCACAACCAACACAGTAGTAAATCCATGTCTTCACCGACAGCCTTAACAACGTTGTCACACCAATAAGCGGCCATCATAGATGCAGGCTACCATTAGCTTCCATCTGATTGCTCCCCTACAGAAGGAGATCCAGATGGCAGCACCTCCACCATATTGCTTAACCAGAAGCCTCAACTACCAGCTGGATAGTGGTCATCGGTAGAATCCATGCTGCCATATGATCCAGATCATACATCTCACGTGTCAACCTTTCCCTTTGTCCATCTTTATACTTCTGTTATGTATGTTGTCCATATCGGTTTCCAAGGTGCTCCACGTCAAAAAGACAGTTCCTTATTTGTGTTTAAATATCTGTAGCTCACTTGTTTTCTGTGTGTTTTAGTATTTAGGCTCGAGTAAGATGCACAAGACCATGAGAGACCAGTGTGCTTCACCTGCTCGTCTGATATCAACCACATTCAGCGTCAACATAGCAGATATTTTCAGATTTTAAGATTCACGCATTCAAGAAAGTTGGAGAACTACCAGAAAATTTGTAGTTTCCTGGTACGTGTCTGATATTTTCTTTCCTGTTGCTTTGATGCGTACGTATGAATGTTATTGTTTTAACCATGTCATTGTGATATCAGTCCACTTATGTAGACCTAATAACAAGATGGATAGTTGTAATCAATTTTAACAGAGTATTTTTTGACTTTTGAGTGAGAATCGGATGCATGATGACAGTTGTATTTAATGTGGATACTAAGCATGGTGATAATCTTTTCAGTTGGTTAAGTGAATCCCTTAGTTATTTGAGCCACATTGAATAGTCATATTCTAGCTCCCTTCGAAGATTTTTCTTTCATAACACAATAACATTAAAGATCTTTTTCCATCAATCATTTGCATCAGAAGTGTGGCTCACTCTTTCCTTTTGTGGATAGTCCGCCGTTATGCCATTGTTGCAAGTCCCTGGCTCTTCAAAATTATTTCCAGATGAAATTATACGCAACAGTGTAACAGAAGCAATTGATTAAAACATATTCGTGTAAACTCGATATTCAGAGCTTTATTCAGGTAAGATTTTTTAATTGACTCCAGCATAGCTGTCCGCACTGTTGGAGATTAAGATCAAACACTCAAATAATACTAGGAAAAGTAACAATGGGATTAACAGAGAAGAAAAGGCTGACTGAGTTTCAATGTAGGAGCACGGATAGCATAGGTAGAACGACATGCATGTCATCATTAATATAATAGTTACCAGACAATGCCAATATCAACTAATTGTTCAATGAAAAAATCAAGAACTAAAAATATTTAATTAAGATAATCAGAATAGAAGCTGATATTAATCATCAATGTCATCGTAATCTAAGCCTTAATCTCAAGCATGTCGAGGTCCGCCAAAATAAGCAAATTTTCTAGTTATTTGATATCAAATGAACCTTACAAATTATAAGCAAAATTAAGTTAAAAAGGACTTTAGACTTACATTCTGGTAATGTGACAAGTAGACCCATTGTTGAAGTCGCAGTTACAAATAATTGCTGGATTGAAGGCTACAGTATCAAAACGATCGTCTGCAGTCAATGCTGCGCCACTACAGGGATCACCAGTAGTGTTCCAAGGAAGTGTGCTCATGTTGGATGATATTTTCCATTTCAGAAATAATGAGTTCAAAGCCCTGACTGCTCATTGAATATATTTACATATGAGTACATAATATAATACAGCAAATGGCTTCAGCTAAAATTTCATTCCGATAACATGCAGATAGAGAATATATTCAAGACACCAACCAGATTAGAATCATGATGTTGTCAGTGCAATTATATCAAAGAATATCTAATAGATGTGAGAATTGGTATGGTTTCGCAATATCATCTTATTTTTCTGATATTATATGATGCAAAGTACGTAGATAACATTTAACTGATAGTAAAGATTAATATACTATACTGAACTGCGACTAGCAAGGAAGTAAAGCAATTATCATTTAATTCATCAGCGAAAGAGTCTACTATGTAGGTTGCATACTCTTACATGTGGAAGCATACTTCCAATCAAACTAGAAGTTAAAATAACAAATATAAGGTAGAGAAGCCACAAGAGAAAGAAGAAAATGCAAAATGCTCAACTCCTTGATTGTAAAATCCTATATTTTGTTATTAACAGCCTAAAGGAAAGTTTGACACTCTTAAGTTAGTTATTGGATTATGCTATTACCAAAATGAACCTTATCACCCAAATGGCTTGAGCTTAAGCATCTTAAGTAAGATAGTGGGTGAGCATCAATTTCCTTTGTGTCACGTGTTTAGTAATTGGTTGGAATTTTTTTCAGGTTCAGACTAGTTCATTGCAAACAATATAACCGCAGGAACTAAGCCAATGTGTAGATATGCTTTGGAACTCAATGATATGCAACAGGCTGGCAATAAGATCCACATATTGAATCCATATGAAATCTCTCTTAAACATATATCATGTGGTCTTGGAATTCTATAGTTGTATGATATGAAAATCCATCTACGAATTCTCTACTTATCACTTTGTTGAAGATTACTATAGCCAGTGTTGTGCACTCTAGGATGAGTTTGAGGTTCATCAACCCCTTTCAGATGACATTATTGAAGTTCAATGACAATGTCATGAATTTCAGCTTGTGCAATTCCTTGCTAGGCTTCCTGCATCTTTTTTGGGCGTGATTGATCAAATCATGTCCAACGATCCTCTACATAAATTGTGTGTTATTCTAAAGTGAGTCCAAGCCTCCAATCTGTTTCTTCCTCGCCCACTGCTTCATTCGAGGCATCGGATCTGGCAATTTGTTCTAGAGACTCTGGTTGTGGCAGGGGACATGGACGAGGTAGAGAGTGTGCTCACTCTAATGGCATATCTGGACTCGATCGTGGTCAACCTCCTTCTGAACTAGGGCATGGTCAGTATTCTATTGTACTTCGCAACGTTCAACCTCCTTGATCAAGACATTGTACCTTCTGTGGTCGAATAACCACATTGAAGATCGATGTTGGCCAAACATGGGGAACCCACATGGGTTAATCAGGCCTCTACTGACTACACTGAGGCGGATCATGCACAACCACCAGCCTCTAAAACTTTCGTCAACTAGATCTGTTCTGAACTAGAAAACCTACTCCAAGAAAGACTCCCTGCTCATACCGCATTTCTTGCTTCCTCAGCTCCTTGTTGTAAAAACAAATGGGTCACCGACTCTGGTGCTTCTACTCATATTTCTGTGAATACTACACTTTTTTCTAATATGACTGCTACCTCAACTATTCCTCATGTCACTGTAGTGGATGGCACTCAATCCCAGGTGCATGGGGATGGAAGTATTTGAACATCCAATAATTTCTTGCTTAGATCGGCCTTATGTGTTCCCCATTTTCCTCTTAATCTATTTTCAATCAGCAAAACTTTAAAACAACTCTAGTGCTCTATTGAATTTGACCCTAACGGGAGTGTCTTTCAGGATCTGCGCACGAGGAGGATCGGTTCGGTCCATAATGGACCAGACGGCTTATAATATCTTGACGCTCCACAAGTTGATGTGCTACTATCTTCATAGGTGTCTGGTCTTCAGTGGCACTATCGACAGGGTCATCCATTTGCCTCAAAGCTCAAGCATTTAATTCCAACTGTATCTAAGACTATGCTTAAATGTGAGGCAGGTCGATTTGGCAAGCAAACAAGAAGTGTCTTTCCTAGAAAAACAAATATTTCTTCCAAGTTTGTGTTTGGTATTGTGTATGCTAATGTATGGGGACCCTGTTCTGTGACTAGTGTAACAAGATTCTATTAGTTTATGACCTTCATTGATTGTTACTCTCGGACCACTTGGTTATTTTTGCTTAAGGACAAGGAACATATCAAACATACCGTTGTTGTTGTCTTTGTTGAAATTCCCAATTTAATAAGCCCGTATAAATCTTTCGAACAGACAATACTCTCAAATTTATGGGACACTTTGTTAGTGTATTGTCAAAATTTGGGCACCATTCATCAAACCTGATGTTCCTAAACACCCCGTAGAATGTCATTGTTGAAAGGAAGAATCGCCATCTTCCAGAGTTCGCTCGGACGATTCTGTTTCAACATCATGTTCCTAGATTTTTGGGCTGATGTTGTTTCTACTGCCTACTTTCTGATAAATCAAATGCCATCTATTTTGAATAACCAAGTCCCTTATATTGTTTTGTACCCCGAGGCTCTTGCTTTGTATGAAATCTTCAATGTGAATTGACTAAACTTGACCCACGCTTTACAAAATGTATCTTCTTGGATACTCCAAAACTTAGAAAGGGTACAGATGTTACGACCCGACGACGAGGAAATGATTTGTAAATGCGGATGTAGTGTTTTTTAAAGATACATCGTACTTCTAAAATGGGCTCGACTTTATCTATGGATTTTCTAGTTGATACTCCTCTTTATGTGACTGTTGAGCTGGAGTTTGAAGATATTGCTTCTGTTCACTCAAGGTTTACCAAAGGTGCCGCAAGACTACAACTCCCTCTATGGCCCCTCCCTCAGCCAATCCTCTATCTTTGTCAACAGATCAAGACACCAATCACGTAAATTTTTGACTTGGATATTCCGATTGGCTAACATAAAGGGGGTGCGCTCTTATTCCGATTGGTCTTTTGTTTTCCACAAAAAAACTTATTTTTTCTAGTTTCCTTTGAAGCAGTGTTATCAAAATGCAGTTGGTCCGTCCGGTCCAACCAGTCAGACCGTGAAGCGGAACCCCTACCAGTTCGGACAGTAATTCCGATCCAACTAGTCAGATGACCAGATCCAACCGATCAGAACTGACCGGTCCACTGGTTAATCGGTGGCATCGATTTGATTAACCAGAACTTTTGTCTCAGCCAATGATTGGTGACTATAATCCCCCCCACCTCTCAACATGTGATCCATTTTTGGGCACACACACAGAAAAACTCACACCCCTAATTTTCCCAGCCCCAACTCTCTCTTGTTCTACTTGATGTAACTAATTATGTTTCGATTTGTATTGTGTTAATGAACTTTGAATTTTGAAGTACCATTTTGTATGAAACATTAATATGGTTATGACATTATTGTGGGATCTGAAAATTCTACTTGCATCTTCATTATGGTTGATCTAGTTCATCTTTTATCTATATTGTCTATATTGTTAGCATATTAATATTATTTTTATATGTTGTTACTGTTAGTAGTTGAATTGGTTCAACGCCTCACCGGTTCAATCTTGATAACATTGCTTTAAGGGATAAATTCTTTCATATGACAAATAAAAGTTTGGGGTTTTTCAAGATTGTATCCCCTATAACCTCTTGTTTCTACATATTTTCCTTGGTAATTTCCGCTGTCTTGGTAGTTATATCTATTTTAAAAATATGTTCAACCAGTCTACTCTATGTGCATTCAGTGTACCACATTGGATTTGGAATTGGAAGATTAATGGGTGTTGGAGCTTTATTTTAGACACAATAAGGGTTGTTATGTAGCATGTCAAAATTATGAAATTTGAGTCAAATAGTGATTATTCAACATGGTGGTCTATCACTCAAAAAAGGGAATGGAATCAAGAAGACATACACCATAATTTGATAGACATATTTTTCTCCCGTTGCATAAAAATAAAAGTTATTTCCATGAGAAGAATTTGAATAACTACGCATGCATACTATATCTTATGAGTTTAAATTTAGAACTTAACAGTAAGTTTGACATATTTCACACAACATAGCTTTACATCAACTTATGATAGGGGTATATCTTAACTTTTTAGAAGTGTACGACAAGCATTGTAGGATTTAATGAAATTGTGTTACTGTGTATCAAATTCAGGAATTTGCAATAACTCAACTCGCTTTTAGAATTGAAATTCCCTGAAATCTTGTATTTAACATCAAACAAATAACAAGGAATTTACCACCATGTCTATTTTAATAGATCCTAATATTATTGTTGTAAAGTGTGAGGGAAACTCACTTGATTGATATTAGATGGCACACCCATGTTCTATATATAGGAGAATCAGGGGAAACATTACAGACTTGGGACTCAAGCAAAGCTATATGGGCCGAGACACTTAAGCCCATATACATATTGACCTATTAACTAAATAGGCCAATAATACTTTCTAACGCTCTCCCTCAAGATGGAGCATGGGTTAAAAACAAGCCGTAGCATGGACTTACAGGGCTCAATTAGATGCAATGTCACTCCCCGTACAAAAAATTTCACTCCCCTTAAATAATACTCCCCAACTAAAAATATATGATGATGCCTCTTTTGAGTTGTGTTCTGCAGACTAGAAATACTTGAGCTTTGGAGAAGGTCTTTTGAAGTGTATCTGGAAAGTACATCTGATAAATGGATTCCAAACGCCATAGCAAAACTCGCCACCATCAATCTGGAGTAGATGATTAAAAGAACCACGACTACACCATCTTCATCGGAGAGGAATGTGTGAGTGGTATAAGCGCAATCAACACATCTCATGTATATAACGTAGTATGAATGCAGAGGCCCAATGTCAATATAGCAATAGAAGTGTCTTCAATCGTCTGAGAAGTGTAGCCAACTGGAATTAGCACAGAAGACCACAAACGTGCATAATGTGGCACGAACACGAACTGCACAAGTTGTTGATGGCTGCCATATTGGTTCCATAAATCTGGGACATGAACCTTGGGGGCTTGGTAGGAATGAAGGATACCATCAAGGAGAAACCCAAGTAGATAAGCAAAAGCACCATCTCAACACATAAAAACAATAGATGCATCTCGGAAAAGACAGCACAAGTAGCTCGGTGAAGATAAAATCTAGATGAATCATCTACCTTGTAGTATGAACGTGAAAAGCTCAGTGTGAATGTTGCAATTGTGATCCTTCCACGCTGTATGAAAGTGGTGTCCAATTGGGATTCAGCGCAAATAACCAATCCACATCTAAAAAGATGCTTAGTGGGAAATGATGCACCACAATGATATCGGAAGAGTTTACATGCTGAAGAATATGAAGCTCCATGAAGATCATAATAGCTTGAAATATTATATATTATCTCTCATCTCTCTCCTCATATGCTCTCCCGATACTCTCTCTCTCTCTCTCATACTCTCTTTCCTCTATATCCCCCCCACACGCCAACTACGAAGAGAATGAGTGGTTTGGAAAAGAGACATATGACCCCCCCTCGCACGTGCAAAGAGACGCACACATAAGGGGTGGGAAGGTGGGAAATGAAAAATTAAAGTGATAGGTGTAATACATAGAGAAGAAAAATCGATAACCGAAGTAAAAGAGAAATACAACCCAACTATAGAGATCCGGATAGAAAATTTAAATGGATATTTTTGCAACCAACATTAGGAATAGAAGGAGATATAATTTTGGAGGTCGTCATAACTTGAACTGAAATAGAAGTAGACAGACTTCTTTAGACACGTCGTGTAGAATTCTAACACGGCATGTAACTCTTTTAGTCAAAGATGACAGGCTCCCAACAACACATCGTGTGGAGATCTGACTCCCAACAACACGTCGTGTGGAGATCTGACTCCCAACAACACGTCGTGTGGAGATCTGACACACTATGTAGGATGTTGAATATGAGAAACAATCTTTAGCCGACATGCCATATGGAGATTTGACACGCCATGTAAGATGTCGAAGATGTGAAATAGATTTTCATCAACAAGCCCTGCAGAAATCTAACAAATCGTGTAAGATGTTGAACGTGTAAAATAGACTTCCATCGACAGGCCGTGTAATGTTCTATTTGAACGAAACCCTATGCTGCTGAACGATTTCTATACTCCGACATGTCGTGTCGGTTGGACAACTCGTTGTTTCGGACACCGCTGACACACGGTTCGGACAGAAATTGGTACCAACAAAGAGAAAACAACCCCGGGAAGACACCCTGGGGGTGGAATCAGCATTGTCACTTGTGACAGGAATCAGCACCATCCAGGGAAAGACGTCACGGGAATTGGTGGAAGCTTTCAGGATGACAATAGCCATAGGGGATGTTTGCTAGACCACGATCCAAGAGGATCAAGGGAACCAGGCGACTCCCTTGCTGCTATGTCTTTCTTTGCTACTGCGAAGATGGAGGAGACGCTAAACCTTGATAGGCCAAAGGTGGCGGTGTTTAGGGATTCAGTAGGCGTTCGAGATCGCCTGTGACAAACAACGGTTGATGATGGCTAGGGCAGTGTCTGCACATGACCGGAAAGACAACCTCGGGGAAGAGATGACGTGACTCGAGGGTGACGACCATGAGGGAGACTCGGTGGCTGCCTTTGACTATGAATCGGGGAAGCGTGGATGAACATATTATAGAAAAGAAGAGAAATGACCATGGAGGTTGAGAAGATACTTGACAGATGGCCGGCCAAGCCAAGAAGAGACGACGGCCTCCCACGGGCGGAGGCTCTCTCTTTTTCTCTCTAGAATTAGGTTAAGTGCCATGATACCATGTTGAAAATGTGTGAGGTATAGAAATATTGTGTTATTTCATGTTTCTGTTGTGCTATTCCTTATGTTGTTTTCTTGTTTTAGTCCCATATTGCCTGCTTGTGTGTGTGCCTTTACTCTCAGTAACTATATAAGAGAGTACCCTGTAAACCTTTTTTACTCACTGAATAAACAACTCCTTTCCCATCTATATGGTATCGAGAGAAGGTTAACCTTTTCCCCACCCATCAGCCCACCCATGACGTAAGTCCAGCCCCCCTGCCCCCGCCAGCCCTCCTCACCCGCCCGCCGCCCGCCGCCACCCCCCTCCCCCGCCGCCCCTCCTCACCCGCCGCCCACCGCCACCCCCCCACCCCCACCTGGCGCCGCCCTGCCCCTGCCACCACCCTCCCCTTCCCTTCCAGCCGCCGCTGCCCCCGCCCCGCCGCCGTCGCCTACCCCTACCCTGTCTCCCACCGCCGCCCCTTCCTCCTCCTCCTTCCCACACGCCGCCGCCCCGCCCTTTCAACCCTCCCTTCCCGCAACCACCTCTCGTCGCCGTCTCCTCTCCTTAATAAACCACCACCCCACACCCTTCTCCCTTCTCCGGGCTTCTTCTCCTCCGGCCGGCTGTTACTGGTTTTTACCTCACCTCTCGCTCTACGTTCGAGTGCTCTTCAGATCTACGCTCAGACACCCGCTGGCCGGCTAAGTTGAGAGTCTTTTCGTCTCACCTTCCTCTCTGCCTGCGCCTCATGACGGAACGTTGAGTTTTCCTCATGACGGCGTAGGTTTCTGTATGCATATTCTGCCCGATACGGGTTATCTGATCTGACACGTCAGATCTCTGCTGCTGTTATCTGTCCTCTGTGAGTTTCTACTCTGATCTGCTTCTGCGCCGACTATGTCTGCCATGGCTTTACCTGAGCCTCCCCGATCACTTTGTGTCACCACGGTGAAGCTCGACGGTGGCTCCAACTACCATCTCTGGTCAGCGTCCTTTGTGCTATATGTCAAAGCACAAGGTCGGTATCACCATCTTACGGCTGAGCCTCATGCTGCCCCTACTGCTGATTCTGATGACAAAATCAGACAAAGCTATGCGCAATGGTCCAAGGATGATTCCGGCGCCATGTCTTGGCTCCTCAACAGTACCGAGCCTCGGATTAGTCAATCTCTTCTCTGCCTTCATGATGCTAAGGCTATGTGGGATCAACTGTCCCATGTTTATTCCCATCAGGAGAATCCAAAGCGCGTGTTTGAAATTTTTAAAACTTTGGCGAAAAAGGAGTTCTCCACTGACACTTCCATTGATGACTTCTACAACCAATGCTCGGCTCTGTGGAATGAGTTTGAACTCTACCACCCTTTGACGGCGGACATCAAAATTGCTCAAAAACAGCGTAACGAACTGCAACTGGTGCAGTTCTTGGCTGCACTTCCTGCCTCCTTTTCTGGTGTGGTTGACCAGATCCTGTCAAGCGATCCACTGCCGACTCTTCGGGATGTTCTCAACAGAGTCCAACGTCTTCCGTCCATGACTCCTACTCCTGCTGTTGAGCATCCTGCGCTTATTGCTCGCTCTGCTGATTCTGGCCGTGGCCGTGGTCGCGGTCGTGGCCGTGGCGGTCGCCCTCCTCCCTCTGGAGGCCGAGGCTCATCCAATCCTGGACGTGGTGCTCCTCCCGGCCCTCGCTACTGCAACTGGTGTGGCCGGGACAATCATACTGAAGATCTTTGTTGGATTAAGCACGGCAAGCCGGCTTGGGCTAACCAGGCTGCTACAGACACTGCTACCGACTCTACTGCTGATACACCCACTGCTCCGGCCAACACCGAATGGTTACGTTCAGAGTTCGAGAAGATGTTCCAGGAACGTCTTGCACAGATGCCATCCTCGTCTACTTCAGGACCCTCTGCCTTGCTTTCCTCTCCATCATCTGGTAACAAACAGTGATACATTGATTCAGGTGCATCCACTCATATGGCTGGCGATCTTCACCTTTTTTCAAGTCTCCATAGAACTGCTCCTATATCTTCTGTTACTGTTGCGAATGGATCCAAAACTGTTGTTCATGGCACTGGCACGGTTCCACTTTCACCAAAATTGCACTTGAACTCTGTTTTATATATTCCAAAGTTTCCAGTTAATTTATTATCTGTCAGTAAGATGATTAAACAACTCAAGTGTTCTATTAAATTTGATCCTTCTGGCTGTATTTTGAAGGATCTCCGCACGAAGACGAGGATTGGTTCGGGCCGTGAAGGACCAGATGGGCTGTATTATTTGGATGGACCTCCTACTGTTGCGGCTATGCTATCTACTTCAGTGAGAGGATTACAGTGGCACTTTCGCTTGGGCCATCCATCTGCTGCAAAATTAAAGCATTTATTTCCTACTTTATCTGAGAATAATTTTTCCTGTGAAACTTGTGTTTTGGGCAAACAAACTCGGTTTGTTTTTCCTGCTAAGAAAGTTATTGTCTCTAAAGAAATCTTTGACTTGGTTCATGCTGATATTTGGGGACCATGCTCTGTATCTAGTCACTCCGGTGTGAAGTAGTTTATGACCTTTATTGATGATTATTCTCGCACCACATGGTTGTTTTTGCTTAAAGGTCGGGATATTGTGTTAGATACTATTCGCACCTTCTTTGCTGAAATTCAGACTCAATTTAATCGACCTATTAAAAAATTTCGTACTGATAATGCTCTGGAATACATGCAAAAATCTATTACATCTTTTTGTGCCTCCCGTGGTACCATACATCAGACTACTTGCCCTTACACTCCTCAACAAAATGGCGTTGCTGAAAGAAAAAACCGCCACCTTCTTGAGGTTGCTCGCACCCTACTTCTACACTATAAAGAACCCCAACACTTCTGGCCTGAAGCTGTATCTACAGCATGCTATCTTATCAATCGCATGCCCTCTTCCGTTTTGAAAAATCAGGTTCCGTACACCATTTTGTTTCCTGATAAACCCTTATTTTCTTTGCCTCCTCGCATTTTTTGGAGTACTTGTTCTGTGAAAAATCTTCGTCCTGGCCTCACTAAACTTGATGCTCGCTCAGTCAAATGCGTGTTTTTGGGATACTCCCGTACTCAGAAAGGCTACCGCTGTTTTGATCCTATTAAAAAACAATGGTTGGTTAGTGCGGATGTAACATTTTTTGAACAAATGTCGTACTTTTCTACTGATGGTGCAAAATTGTCGGATGACATTATGGCTACCACACCGTTACCTTTAGTTGTTGAAGAACTTCCTGTTCAAGATATGCCTAAGGAACGCCCATTGCAAGTCTATCGGCGCCGGTCAAAGAACATCAATGCTTCTGAAGCCCCGGCCGAACCAAATCCTGCGTCTGCGGCTGATCCACCATCCACTGAGGTATTTTCTGACCTGGATCTTTCTATCAGTTTAAGGAAAGGTGTTCGCTCCTGTACTCAGCATCCGATCAGTAATTTATGTTCATCTGACAATCTCTGTGATAGCTTTGCTTGTTTTACTTCTGCTCTGTCAGCTGTGACAATTCCTAAATCAGCTGAAGAGGCTCTTCGCCATCCTGCCTGGAAACATGCTATGGAGCAAGAAATGCATGCACTTTGTGATCAACAGACTTGGGATATGGTTGATCGTCCCTCTTCGTGCCATACTGTTGGATGCCGCTGGATTTTTACTATTAAATATCAACCGAATGGTACCATTGAACGCCTGAAGGCCCGATTGGTTGCAAAAGGATATACTCAAACATATGGAGTTGATTATTTTGAAACTTTTTCTCCAGTAGCCCGCTTAAATTATGTCTGTATTCTGATATCTAGTGCTGTGAATAAGGACTGGCCTCTATTTCAACTTGATGTCAAAAATGCTTTTCTATATGGAGATCTGCAGGAGGAGGTCTATATGGAGCAACCTCCGGGTTTTGTTGCTCAGGGGGAGTCTGCTTCTAAAATCTGCAAACTCAAAAAGGCGATATATGGTCTAAAACAAAGCCCACGATCATGGTTTGACAAGCTCAGTCAGATCTTGATTACCTTTGGCTTTCGGCGTTCACAATCTGATCATTCTGTATTTATTCGCAAAACTACAGCAGGAATTGTCATACTTATTGTATATGTTGATGATATTGTCTTATCTGGCAGTGACAGTGTAGGCATACAGGCAACCAAAAAGTATTTAGCACAACACTTCATCACCAAAGACCTAGGGAAACTACGCTATTTTCTAAGTATTGAGGTTGCTAGATCTTCTGCAGGACTATGCTTGTCATAAAGGAAATATGTTCTTGATCTCTTACAAGAGACTGGTATGCTGGGCTGCAAGCCAGCCAACACTCCTCTGGATCCCAATATGGACTGGGATAATGATACTTCTCCTCCTTATGCTGATCGGCACCAGTTCAGGAGACTGGTTGGCAAGCTTATCTATTTGACCGTCACTAGAGCTGACCTGGCAGCTGCTGTAGGATTCATAAGCCGGTATCTTGATAAACCCTGGCAATGCCACTGGGATGCGATCTGTCATATCTTACGATATCTCAAAAGCTCTCCAGGGAAAGGTCTTCTGTACAAAAAGTATGGTCATTGCAATTTATATGGCTTCTCTGATTTTGACTATGCAGGAAGTCGATCTGACAAAAAATCTACATCTGGATATTGCACTTTTGTGGGAGGAAATCTGGTCACTTGGCGTAGCAAAAAGCAGACAGTTGTTGCCCGGTCGAGTGCAGATGCAGAATATAGAGCCATGGCTCATACTGCATGTGAGCTACTATGGGTCTGAGGCCTTCTGAACGAATTTGATATCACATCTTCTAGTCCTATTCCTATGTTCTGCGACAATAAGGCTTCTATTTTCATTGCGAGCAACCCCACCTTCCATGAAAGAACAAAGCATATTGAGGTTGACTGCCATTTTGTTCGAGAGAAAGTCCTGTCAGGACACATCTGCACTCCATATATCAGCACTGAGAAGCAGCTTGCAGACATCTTCACCAAAGTTCTACCTAAAGCTCGCTTCCAGACTTTGACTGACAAGCTGGGCTTATTCGACATCTACGCTCCAGCTTGAGGGGGAGTATAGAAATACTGTGTTATTTCCTGTTTCTGTTGTGTTATTCCTTATGTTGTTTTCTTGTTTTAGTCCCATATTGCCTGCTTGTGTGTGTGCCTTTACTCTCAGTAACTATATAAGTGAGTACCCTGTAAACCTTTTTTACTCACTGAATAAACAACTCATTTCCCATCTATACGAGGAAAACTCACTTGATTGATATTAGACAGCACACCCATGTCTTAATCATATAGGACAAAGGGGGAAACATTACAGATTTGGGACTCAAGCAAAGCTTAGGGGGCCAAACACTTAAGCCCATTTACATATTAACCTATTAACTAAATAGGCCAATAATACTTTCTAACAAATATATCCTGTCATGTTTCTTCAGAGTTTCATAAAATATATCTTTATAATCTTCATGCTCATTTAAGAATGGAATAATACAAGTTTGAGATGTGCAAGGTCAATGTCAAATTAAAGAGATTATTGTTTGGATGACAAACATTGTTATAGTAGGATAAGTCAAAACAGAGTTTGAATAAGAAAACATCAAATATTTTTCCATTACGCTCCACTCCCCGGGCTCTAATAGTACATTGCATGAAAAGGGAGTAGCTTCCCTCATTATGTTGCCGCTTGTTCCACTCAGTGTTATTGTTAGTGATGACACATTAGCAAATGAGGGGGGCCTAATATAAATAAGCACTATTAGAGTAAATTGGTCATTTTTATTAACTACAAACCATTTCTCATTTTTGGAAAAAGTGAGTGTCTTATCAAACTTGATATTCATTCTAAATTAGGATACAAGATACTAGAATATACCCCATTAGTTTGTTTTCTTCTAATTGGGATACAAGAAGACACGCTTGATGAACGTAGGACTCAACTTATCCAAATAAACACCCAAGTGGTGAACAAAACACACAAGAGTGACTGCCAATAAAAAAGTAATGAACTATTAAACCTAGTTATCATGATACACAACTTGGACTTTATATGTCAGAATAAATCGAATTAAAAACTATGTTCTGTTGTTCTCCCTAGACCTAAACACTACCATTGGTGTTTACCTGGCTGACTGGGCTCACATTCTAGTTTTTTTGGAATAGACAAATTCGGAACTAAGACTTTCAGCTTGTCCAAATGCAAGTGACCAGGACGATTGTGAACATGCAGAGGGAATGCAATAACAAGCATTACAGTGGACTTTCTCAAGTAGTAGAGGCCAGCAAGCTCATACCCATCTCTGATCAGCTGCATTGTCTTCAACGCTTGTTAATCTAGTACTGGAACCAAACTGAAACAAAATCTAGAACTCAGGAGGGCTAATTTGAGATGCATGTTGGCCATTTTCAGTGCTTATACACTACACTATAACCGTCTACCAATGTAATATCAACCATCTACCAATGTAATATCCATAACATAAGTTGTGTGGAGTAGGTAGTGAACACTTGAAGCATCCATGTGATATGAGGAAGTAAAACTCAAGAAGACAAAAGCTACTGTAGAAGTTCAGGAGATGCATGCGAACAGTCTAGTCCTTGGAACAAATGAAGCAACAGAAGAGGTAGCTTGTGAAGCATAGAGGAGCATCGACTTATTGTACTCATTGGACATTGAGAACTAGTGTGTAGATTCCTCCTGTAACCATATGCCATAATCGTATACTTGTGATTTGTGAATATCCCGTGCAACTTACGAACTGGTTTCTCTTGGTTAGATCATTACTAACCACCACATGTTCCTCCAACTCTACTTCTTCGTCTTCCACATCTGCGACCATGGCAGACTTGTCACTTGCAGAACAACTGAGGTAGCATCTTGCCAAAGATAAGCCCATGATGTCTAGAATAATATGCCTCAGCAAGAGATGAAAGACCTGCTTCAGGAACCTGATTGTGAACTCATTTGCAATCACGTCAGAGTCCAGCCAGAAACTTTGTCAATGTCATTTGATCCTTCAGCCAGAGGTAGCAAGCCATGAAATGACTCTGTCACCTGATTGTGGTTTCATAGAGTTCCATATCATGGACAAGAGAGTAGCATTGTCTTGTTCCCAGCATTATCGATAGAAATAGGACAATCAATAAGATGAATTTCCCCTGCCCTTTGAATAAATTCATTTAGTTTGACTCCACTGAGCTCCCAGTGCAGCAGAGAAAGTTCCTCAGCTTGGTGATGATCTGATTACTAACGGTACTTTGCTGAGTTGTGGCTTGCGTTATCGCCCTTGCTGGACGGATAGAAGCTTCCCTTTAAGGAGAAATCAAAAATGGTCTGACCACTCCTTCGGCTTTAGCTAGGCCAACAGTGGCCCTAGAAGGGCTAGGAATGTGCCGTGTGCGGCGGGCCTTGAACCAGATGGCTTTGGCGAAAGCCGGCAGACAGCGTCTGTAAGACTAGACGACGCGGCTTTTGACGAGAAAGCGGATGCAAAACCGTACAACTAACCGGGTTGAAGATGAGCCATAAGCACGGCTGAAACAGAGCACAACGTCGTACTGTTTTGAAAAGAAAATTAGGGGAAAAGTATACACAAATTCTATACGCACAGGGGAGGTTAGTAGGACCGACAATCCCGGACACTAGCCATGGTCCCGACCCGATCTGACCAAAAAATTTGATCTCAAATGGCCATTTTAAATCCAAAAATACTCATTTAGCTCCAAACTAAAAGTCATCTATCTAGTTTGTAGGGACCGGAATGATCCAAACCGGATCCATTCAACTCAAAATTAACCTGAAATGACCCGAAATGAGTTTGGTGAATTGTTTTGACATGCATCTAATATGGATATTACATAATATTAATAGAGTGTCCTATTAAGAATGTGGAATACAACTATGTCATAATTTTGCACATTTCATACAGTTTATAGTAGAATCTGATTTAGGATTCGAATTAAATTCGAAATTCACTTTAGGAGTCAGGATGTGATCTGACCCGACCCGATTAGCAGTCCTAGTACAGAATATGGGAGTGAAATATGAGATGGGTTCGAGGGCAAAGTAAGTGTCTTAACCCTATTGGTTGGTGCTAAGATCTTCAAGCAGGATCAGATTCCATAGATTTCATCCTAAAGTCTTTAGGAATGTGTGTGTGAGAGAGAGAGAGAGAGAAAGAGAGAGAGAGAGAGACTAACGGTGATCGTGGTGAAGATAGGTGGTATGAAGACAACATTATGGGATTTAGGGCTGAGTATTTGGTTTTCTTTATTATATTTAATTCAATTTGGCTAATCAATTAATTTACAATTTCATATTTTAACCATTAATCCAGCCTTATTAGAATCGATTAATTTGGTTTAAGTTATTCAATAAATGGCTAATCCATTGATTAATTTGGTTAACTAATAATATTTTTGTAAAACCCTTGAATGGAAGTATTCATAAATTTTAAACAATCGTCATTTCATAGTAGTAATGTCATAGAAGTAACACTATAGAATTCATAATAAATTAACCAATTAATCAAACTAATTAACCAAATTGATCGAATTTACTAAATTGCCCAAATCAAATTAATCAGCTATTAATCAAATTCTAGTCACCCCTAATGGGTTTAATATTGGTAGCAATGGCGGTGGTAGTGGATGTATATAGGCTTCTTGTAGTGAGTTGAGAAATAAGTTTAAAGATATCATATTAAGCATATAAAGTTAATGGTTGTGCCCCCACTAATGGATAGAGATAAGACGCTTTGCTTATTATCATAGGTAGTCTATCACTAACTCAATTATTTATCAATGAAATCAGTTCTCATGTCCACAAAATTGTAGCATCGAGGACATTGTAATTCATGATTGGAGAATATATGTGTTTATATGATGCACAATGATATGGCTTACTCAAAAGCTTAGACTTCTTTTTATCATCCATGCCTACTAATGTAGCACACGTTGATAACATGATAGACTATATTTTATATCTCGTAGACGAAGATAAAGTAAAAAATATCACATGGATTTCCAGAAATTATATTTATGGATTCTATAGAAACGTGTCTTTTCTACATTTGAGAACGATACTCAAGAACCTCAACATAAAAGAAATATGTGTACTATTGAAAATGGTTTTGATAAATAAATAGTAAAGATGGACCTCACCGCATCTACACAAGAAGCTTCTTTTCTTTTGTAGTTTCTTACTAAGATCATAATCACAATTAGTTTGCATTTTGGATACTCCTATACAATTTTAAAAACTACATCATAAAAGAATTGTTAGAATAAAATCTCGATCTGAGTTCCATATTATTACCACCATTTGTTTTTAAGATAAATTCCAATGATGTGCATCACTTATTTAGTATAAGTTTAGATAAATAGGAAGGAATATGAAAAGCTTAATTAATTTATTTTCTATTTTCCTTATTAATTTTTAATTTGTTCAAATATTAAATGAAAGAATCATAGTTTTTTTGTGAATTATTGAGCTTTATCGATTCTTATCATTGGAGGTATACATAGCTTAGTGACAACCACCACCAAGATCCATATCAGTGGATAACCGAGGATGTACTCGTCACACCTAGCTAGTGAGTTGTAGTCAATGAAGTAATGAACCAATAGCTTCCTTGTTGGGCCAATGCTTATGATAATAGTTTATATATTTAACACATGCTTTTGTTGCTTATGAATACATATAATGATACTTATTGATGCATATGGTCCCTTCTTCACATGTGTAGATTTTAATTTTGTTATTACACATTCATACATGTTGTTCATATCATGATGAAGAGTAGTATTTAAAATGCATGTAAACACTTATCTAGGTTAGTAGTTACCCGTGCTCAAGGTATGTATACTTGCGATTTTTTGACCCTTATGCTCCCATTGGGAGTACATGGACATCCTTTTTGCTAAGTAGGTTCCAGTGAAAGTTATGTGCAAGCCCAACAAATATATAGTAAGAGCCTACACTAGGAATTGAGGATGTTATAGCTTTCTTTTAATGTACCAACTATATATATGATATTATGGTATTGGGTTGTAATTATTATTTAATGTGAGCTGGTTGTTGTTCTCAAATGCAATTATGGTACATTTTGTATAGTAAAGACATTGTATTGTGGTTTTGTTCACTCGATGTATATGTTTCTCAGGTATCTGCTAGATTGGAGTAAGTTCTGTCTAGTTAACTTTTCCTTGATCCTAAAAACTACAAACTAGAGTATATGTTTTGAAAGTTTCCATATCATATTTCATTTTTGGTAGGATCTTAAGGTGACCAAAAAGTGGAACCAAGATTGGTATGGTTTGGTCCAAAACTAGTTCTGATTTGTATTTACTACTATGATCTTATATGATGGTCAATTTTGTAGAAAGGCTCTAATAAATACTCAATCCAATTCTGATGTTAAGTTGTTGGTAAAATCATAATAAGGGAACCTAATTTTAGGTTACCCATGATTATATATTATTTGTGTGTAAGTGATATGAGCAACCTTGGGAAACTTGCAATAGACATAAATTTAGCATTTATTAAAGAGTTATAAGCATCATTTTTGTAGTGTAAATGTTAAAAGTATGTCAAAAGTGTGCATGTATGTATAAATTGATTGTTAAAGTATCTCTCCATTTATGTATGTATGTATGTGTGTGTGTGTATATGTATATGTATATATATATGTGTGTGTGTGTGTGTGTGTTTATATATATATATATATATATATATATATATATATATATATATATATGTATATATGTATGTATATATGTATATGTATATATACATATATACATATACTATATGTACATATATATATGTGTACATATATATATGTATATATACATATGACAATGACCTTGTGAGAAACAAATCTTTGTGAGAGCATGACAGGCATTTGAATAACTCCATACGGTGATCAATTTTTTATAATCCAACTGTATGGATTAAAAGTATATCTTAATATTAACCTTCCTACAAAACTTCATCACCATCGGATTTGTATAACATTCACAATAATAGAATACCTTTCAACGCTCCATAATGAATTTGAGGCTGACTGCTGGATATGAAAAATATATATTGTACATATGGATAAGTAAAAAATATTTGATTGCAATGACTTTTGTGGGAAGGTAAATGAATCGATGATCTTTCCATATATACGGTTAGATTTCAAATAATAGCTACAAATATGTACTTATTCAAATGTCTCTCATGCTCTCACTGTAAGATGTGTCTCACTGAATTGTGTGTATATATATATATATATATATATATATAGAGAGAGAGAGAGAGAGAGTCAGGATAGTGTACACTCGAGTGTACCGGAGACACCGTACACCTCAGTCATTTTTGGAGATGTAATATTTTTTTGAAAAGCCTAAACCGTTGATCTTCTTAAATATCTTAAGAACATACCATATAATAAATTTTAGCTCATTTGGACACTTATAGGTCGTGCATCTAAAGGATGCAAAAATTAGGCATTTCAAATTAGTTTTGTGCGTCGATTTTGTTGCCCTTGTATGAGTGACTTACACTCATCCAAATGAGCTCAAATTTTGCATTGGGCCTATTATTATTGTAACCATTAAGATCAGTGAATTCAATTTTGGAAAAACATGGTCTAGATATGCAAACACCATTGAGGTGTACGACGTGATCTGTACACTCGAGTGTATTCTAGCCTGACTATATATATATATATATATATATATATATATATATATATATATATATATATATATATATATATATATATATATACTTATCATTTTGCATTTATTAAAGTGTGCTTAATTAGAATGTAGATATAGTATATTGTTTTGGAGTAGTAGAATATATATATATATATATATATATATATATATATATATATATATATATATATATATATATATAGTCAGGCTAGAATACACTCAAGTGTATCCGGAGCGGAATACACTCAAGTAGTTTTTCATGATGTAATATTTTTTTTAAAAATCTAATCCGTTGATCTTCTTAAACATCTCGTGAACAACTCATACGCAAAATTTGAACATATTTGGATATGTATAGCTGATGTAATGAAGACCGCAAAAATTATGCATTTCAAATTAGTTTCGCGCGTCGATTTTGTTGCCCTTGGATGAGTGACTTACACTCATCCAAATGGGCTCAAGATTTGTATGTAGCCTAGTTATAGTATGACGGTGAAGATCAACAGTTTACATTTTGCAAAAAATAGTCTTGATATGCAAACACACTTGAGTGTATTCGTGCGATCCGTACACTGGAGTGTATTCTAGCCTGACTATATATGAGTCAGGCTAGAATACACTCGAGTGTATCCAGAGCGGAATACACTCAAGTAGTTTTTCATGATGCAATATTTTTTTCGAAAATCTAATCTGTTGATCTTCTTAAACATCTCGTGAACAACTCATACGCAAAATTTGAACACATTTGGATATGTATAGCTCATGTAATGAAGATCGTCACTCGAGTGTATTCTAGCCTGACTATATATATATATATATATATATATATATATATATATATATATATATATATATATATATATATATATCACATGTACTAGCACACGCATACACAAATAGGTACCTTATATGGACTCGGTGACATGTCACCCATTATCAACAAATCATTTACGACCAGTCCAAAGACTTTTGATAACGCTTAGGACTGCATGACCCGTTCAAACTATGCTAGAGTTTGGTTCCTTCTAACTATTAAGACTTTCTGCGTGTGCCCTTGTACCCACATTGCTAGGACGGTATGTGCATATAAACCCAACAACTTCGCCTGTCTTTATGAAAGTTTAGTGAGATCCTATCATTTTTTTATACATAAAAAAAAGTGAGATCCCATTCATCTCATGCCAAATTGCGCCAATGCAGAAATGCCTCCACGATTTGATACCAGGGCATTCTTTCTATTCACCGAATAAGAGTGATAACAAATCAGACATGCCAGCGCTTATTGATACCAAGGAAACGCTGCTTCTCTGCGACTGGGAAGAAGGTCCTAACATCCTGTGCAGTCTGAGACGCCATGAAGGTCTACCGCTTAGTCGAGCTAAATAAAAAGAAGAAAAGGTTTTCACCATGCAAAGCAGGTGGGGGGCGTGTCTGCTCCTTAATCATCACCTGCTTTTGGTTGTGTTTAGATAATGGCTTCTGATATACTAGTACTCTATAGTTACGTCAGTACGTGAATGGTATATTACTTTAGAAATGATCGTATGAGCTGCTGCGGGAGAGTACATAAGAACTGAGGTGTAGCCAAAAACGCAACCTTACTGAATCTCAAACGGGCTAGCAGCATGTCATTTACCTTCTTCTGGATCGGGCTAGCACAGATTAAACATTTTCGCTTTTCATAATACGATCGAAGATTGAAGAGACGGCAAAAGGCAACGTCATACGCTAAAAAACCACAAGCCCGGCTTCTCGTTTACCTTCTTCCGGATCGGTGGTTGCGACCTGCTGCCCGCGAGTACAGGGGAGAGCTAGTAAGGAGAAGCCCAAAACTGCATGCAGAAACCACCAGGATCTCCACCTCATCTTCTCCGACGAGCTACTACCGGCCATCATTCGTTGGATAGAGCTTATCCAGCAGCGGACAGAGTGGCCAGGCCAGACGGAAAGTCGAAGTATCTGGTGTTCCTTGTCTTGAGCAGTGTTGACGAGGAAGAAGAAGCCAAGCCAGCCGCAGCAAGTTAGCTGTTCAAGGCTGGCTACTCTTCCATTTAACACTAGATTCGTGGATCGTTTCCAATCATAGGGGAGGTTGGGGTCTGGGCGTATGCGTTGGTCAAAGGCGGGCGCAGGCACGTGCCCGATAAGATTCTTGCGTCATCTGGATTGTCGGCGTAACCGTTCTGTAATCAGGGGCGAAGCAGCCTCTACGTGCGACCGCTGGCTGTGACTTCTTGGTCTGCGTTTTGCTTCTGCCTTCTTGTTTCCCTTCTGAGCAAATTCTGGTGTGGGGCCTGTGGCGGCGGCCGGATTTAGATCTGGTTAACAATTATTCCTGGATAATATAATAACGAATGAAATTAATTAACATTTCTTTCTTTTGACCCTTTGTATCTGGCTATCTGCCACGACCGAGCTTTACCGCTCCACACCGAAACAATGGACGGAATCATGCAGCCACCATGTATGAACTTTGAATAAAAGGAAGAACCAACAGTCCACGAAGGAGTATATTTTGCTATCCGCAAGTTGGCGAAAGAAACAGTCGCGAGTCACCAGCTGTCTTTCATGGTAGCTAATTAATGCAGATTGTTATCTCACCATCGTCCCACTTTATATATATATAATGCAATAAACAATCAACGTGGAACATCGTCACTCTTTCATTTCATACTGTCATTCAAGTCGTAATGTTGAGTGTATGAAAGTTAAGTTTTTAATAGTTAGGAAAAAATACCTAAATGGCACATTTGCCAATTTTAATTACCTAAATGGCATGTTCTTGAACTTATTGCCCAAAATGGCACATTTTGGAGCAATACGTCCCCTGCTGGGACGCATTGCTCTCCCGCGAGGCAATGCGTCCCGGTGGGGGACGCATTGGTCCCACAGGAGGGCAATGCGTCCCGAGCCGTGACGCATTGCTCTGTTGTGGGACCAATGCGTCCCCCGCCGGGACGCATTGCCACGCGGCAGAGCAATGTGTCCCGGAAAGGGACGCATTGACCCCACAGGACTGCAATGCGTCACGGCTCGGGACGCATTACCCTTGTGTGGGACCAATGCGTCTCCAGATGGGACGCATTGCTCAATGAGTCTCCATGCAGGACGCATTGGAGCAATGCGTCCCCATGCAGGACGCATTGGTTTTTTTAATCATTTTTTGCAATCACTGATATGTTATTGATATGTAAATTAACAATATTGATTATATTTATACATTTATAATTGGTTCACTTGTATTTGGATGTCTATAATATATTCAATTATTATAAATTTGTCAATTTCAATAGGTCGTAACATGCATATGGAATATATAAGTATATTGCAACCAACATTGGTTGGTTCCTAATTGATTATATAATACGAACTTAATCCAAATAAATGAGATAGCAATTAAAAACAAGGTTAAAACATGAACCAACATGACGAGAAAATAATACACAACAGAACAATATGATAGATCCACAACAACATGATCCAAAATGAACCAATGTCATATCATAATATGATAGATCCACATACAATAGATGTCCTCACAAAGGCATACATACAAAACTGTACAATATATAAAAAACTAAGTATGTCGTCCTCGCCCACGACGTCCTCGCCCACGTCCCTCTACATCAGGATCCTCTGTACCGATGTCATCTGGAGACTGCTGAACTGGGTCAACTGTGTAGGAGGCTGCTGGCGAGCATCAGGGAAGAAATGAAAAGGTGGAGGTGGGGTGAGGGGTCTAGGAAAACCAGGATAGGATGCATCGGGTGGGGTGCATCCTGAGAAATCAAACAGAGTAGGTGAATATGTGACATAAGATGGTGGTCGGCTCTCGGGAATAATTGCTGGTGGGAATGGAGTGTATGGAGCAGAAGAAGAACTTGCTCCATGGTATGATGGTGGTTGAGGTGGGGTGATGAATGAGGAATATGAAGCAGCTCCTGAAAAATATGGCCCTGTCGGTCCCCATGACATGAACTGAGAAGTGGGAGTGGGAGTGGGCTCAACAGTAGGAGTAGGAGTAGGAGTGGGCTCAGGGGCTGTGGTATGAGTGGGTATGGGATCCCACGGCCGAGCATAGTCGGGAAGACTATCAAAGTAACTCCCCTGGATGGTATAGATGTTGTCTCTGATCTGTGCAGGGGCGTGCTCTACTGCCGCTCGGATCGCCACATGTGTTTGTACCTGTAAAATAAAGTATGTACACATAATAAAGACCAATTACATATATTACAAATAACAAAGATAAATAATAACAATTTGTAAAAGAAAATAATAATGATACTCACAAATTCCTGCTGACGATAACTTTGCGGGTAGTATATGCTTGGAGGCATATCTGGAGGGGGCACAATGTATTGTGGATGATACCATGCATAGTGAACCTGAGGACTGTAGACTGTATCAGCTGGTGGAGCGGGAACTAAGCTCTCACGTCTGTTGTTCCACATCTGCACCTCCTGCCTATAATGAAGCATCCAATCCTCAGCCGCATGACCCCTCCCATCTATCTGGCTAAGATGCGGCAGCTCAAGAGTAGGTTGTACTTGAACAAAGCCGAACTGTCTAAGTACTCTGTCGGGAAAGTGCCACTCCACTATTGTGTAGCACAACAGAGGCACTCGTGCCAACCAAATATCACTACCATCTCTACAAATGGCAGGCAATCTCTCGAGAACCTCAGCAGTGTAAGGAGTCAACTCTATCTGTTATTCATATAAACAACGTGTATCATATAAAAAGGAGTAAATTGTAAATAAATAAAACATACCAAACAACAGAGGTAAGTAAGTTATACCTGTGAGGGCAAAATCTGGTCAAATGTTGAATCGTAAAATTGAATTGTTCCCCTGATAGTTTGACTCCTTTGGACAAAGGTAGGCCACCTATTAAATTGAGAAACTAAATTTAGATAAACACTACATAATATTTAGACAAATAAAAAAGTTAATTGTGTTGATCTTTAACCTGTAGCCCAAGGGAACATCTTCTGGCCAATCATTCCAGCGCATTCTAATTGTACCTGGGCGTCCAATTCCCAACCTCTCCCAACACCACAGCTGTAATAGGCACACACAACCTGATAGATGGGCTGTTCTCCTAGACCGGGTGGTTGCCTTATACAACTCCCTATATAAGAAAGCTAGAGTTGCAGCACCCCAAGATAGAGTGCCACAACGTGCAAAATCGGACACAAGAGGGAGATACCTAACATGAACTCTATCCCCTGTACTATCTGGGATAAGGTAACTACCTAAGAAATATAAGAGATATGCCCTAGTATACCTTGTCCTCATTTCTACTTGTTGTTCTTCATCACCCGCGGTCAGATCCATATCCTTGAAGGTCTCACGCAACCAAATCAAGGAGATATGCCCCTTAGACATCCCATCTGGTGCATCTCCTAAGAAATTCTCACAAAGGTGAGTCCATGAAGAAAATTGCCCCTCATTTACACCTAAAGGATATGAAGCTATAACCGGTGGGCCATCAATCCTCAGGCCTAAAAGAACTGCAACATCCTGAAGAGTGACACTCATCTCAAAAGGGGGAAGCCTAAAAGTATTGCTAGAGTTGTCCCACCTGTTAACTAATGCAGTTATTAAAGTAGGGTCAAGGTGGATACATGGTAGCCTATGAACAAGCCCAAAACTAGCTATGGAAATATTGTCTAAAACATCCTGGTCAATAATAGGCCATTGTGCCAACATAATGTGGTGCTGGGAGAGTCGGTAGGTTTCTTGTCTAGGAGCCATATCTATGAAAAGTGAAAATATTTCATTAAATGAAAAGTGCAAAAATTACATTACATGAAAAGTGCAAATAGTGTACAACATTTAAGATTGTCAAGATTCTTCATTAGATAAGATGAAATTACAACATGAACAACATGAATTACATTAACAAACAATATAAAAATACAACATGAACTACATGAAATTACTGCATTTGATTCAGTATCTCATCTAGAGGTTCATAAAATGGCCACACTTGATGTACCACTCGATGTATCTCTGGATGTGATACAGCTAACTGGTTTTTTACTTGTTCGTTGATTGGCATTGCTTTCTGTTTTGTGTGATCCCAATACCAACCAGGTAGCTCAAGAAGTTCTTCATACATGTGAAACATTTGCTTTAAAAATTGCCAATGAAATTTTGCTTGTTCTTTTGTCACTATAAATCCTAACTTGTTGTGCAACAAATCTGGTACATCATTCCAGTCATCATCCAATAGAGTTTGATGAGCCATTTTTCCCTGTAGGCACTTCATAGCTATTATTTGGATTAACTCTACGGACATGTGAAATGTCCATGTCCTTCGATGAGCCATCTATAGAAATTGAAATTACAAACATTACATGACTTTAGTGAAATTGCAAACATTACATGACTTTAGTTAAATTGAAACTGCAAATATTACATGACTTGAGTAAATTGAAATTGCAAACATTACATTAGAGAAGCCATCATATGACATTAGGACAAGTGCGTCTATTATGGCCCTTTCTGCCACACTTATGACAGTGATATGTATACTGATTTGGATCAACATCCATAGTTGAATGCCTTCTCTTTTTCTTTGGTCTTCCAGCTTGCCTTTGTTTCCTAGGGGGTAATAAGGGATAAATACCTCTACTTTCATCAAATTGAGGCCAATACCTCTTGTCGGGAATGCCACGAAATTCAGTTCTGTACGCATTTAGATAAACCTCATTTGTATAATATGCACTCACGAGTGCATCAAGATCCCAATTGACAGATTCTGCAGCTACCCAAACATGAGAGCATGGAAAATGCCATTGTTGTGGAAAACCACAGCTGCATTCACTGCCACCATTTGGACGCACTATTACTTGAAATTTATATCCATCCATGTCACCAACAAGCCATTCATCATTGTTCACACGGATGTGTATTGTCAATTTTTTTGCATCCTCTCGAACATTATAAAGCTTATCATGAACCTTAAAGGGCCAATGAAATCCATGTTGTGCACGTTTATTTGCAAGATTACGCCTGCACAGCCACATGGTCACAGAGCGATAGTATGTGGCAACAATTAACACTTGTATTGGCAAACCTCTAACACCTTTTAAGACTCCATTACAGCCTTCAACATGATTGGTAGTCAATGACCCATACCTGCAACCTCTGTCATATGCGAGAGCCCAATGTACTGGATTTTGGCCCAATAAATATGACTTCGCTGCTGGTTCTATGGTTTCTATAACAGTCATATGACGATCAAATTCATGTGTATCAGTTGTGGATCCCACCTTCCACATAAGGTCCCTCAACTCCTTGGACTTGAACTGCTTATGGAAGTTCTCCCGAAGATGTCGAAGACAATAACGATGTTGAGCCCAATGAAATTTTGATTGAAGGGCTGGAAAAATCCCACTCATTCGATCAGAAATAATACACAAGTCTGTACGTCGTGGAATGATTGGAATACAAGTTTGTAGAGAACCAAAGAACCACTCCCAGGAGTCCTTATTTTCTTTCTCGACAACAGCAAAAGCAAGTGGAAATAGACCATTATCAGCATCTATGCCACATGCAAGGAGAAGTATGCCAGTATATTTTCCTGTTAAAAATGTGCCATCAACAGTAAGAACAGGCCTACAATAGGCCCAACCCCTCACAGCTGGACCAAATGCCCAAAACACCCGCTTGAATCTACGAGTGCCTTCAGTTTGAAGGATATAATCATCAATAAGGTGGGCATATATAGTTCTTGGAATATATTGTGTCAGAGAAATTAGGAACGGCAACAAACTATGATATGATGATTCCCAGTCTCCAAATATTTTACAAACAACCTTCCTCCTCGCTAGATATGCCTTCTTGTAAGATATATTGAGCCTTAGTTCAGCATTCACCTTGTCACGAATTTCTCGTGTCGACATATCCAGTCGTGATACTAGGATTGGCATTATCATTCGAGAAATATAAGATGCTGTGACTTGGTGATGATCATGATTCATAACAGTTAATTCACAATTGTGACCTTCTTTACAACGTTTTATCTTCCACATGCCACCTGCTTTTTTGGACTGGCAAGCGGTCAATCTCCAAGGACATCGTTCATCATGGATACAAGCAAGTTTAAGATGACGATTATTTGAGCGTAATGTACGGTACTGGACATTCTTTTGTACCGACCATTTTTGGAGTGTCTCAACCAGTACAACTTTAGATGCAAATAAAGCACCCTCATATATAACAGCACTGGAAGGATTGTAATCGAGATGAAATTCATGACAAAAATCTTCCACCCAGTCATCATCTTGAAAAGCTTCATAGTTGGAATCAATGTGTTCATGTTGGGGCCATTGGTTGTCAAATATGGATGGAATATGACTCAATGCTACAATAGAGTCAGGGAATGGATGTGTGTGCTCAGCATCGGTTTCAGTCAATGACTCATCCTCAGGTGGTTCACTGTTATTACCACCTTCAATGTCACTATTGTTATCACCTTCATGATCACTATCATTATCACCTTCATGATCACAATCATTATCTCCCTCCTCAACCTCAACACCAATATTCTCAGTAGTTAGATTTTGAGAAAATTGAGGTGGTTCACTCCACTCAGCTGTTAAATTGCTAAGACTGAATTTAGGTGTAAGACTGAATTGAGGTGGTTGACTCCATTCAGTAGTTAAATGACTTTGAGATAATTGAGGTGGTTGACTCCGAGAGAATTGAGATTGAAATTGATTCAATAGACTCATTAAATAAGGTTGTTGGTGGATAGATATTTTTTCAAGAAACACATCAATATAGGCATCAACTGAAAGTGATAACAAGGTTCTGTATGCATCATCATCATCAACTTGTATGAGCATATGATTTTCTCCAGGGAAAAGATAGGATATTTTGATAGAGAAGTGGTTGGGATTGATGTCAAGTGTTGTATAGATATATGATTTTAGTTCAGATAGGGTATTAATAAGTGAAATGTTTATGGGTCTAACAGATCGACTAGAATAAGACCCATCAGAGAGAAATTGCCCATCATATCGCATCTTCACAATTCGTGAATTTGAACTAGATGCCATGTTCCTATATTTTAGAATATTATATTAACATCAGAAAGAAATTCATATTTTATGACATTATATCAACATAAATTAATATTTTAGAGTAGTGACATCAATTTGGAATTAAATTTATTGGACTACTTTTTCTATAACATTAACAGTGAACAACAATTAAGAACAACAATTTTGCTATTTTTTTCAGTAAAATTAACTAACATTTCATAACAACAATTTTGCTAATTTTTTAGTAACACTAACATTTCAAAATAACAATTTTGCAATTTCGAACAATACATTTTCAGGTATTAAGTAGCCTTCAATTGTCATTTTCTACATCATTATTTCAGTAATGTACAATTAAAGAGTAACAATACATTTATTTCAGTTGTAATATTTCGTACTAAAGTTAAGTTCATATTTTGAAAATTAAAATTTTGGTAGAACAAATACCTGAAATGGAGAGTTATCTGTTGACAATCGAAGAATAGAAGAAGAGAAAGAAGAAGCTCCAAGTAGTCTCCGAGCAGTAGCAGATATCAGCTCCAAGATCGCCCGAAATAAGCTAGAAAGCACCCAAAGCAATAGAAATCCGAGAAGAAGCTCCAGAGCAATGGGAGTATAGAGCTAGATGAAGGAAATGAAGAATGGTGTGAGTTTGGGGGGCTGTTTTTGGCCAATATATATAGGGGAGCAATGCGTCCCCAACTGGGACGCATTGCGCCCACGTGGACCGCCGCGCGGCGGCCCAACGGTAACATAGCCGTTGGCCTGGGAGCAATGCGTCCCCGTCCCGGACGCATTGCCCGCGTGGCAAATTCTAGCCGTTGGGCGCGTCCCGGGGCGCGACGCATTGGTCCCACAAAGGGCAATGCGTCCCGGTTCGGGACGCATTGCACTCCCGTGGGGCCAATGCGTCCCCCGCCGCGACGCATTGCTCTGCCGCGTGGCAATGCGTCCCGGCGGGGGACGCATTGGTCCCACAACAGAGCAATGCGTCACGGCTCGGGACGCATTTCCCTCCTGTGGGACCAATGCGTCCCCCACCGGGACGCATTGGCTCGCGGGAGAGCAATGCATCCCGGCAGGGGACGCATTGCTCCAGAAATGTGCCATTTTGGGCAATAAGTTCAAGAACGTGCCATTTAGGTAATTAAAATTGGCAAATGTGCCATTTAGGTATTTTTTCCTAATAGTTATTACTAAGATCTAACTATTAGAAACTTAACTATCATAACAAATTAAATCTTTCCAACCTTATTTAATTCAACTAAACATTTTATTTTCTGAACCCAAAAAAAAAACTTACCTTGATCCATGCGTGAAATTCACAACACGTGATCTGTAATAGAATGAGGTGAAACTTTCTCCCTTGAGTTTCGCATTCATGTGGCTAGAATCCCACGCCCTCATTTTCAATAACTCTCGTGCTTGTTCACTTGTCTCCAGTTTGCTATTGATGTGTTTTGGACGCTTTTGAACTTTGTCTATCTAGTGTTTCTTCCTTAAATTCTAACATCATCCTAACCAAGGGTTCAGTGGTTGAGTGAACGAGAATTGATCGCCTTGGACTTGACCTTGACGACTTGACCCTCGATGTGTCTCATAGGGTCAATATCGTCAATGAGTCAAAAAGGGGGTGCATAAATAGACAACCATAGACCCTCGGTAGGTGGGGTGATGGTGAGCCTCACTGAGGTAGGAAGTGGATAGCTCGGTGGAGTGGTATCTCGATAGCTAAGTGTAGAGGGTACCTCGATAGATGAGGAAATCTTAGACCTCTATGGGTCTTGTGAAGGAACCCTTGATGGTTCACTAGGGGAGGAAACCTTGATAATAAGCATGAAGGTCCTGGAAGAGAAATATAATGATGATAATACCCCTTGAACTGAATGTTTCTTAAAATCAATATAATGCATAGCCCTTCTTGATAGTCCATATGTTGGAGTAGTGATGTTTAATCTTGCTAAATGATTATGCTTTATTTGAATTGATGCTTATGATCATCCCAAAACATGAACAATGGCCTATCTTATGTGATTTCTAATGCGTATTGAATATAAATTATGGATACAAGACAACACTTTAATGCATTGTTTTTAGGTTGATGTTGAAAATATGTGGCATAAAGGGGCATGTGGTAGAGATGTTAAGCCCTAGGGAAAATCCAAGCGAGCATAGTAATGATTAAAGGCATGTGGCCTAGTTGTGATGAAATGAGATATAAAGAGATGTATAATATTGTTTATATAAATCAATTAAGCTCTTTTTGCATTTTATGTTCTAGTGTTGGGAAATGTGCAAGTTGTTGGTATGTATACTCAGAGAGCAAAATATGATGATTGGATTGGCATAAGTCATGATTGATTTGATAAATATCAAAGGCAAGTTTCCATTTTATTCTAGCTCAATCGATTATAAGATAAAAGATGGAGCAGAATGAATGTCTAAAGAATGACAATACTCAATGATGTATGTCTTCAGGTTGATGACCTAAACAATGAGATCATATGAATGCTAAGAGTATGTACATTCTTGTTATGTCCCTAGTCGGATGTCATTGTGGAAGGTTGATAGACAACAATGACACATCAAGACTAGAGTGTGTGTTGGTTGATGACAGTGTCTCGTTAGTCATGATATATGATATCAAACTAAGCGCATAGATACATGTTCGAGAATAGTGTATCATTCAGACCCACCATGAGAGTGACACATGGAACCATGACATGGTAGTCAGAGTCATCTCTCATAGTGATGGTGGTGATTGTGATTCTTAGACCTGAAATCACTATACTCGTCGAATGTGATTGGGTACACTTTGACATCATCAAACGTAGTCCTGAAATACGGGTTGTTATAACGGTGATGACTGGGTGGCTTTGATGCATGAGATAGACTGTGAGTGATAGATATGGAATTTTTTCCTCCTAAGGGAGTATGATGTCCAGGCCACTTGATAAGCGAGACTAAGAAAGGCATGCTCATGCACATGTGAATCAATATATGATATTAATGTCACACATATCTCAGATAGTCTGCTCTAGTTCAAGAAACATGAATGAACGTTGAAAGGATGACAACTCCATGTCTTGAGTTCATTCAGGATATCAGAGACAAAGGAATTATGCATTCACTGGAACACCAATCACAGACTGTAGGATTAAAAGTTGTTCTCCAACTTTCCTTTTCACTTGGGTAGCACAAATATGCGACTAGGCACCACTCCTTGCTTGTAATGTCATAAGCTAGTTATGAACATTCACTGCCAATGTGAAACGGGACCTATAGGGTCACACACAAAGGATTAACCTGGAAGAGGATTTTATCCATGAATAATGTTTGGATTGATTACTAAAGTGTTTATGTACTCAATCAAACATTCAATCAATAGACTTGACTCAGAATCATCAAGTTCAAGTGTTGAACCAACTGATTTGAGTGTCAGATTGATTGAGAACCGAAGTGACTGTGTTCTACACAACCTAGACCACCAACTGATCGGTCCACTAGGTGAACCAATCAGCTCATGGCCAGTGAGACGACCTATTCACTTTGGTGAACTGATCGGTTCATTTGTCCAAACGAGCAATGTTGGGTTTGCCCGGTTTGTGAGAAAAAGGATTTTCATTTCACTTGTTCAATTTGATTGGGACAAGAATTGATATTTGTGTTAATTAGAAACGAATAAGGAAAGTCAATTGTGGGCAAGTCTGGGAAGTGAAATGACTGGTTCACTAAGTGAACTGATCGGCTCACCTTGCCAAACGACCGTTTCAATTGTGAAATGACTGGTTCGCCTGCCGAAGTGCAAATTGTTCATGGAAATTCTGGAGCCTTCTATTCCCGCACAGACGGGGAACCTTGACTGGAAAGACGCTTATCTTTAAAAGCTATCAACCAATGAGGTTATTTCTTTCTTGAAAAATGGTGGGGATGGCCTAGAAGGATCTATGGGCTCTTAGGACCGACTTTTGATATCCAAGAAGAGTCCATGAGCTGTCCTCTTGCGTGGCCATCAAGCCCTAGGCTAAAGACACATGGAAAGTCCCTTAGACACCTACTTCACCTATTTCTTTATATAGCCATGTCTACCCCTTCCCAACTCACAATTCAAAAACTCTTTCTCTCCTTTTCTTTCCTCCAGCTTAGATAATAGTTCCTTCTGTATTTGGCCACGAAATTGTTGTCCCAAGGTAATAGAAGGAGCCTACCTTGGTGAAGAAGGCTCCTAGGGTTTCCAAATTGCTCTATTAGGGTTTCTAAAGCTCCTCCTTGGTAATTTTGACCAAAACAAGTAAGTTTCCTCCCTTCCTTCCCTATTTTCATACTATTACTCTTCCTTGCACCCTATTACAGGTCGTAACCATGGAATTCCATGGTGAAACCCCACCTAGAACCTTAAAACACCTCATCTCTATGCTCTTTTGCTAGGGTTTATCACCTCTAAGTTGAGAAGGTTATCTTTGTCCAAGAAAGGAGCTAGGATTGGAGCAACCAGACCTTCTAAGCTCAGATCCTTGCTGTTTGAACCTTCTTATCTTCCCTAGAGGCGAGTTTCATAACCCACTTCTCATATATTACTTGTTGCATGATTAAAATGCATGTATATATGTTTAAATCGATGATTTCCATCTCTATTTACTATGTTCATCTAGGGTTTTGGTTTCTTACCGGTTTACCTTCTCTAGAAGATCTAGTTTGGATAACTATTAATCTAAAACCATGATATTAGGTCGAATGGTGTTTTCCCCCTCTCTCTTTGCTTATCTCATTTGGTTTGATGATGTGTCGGTTTCTGATTGGCCGAATTTCAATAATTCATAACTTTTGATTCCTTTGTCCAAAACCTAAAGTAAAATGCGTCCTAAACACAGAAAAATATTTTATTTTCAATAATAATATTTCCAAGTATTGGTTTTGAGTTTTGTCGATGGTGGTTTTCTAGAAAATGATTTAGGCCTAGTTTGGCCGTCATAATTCAGATTACCTGTATTTGATGCACGGAAGATACAATAAACTAACATTAATAGTTGTCCATAGGTACTTATTATTGACCGTTGTGTATATGATTTAATAGTGATCTGGTAATCACGAATACCGCCAGAAACGACGAGCTTTGGAATTATCGGCCCGTGCTCCCGTATCACCCGTCTTACATGTCTTTACCCCATGCGGAGCTAGCCGCTTTCCCGGCCTGATCTCATATCCTTTTACGGCAGAATACCAGATACTGTACGATTGCACACACAATTACCAGAATTTGTGAAGTGCTCATCCAAACTAGGCCTTCATCACTTAAAAATCACCAAAAATACACTCTAATCATCGTAACTCCAAAATATGCAAAATTATATGTTTTCTTAAAGAACCTAACTAAGTCTATGGTGATGTTCTCATAGTCTAAATCAATGTTTTGCTAAAAAATGTAAAAATATGGGTTTTCTCTACCTTAATGCATATATATCATTCTAATACATGTATATGAATTGAAAATAGGAAAAAATGATCATGGACTCAATCAAGTGATGAAAATGGGTAGTATGAATCATAATGAAAGATATGTGTTATGTATGTGCATTCCTTACACCCTATGTTGGGATAATTGCAGCCAAACCCTATATTCCCTAATGAGGCTTAAATGAACCTTAAAATCTTCTATTATTGAATCCTAATGTTGTTCATACCTCAAATCAGATTATAATTTCTTCTTGTTGGATCATATACCCCACTGCCATGCTTATTGAATATTATGACTACTCTTGCCATGACTACTTTTCTAACATGTGGATTTATGTTTTATTTAATTTAAAGTAGTGGTACTTATGTACAACCACCCACAGAGGGCATGTATTTAATCGCCGTGGGGAATGTCTTTATTCTCCCCTATATAATTGTGTAGGTGACTGGGAATGTCTTATTCTCCCCTCACCTAAGGTTAGAGGTCTGGTAGGTGCCTCAACCCTACATAGTTAGGTAGACATAACTATCTTACATGCAAATCCTTTTTATTATATTTTTTAATGGCAAGCATCTTTGATATATAGCCTCATACTCTTGTTATCTTCATCATATGATAAATCCTAGCCTATTTTTATTTGCTTTACTTATCTTGATATCCTAGACTAGTTTTGTGACACGTACTTTTCTTCCCTTTCCCTTTTTGCCGGGTGCCTTCCCAACCACCCAGGTGTTGAGCAAGGTGATGGATAAGATAAGGAATATATAGCTTTTGGCTTGGACTCAGTTGATGGAGATGTTGCTTGGAGACAAGATTGTAGTAGTCTAGACTTCCCTCTATCTAGATCTTGATTGTGTGTCTTCATGTAAACCCTAATGGGAGAATTTGATGTATTTTGTAAACCTTTTATGAAATTGAATATAGTCAGTTATTTTTTTTATTTCACTACTTTCTAATTGTCTTTTGTATACCAATGTTTAATAAATTTGGAAAATTTATGCCCATTCCATCATACCTCTGAATGTGTTTGGAATGGACGTCAATTCTTCAAATTTTTAGTAAAGGGGTGATTTCACTCTCCTTACAGCATGGTATCAGAGCCCATGGTAGTTGGAATCTGGCTATTTCAATTTTGTCTCCCTAATTAGAATCCCTGCCTTACATATTTTCTTTAGGTGGCATGGTTGCCCTAGAATTGATCTATAAAGGATGAAAGGTTGATTTAGGACCCTATAGTTCCAAATTAGTATCATGATGAATAAAACCCTAAAATACTCATAACTAATATATGCATAACTTAATGTTGTTTAGGTTTGCCTTTAGGCAATTATTAGGGCATGAAGTTGAAGCAAAGGTGTCTAGAAAGGATCAGGTTCTGGGGGCTGGCAATATGTTCCTCTGCACCACTTGCTTGGTTTATGAGGACTCCCAGATCCATATGATATCGGCCTGGTCTAAGCTACAATGGATTGTCTGAAATAGTTTGCTTTTAGGCAATAGTGACCTTAGACATCTATGTTGTATATCTTTGTGAACCCTAAGTTTTAGGTGTATGATGACTTGTTTGAGGATGGATACCCAATATAGTTCCCTTATGACCCATATAACCACATGTTTGGATAGTTATCCCTAGAACCTAGACTTTGAAGTTTGGTGTTTAGTAAGCAATCAGAGTGCGCAGTGAAGCATGATGTATGTTGTATATGATCTAGTTAGACTCACCCTTTTACCTCTATATTAGTTTGGCTTGGTAGGTCAAACCTTTTAAGGGGTGGAGAATAGTTGGTTTGATGATGTTTGGGTAGTTAGATTTTGAGGATGAAATCCTTTCCAAGGGAATGGAGTCATGTAACATATTGAAATATAGCTACTCTGACTTTAGAAACCCTAACTCCCTAATTTAGAAGTTAGTGTGCTTGAATCCTTAGTTTTGACCAAACAAGTTATAGTTGTAACCACATGTTTCTTTATATCCAAAAGAACATATAACGATCATCTAATGAATAGTTCATATATTTGAACCCTAATGAATATCTAATGCACATAATAAGAGTAACTCACATTTTAATACTAATAATGGATAGCCATGATGTTGACCATGTCATAAACCAATAAACCCTAATGAAATGACGAGCAAGATAATTGTAACCTAATCTTGTATTTAATGCATACTAAGAATGTATAGATGAAGAATAATGATCATGTTAACCTAAACCCTAAGTTGTAATCATCTAACCTTAACATATACATCCTTAATGCCTTTCATGATACATTAATGACATTAGGTGTCATAATATGTTAACATACTTTGATACACATAAATGATATATATAATCATCTAAACACATATTAATCAAGTCATCAATATTAAATGCATGGTATGTTACCTTGTTATCTAATATACACATGATTGGTCACTTAACGTAAATCAATTTGTAATATGCCTCACCTTGATCATTAAAATACATGGAGTGGTTGCAATATGAATATGAAGTGATTTGATTCACATAAATGTGCAAATCAATAATTCAAATAAATATGATAAAATGATTAATGATGACATTAATGTGAGAAATAAAGATAATGCGGCAATGAGATAACGTTTAATATAAATATATGCAATTGATGTGACATAATTTGGATTGAATGAAGACTTAATGACAAATTGAATATTTCATGCAAAATAATTCTTTATAACTTAATGTGGTGATAGTATAAGGATAATGAAGTCGAATCTCAAAATATTAAGGATAATGATCAAGTATATTGAGAGAATTGAGTAACCCATAATTTTGCTAAAATTCTTAGTAAGATAAATGAGAAATATATATATATATATATATATATATATATATATATATATATATACGATGTTTCATGGATGACAATGAAATATAACTTCCTTGGTAACAAAGTGATTATGACATGACATAATTAAAATAATGATGATAATGTGATATCATAATGAATACAATGTTAATGAGCCAAAAATGTAAATAACATTAAATCTCTTAAAAAGAATATCTAAATAATGGAACCTAGGTGATCATTGAGAACCTGAGCTATGTCAAGATGCTTGTCGAGTATATGTTGATGAATTGTTTGGTGGAAGTTAAGGTTGGAGAAATAACCTGATGTTTTATGATGAGATGTTGCACACTCACCCTTCCCTTCTTACTTGTGATTTCGGGGACGAAATCCTCTTTAAGGGGTAGAGTGTTGTAACATACCAAATTATAAAATTGTATATTTTGACCCTCTTTCCCATATTTTCCTTTTATTTCTATCCTTATTGGCCTTTCTATTTAATTAGTGGAATTTATAGTCATTTAGTGAACATTTATTCACTAATTGTACCAATATAAGGGTTTATGCACAAATACCTCAGTGAAAGACTAATTACCATAATTAAGTGCTATAAACCTTAATATAACTTTTTGATATGATTTGAAAACATAAAATGATCCTAATTTTCAAATTTGGTTCGATTTGGATGTTGTTTGAGCAAGTTATGCAATTATATGTACATTCTGGACTTTTATGCAATTTACCCAATTGAGAGGTTTTTCTTGCAAATTATCACTTGGATTTCAATCATTTGATATTCCCTTATCATTAACAATATTTTAAAGCATTGTAGAACCTAGTTTCACCTTAGTTTGATGGTATTTCTTTCCAAGGACATTATAGGGATTACCCTCTTTAGAAAGATGCTTATCTTTAAAAGCTATCAACCAATGAGGTTATTTCTTTCTTGAAAAACGGTGGGGATGGCCTAGAAGGGTCTATGGGATCTTAGGACCGACTTTTGATATCCAAGAAGAGTCCATGAGTTTTCCTCTTGCGTGGCCATCAAGCCCTAGGCTAAAGACACATGGAAAGTCCCTTAGACACCTCATGCTTCACCTCTTTCTTTATATAGCCATGTCTACCCCTTCCCAACTCACAATTCGAAAACTCTTGCTCTCCTTTTCTTTCCTCTAGCTTAGATAATAGTTCCTTCTGTATTTGGCCACGAAATTGTTGTCCCAAGGTAATAGAAGGAGCCTACCTTGGTGAAGAAGGCTCCTAGGGCTTCCAAATTGCTTTATTAGGGTTTCTAAAGCTCCTCCTTGGTAATTTCGACCAAAACAAGTAAGTTTCCTCCCTTCCTTCCCTATTTTCATACTGTTACTCTTCCTTGCACCCTATTACAGGTCGTAACCATGGAATTCCATGGTGAAACCCCACCTAGAACCCTAAAACACCTCATCTCTATGCTCTTTTGCTAGGGCTTATCACCTCTAAGTTGAGAAGGTGATCTTTGTCCAAGAAAGGAGCTAGGATTGGAGCAAACAAACCTTCTAAGCTCAGATCCTTGCTGTTTGGACCTTCTTATCTTCCCTAGAGGCGAGTTTCATAACCCACTTCTCATATATTACTTGCTGCATGCTTAAAATTCATGCATCTATGTTTAAAATCGATGATTTCCATCTCTATTTACCATGTTCATCTAGGGTTTTGATTTCTTACCGGTTTACCTTCTCTAGAAGATCTAGTTTGGATAACTATTGATCTAAAACCATGATATTAGTTCAAATGGTGTTTTCCCTCCCTCTCTCTCTCTTTGCTTATCTCGTTTGGTTTGATGATGTGTCAGTTTCTGATTGGCCGAATTTCAATAATTCATAACTTTTGATTCCTTTGTCCAAAAACTAAAGTAAAATACGTCCTAAACTCAAAAAAATATTTTATTTTCAATAATAATATTTCCAAGTATTGGTTTTGAGTTTTGTCGATGGTGGTTTTCTAGAAAATGATTTAATCACTTAAAAATCACCAAAAATACACTCTAATCATTGTAACTCCAAAATATGCAAAATTATGTGTTTTCTTAACTAACTAAGTATATGGTGATGTTTTCATAGTCTAAATCAAGGTTTTGCTAAAAAAAAAGTAAAAATATGGGTTTTCTCTACCTTAATGCATATATATCATTCTAATACATGTATACGAATTGAAAATAGGAAAAAATGATCATGGACTCAATCAAGTGATGAAAGTGGGTAATATGAATCATAATGAAAGGTATGTGCTATGTATGTGCATTCCTTACACGCTATGTTGGTATAATTGCAACCAAACCCTATATTTCCCTAATGAGGCTTAAATGAACCTTAAAATCTTCTATTATTGAATCCTAATGTTGTTCATACCTCAAGTCAGATTATAATTTCTTCTTGTTGGATCATATACCCCACTGTCATGCTTATTGAATAATATGACTACTCTTGCCATGACTTCTTTTCTAGCATGTGGATTTATGTTTTATTTAATTTAAAGTAGTGGTACTTATGTACAACCACCCACAGAGGGTATGTGTTTAATCACCCTGGGGAATGTTTTTATTCTCCCCTATATAATTGTGTAGGTGACTGGGAATGTCTTATTCTCCCCTCACCTAAGGTTAGAGGTCTAGTAGGTGCCGCAACCCTGCATAGTTAGGTAGACATAACTATCTTACATGCAAATCCTTTTTATTATATTTGTTAATGGCAAGATTCTTTGATATATAGCCACATACTCTTGCTATCTTCATCATATGATAAATCCTAGCATGTTTTTATTTGCTTTACTTATCTTGATATCCTAGACTAGTTTTGTGACGCATACTTTTCTTCCCTTTCCCTTTTTGTTGGGTGCCTTCCCAACCACTGAGGTGTTGAGCAAGGTGATGGATAAGACAAGGAATATATAGCTTTTGGCTTGGACTCAGTTGATGGAGATGTTGCTTGGAGACAAGATTGTAGTAGTCTAGACTTCCCTCTATCTAGATCCTGATCGTGTGTCTTGATGTAAACCCTAATGGGAGAATTTGATGTATTTTGTAAACCTTTTATGAAATTGAACATAGTCAATTATTTTTTTTATTCCACTGCTTTCTAATGATCTTTTTTATACCAATGTTTAATAAATTTGGAAAATTTATGCCCATTCCATCATACCTCTGAATGTGTTTGGAATGGACGTCAATTCTTCAAATTTTTAGTAAAAGGGTGATTTCACTCTCCTTACAGTGTAGCATGGTTATGGTCTATAAATCCTATGTGCATGTGTGTGGTTGGTTATGGTTGTTTGCATCTCGGTCTACGCACCGAGCCCTCTTCTTCTATTCTGAATGAAACTCGAGATAACTTGAGATTCTCTTCTACCTTTGCTCCCCTCAAATGTAACTCGAGGTTTCACAAAGATTATGTAACATGGGATTAGCTTTATTTCTTGTTATGAGAAGACTGAAGATGATCACTTGATGGATCGAGATGACCGACTGAGGAGCAGTTGGTGGCCTGATGAGGAGCCCGACGACCCAACGAACCGACCGACTGAAGGAGCCAGACAGTCGGTTGGTGACAACCAACCAACCGGTCAGGAGGCGAGCTGATCAGTCATAGGATGAGTTGATCAACCCAGAACTGCCTAGGCACAGATCTTCATCAACAACAGGTTGCATGTGATGTAGACCTTAGATGACCATAGTTCCTTGTGGCTCCAAGGAACTACAATAGGATGGCCATAATCATTGCTTTATCGCTATTGCATGTTTTCATTTGTAGGATATAGCATGTATATAATACATACTATATATGTGGTGATTGGATACTTATATGCATAAATAAGCATATCAAAAACCCTCAACAAAATATTAAGTTTAAGATGTCTTCCAAAAGCAAAACACATGAAAAGCTTGATCGACTAAGTGTGGGCATGCCCTAGCATGGTGCACCGCCTATCTCATGTTAGTGTGATGGTGAATATGTGGGTTTGCCCTAGCAGGGTACATATTCATTGTGTTGGCATTTGGGTCAGACCTAACAAGGTGACCTTGATCGGATCAAGCACCTTGAGGCATAAAGATGAACATAGCAAGGAGTTGTGCATGACATCTATCCAAGAATTTCATATGATGCAATTGGTAAATGTTGCCTACCTTAATAATTGATTATGGACGCTAGCATTGGCCAGGTAATAATTCAATTATTTTGGATCTTGGCTCACTAGAAGGTTGTACGCTGCAATCTTCTTAATTGATACTTGAGGGTTATCAATTTGATCAAAATAGTGGGAGCAATAATAATTAAAGACCTAATTAATATCATCAATTTTCAAATCAAATCAAATCAAACCAAAAGAGTTTTAGACTAAAATTGCAAATTTCCTTTTTGTAGAATAAATGGATACCAACAACAATCACTTTTCATTGTGATTGGTCCTTGAGAAGGACAAGCTAAATGGGAACAATTTCCACGATTAGTTTAGGATGTTGAGAACTATTTTCACTCAAGAGTGAAAGATCTATGTCCTAGATAATCCAGAGCCAGATGAACCCACTCCCGCCGCACCAAAGGCTGAAAGGGATGCTTGATGTTGTGCTAGGGATGCTTACAAGAAGTATACTGAGGATGCCTATAAGAAGCATACTGAGGATGTCATTGATGTGAAGTGCTTGATGTTGTACTCAATGAACTATGAGTTGTAGAGACAACATGAGAACATGGACACCATTGAGATGGTTCAACATCTCATGAACATGTATCAAGACCAAGCACGACCAGAGAGATATAGTGTCTCCAAGGCACTGTTCAAGTGTGTCGTGACAGAAGCAGATCCAGTAGGCCCTCACACACTCAAGATGATTGGGTATGTGGAGAACCTAACTCGATTAGGATTCCCTATGAGCCAAGAGTTGGCTACTGATGTGATACTAAAATCATTGCCCGAATCCTACAGTCAGTTTGTGATGAACTACAACATGAACAACTTTGACAGGCCACTGACAGAGTTGTTGGGTATGTTGAGGACAACTGAGGCACAGATGAAGAAAGACAAACCCATATATGTGATGATGATCAGTAGAAAGAAGGGAAAGTCTAAAGGTAAGGGCAAGGGCAAAGCAAATAAAGGTTATGATGCTAGCCAGCAGCCCAAGTCATCTTCAACTCTTAAAGCCAAGGGAGGGGTGAACAAGGGAGGCAAATGTCACCATTGTCATGAGGCAGGACATTGAAAGAGAAATTGCCCTCTCTACATAGATGAACTAAAGAAGAAGAAGGAGGGGATGGAAGTCATCATCTCAGGTATTATGAAATAAACTTGAAATGCGTCTTTATCTCAGGTATATGATACCAGGAAATAGATCTGACATATATGATGTGCAGGATCTGAAAAAAAGTGATGGCATTTATGAAAGGACCAAGAAGGAACACTCATCAACATTGGAGCAAGTATTGCTACCATAGATAGTAGTACCTTTTAGTTTATTTCATCCCAAAGGGCATGCAATAGAGTTATGAACTACTATTTCATTTTTCCAATAAATAGAAACATTTTATTTCTGCATCTTGTAATGACAAGGATGTCTATCAATAAAGTTCATGTTTCAATTTTAAAGATATGATCTTTTATGGCAATGCCTTACTTATCTTGTGGTACTTGGTATGCATGAGGTAAAATAATAATACCTAAAAGTTATTGATGACTCAAACAATTAATTGGCATTATCATCTAAACAAATGAATGAGAAATTCATCTCTAGGTTCCATATCGATGGATAAAGCCAAACTCTCTTGGTTAATGAACCATTGAGAAGTATGAATGTCTTGATGACAAGTCAATCTTCACTAGATGTAGTGGGAGAATGACTATTCTGTTAGGTATATACATACCTATTGGAGTAAATGCTAATAATTCAGATATGGATATCTTGAAACGTTCAAGAGTATCATAAATGAAGAACAAACTTGGTAAAAGTATTAACTCTTGATATGATCAATGAATGAGATGCTTAAACCAATTGTTTGAGGACCTTGTGAGTAACTATGATAGTATATCATAGAGAACTCATGATTAAGGCATAATGATGTCTAAATCAAAGAAGGAATCATACTCTAAATAGTAAGAGCATGATCATCAAACAAATAACTAATCTTCTAGAATTCTTCTAAAGAACATGATTTACACTAAATAAAGGTGTAAATGGAGATTAAGGATCACAAGTGTTGTGGATTCTCAAATATCTTATGTAACATATACACCTCATATCTAGTAGAAAACACCTTGAGCTTGGTGATGAATTGGTCATATGATGATGAGACAATAATCTATCTATATGATGTTGAGGAACCAGATTTTGAGTTAAGGCTTGAAACCATAAGATCCAAAATGACTTCCATGTGAACCAAATTAGGTATGACCTTAATGGTAGCACTTATAGGGATAAAACCTGTAAGTGCAATTGGGTCTTAAGAGTTAAGACTGACATGGATGACATTTGAAGAGTCGATTGGTTGAAATGAATTCAAGTGTGTTCAAGGTGTTGAACCTGATGAATTTATTTAACCAAATGCAGTAGCTATAGGCCATAAAGGATCATGCTTTCTATTGGAACTTAAAGACTATGAAATTTGGCATATGGATATTAAAACCACATTCCTAGAAGGAATAAGATGAGGATGTGTATGTGACACAACCTGAAGGGTTTTATAATTCTGTTAATGCAAATGCAGTCTATAAATTATAAGAGGTTAACCAATACATAACTTGAAGGGTTTTATAATTATGTTAATGCAAATGCAGTCTATAAGTTACAAGAGATTAATCAATATGATTGGTTAAATACAAGCACCTCAGAACTGAAGTCTTTACTTTGATTATATAGTCGAAAGGTTTGATTGATATATCAAAATAAAGAAGGGATTTGTGATTATAAAGATTTAGTGGGAGCGTATTCAAATTCTACATGATGATGAGGAATGAAAAGTTCTAAGAATAGAAATTGGTGTGGAAATACCTTCTTTAAGGAATAAAGAGAAATGTCCTATGTGATAGGAATATAGATCTATAGAGATAGTTCTCAAAAGTATCTTGACCTGATAAAGAGAGAGCATACATTGGAAGTCTGTACTGAAGGGTTCAGTATGCAAAGATTCAGTGGGAGAAAACTTGTCCATGTTACATGGAGTTAGTCTCTCAGATGCCAAGTGTCCCAAATTCTAATTAAGAATAGGAACACATAGATAGATGCCTTTTGCATTCGCAATTGGATCTATCATGCATGTAATCATCCCATTATCTTTTATGTATCGGACATGACAAGAAAATATATGTATTCATCATCTTGTATATACTGGACATGACACTATGATATGCTATTCTAGTTATCTCGTATGTTATGGACATGATGAGTGGATGTCTATCTACTTCTAGTAAGAGTCACTGGAATACCATAAAGAACTTATTTAGGTACTTATAAAGTATTAAAAGGATTAGTTCTATGGTAATAAGAGGAAGAGTTGAGTGTAAATGAGTTACAGCGATGCAAGTATCCAAAATAACAGAAAATGATCGCAAAATGCAAGAATATAGAAGTGAATATGAGTTGTTAAATGGAAATGTTCTGATTAAAATTAAAATCCATTTAATTCTAAAAGGGAATGTCGAGTATCCTTGTGTTATGAATAGCAAAGGATACTATATGGATCTAGAAGTTCATAAGATGAACTTATAGATATTCCAACCATTAGTGGTAGAGTAGAAATACCAAGTCAAACAATGGAGCTAGTTGTTAGGTAGGGAATATCAGATAGCATATTATGACAACTCCATCTCATACGAAATGTTGTACAACAAGGAGATGTGAAACATGCAATATACCAACTAAAGCAAAGTGTTGCTAACTCATTGAGTTAGCACTAGTGCAGTAGAAACATGTGGGACATGTTTAGAGATCACTAAGAATATGATTCGAAGGTGATTGGCTCTAAGTGCAAGTGGGAGTATGTTGGTATGTATGCCCAAAGAGCCAATCATATGATGATTGGATTGGCATAAGTCATGATTGATTTGATAAATATTAAAGGAAAGCTTCCAATTTATTCTAGATCAATCGATTATGAGATAAATGATGGAGCATAATGAATGTCTAAAGAATGACAATACTCAATGACGTATATCTTTAGGTTGAGGACCTAAACAATGAGATCATATGGATGCTAAGAGTATGTACATTCTTGTTATGCCCTTAGTTGGATGTCATTGTGGAAGGTTGATAGACTATAATGACACATCAAGACTAGAGTGTGTGTTGGTTGATGACAGTGTCTCATTAGTCATGTTATATGATATCAAACCAAGCACATGGAGACATGTTCGAGAATAGTGTATCGGATAGACCCACCATGAGAGTGACACATGGAACCATGACATGGTAGTTAGAGTCACCTCTTATAGTGATGGTGGTGATTGTGATTCTTACACCTGAAATCACTGCACTCATCGAATGTGATTGGGTACACTTTGACATCATCAAACAAAGTCCTCAAACATGGGTTGTTATAACGGTTATGATTTTGCGGCTTTGACGCATGAGATAGAATGTGAGTGATAGATGTGGGATTTGTCCCTCCGAAGGGAGTATGATGTCCAGGCCACTTGATAAGCGAGACTAAGAAAGGCATGCACATGCACATATGAATCAATATATGATATTGATGTCACACATATCTTAGACAGTCTACTCTAGTTCAAGAAACATGAATGAACATTGAAAGGATGATAACTCCATGCCTTGAGTTCATTCGGGATATCAGAGACAAATAAATTATACATTCACTGGAACACCAATCACAGACTGTAGGATTGAAAGTTGTTCTCCAACTTTCCTTTTCACTTAGGTAGCACTGATGTGTGACTAGGCAACACTCTTTGCTTGTGATGTCATAAGCTAGTTATGGACATTCACTACCAACGTGAAATATGACCTATAGGGTCACACACAAAGGATTAACCTGGAAGAGGAGTTTATCCATGAATAATGTTTAGATTGATTATTAAAGTGTTTTACTCAATCAAACCTTCAATCAATAGACTTGACTCAGAATCATCAAGTTCAAGTGTTGAACCAACTAATTTGAGTGCCAGATTGATTGAGAACCAAATTGACTGTATTCTGCACAACCAGGACCACCAACCGACCAGTTCACTGGGTGAACCGATTGGCTCATGGCCAGTGAGACGACCGGTTCACTTTGGTGAACTGATCAGTTTAGTTGTCCAAACGAGCAATGTTGGATTTTCTTGGTTTGTGAGAAAATAGTTTTTCATTTCACTTGTTCAATTTGATTGGGACATGAATTAATATTTGTGTTACTTAGAAACAAATAAGGAAAGTTAATTATGGGAAAGTCTTAAGAAGTGAAACGATAGGTTCACTAAGTGAACCGACTGGTTCACACTCCCAACCGATCGGTTCACTAGTGAACCGATCAGCTCACCTTGCCAAATGACTGTTTCAATAGTGAAATGACCGGTTCACCTGCTGAAGTGCAAACTGTTCATGGAAGTTCTGGACCCTTCTACTCCCGCACAGACTAGGAACCCTGACCCTGCCCTCTACTATAAATAGTGGGGTACAAGGGGCTTCTCCAGAGACACAACTCAGAATATCAGTTGCTCTGCAGAGTTGTTGTCCTCTCTGGTTGTAGTAATTGAGAGAGCCCAAGAAAGTTCTACCCATCCAGGGAGGAACAACGAGGGAAAGACAACTGTAGAAAAGTAATTGACTATGGGAGAGTGTGTTGGTGACTAGTACTCCAACAAACGGGGACAATTCCTTCTTGTTTGTTCTTCAAGACAACTAGAGTTCACGGTGGTTTGTGTGGACTATATATAGAGGTAGGAGACTCCTGCCACTCAGGAGGACGACTGTCAACCATAGTTTGGGTCAAGACCAGGAGCTGCACAGACGCCATCAAAGATAAGTGGGTGAATACTGCACTTTCTGTGAGGTATTGTCACTGAGCAAGCCTCAAGACTAGGTATATCTCACTAAAACCATCCTTCCCATTACATAGATGTTGATGTGATCTGCTGGTTATGGGTTTTATGGTCAATTAAATGTTTATTTGTGCTGCCTACTCTGACCATTGAAAACCCAACACAAGCAACATGCATAGTAGAAGCAACACAAATTTTCACACTCCCATGAGCAAATCTCGCCAAAAATGATGTATGTCATGGAGTAGATCGCAAAATTTTCTTCATGTAGAGATATAAGTGTACGTGGAAGTGTGTTGAGATTGCTTGACAATTTCCTTCTAACACAGTCATATGAAACCTATGTCTCTATGTAGTCCACGCAAATGATGGGAACTTCATGTCATATTATAAAAATTGATGGGGAAGGAGCAGCCTTTTGGTTGGCAATATGCTAGATTTGCACTATATCTTCTTCTATCTCTACCTTGTTGTAATGATGACTAGGGACCACATATCAAAAGGTGTAACCAAAACCTTGATCCCCATGCCCCTTTAAATAGGATAGGTAAGGAAGTAAGGTTTTTAAAACCCTAGGAAATTAAAGACAATAGTTGCATATAAGAAGTCTGCTCACGGGCAACCAATATGTCGATTGGATAGTATAGTCAATCGATTGGACTATACTATATCTTTCTAGAATCAACTTAGTCGACTTATACATCCTACCCAAACAACAGATCAGACTAGCCAACTGGGTTGATCTCAAGTCAGTCCAATTGGACTACCCAGTCGACTAGTTAGGATACCTAGTTGGTTGTTTGGGATAATCTTGGCTCAATTATCCAATTGGACTTTCCATTTTATTGACTAGTCTCTCCACTTGGTTGATTGGAGTCTCTAACTGTTAAAAAATATGGCTACAGAATAGGTAGTGGAAATAAAAAAAATTATTTTTCATCTTCCCTTTTAATAGACGATGGCCTCCATAACTTTATAATGGGAAGGATGATTTGCGAGGTCATACGTGGTCCTGGATCAAGTCCAACAGCTATACCCTCATAGCAGTGTGCACCTTTCTTCAATCACACCCATACAACATCAACAATAGCTCCTGGTTGATCACCACGGACAACAGTTGACCTTGTCCTCCTAGTGGGAGGAAACAAACTCCTCACCTTTATAGTAGTCCACACAAACCACTGAGAACTCCTATTATTTTAGAATAATAGACAAGAAGGAACTTTTTCCTTGTAGTCAGCGTGTTAGCACCAACTTGCACTCCCACAATTATTCTCCCTTGCTATCCCTCCCCTTTTCAGGTAGGGCTTATTCTAGTTTTCTTGATTATCACAACCAGAGAAGACAAGTGTAAAGAGGTGAGATCACCTCCTTACTAAAATTTAAAGGAAGTACAAAACATCCATCTTTTTAGAAAGATAAAAGATACTAGGGATGCATGTATAATATTCCAAGTAAATAAGCATGCACCAGATACATTACAAAATGTCAATAGCAGTGGAAATAAAAGTACTTAGCCTATTACATGGATTTCATTTTTCATTACATGATTGTTCCCAAAAGAAAAGGATAAGAGAAAAGGATCTAGCTATAGCAACCTAGACATCCTTTCAGATAGCTTGAGATCTACTCCTCAGATGAATTCCTTCAAACTTGTCCTTCTCCTTGCTCAGCACCGGTACCTTGGTGGTTGGGAAAGCACCCAGCAAAAGGGGAAAGAAAATAAGGTATGTGTCACAAAACTAATCTATGATATCAAGATAAGTAAAGTAAATAAAAATAGGCTAGGGTTCATCATATGATGAAGATAACAAGAGTATGAGGCTATATTCAAAAGAAACTTGCCACTAACAATTATATCAAAAAGGATTTGCATGTAAGATAATTATGCCTACCTAACTAAGTAGGGTTGAGGCACTTACCAGACCTCTAACCTATAGGTGAGGGGAGAATAAGACATTCCCAATCACCTACATAATTATATAGGGGAGAATATGACATTCCCCAGGGCGATTATTTACATGCCCTCTGTGGGTGGTTGTACATAAGTAACACTTCTTTAAATTAAATAGAATATAAATCCTCATGCTAGAAAAGTAGTCATGGCAAGAATAGTCATAATATTCAATAAGCATGACAGAGGGGTATAAGACCCAAACAAGAAGAAATTATAATCTAATTTGAGGCATGAACAACATTAGGATTCAAGAATAGAATATTTAGGGTTCATTTAAGCCTCATTAGGGAAATATAGGGTTTGGTTACAATTATACAAAAATAGGGTGTAAGGAATGCACATACCTCTCTTACTGATATTAATTACTAACTTTCACCACTTTAATTTAGTCCAAGTTCCACTTTGCATATTTTCAATGTATTAACATGTATTAGACTACATAGTGCACATTAATGTATAGAAACCCTAATTTTAGACCTTTTTTAGAAAAGCTCAGATTTAGACTCTTAAAACATCACCAATAAACTTATTAAGTTCTCCTGATCAAGAAAACATATTTTATGTTAATTTTGGAGTTATAATGATTAAGATGTAATTTTTATGGATTTTATGCATTAAATTCATTTTACAAAAATCACCCTTCTTCAAAACACAAAATCAGACCTTGAAAATATTTTTATCAGATAGAGATTAATTTTCCAATTCCAAAACATATTCATTTATCAAATTTAGATAAGCGGTTTAAAAGATATGAATTTTTCAATACTAACCAATAGGAAATTGCCACATCATCAAACCGATCGAGATATTTGAAGAGAGAGGGAGAGGGAGAAAATACCATTTGACCGAAGATCAGGTTTGAAGTTGCATAGGTAACCAAACTAGAGCTTCTAGAGAAGATAAAATAGCAAGAAACCAAAACCTTAGAAGAACATGGTAAAAAGAGATGGAAATTGTCGATTTTCAACATAGAAGCATGGGTTTTAAGCATGTACTAAGCAACATATGATAAGGGGGTTAACCAAACTTTCCTCTAGGAAGGTAATAAGGTCCAAACAGAAAGGATCTCGAGATTAGAAGGTTTGGTTGCTCCAAGCCAAACTCCTTTTTTGAGCAAAGATCGCCTTTTCCACTTTAGAGGTGCAAACCCTACACTAGTACAGGAATGGTCTGTAGCGTCAGTTTTTTAAAGCCTGCAACGTCACTTTTTAACCGACGCCTAGGTGGCCGTCGCTATAGAATTTGGTCTATAGCGTCGGATTATTTAACCAAATAAAACCGACCTTACAGAGTAAACACCGATGCAAAAGGTTGTAAAAATTCTGACCTAGGCGAGAAAAAAGGAGCCTGTAAGGTTGGTTAATCCAATGCTATTTCGACTTCACTTATAAAACACTCTGACCACTCTTCTCGGAATTCATCCAAGTCCACATGTGTGTAAGGATGAGTTGTAAAGATCTGTAATAGAAAATGTACATGTTAATATTTTATAAAATGACTACAATCACTTGTAAATTTATGATGTTATTCTTTATTACCTGACTTATAGTCTGAATGTCATGTGATGCTTGTTTGACAATAGTTTGCATATATTTCATTACATAGTAGCCACAAGCCCAGTCATTATTTTGCATAGGACACTACAAATAACAAATTATACTTAATGTTAGTAAACTACTATAAACAGCAATTGAGATAAGAGTATAACAATTGACATATTACCATTGAAAATTAATACATAAAGAGTAAGCAGTTGTCAAAGTAGCTACCTTGACATTTTTCAAAGTCAATGTCTTTAATTTTGTGGGTATTTGTCCTCCAGCTTCATGAAAAACCTTTATACCCCTATCAACTAAACGATAGTTGGTAAAATAGAAATTCTAAATAGAAATATCATGTTGAAGTAATTGATTAAATTTATGCTTACTCCATAGCTGACAATTTCAGTTTGTGACTCCTTTTTGTTTTACCCATTGGGTCAAGATAATAAAGAGTCATCAATTTTGGGACAATCACTAGTAATTCCCAATGTCTATCTCTGAGTAAGAATAAAACAAACATTAAAATAAATAGTTTTATTTATTATTAAAATTATATTGAATAATAATACTTACTGGACGTTAAAAGGAATTAGGATAATTTCCTTCCCCTCACTAGAAAAATATTTGAATGCATCAGAGAAGTACTCATTCACATCCTCAATATTTGTCTCCACCTGACTAGTGACCGAAGGAACTAAGAATGCAATATTCTTTATATCAAAGTTGGTGACCTCGGTATATAAATGGTTGTTAAACATTTGTAATTATTTTCATATGTAGAAATAAGCTAAAAATGTGTATTGGAATTTTCTATATATATTGATAGATCCTTACCTTATCCATACTTCTATTATCGAAGTGTTCAACCAATCATACCGGAACAACTCTATAATATCATCAAGAAAAATAAAATTCTCAAAGTCCCTCCCAACTGCATCTTCTGTTAACTTGACCAACATATGTGATCCCGATCTTTGGTTGGCTAAGTATCGACACAAACATTTAGATTTGCTTCCCAATTCGTCGAATGTAGTTTCGAGAATGAAAGATGGCTTGGGCATAGGAGGACGAATAGCAGAAGTTTTACTTTTTGGTTTACAAACATGTTAATTAAATTACATACTTATATTACATGAGTTCATATATGCAGTCAAATATGAAAAATATGGTAGAAATAAGGTATACCTTGTCATTGATAACCAAGTGTCTAGGCCAACCCACCATAGCACCCTCAACTTCTTCAACTGTGCTATATTCAAGATTAGGTATGGGTAGTGGTTTGTCCCCCATTCCGTCATACACAAGATGGATGGACACACAGCAAATGTCATCACTAATTTGTTGGCAATGCAATGTACCACCAAGGTTGTACACCTTGCCCGCTGCCACAACATTATATTCTGGAACCTCCACTGCAAGTTTACAGTTCATACCAACCTAGATTGAAATAATATAAGTTATATAAGAAACAGTAGAACAGATACATGTTACAACTATATATATTATCATATATTTATCATACTAATAACACAACATATAGAACAAAAACTTACTGCAGATTGTTGTGGTGGGTCATCGGGAGTGCTCCCATGACCTTCTATAACTGGAGCATGGGCTTGTACCTCATCACTTGAGAGACACGCAGTATGAATAGGTTGAGTAGGCTGATATGAAGACATTATTTCTTTTACTTTCTGCACTACTAATGCTTCAACATCCTCTTGTGCAAGACCTCCTGCACGACCTCTTTTAGATTGCAAAGGGCCAAAATAAGACTTGAATCCTATGCCAGTTCCTAATCCCCTAACACGGCCAGGATGCTCCTTCTTACCAAGAGTAACTGCTAGTTCATCCATGCAGCCAGTTGGGATGAACTTTCCTTCCTTCCTTTGCTCGTGCAGATCAATCTATTCATAGTTAATAAAAATATTAAATCACAATATCAATTAGATATAAATAAATCTAAGTTTGTGGGAGTTACTCTTTACTTAGTTGGGATAAACCTACCATCTTTTGTGCCACCTCCTTAGTTGCAGGGTTGACAATTTCACCGGCTCGATTATTTCTAGCATCAATCCATGTCATGTGTCAGGGTGGTCACTCAACTTGAGTTGTACTAGATTCTTCTCCAGAAGATGATTGCTTCTCTAGTAGTTGGCGGCGGAAGGCATAACCACCGGGCCCCAAGCGATGGTCATGCACATTTGTAGCCCGTCTTTCCTTTTGAGCCTGGTGAATAGCCTGATCATTTAAAACGAGGTATTGTAATTCAGACTTGGCAAACATGTATAAAAAGATTCATCTCCTTAATTGTATAAAATTAAATATTCATACAATACATCACAATCTTTATTACCTGAAACTCTTCCGATCTCCTAGCTGCAACAAATCTTTCCCACACCTCAGGATCTATAAAAATATATACATTTGTAGCTTTCTTCTTTTGTTTAGGATTATTTATAAATTCCCTTACAAGATATGTCTTAAAACCCCTCCATCGTACACCACAACGTTGTAGCACTCTTTTCTTGTGATCTTTTTCATTTAGATGAAAAACACCCTATACATACAAAAGAAGCAATTAATAATGTTGTTTTGAAAAGGAATTAATTCCAAGCAAACTAAATTAGAATCAATAGATAAAAAAACATATTAAAATGATATCACTTCCACTCACAGATATATCTTTCCATATGAGATCTTTTTTGGCATTAGGAACATCATGCCAATTTTCTATATCTATTGGAACCTTACTGCGTGCGGTCGCCCCTACATAATGCTTGAAAGCACTAGCATGTTCCCCAACAGGTGCTCCTATCATATCAAACTGGACTGGCAATTTATCCCCTTTAGCCCTGAGCTCCTGCAGCCTACACATCAATGTAGGACCTCTACTATTCTTAGCATCACCACTACCATCCTCATGGTGCTCATGCTCAGAATGTTCATATTCATGGTGCTCATGCTCAAAATGTTCATCTTCACTCGCCATTTTAGAACCTACAAGTATACATGATAAAAAAATAAGTGATAATAAAAGCACAAGTGATAAGGTATACATGATAATAAAATAAATAATTCAAAGAATACATGCCTTTAGTATTGGTTGAGTTGTTAGTCAAGGAAAATTCCTTCAGCATGGTCTTGATGTTTATAATATTCATCGGTGTTATCTTCAACATTTACACTTGGCAAACCAACTGAGAATGGACTAGAATCATCATACTTTTCGTAGTATTCTTCTTCATTTATAGGATCTACAGTAAACTGTCTTTTTCCATTAAGAATGACAGACCAATTTTTATTTTCCGGGTCATCAATATAGAATACTTGTTTTGCTTGGTTTGCCATGATGAATGGCTCATCTTTGAAACCAATATTTTCAAAATTCACCAATTTGAAACCCAACTCATCCACTAAAACTCCTTTGTTGTTGTCAACCCAATTACACCTAAATATAGGAACTCAAAAATTTGTATAGTCCATTTCCCATATGTCCTCAATGACGCCGTAATATGACATCTCAGCTTCGCGTGGTCTTTTATCTTTGGCACTAGAAAAATACAATGAACAAGCTTTAACAGTGACCCCACTATTTTGAACTACACTACTTTCATCTTGACGTTTTGTGTAGTATGAAAATCCGTTAATGTCATAACCTTCATATGACATGACATCCATTTTTGGCTTAAAGGCGAGCCATTTTATGTTCTCAGCAACATTATTTGGTGATTCAGATAGTTGATTAAATACTTTCTCTTCAAACCACCTAATAAATGTTCGATTATGCTCTCTTGCAAGCCACTTTGAACTGGATCGCGGATGATTTCTCTTGATAAGATCATTGTGTTATGTGATGTAGCTACTAACTTCATCGATGTTGTGTAAAATATACAAATGCGCTTGTTCCCACAACTCACGACTGATTCCTTTCACTCGTCCTCCCAGAGTTCCTTTGCCACAATAAGATCCAGTGTGATGGGAATTTTTTTGATCGCTATAAGTTTCATTGCAATTCAAAAAATCATTATAAAAGTCCATCACCTCCCTAGCCACGTAACCCTCAACAATACTCCCTTCAGGACGATAACGATTCCGAACATCACCTTTAAAAACTCTCATGTAGCGTTCAAATGGATACATCCAGTGTAAGAAAATTGGACCCAACATCTTCACCTCCCTTGTAATATGTACTACAAGATGAACCATGATATCAAAAAATGAAGGAGGAAGTACATTTCAAGCTGACACATGGTAACAATTACATCTTTATGTAATTTATCGAGAGTATCAGGATGTATCACTTTGTTGCATATTTCATTGAAGAAGAAACAGAGTCTTGTGATTGCAAACCTTACATGCTTCGACAATATAGATCGAATAGCCACAGGTAAAATTTGTTGCATTAAGGTGTGACAATCGTGAGATTTGAGACCTATCAGTTTCAGATCCTTCATTGATACCAATCTATGAATATTAGAAGAGTATCCTTGTGGAACCTTAATATTATACAAGCACTCATAGAAAGTCTTTTTCTCTTTCTTTGACAAAGTGTAACAAGCCGGTGGCAAATATGTGCGGCTACCCCTGATCTCCACTGATAATTCTTTTCTAATACCCATTAATTCTAAATCTTTTCTAGATTTGATGCCATCTTTAGTCTTTCCTGGTATGTTCAATAACGTACCTATGATGCTATCACAAATATTTTTTTCAACATGCATGACGTCAATGTAGTGTCTAATTGCCAAAGATCTCCAATAAGGAAGATCCCAGAATATTGACCTCTTCTTGTATAGAGATTTGTCACATGCGAGTGTATGACTACTTGAACTCTTTCCAAATTCATTAACAATATGTTTCACCCTATCATATACAACATGTCCTGGTATAGGTTTAGGAGCACTTCGTTCCTCAGTTGACTCATTAAAGGTTTTGCGTTGCCTTCGATAAGGATGCACTGGTGGGAGAAATCTCTGATGACCAAGATATACGATTTTACCACCATGTTTCAGTCTGATTGAATCAGTATTTTCCTCACAAACAGGACATGCTTTGTATCCTTTTATGCTATATCCAGACAAATTTCCATAAGCTAGAAAGTCATTAATCGTGCAAAATAACATAGCAGGCAAACTGAAGATCTCTTTACGTGAAGCATCATATGTCATAATACCTTCTTCCCATAGTTTCATTAGGTCATCAATTAGAGGTTGAAGGTAAACATCAATATCATTTCCAGGTTGCTTGGGCCCTGATATCAATGTTGACAACATCACATACTTATTTTTCATACACAACTAAGGAGGAAGATTGTATATAACAATCATAACAGGCCACGTGCTATGTTGGCTGCTTAATGTACCATAGGGATTCATTCCATCTGTACAGAGTCCAAGTCTTAGGTTTCTTGGTTCTTTACCAAATTGAGGGTATAATAAATCAATTTTCTTCCATTGTGGTGAATCAGATGCATGTCGTAGGACGCCATCATCATTGACCTTTAACTCCCCATGCCAAGACAAATTTTGCGCATCTTCTGTATTAGCAAATAAGCATTGAAATCGTGGTATTATTGGTAGATACCACATCACCTTGGCAGGAGAGCCATTTTTAGCCTTAGCTAAATTTGTAGTCTTATACCTTGACGCACCACATTTTGGACAATTTATCAAATTACTATAGTCCTTCTGAAATAACACACAATCATTTGGACATGCATGAATCTTCTTAGCCTCCATTCCCATTGGGCACATTATTTTCTTTTCTTGATATGTTGAAATTGGAAGCTCGTTACCTTCAGGAAGAATTTCCTTTAACAAAGACAACAGTGAAGTGAAACTCTTATCGCTCCACCGGTTTTGAGCTTTAAGAGTGTATAATCGCATCAAAGCACTCAACCTCGTGAACTTAGTACACCCCTTATATAATGGTTTTTCAACATCATGGACAATGTTTGCAAATAAAGAAGGTGGATCAATGACATTGTCCCGACAACTACATAACATCTCATCAATCATATCATCTTGAATCTGGTCATCTTGAATCGTTTCATCATTAACATTATCATCATTACCTATATCTTCTATGCCACAACTATTAGTATCGACATTTTCATCTCCATAATTCAATTTCTCTCCATGCCAATACCATTCATTATAACCTTGTATGATCCCATTGCATATGACATGATTCTTAACTTCCTCACCAGTATCAACTTTCAAATTGTTACAACAATTTCTACATGGACAATATTGCCTATCTGTAGGTAGTTTCCTTGTTCCTCAGCAAATCTGATAAATTCATCAAGACCTTTGGGAAACTCTGGACTGCAACGGTTCTTGATAGACATCCAACTTCGATCCATTTTCTATATCACATTAAAATTAATTATAAAACTAACAGTTTAATTTTGATACTATAATAATCTGTAAGTTTTTATTGATAGAAAGTTAATTTTATATAATAAAGTGTACCACCTATCCCATTTTTGAATATTTAATCTCACTAGTAACTGTATAATGTATGTTTAGTTTTAAAGAAAATTTTAGCAACATTTCCCCTAAGTTCTCCAAGTACACCGATGTAAATGGCAAATAACCACTCACATATGTACCCAGAGAACAAATGGAGAAATCCTACTGAAATAATCTACAAAACTAAACATACATTATACAGGTACATCCTAAGTGAGATTAAAATATCCAAAAACAGTCCTAAACCGGGGACTATCCAAAGTTTACTCCTAATGAGTAAATTTTGAACGAGTTTCTAAGTTAATATATAAATGCATTATTTTCATATTTATATATTAAGTTAAACATAATGCATCAACCCTAAAGTGTCAATCTAGGAGTACACATGTCTAATCTAGTATTAATTTCTAAAATTTATATAATGATTACATATGAAAAAAGACATGCATGTTTTTATTATTGGGTTATCAAATCATATAAAATGGAAAATACTTGTACAAATTAGCAAAGTAAGGCCGTTTCCAACAGTCCAAAGATTGAAATCATTATAATATTCAGAACTATTTGTGAACATTACAGCAAATATGATTAAAACATTTATAGCTCCCACAGAAATAAGTTCCAGGTCCATCTCGGTCGACAATTAGTCGACTGAGAGCCCACCTGCGTTCAGCGTCCAGGTCCACTCTCGGTCAACGAATTGTCGACCGAGAGTGGACCTAGACGCTGTACGCAGGTGGGCTCTCGGTCGACTAATTATCGACCGAGATGGACCTGGAAGCAGCAATGGCGGCGGGCGGGAATGAAGGTAAGGGAACAAAGGAACGAAGGAAGCGGCGAACTTACTTAGAAATGGCAGCGACCTTCGTGGAGGAAGAGATGACCTTAACGGAGAGGCGTCGACCTTCGTGGAAGAGTGGAAGGTGGCGACGACGAGCTTCACGGCAACGACGAGCTTCACGACAATGACGAGCTTCGTGGAGGAAGAGTGGAAGGCGGCGACGATGAGCTTCACGATCCTCTTGGCGACGTGGAGAGGCGGCAACGACTTCACGGAGAGAAGCGTTTGCGGCAACGACGGAATGATAAAGAGAAAAGGGTTTCGCGGTGCCGTGGGAGAGAGAATAGAATAGAGAAAAGGGTTTCGCAGGAGGAAGAAAGAATAAAATTTCGGCATTTTGCACAGAGCGAAAAAATATAGCGTCGGTTAACAACCGAAAACCGACGCTATAGATAAACGGTGCCCGTGTCGGGTTGTTTAATAACAATACGCAAACTCGGTCGATGAATTTGTCGACCGAAAAGACCTATAGGGTCGGTTATTAGGTAAAACCAACGCTACAAGTGCTAATACGAAGAAATCTGGCTCTTTTCTGTCAACGATTTGTCGACCGAGAAGGAGCAAGATTTCCTTCGTATAAGCACCTCTAGGGTCGGTTTTTTCTTATAACCGACCCTAGAGGTGCTTATACATGTGTGAAAAACTAAACTGGATATTGTCGGTCGACAATATTGTCGATCGAGACCCCCTATAGGGTCGGTTATCAGAAAAACCGACCCCAGAGGTTCTTCTAAGAAAGAAATCTGGCTTCATTCGGTCGACAAATTCGTCGACCGAATGTGTGTCGGTCGACAAATTTGTCGACCGAAGTTGCGTGAAATAAACTGGATCAGAAATTCATGTCGATCGACAATAATTGTCGACCGGGGAGCGTTTTAGAGTCGGTTATAAAGGAAAAACCGACCCTATAGGTGCTTATACACGTGAAATCTGACTCTATCTCGGTCGACAAATTCGTTGACCGAGGGAGCTCTAAAGTGCTTACACAACCCTAATAATGATGTTATGTGAAACTTTAATATATGGTGATGTCGTATGAAACCCTAATATGGGATAATGTTATGTGAAACCCTAATATGGAATGATGTTATGTGAAACACTAATATGGAAATGTTATGTGAAACCCTAATATAGGGTGGTGTTGTGTAAAAACCCTAATATGGGATAATGTTATGTGAAATTTCAATATGGGATGATGATATGTGAAACCCTAATTGATAAAGATGGGAAACTCTAACCCTAATGAGGGAATAGAGATGTTATTTTTGTATTGCATGATGTTGATATGAAATTTATATGGTTGATATGAAATTGAGATGCTTGTGTAACAAATATCCTGAATACCTTGGTCAGGTGACCTGAAGGTAATAGTTACCTGATAAGTGATAACCATGTTTAGTGATGAACTAAGGGTTTGAATACCCAGAATCAGCAAATGTGATGATGGTGGTATTGAGGGATGTGAATTCCCAACAATGAGACAAAAGATTGAGATCCCAATGCTTTATAACGTTTTAAAAAGTACTAAACTCTATTCAAAAATTATGTCGGTCGACTATTTGTCAACTGAGAAGAGCTCTAGGATCGGTTATAAGGAAAAAAACTGACCCTAAAGTCCTCCTCAGTCGACAATATTGTCGACCGAATGTGTCTCGGTCGATAATATTTTCGACTGAGATTAACCCTGTTTCAATGTTTTAAATTAAGTACCAAGTGTGTGTGTATGAGATTAACCAAGTGATGCTTTGTCAAATTTAGCCATAATTTATTTTTCAATCATTTGAAATAACAATATTCTTATATAACATGTATATGTCCAAATGAAGCCATGGAAAACACTTTTATTCATAACAATTTAATGCCCATACACTTTATAAGATGAAACATGACATACTTGCTTTATAAAAAGATATACATTACATCATTACAAAGATATCTCATAATCTCACTGAAAAGACCGAAGGATTACATCAATGTCTGGGTCTTTTCCAAGAAAGGGATCAGCTCCATAATATTTGACCAGTGTCTGCCACTCCAAGGCACCTGTCATGGTTAAGGCATAAGCCTCCAAGAAGGTGGGAACACGATCAAAGCGAAAGTGGGCAGCAATGTCTTGAAGTTGAATTGGGGAAAACTGAGTATGTGTGAGATCAGGAGATGGTGGAGGTGGAATTTGATAGTAGTTGTAGGAAGGATTGTATGGATTTATCATGCCAGGATTAAGGGAATAGGGATATTCATCAGGTTGGTTAGGAGAGAGAGTTTGCATCCTTTGGTTTAAATAAGTCATGGCACGGTGATTATAATCCAATTGCCTACTTAGGTGATATTGAGAGCCAACAATGTATGTCAAGGTATTTGTAATAGGATCATGGGGTAGGTTGGTAGGAGGAGGTGGTGGAGGTATGTCTTGGGTGGATGTCTCCCCTTCAGTCCTAGCCCTTTTATGGCCAAAGTCGATTCCCATCTTTTCCACTGTATTTTTACTTATTTTTTGGGGTTTTCTATCCCATGTGTAACCTAAGTCGTCCTCAATATTCTTCTTAAGAAAATGTTGAGTGATTTGGCATACAAAGTCAGCATAAGGTGGATTGCCAGAAAACTCAAACATATTCTTAAGGATGATACGAATAAAGTTTATGGGAATACTTTTAAGAATGGCATAGATAAGGTACATATGAAAGGTGGGTACTTCAAATTTGTTTGCTCTAGGATGGATATTGGTGGAAACAATGAGATTTATGATCCTAGCTTCAGGTTTTAAATTTATGGCATAATAGGTACCCCTATCTTCATGACAAGTCGTATTTGATTGAAAGATGGCTCTTTTGACATCACTAAGGCTAATTGTAGTGTCATCTTGGGAGAGTTTGTTGAGTGGAGTTCCTCTGGTGAGATCAATAAAATTTTTATATTCTTCTATATCTGTCACTCATATCAAGAATACCCTCCTCAGTAAAATGGAATCCATACCCACCAACCATAGAGGAGAAGGAATCATGTTCAGGATGTTCAGCTAAATTGGCATAGAATTCATTAACTACTTTGGAGGAGTAGGAATGGAAGGAGGGATTTAGAAAATCAGTCAAATGTTGCACCTCAAAAAGTTCCTCCAAATCGACAATGATGTGGAAGTCCATGACGTCGACTGGCCGTCGTGGAAGAGGAGTTCTTGAGGAGATCCTGAGGTAGTGGTCGCCTGCACTGCGTCGATGAAAGGGACATCGTTGATGAACGACAACGTTGAAGAGACCGTCCTTCCTTTCCTACCTGCAACTTGCTTCTTTCCGCGCGTAGATGATGAAGCCATTTCGTTGCTTTGAAATGGAGAAATAGCAAGCAAGAATTGGATGTAGAGAAGCTGAAGATTTTCACAAGAATACACTAGAGAGGAGCTAGAGAAGTGAGAATGTGAAGGTGTGAAGAAATGGATCGTTTTGGGTGCTATTTATAGCAAAACAGAGCCAATTTCGGTCGACAATTTGTCGATCGACGCCCGCAACGGTAGTTTTCTAGACCCTTCTCCTGGTCGGCCAACAGTCGTATTTATAGCCGTTACGACTGTTGAATTTCTAGTCGTTACGATGGTTGATTTTTTTAGCCGTTACGATGGTTTATTTTCTAGCCGTTACGACGGTTGATTTTCTAGTTGTTGTCCTCGGTCGAAAAATTCGTCGACCGATGTGTTTCGGTCGACAATTCGTCGACCGAGAAAGAGTCGGATTTCCTTCACTTAAGTACCTCTAGGGTCGGTTTTAAGGAAAAAACCGACCCTAGAGGTACTTATTCATGTGTGAAATACTAAACTGGATCCTAAGTTTATCTCGGTCGACAATATTGTCGACCGAATAGACTTCTAAGGTCGGTTATAAAGAAAATACCGACCCTAAAAGTTGCTTATACACTTGAAAACTGACTCCTTATCGGTCGACGAATTTGGCGACCGAGAAAGGCTCTAAGGTCGGTTATAAGTGCAAATCCGACGCTAGAGGTGCTTATACATGCGTGAACTATCTGGATCCAGAATAGATATCGGTCGACAAATTTGTCGATCGAGAAAGATCCAGACTTCCTTCGCGTAAGTACCTCTAGGGTCAATTTTAAGGAAAAAACCGACCTTAGAGGTACTTATTCATGTGTGAAATACTAAACTGGATCCTAAATTTATATCGGTCGATAATATTGTCGACCGAATAGACTTCTAAGGTTGGTTATAAAGAAAATACCGACCCTAAAAGTTGCTTATACACTTGAAATCTGACTCCTTATCGGTCGACGAATTTTTCGACCGAGGTGATCGGTCGAAGTATTGGTCGACCGAGGAAGGCTCTAAGGTCGGTTATAAGTGCAAATCCGACGCTAGAGGTGCTTATACATGCGTGAACTATCTGGATCCAGAATAGATATCGGTCGACGAATTTGTCGACCGAGGAGGCCTTTAAGGTCGGTTTTAAAGGAATAACCGACCTTAGAGGTGTTGAACCGAGGAGGACTGTAGGGTCGGTTATAAAGAAAAAACCGACCCTATAAGTGCTTGTATACGTGAAATTTAGCTCTTATTCGGTCGACGAATTTTTCGACCGAGGACCCCTTTAGGGTCGGTTATAAGGTAAAAACGACACTATAGATCGAGGCGCGAAACCAAAATCAAGCAAATTTTTGCCGCGGGAAACTTGTATTTGACTTTCTAATCCAATTGTCTATAAGGTCGCTTATTTTAGAAAAAACGACCCTATAGAGATGTACTATAAGGTCGGTTATTTTAAGAAAAGCGACTCAAAAGGTCTTAAGTGGTGCCCGCATTTTTTATAGACATATAAGGTCAATTATTTGGAAAACTGACCCTATAGAGATACACTACAAGGTCGGTTATTTTAAGAAAAGCGACCCAAGAGGTCTTAAGTGGTGCCCGTGTTTTTTATAGACATATAAGGTCGGTTATTTAGAAAACTGACCCTATAGAGTTACACTACAAGGTCAGTTTATTTAACAAAACCGACCTAAGAGGTCTTAAGTGGTGCCCGCATTAATTTTTTTAGACATATAAAGTCGGTTATTTGGAAAAACCGACCCTACATGTAGTGACGTTATAACCCATTTCTGTACTAGTGCTAGCAAAAGAGCATGAAGATGAGATGTTTTAGGGTTATAGGTGGAGTTTTACCATGGAAGGTCATGGTTCCGACCTGGAAGAAGGTGAGAGGAATACTAAAAGCATGAAAATAGGGAAGGAAAGGAGGATTCTTACTAGTTTTGGTCAACATCACCAAGGAGGAGCTTAAGAAATCCTAAATAGAGAAATTTGGAACCCTAGGAGCCTTCTTCACCAAGGTAGGCATCCTCTTTTACCTTGGGACAAAAATTTTGTGGCAAAACATTTGGAGGACGATGCTATAATCTATGGGAAATAGAAGGAGAGGATTTCTTCTTGGATTGAAAGGTGGGAAGGGGTAGGCATGGCTTTATAAAGAAGGGGGCAAACATGAGGTGTCTCTGTGACTTTCCATGTGTACTTAGGCTAAGGCTTCATGGACATACAAGAGGATATCTCATAGAGACTTATTTCATGTCCAAGGTTGGTCCTAAAGTCCCATGGACCTTCTAGGACATCCCCACCATCCTTCAAACAAAGAAATAACCCCATTGGTTGATATCTTTTAAGGATAAGCACATTTATAAAGAGGGTAATCTGTATAATGCCCTTGGAGAGAAACACCTTCAAACCAAGGTGCAACCAGGTTCCCCATGGTTCAAAAGCTCGTGAATGGTAAGTTAATATCTAAGATTTAAAATTCAGGTGATAATTTGCAAAGAAAACCTCCCGATTGGGTAAATTACATAAACGTCCAAAATGTACCTAAAATTGCATAGCTTGCACAAACAACATCCAAGTCGAGCCAAATTGAAATATAGGTTCATTTTATGTTTTCAAATCACATAAAAAGTTATATTAAGTTTAGATCACTTAATTATGCTAATTAATCTTTCACTGATGTATTTGTACATAAACCCTTATATTGGTACAATTAGTGAATAAATGTTCACTAAACCACTATAAATTCCACTAATTAAACATAAATAACATAAAGGATAGAAATGAAAGGAAAAGATGGGAAAGAGAGTCAAAAGACAAAATTCTAGAATTCAGTATGTTACAACACTCCACCCCTTAAAGTGGATTTCGTCCCCAAAATCACAAGCAATAAGGGAAGGGTGAGTGTGCAACATCTCATCACAAAACTTCACGTTATTTCTCCAACCTTAACTTCTACCAAACAACTCATCAACATATACTCCTCAAGCATATTGAGATAGGTTAGGTTCTCAAGAATCACTTAGGTTCCATTGTTTAGATATTCTTTTTAGGAGATTTAATGTTTTTGGCTCATTAACATTATACTCATTATGATATCACAATTATTTTAATTATGTCATGTCATTATCACTTTATTTCCAAGGAAGTTATATTTCATTATCATCCATGAAACATCGTATATAAATATTTCTCATTTATCTTACTAAGAATTTTAGAAAAATTATGGGTTACTCAATTCCCTCAATATACTTGATCATTATCCTTAATATTTTGAATTTCGACTTCATTATCCTTATATTATCACCACATTAAGTTATAACGAATTATTTTGCATGAAATATTCAATTTGTGATTAAGTCTTCATTCAATCCAAATTATGTCATATCAATTACATATATTTATATTAAACGTTATCTCATTACCACATTATCTTTTATTTCTCACATCACTGTCATCATTAATCATTTTCTCATATTTATTTATATTATTGATTTACACATTTATGTGAATTGAATCACTTCATATTCATATTGAAGCCATTCCATGTATTTTAAATATCAAGGTGAGGCATATTACAAATTGATTCACATTAAGTGACTAATCGTGTGTGTATTAGATAACAAGGTAACATGCCATGCATTTCATATTGATGACTTGATTAATATATGATTATGTGATTATATGATTATATATATCATTTATGTGTATCAAAGTATGTTAATTGATTATGACACCTAATGTCATTAATGTATCATGAAAGGCATTAAGGATGTATATGTTAAGGTTAGATGATTTCAACTTAGGGTTCAGGTTAATATGATCACTATATTTTACTTAGCATGTATTAAGTCCAAGATTAGGTTACAATTATTTTACTTGTCACTTCATTAGGGTTTATTGGTTTATGACATGGGCAACACCATGCACATCCATTAGGATTAATATGTGACTTACTCATATTATGTGCATTAGGTCTTCATTAGGGTTTGAACATATAAATTATTCCTCAGATTATCATTATATTTTCATTAATATATAAACAAGCACGTTAGGCTATAACTATAACTTGTTTGGACCCCACCAAGGTTTCAAGCACAACAACCTCCTAAGTATGGGGTTAGGGTTTCTAAAGATAGTGTAGATAAATTTCAAGATGTCACAGGGCTCCATCCCCCTAAAGAGGATTTCGTTCTCGAAATCTAACCACCCAACATCATCAAACTAACTATACTCCACCCCTTAAAGGGTTTGACCTATCAAGCCAAACTACACTAGGGTTAAAGGATGAGTCTGACTAAACCATGTACAAGATCCATCACACTTCCACTATGCACTCTGATATCTCACTCAACCCCAAACTTTAAATTCTAGGTTCTAGGGATAAACTATCCAAGCATGTGTCCCCAAGGGACATAAAGAGACTATATTGGTATCCATCCTCAAATAAGTCATCATACACCTAAAACTTAGGGTTCCCAAAAATATGCAACATAGATGTCTAAGGTCACTATTGTCTAAAAGCAAACTATTTTGGACAATCCATTTCATCTTAGGTCAGACAGCTATCATATGAATTTGGGAGTCCTCATAAACCAAGAAAGTGGCACGGAGGAAAATATTGCCAGACCCTAGAACTTGATCCTTTCTAGACACCATTGCTTCAACTTCATGCCCTAATAGTTTCTTAAAGGAAGACCTAAACAACATTAAGTTATGCATATTTTAGTTATGAGTATTTTAGGGTTTAAATCATCATGATACTAATGTGGAACTATAGGGTCCCAAATCAACCTTTCATCATTTATAGATCAACTCTAGGGCAAGCATGTCACCTAAAGGAATTATGTAAGGCATGGATTCTAATTAGGGAGACAAAACTGAAATAGTCAGATGTCGAATACCATGGGCTCTGATACCATGTTGTAAAGAGGTGAGATAACCTCCTTACTAAAATTTAAAGGAAGTACAAAACATCCATCTTTTTAGAAAGACAAAAGATATTGAGGGATGCATGTATAATATTCCAAGTAAATAAGCATGCACCAAATACATTACAAAGTGTCAATAGCAGTGGAAATAAAAGTACTAAGCCTATTACATGGCTTTCATTATTCATTACATGATTTTTCCCAAAAGAAAAAGATAAGAGAAAAAGATCTAGCTATACCAACCTAGACATCCTTTCAGATAGCTTGAGATCTACTCCTGAGATGAATTCCTTCAAACTTGTCCTTCTCCTTGCTCAGCACCAGCACCTGGGTGGTTGGGAAAGCACCCAGAAAAAGGGGAAAGAAAACAAGGTATGTGTCACAAAACTAATCTAGGATATCAAGATAAGTAAAGCAAATAAAAATAGGCTAGGGTTCATCATATGATGAAGATAATAAGAGTATGAGGCTATATTCAAAAGAAACTTGCCATTAAAAATTATATCAAAAAGGATTTGCATGTAAGATAATTATGCCTACCTAACTAAGTAGGGTTGAGGTACCTACCGGACCTCTAACCTATAGGTGAGGGGAGAATAAGACTTTCCCAATCACCTACACAATTATATAGGGGAGAATATGACATTCCCCAGGGCGATTGTTTACATGCCCTCTGTGGGTGGTTGTACATAAGTACCGCTACTTTAAATTAAATAGAATATAAATCCACATTCTAGAAAAGTAGTCATGGCAAGAATAGTCATAATATTCAATAAGCATGACAGAGGGGTATAAGACCCAAACAAGAAGAAATTATAATCTAATTTGAGGCATGAACAACATTAGGATTCAAGAATAGAATATTTAGGGTTCATTTAAGCCTCGTTCAGGAAATATAGGGTTTGGCTGCAATTATCCCAACATAGGGTGTAAGGAATGCACATACCTCTCTTACTGATATCAATTACTAACTTTCACCACTTTAATTGAGTCCAAGTTCCACTTTGCCTATTTTCAATGTATTAACATGTATTAGACTACATAGTGCACATTAATGTATAGAAACCCTAATTTTAGACCTTTTTTAGAAAAACTCAGATTTCGACTCTTAAAACATCATAAATAAACTTATTAAGTTCTCCCGATCAAGAAAACATATTTTTATATTAATTTTGGAGTTATGATGATTAAGATGTAATTTTTATGGATTTTATACATTAAATTTATTTTACAAAAATCAACCTTCGTTAAACCATGAAATCATACCTTTAAAATATTTTAGTAGATATAGATTAATTTTCCAATTTCAAAACATATTTATTTGTCAAATTTGGATAAGCGGTTTAGAAGATAAGAATTTTTCAATACTAACCAATAGGAAATTGCCACATCCTCAAACTGATCGAGATATTTGAACAGAGAGGGAGAGGGAGAAAGCACCATTTGACCCAAGATCAGGTTTGAAGTTGCATAGGTAACCAAACTAGAGTTTCTAGAGAAGATAAAACAGCAAGAAACCAAAACCTTAGAAGAACATGGTAAAAAGAGATGGAAATCATCGATTTTCAACATAGAAGCATGGGTTTAAAGCATGTAGTAAGAAATATATGAGAAGGAGGTTAACCAAACTTGCCTCTAGGAAGGTAATAAGGTCCAAACAGAAAGGATCCCAAGATTAGAAGGTTTGGTTGCTCCAAGCCAAACTCCTTTCTTGAGCAAAGATCACCTTCTCCACTTTAGAGGTGAAAACCCTAGCAAAAGAGCATGGAGATGAGATGTTTCAGGGTTTTAGGTGAAGTTTTATCATGGAAGGTCATGGTTCCGACCTAGAAGAAGGTGGGAGGAATACTAATAGCATGAAAATAGGGAAGGAAAGGAGGATTCTTACTAGTTTTGGTCAAAATCACCATGGAGGAGCTTAAGAAATCCTAAATAGAGAAATTTGGAACCCTAGGAGCCTTCTTCACCAAGGTAGGCACCCTCTTTTACCTTGGGACAATAATTTCGTGGTCAAACATAGAGAGGACGATTCTATAATCTGTTGGAAAGAGAAAGAGAGGATTGCTTCTTGGATTGGGAGGTGGGAAGGGGTAGGCATGGCTTTATAAAGAAGGGGGCAAGCGTGAGGTGTCTCTGTGACTTTCCATGTGTACTTAGGCTAAGGCTTCATGGACATGCAAGAGGACAGCTCATAGAGACTTCTTGCATGCCCAAGGTCAGTCCTAAAGGCCCATGGAGACTTCTAGTATATCCCCACCATCCTTCAAACAAATAAATAACCCCATTGGTTGATAGCTTTAAAGGACAAGCACATTTTTAAAGAGGGTAATCCCTATAATGCCCTTGGAGAGAAACACCTTCAAACCAAGGTGCAACAAGGAGCCCCATGGTTCAAAATCTCTTGAATGGTAAGGTAATATCTAAGGATTAAAATTCAGGTGATTATTTGCAAAGAAAACCTCCCAATTGGGTAAATTGCATAAAAGTCCAGAATGTACCTAAAATTGCATAGCTTGCACAAACAACATCCAAATCAAACCAAATTTGAAACATAGGTTCATTTTATGTTTTCAAATCGCATAAAAAAGTTAGATTAAGGTTTATAGCACTTAATTATGGTAATTAAGATTTCACTGAGGTATTTGTGCATAAATCCTTATGTTAGTACAATTAGTGAGTAAATATTCACTAAACTACTATAAATTCCACTAATTAAACATAAATAACATAAATGATAGAAATGAAAGGGAAAGATGGGAAAGAGGGTTAAAAGACAAAATTCTAGAATTCGGTATGTTACAACAACAATTGTTAGAGTGATTGATGTTGTGTCTGAGAATCCCCCAATACCCCTCTCTTTATAGGAGGGTTAGGGTCAGGGTTCCCAGTCTGAGTGGGAGTAGAAGGGACTGGTATTTCATGAAGTTTTACATCATGCAAGTGGCGAAATGAATGGTTCATAGGTGAACGGATCGGTTTAACCCTTGAACCAGTTGTTTCATCAAATTTTTCGATCAAAATTGTATTGACAATTAATATATTAATACCCAACATGATGTCAGCACTAATCCTTGATCAAATTGAATTGATAAACCAAACAGTCAGTTCACAACCTGAACCGATTGATTTATGGACTTGAGTTGACCGGTTCACTTCCTGAACCAGGTTGATTCACGTACCAGATTGCCAAAATTGGTTCAATTGACCTAACACTTTCAAACGCTCGACTCAATGCTTGAACCAGTCAGCTCACAGTCCAGTTAGTCAATATTCAACCAATTTTGTCCAACTTGAATATCTAACTCCTTAGTAATCAAGTTTAAACTATATTCATGAATGAACTCCTATTCCAAGTGTATCTTATGTGTGTGACCCTACAGGTTCCAAGTTATGTTGGCAGTGAATGCCCATAACTAATTTGTGGCATCACAAGCAATGAGTGGTGTCTAGAAACACATCATTGCTACCCAAGTAATTTGGAGAGTCGATGAAAAACTTCAACCTACAATCTATAATTGGTGTTATAGAGATTGTGTAATTCCTTTGTCACTGATATCCAAATTGAACTCAAGACATGGAATCGTCATCCTCTCAACACCCAATGCATATTCCTCAAACCAGAGAAGACGATTTTGAGATATATGTGGCATCAATATCATATATTGATTCACATGTGCATACGCATGCTTTTCTCAGTCTCACTTATCAAGTGGCATGGGTGTCATACTCCTGTAGGAGGGACAAATCCCATCTACATCACTCACAGCCATCCCCGTGTTTCACGGTACACCTGAGAACCACCTTTATGGAAATCCTTATTCAAAGTCATGGTGGATGATGTCAAAGTACATCAAACATATGACGAGTGTAGTGATATTAGGTCTAAAACCCACCATTACCACCATCACTATGAGAGATGATTCTAACTACCAATTATAGTTTCCATGTGTCATTCTCAAGGTGGGTCTATTTTATAGACTATTCTCTAACAAATACCTATGTAATTGGTTTGATATCACATATCATGACTGATGATATTTTGTCATTAACCAACACAGACTCTTGTCTTATGTGATGTCCTACTCCACAATAACATGTGACTAGGGACATAACAAGAATGTGTATACTCTTAACATTTGTATGGTCTCATTGTTCTGGACATCAACCCAAAGACATATGTTATTGAGTAATGTCATTCATTAGACATTCGTTATGTTTCATCATTATCTCATAACTGAATGAAAAAAAAATTGGAAGACGGCCTTTACTGTTAATCAAATTGTTTACAAGATATGCCATGACAATCATCATGTGATTGGATCTTTGTACATATATACCAACAGACTCCCACTTACACTTAGAGATAATCACCCATGAATCTTATTCTAAGTGATCTTAAACATGTCCATCATGTTTCTGTTGCACAAGTGATAATTCAACTGGTTAGCAACATTTTCTTTTAGTCGGTATATTGCATGTTTTCACAACTCTTTACTATACGACATCTCATATGAGATGGGATGGATGTAGTATTCTATTTGATATTTCTTGTCTAACTAGTATCTCCATTATTGTCATAGTATTTTTATTATGTCACCATGGTTGGAACATCTTATAAGTTCATCTATATGAACTTCTAGATCCATACAGTATCCATTGTTGTGTTCTAACACCAGGATACTCGACTTCTATTATAGGATTTAATTAACGGTATGTAGTTTAGAACTCTTCCAACTTATAGTTATTAGTTATATGGTCAGACACAAATTTTAGATTGCGATCATTAATTTTCTTTGTCATTTTGGAAGCTTGCATCGATATAACTCTTTAAATCAAACTCTTCCTTATTTTCATAATTTACAAATTGATCCCAAGTGCTTCTCAAGTACTTATGGATGTTCTCTGTGGTATTCCAATGACCTTCATTGGAATCTGACTAGTATCATCTCGTCATGTCCAATGCATACAAGATAATGGGATAAGTACATTATAGTGCATACATGATAGATCCAATTGTGAATGCATACATCTTAATCATGTTTTTCCCATTATTTACAAGAACGGGAACATAGGGCTCTTGATAAACTAATCCCATGAAACATGGCCAAATTATCTTTCATTGATTCCTTCAATTTGAACCCCTTCAACATCTCGGAAATGTATGTGTTCTTTCTTAGGTCAAGAAGGTTTCTAGATATATCTCCATAGACCTCAATTCTTATCACATAGGATGCTTCACCTAATCGCTTCATATAGAAGGTACTTTCTATGCCACTTTGGAATGCTTATAGTATTGGAATGTTATTCCCCATTAATGTTTGGAATATAAATATGCTCCCAATAAATCTTTTGTAATCACATATTTCATCTTCATTTTGGATCAAGTCAAACTATTTTACTATCTTGTCAAATCAAATATTCCAGTTGTGAGGTGCTTTCTTCAATCATGTTGATTGGCCTTTGTAGCTTACAAACTTTATTTGTATTAATGGAGTTATAAAACCCTTCAGGTTGTGTCACATACACATTCTCTTCTTTATTCCTATTAATGAATGTGTTTTAACATTCATATGCCAAATCACATAGTCTTAATAAACTACAAAGGTAAGCATGATCCTAATGAATTTAATTATGGCAATTGATAAAGATATTTCATCATGTACAAGACCTTGAACTTGTTTGAAAACCCTTTGCAATCAATCTACTCGTATAGGTTAGCCATGTCAGTCTTCTACTTGAAAACCCACTTGCACCCTATGGGTTTTACCCCTTTAGGTGGTACTACTAAGGTCATATCACGTTTGTGTACATGGACTACATTTTGTATACAATGGCCTTAAGCCGTTTATCAGATTCTAGTGTCCCAATAGTTTCTAGTTAGTGGCTGGCTCATCATCTTATGACCAACTCACTGCCTATATGAGTTATAAAATTCACAATCTTTTAATCGTAAGGCGTGTTATACTAGATTTATGAGGTTTTGGGTTACATTAGGAACTTGAGATTCAACAACATTTTGTGATTCTCATTGTTCTTATTGTACATCTTTAAGTTCAATGATTTTGTGTTGATTTCAAACCCTTCGAGTTCTACTTTAATCCCATTGATTCCTTTGGAATTAAATTCCTAATTAGGAATTCAGCCATCCCGGTAACAAATGCCTTTTTTATTGGATTACATGAAAGTAGTATTCAAACTAACATTTTGTGATTGTGGATAAAGCTTTTCCAAGAAACTATTTTCATGTATAAGTTATAATCCTAATCTTTATAAAGACATATCAGGACACTTCCCATGCCATATCTCATATGGTGTCTTTTCAACCATTTTAGTCAGTACATTGTTTTAGTGTAAAGCATGTACCTAAAAGGAAGTTACAAGATTTGACTAGATTAATTGATAATCACATCATAACTCATCAGGGTGTGATTCCTTTTTTCTGATACATTGCTATCTTTCAGGTAGAGTTTGTTGTGATACCCTATCACAGTCTCCCAAAAAGGACCTCAAACTCTTGGTGTAAAGTATTTCATCATTGATCATAGCAAAGTATCTTAATACTTTTTGCCAAGATGGTTATGTAGTATATTCATGATCTTCTTGAACACTTCAAGAGATTCATGTTTGCATTTCAGTAAATACATATTACCATATTTACTAAAACCATCTGTAAATATAATGAGGTACAAATAACTACCTCTAGCATTTATTCTAAAGGTATGCATACATCAATATGTATAAACCCTAATAGAATATTCACTTGTACTCTACATTTAGTAAAATGTGCTTTTGTCATATTTCCCTATAGACAATACTTGCATGTCTCTATTGGTTCAATAACTAGAAGAGTCTAGATGGACATTATTAAGTATTCTAAAATGCATTCTTATCTATGTGCTCTAGATGACAAAGCTATAGATATTTATTGTTCAAGTTTCAAATCTTTTGGTATTTATGTTGTTAACATTTATCTTTGGATCTAGCAAAAAAGGACCATAAGATATTTGGGACATTGCCATATAAGATCACATCTTTAAAATTAGAACATTAACTTTTATTTATTCATAATCATCCTTATCTATACAAGATGTAGAAAGTAAAATGTTTATATTATTGACACCAAAAGAAATAGAAATTCATTAACTCTATTACATGTCCTATGGGATAATATAAATTATAAGCTCTAACTGTTGTGGCAGAAACTCTTTGTCCATTTGTGAAAAATAGTCTGACCTCATCCTTTTGTAAAGGCTTACTTCTTTCTAGATCATGCATATTCAAGCATATGTGAGATTGACATCATGTATAATATACCCAAGATGAAGAAGTAATTCAATTTATCTCATAACATATATACGTGAAGTGGAGATCTCCATCCCCTCCTTCCTCTTCTATAGTTCCTCTAGGTGGAAATGTCAATTCCTCTTCCAGGGTCTAGGATGGTGATAGTGGTGACAATTGCCTCCCTTATTCACCCCTCCATTTTCTTTGAGTGTTGAAGACTTGGGCTTCTGGCCAGTTTTAGAACTCTACTTATCTTTGACTTTGCCTTTAGACTTCCCCTTTGGTTTTTTCATCATCATCACATACTTATGATTGTCTTTCTTCATTTGTGTCGCAATTGTTCTCAACATGCCAAGTAACCTTGTCAACGACTTGTCAAAGTCATTCATGTTGTAGTTCATGACAAATTGACTGTATGATTCTAGAAAAGATTGTAGAATCACATTAATGGCCAACTCTTGACCCAAGGGGAATCTCAATCTGGCAAGGTTCTCCACGTATGCAATGAGCTTGAGCACATGAGGACCTACTGGATCTCCTTTTGCCATGTTACATTTGAATAGTGCCTTGGAGTCATCATATCTCTCCTATCATGTCTAATCTTGGAACATGTTCTTAAGATGTGGTATCATCTCAATAACATCCATGTTCTTATACTATCTCTAAAACTCATAGTTCATGGATCACAACATTAGGCATTTGACTTCAATGACATCTTCAGTATGCTTCTTGTAAGCATCTTTGTCAGCCTTAGGTGCAGCGAGAGCAGGTTCATTTTGCTCTGGTGCCTCCAGGACATAGAGGTCGCTCTCCTATGTGGGAATAGTTCTTAGTGTCCTGAATCAGTCGTAGAAGTTATTCCCATTTAATTTGTCCTTCCTAAGGAATGGTCACAGAGAAAAACTGTTGTTTGTTGTCATTTGGTTCTATAAGAGAAAAATTGCATTTGTCAAAACATTTTTGATATAAAAATTGATGATACTCAATTAGGCCTTTAAATAATTATTACTCTCTATTTTGTTCAAATTGATAACCTTCACTTATCAATTCAGAAGATTGCAATGTTCAACCTTATAGAGAGTCAAGACCGAAAACAGGTAAGTTATTACTTGACCAATGCTAGTGTCCATAATTAATCATTAAGGTAGGCAACATTTTCTAATTACATCTTATGCAATTCTTAAAGAGATGGTATGCACAACTTTTTCCCATCATCATCTTCATACTTCTAAGTGCTTAATCTCATTAAGATCACTTAGTTAAGTCTGACCCAAAATCACAACACGATAATAATACACCCTGCTTGGCAGGCCCACATTACTACCATCACACTTCCACAAGATAGATGATGTACCACACTTGGTGTGCCCACGCTTTGTCGATCAATAGTTTGATGTGTTGCTAATGGAAACCATATATAACTTAATATGTTTAATTGATGGATTATATATATATAAATAAATATATATATATATATGTATATATATATGTATATATATATATATATATATATCCAATCCCCACATACTATAATAGGTACCATATACATACTATATCCCATAAATGGAAACATGCAATTAAAATATAAGTGGAAGTTGTGGTTGTACTATTGCAATTTCATGAAGCCAAGAATTACTACCACGTAAAGTCTACATCACATGCATCAACCTGTTGTTATTGAAGATTTGTGCTTGAACCAAATCTGGGTTGATCAGTTCAACCCTTGAACCAATCAGCTTGCCTCCTAGTCAGTCGGTTGGTCCTTGGAACGACCGGTTGCCATCTGGTCCAAGCGATGTCTGGACACCTGCGAATAATCGATTGGGCCACCAACCAATCGGTTTGGATCCTCCTGTCATTTGTATTCCTCGGTCCTCCAGCCAATCAGCTCATCTTTTAAAACAGGAGGCTCATATAGTGATGAATGTCTTCTTCATTGTAACAAAATTAAAACAACATAATCCTATTTAACTTATTACATGGTAATAGGAAGCCTCAAGTTACATTCGATGAGAGTATATGAAGGAGAGAATAATACCTTCTACATGTGGAAGATAAGGTAGAGGCTCAATATGAAAACTAAGATTTAAACATGAGTAAACAATGACAGCCAAACAAGCAGAGATATCTAGGGTTATTGACCATAACCATATTACCCATCCACCATCAAAACCAATATTAGGGTAACGCATGTAAATTGTGTGTGTGTGTATATATATATATATATATATATATATATATATATATATATATATATATATATATATATATATACATACATACATACATACATACAGCCAAGCAAGCACAAATATCTAGAGTTATTGTCCATAACCATATTACCCATCCACCATCAAAACCAATTTTAGGGTGATACATGTAAATTACATATATATATATGTATATATATAATAGTTTGGATTATATGTGCTATTTAATCAGATATGCACATTAATAACTTCAAGTATTCACATCATATGAAATAAATAAAAGATGAAAAAAATATGATCATATCGATTAAATCCCAAAACATAGTAAAATCGATGTGGCTCTGATACTATTGTTGAGAAATATGGCTACGTAATAGGAAGCGGAAGCAAAAAAAGTTATCTGCCATACTCCTCTATAACATACAATCACATCAATAACTATGTAATGGAAGAATAGTTTGCGAGGTCATACTTGGTTGTGGAGCAAGTCCAGCGACTATACCCTTGTAGCAGCATACGTCTTTCTTCAATTTGCATCCAGACAGCGTTAACAACAACTCCTGGTTGATCACCATAGACATCAATTGACCTTGTCCTCCTAGAAATAGGCAACGACCTCCTTGCCTCTATAGTAGTCCACACGGACCATCGAGAAATCTTGTTTTTCTAGAAGAACAGACAAGGAGTTGTCCCTTATAGTTGGCGTACTAGCACCAACTTTCACTCACACAATCTTTCTCACTACCCCTCTATTTATAGGAGGGTTAGGGTTAGGATTCCCAATTTGAGCGAGAGTCGAAGGGACCAGAATTTTACGAGTTGTTGCATCCTGTGAGGGGTGAAATGATTGGTTCATAGGTGAACTGATTGGTTGGCATGTAAGTGATTGGTTCAACCCTTAAACTGGTCATTTCATCATGTTTCCCAATCACAATTGTATTGACAATTAATATTCAATTAATTCTCAACACGTCGTCAACACTAATCCTTGATCAAATCGAATTGATCAACCAAACGATCAGTTCAGAGCCTAAATCGATCGGTTCATGGACCCAAGATGATTGGTTCACTTTCTGAACCTGTCGGTTCAAAGTCCAGATTGCCAAAATTGGTTTAATTGATGTGACACTCTGAAACGATCGACTGAAGGCTTGAGTTGGTCAATTCACACTCCAGTCAGTCAATATTAAACCAATGTTTTTTAAATTGAATATATAACTCCTTCAAGTTTATATTATATTAGTGAATGAACTCCTATTTCAAGTATATCCTATGTGTGTGACCCTATAGGTTCCAAGTTACATTGACAATGAATGTTCATAACTAATTTATGACATCACAAGCAATGAGCTATATCTAGCAATTCATCATTGATACCCAAGTAATTCGAAAAGTTAGAGAACAACTTCAACCTACAATTTGTCATCGGTGTTATAGTGATTGTATAATTCCTTTTTCACTGATATCTAGATTGAACTCAAGGCATGGAATCATCATCCTCTGAACATTTAATCCATGTTCCTTGAAGCAGAGCAGACAGTCTGAGATATATGTGACCTCAATATCATATATTGATTCACATGTGCATGGACATGCTTTCTCAATCTCGCTTATCAAGTGGCCTGGATGTCATACTCCGATAAAAGGGACAAATCTGATCTACATCATTCACAGTCATCCCCATGTGTCACAGTGCACCCGAGTACCACCTTTATGGCAACCCTTATTTAGTGTCATGGTGGATGATGTCAAAGTACATCAAATGGCATGTGGTGTGTAACATACTAGATCTTGGACCATACCCTAGAACTTTGACCTTTTAGTCTTAGCCAAACAAAGTTAAACCTTAATAAGCTAATGCATGTAATTAAGTCAATAATGAAATATAAAATGTGTCGCAAAAGGTATATAGTGGAAAACATGACAAATCATGCCATAATCGTTATGTTGTGCAAGATTTTCATATAATATTCAACATAATTATTAAGCTCTAACATTTTCACTATTTGGAAATAATCATTAAGATGATCTCATTTCATTGTTCATATAAATTGAAACATTTACTAGTGATTTCATCACAAGATTAACCAAAATGTCACATTATCATCATTATTAATGTATATGGTTAACCATTTATACATTGCTATCTATTAAACCATTTGTAGATTTCCTTCGTATCATGTCTATATATCAAAACTCAAGATTAAATCACATTCTTTTCTATGTTATATCATGGTTGTACTAAACCAAGGTGATAGCTACAATAGCAGGGAAGCAGCTCTATTCCAAAGCACGATGATGGAGGAAGATTTGAATGATCTGGGCTTCTCTGGTATGAAGTTCACTTTTAAACATGGGTTACTTCAGAAAAGACTTGATAGAGCACTCGCCAATAGTGAGTTCATCAATACTCTCACCACTGCAAATGTCGAGCACCTACCTCATATGAGTTCTGACCACTGTCCACTGCTAGTACGCCTTAGAGCAGGGAGCCATCGTGTAACGCCTGGGCCGACTGCCCAAGGCTCTAGTAGAGTTTTCGGAATGACGACTGGCCCCACAGACCACCACTAGCCTCAACTGCGCGCTTTGTCCTCACTCATGCGCAAGTCGGGGTCAACTTCCCGACTGGTCACCCATCCTAGTACTACTCCAAGCTGAGCACGCTTAACTATGGAGTTCTTTAGAGATGGGCTCCTGGAAAAGGAGGTGCACCTTGGTGATATGGGTAGTCCAATCATTCCTTTTAAGATCATGTTATCCGAGGCCTCAAATCCTGGGATGTTACAATCTCCCCCACTTAGACTCTTGACGTCCTCGTCAAGGCACAACTATATGGCCTCATAATCTGACCCCATTTCAGTGCAGACCCACAATGGCCCATGGACACCCAGCTCCCATCCACGGCTACCAGCGCAAGGGCGGCTCCATCTCGTCTCTACGGATAGCCCTTTCCAACTTGCCTAGACCGCACGGCTCAAGACTGGCATGCCACATGCCCATGTGGGCCCCACCTACTGGAGGGGTTATGGCTCTGATACCATTTGTAACGCCTGGGCCGACTGCCCAAGGCTCTAGTAGAGTTTCAGGAATGACGACTGGCCCCACAAACCACCACTAGCCTCAACAGCGCGCTTTGTCCTCACTCATGCGCAAGTCGGGGTCAACTTCCCGACTGGTCACCCATCCTAGTACTACTCCAAGCTGAGCACGCTTAACTATGGAGTTCTTTAGAGATGGGCTCCCGGAAAAGGAGGTGCACCTTGGTGATATGGGTAGTCCAATCATTCCTTTTAAGATCATGTTATCCGAGGCCTCAAATCCTGGGATGTTACACATCGTCTGTGAAGATTTGTAACCAGAGCCTCCTGGCAAAGCACTAAAGGTTTCACCGAGACTCTCATGTCCGGCTGGGACAAGAACCTACAATTCAATGATGCGCTCAATGCAGCTCAGAAGACGATCGAGAAATGGGACACTAACAAAAAGAAGGAAAAACGACGAATAAAGGACCGGCTACTAAGAAACATAAATGCCTTGCAAACTAAGCTGGCGAGTCAGTACAATGATATATCAGATGCCCTGTGCGCTAGCTTCCAAGCTCAACTGGATGATATCCTAAGAGAGGAAGAGGAAGATCTCAAACACAGGAGCCATATCCAGTGGTTGACGGAGGGCGACAACAACACTAGGTTCTATCACAATTTTGTCAACCAACGCCGCCGAAGGAACACAATCACTACCCTCAAAGGCAGTGATGGAGAATGGATCACCGACAAGGAGGCATTGATGAACCATGTCTTCCAACACTTCCAAAAGGTGTTTGTTGATATGGCCCGCACAATACCTCGCTGCTACACCATCTGCCCTGGACATTTCGCACCTCTTACTGATGAGAAAGTAAGCAACATTGGGAGCCAACCTACTGACGATGAAATCCACAGTGTGGTCATGGATATCGACCCGACGAAGGCAGCCGGACCAGACGGAGTGGTTGGAACCTTTGTCCAAAGGAACTGGGATATAGTAGGGCCGTCCCTCACACGCATGGTCAAGGAAGCCTTAGACTCGGGACACATAACTGAGGAACTTTGCAATGCTACCATCGTACTCATTCCCAAGACCTCCGTGCCTATCAAGTGTGAGAACCTGAGCCCATCTCACCAAATAAATTTTCCCTAAAAGTGATCTCCAAAGTTGTGGTCGAGCGCCTAAAGCCGTACATGCCCAAATGGGTATCACAGTCACAGAGCAGCTTCATACAAGGATGCATAATCACGGATAGCATTGCCATTGTCCAGGAGGCCATACATACTATGAAGAGAAAGAAAGGAGCTCAGGTCATGGCTATCAAGGTCGATTTGACCAAGGTGTATGATCAGATGGACTGGGGATTCATGGAAGATACACTACATAGAACCAACCTGCCCCCGAATATTATCTGCTACATTATGTCGTCGATCACCAAGGGGGAAACCAGAATCATGTGGAATGGAAAGATGACCCCTCCATTCAAAGCAACAAGAGGCCTCCATCAGGGAGACCCGATATCACCCTACATGTTCGTACTATGTCTTGAGAGACTGAACCAACTGATCCAGCAACAGGTGAATGAAGATGGAAGCCTTTGAAATTGGGGAGAGAGGGGCCCAAGCTGTCCCATATCTGTTTCGTGGATGACCTCATTCTCTTCGCCCATGCAAGCATCCCACAAATCAAAACCATAATGGAATGTTTCCATATTTTCGGTGAAGCATCCGGCCAATCAGTCTCGGTGGAGAAGACGAGAATCTTTTTTTCTAAGAGTGTAAGCAGCCGTCTGAGTAGAAGGATCAGCCATTTTTGCAACTTCCAGCACACCAAGGACCTGGGGAGGTACCTAGGCATACCGATCATCCATAAATGGGTCAACAAGGCAACTTATAGTGATATCCTCCAAAAGGTGGAAGGCAGGGTTGCGGCCTGGTCAGCAACGAGCCTTTCGCTCACAGGTAGGATTTTCCTAGCTAGAACAACCATGGACTCCATACCTACCTATGTGATGCAAACGGCGGTTATCCCGGTCCAGCTCTGTGATAGAATAGATGCTAGCATTCGGAGATTCATTTGGGGAGGCAACAACAAAAGCCATCCGCTTGCCTTGGTAGCTTGGGACAAAGTGATATGCCACAAAAATGATGGCGGCCTCGGTCTGAGAACAATGAGGGAATGGAACATGGCCTTGATCTATAAACACGCATGGGAGATACAAAGTGGCATAGAGTCAGCCTGGAACAGCAGCATGAGAAGGCGATTCATTAAACACAATCCAGGCAAACAACCCAATATATCTCACCTGGGAAGAGCAGTACTCACTGGAAATGATTTCATTCACAACAATTCTTACCTAGTGCCGATGGACGGGAATGACACATACGTATGGACAGACAGATGGGTCAGGGATGACTGCATTTTACAGGAATACACACTTAGACCTATCCCTGCGGATCTGATGGATCTTAAAGTATCCAGTATGATTAACTTGAATGGTGACTGGGACATAGATTTCCTCGAGAGCTGGTTACCCGACAACTTGGTACAGGAGGTCAGACGTATCAAGGCACCCAAGGAGGAAGACAACAACAATATATGAGTCTGGATGCATACTCCTAATGGGGACTTCACAACAAATTCTGCCTATAGAGTATTGAGGGAAGGTAGGGGAACAAAAGTCCCAAGGAATTGGAAGAGGATGTGGGGTCTACACCTATTATCGCGCATCAAGTCTTTCTCATGGATTCTGATGCATGGTGCACTCTTTACTAATGGTAGAAGAGAACAACGCAAGATCACCAATAACACTACTTGTGCTAGATGTTTGGAACAGGATGAATCAACCATTCACGCCTTGAGAGATTGTAAGTTTGTAAAAGACATCTGGTACAACATCCTGGAAAAGGACGATCACCTGGACTTTTTCAACACCAATGACCCCAAGACATGGATTGACAACCAGTTGCAGCTTGAACTAGGAAGAACCTGTGTCTTCTTCATCACATGTTGGCACATATGGCGAGAAAGGAAAAACACATCTTCGACAACGATGGGGGTCACACTCGATAGGTAGTTAGATGCATACTGATTGATATCAAACAACATAAGGAGGCTTGGATGAAGACACAACAGCCCCCAAATGGCTGTATACAACTGAGAAGACATAACTCTTGGGTAAGACCTGAGGTTGGCAAGATCAAGATCAATACAGACGCCGCAGTCAAGCACGGGAGGAGCTGGGGTGCCCTAGTAGCCAGAGATGACCAGGGCCTATGGATGGGAGGAGCTGCCATCATGATGCATACAACTGATGTGCTCGAAGCTGAACTTGAAACAGTGGGGCTCGCATTGGAGATCGTGGAGAAAAACAACCTGCAATCGGTGATCTTTGAGACTGACTCCCAAGCGGCTGTGAGGATGCTGGCGGAAGATGCTAATGTGAACCCTAGGTATGCCAAGACCATCCGGCCAATTCAACGTTGCATGAAGATTGATTGGAAGGTGGTCTACAATAGTCGTGAGGGTAATGGTGTTGCTGACAGGCTAGCTAAATTAGCCCTAAAAAACAATATGACGTACGCTATGTACACTCAACCCCTCCATGGAGTTGATCAATTTATTAAGATTAGATCTTTGTAATGGTAGTAGTACTACCATGTTTACATTTACCAGTTTAATTAGTGATTGTAATTTGCAGTTAATGTTGGCTCGCACGGGGAGGGCAGGATGAATAAGATTGCCTCCTGACTTATTCAAAAAAAAACCAACTTATATGAGTGTCTTGTTAAACATATATATTAAAACTTCATCTAGTCCAATTGAGGTTCTCTTGACCCATATCATGAGGGTAGTGCCATGCTCACTCTCTCTGAGCTAACTCAACTCTATGTGAGTATCTCATATGCATTACTTTATCTTTCCTCTCTGATCTAGGGTTATTAGGTATACCTCATTGGCACTAATTGATAGCCTTACAAGATTGAGCCACATAAGCACAAACCAAAACATGCTATGACGTTCTCTTCATAGGTTTTCTACCATTGAGACTTGCTTACCCAAAACTCTATCTAAATATACACCACTAGAGTCCTACATGGGAAACCACCAACCTGAGCATGGGGCTTCTCAACATACTAACATCATTTACCTCCTCCAAGTTTTTGGGACTCTCTCCCTCACCCAGATGGTAGATTCTCACATTTTCTTATTCATATATGCATACATAACCAGCCTCTCTCTGACTCTAGGGTTTGGTCCTCCCAAGGACATCTAGGGTTCAAGACATCTATAGAAATCATGCATAGAGCAACTCAACTCGTTCACTTAGGAGTATTCTAGTTTAGGACACATCATAATACAAATTTCTCATAATTTCTCATATCTTGGAGGTTAGGTTCTCTGAACTTCTCCCAATGGGTCTCACTCTCTCTAGAGTTAACCCTAAAACTGGTCCTAACACTATAGGTCCTCCTTCATAAAAGAGCTTGAGGCTTTTGCCGATTGACATCATTGTCTTAGCTTAGCTTATCTTATCTCATAAACCCTATGTACGTGCATCATCCAGCTTATATCAAAACCTCAAAACTGAACCTTAATCCTTAAAGACAATATTGATCATCATAAACCATCTTATATCATCCATATAAGACTTACATCATAACATCAAAACTTATTTCATCTATTCCATCTATCACGTATTCTAACAAGGCTCTAGACATCTAATCTAGAACTACACTCTCTTCTAGGCTGATGTCACTCATTTTCACTTAGGTTGCATGACCAACTCCTACTCGTACATGTGTTGGGACACATTTTTGTAATACTTACTTATATAATAAAATATGACATAATTTTTCTCTAATAAAACACGCGTTAGAGAAAACTATCGATGTTAGATCCGATTGGAATAAAAAACCAATTCTAGAAAATGAGTGCCCCACACATAGTAGAGAGTACAGTGCCATGAAAACTAATGAAAAGAGTGAGAACATGGTATAGACTAGTGTAGATACTCTAGACAATGAGTGCCATATGTCTAGGCTTTCTCTTCCCTTGATGTACGTCATTTCCAAATAATGCAACGTCCCACACCACTATACTATAAGGAAAGAACAACATCTAAGGACTTGTTATACAACAAGCACCAGTCTAGACCTAGTTCTCTGACATCTATGCGCTAACCTTGAGGCTGGGTCAGATCAAGTCTCTAAAAGATGACTAATCTAACCCTAACGATTATTAAGTTCAAGGTTCTTTAGTTTTGAGTTGCATAATGAGAAAATTTTAGGCTTTACTATTGTTCATGCTCTGATACCACATGTGATGTCCCCAGATTTTCTAAAACTTAATCTGATGTGTTACGTCTTAATTGAAACCTCACCTCAGTGAGAATCCCAATTTAAACACCACACAATGTCTAAGAAGAAGAAAATCAAGGGAGTCAGAAATAAACAACAATAACACATGCATACGAACAATAATAAAACCATACAACACATGTTCACCATTGAACATATAATTACATAATGAATTGTTACAACATTTGATATTACACATTGAACAACAAACTTATACATATACATGTACTACCACTAGACTACAAGATCTTAAGACAACAAGTCCACCTATACATCAGCTTGCCACACAACTCACAACTATCCTCGTTCTTCAAGATCATATGTCCACAACCTAAACAAAAGATTACATGTGGTAAATGTCAGAACAATATTAAAGAACATTTTACTGAATAAGCCTATGTGTCTTTTATATACCTCTCATCATATCTTGGCAATAAGATGAAACTACTTGGTAGATTATAAAGAAATATAAGAAAAAACATATACTTGCACAAAGATGTTCGTTAACAAAATAGAACACATATTTTAAGCACATTTTCCATGATATCATCCATGCATTTACTACCTGAGAGTTGAATGCATTAAGGCCTTTATGATCACTATCAAAGAGTTAGATCATATTTACAATGTGACCACTACCAAAGAGTTAGGTCACTTCCAAGCACACTGCCAAAGAGTTAGTGCTTTCATATGTACAATGTGACCACTACCAAAGAGTTAGGTCACTTCCAAGTACACTGCCAAAGAGTTAGTGCTTTCATAGAATGGAACAAATATATTATGTTTGATGTGTTCATAGCTGTAAGTATGGAAAATCAAGCAACATATCATACAAGAACAATCATTTCAACCAATACCATATGCCAAGTATTTACTACCATATAACACACACATATTGTATAATAAGCCAAGTAAGAGGTAATGGCGTACTTTGATCATAGATAAACCTAATCATTAGATATCCCTCATGTCAACTATAACCTTGGTCAAACTTGATTAAGACAAGACCACATACTATCATCAGATTCTCATCATCTTAACCCTAGTCGTGTTCATTAGGGTTTACCTTATCTCATTAGCATATTCCCATCATTACTTGTCTTATCTTCTTGCGATTATCTTATTGATGTCATTTTCCAGATTATAGTTCATTATCTGAACATTAGGTTCCATATCCTTTTTGTGCACATATTAACCCTAGTTTATGCACATTAAGCATATTAGGTTTTATATCACATTAAGAGAAAACATCATTGTATAACATGGATTATGTGTATCATCTTGATCTCATATTTAAATGTGAGGTTCCAGATACTGATATGAGCTTACTCTGTAATTTCCATGATTTTGTGAGTATATTTGTAAGTATTATACATTAATTAGGGTTATTATCCCTAATTAGCCATATAAAGAAAATTATATGATTTCATGTCCAAGAATAGTCATATCTGATATTTTATGGCTTATATATCATATTTCAGAGTTACTGAAGCATTATCATAATTTTAGGCCTTTGTTTGATATTTATTAAACATCAAACAAGCATTTCACAATTTATATGATATCACCGAGTTCAGTGCATAAAAAGACTGATATGATGGCTCCATCTTATTCTAGTCATTCTTTTGAACATTTTGGTACTTTTTTTGTAATTTTCAGATAAATGATCTATTTAATATGACTTATTGAAGATCTGAACTTTTCTGAGATATTTATCTCTAGTGGCCAATCAAAGGCTGCCATGTTTCCACATGGGGGCACGACTCCTCCTGGCTTGTGCTGGATTTTTTGGCCGGTTCAGAGGATCTTGGACCCAGTTCAAGGCTGTAGACTCGACCCTCCCTTTCTTTTCTATTATGTGTTCTTTCTCGCACGGGTCTCCCTGTGCGATTCCCTGTTCTATTGCGCATGCCGCCGCCTGGCCTAGATCCGACAAGCAATCAGTTGATGCTCCTCTCCTTTTCGAGATCTTTAGCTACTCCATCCGATTTGGTGCCATCTTACGCACTTCCACAGCCAGTCGCGTACTCAAAATTAAGCCAGAAATCTAGTCTTTCACATCATATACATCTTAAAAGAATTTTTGTCCTCAAAACTAAGCCATACTCGTACCCAGGGGAAAAAAATCAAATGGTCTCAATTCACATGTACAAATCCACTTTAAGTGTAATATATCCCCAAAAAAGCTCCATAACTATAACAAACCACTTCCTGGAGGTTTTAAAACATCTAAGGCAAACCACCCACCATATAACTGTTGGGTTTTGTGGAGAAAACATGCGCGGCGGAAGCGATAAATCCACACAACCCGTAACAAGATCTCGTCGGTAACAGCGTATTCAGAAATAGGTTTGCGGGATATACCTTATCGTGGAGCAAGTCCGGCGATGTCCCGCTGCACGACGGTGTAACGCTGCTTGTCAAACACGGACGGATCTTCTCTCCTGTTCGTTGTCGCAGGTTGATCCGACGATGCTCCTTTACGGCAGTGACGTACGTTGCTCGCAGCACGTACAGGTGGTCGTCGACGTCCTCCGAACGCAGGCGTCAAGGCGTCTGCGTCTCTACTTCGTCCACGCGGATGGACGGAACTCCACGTCGCGCTTCTCAAGCCGGCAGGAAGGAGCGTGTCTCTGCGGCGGCGTGCTAGCGGCGCGTTGCTCTCCTTTCTCTCCTAAGGACGACGACGGCTAGGTTTACGTACGTGAGCGTAACCTAAAAGCGTCTCTCTATATCTTATATAGATATCGGCCGTCTATCCTCCTTTAAATAGGATAAGAAGAGAAGTAGGGTTTCCTAAACCCATCAGTAAACAGAAACGTTGCGTTAATTAAAACGCTCGTGGATTAATTAGAATATTTCGGAATTCATTAATTAACCAAATAATCGCATTAATTGATTAATTAATATCCGACTCCATGCAATCGCTTGGGATGGCTCTACGGGCATATATATACCAACAGACTCCCACTTGCACTTAGAGCCAGTCACTCCAATATTATTCTAATCGATTACATAAACATTTTAGTAATCAATGCGATTCGAAGCAATTTCAATCAAATCCACAATTATACTCCTATTCCAACACATCCTGTGCGTGTGACCCGGTAGGCTCCAAATTACGTTGGCAGTGATATCCATAATCATATTATGATTTCACAAGCAATGATTGGTATCTAGCAAGACTTCATTGCTACCCAAGTAATTGGAGAAGTTGGAGAACAACTTGACCTATCATTCATGATTGGTGTTTCAGTGATTGTATAGTTCCTTTGTCGCTGATATCCGGATTGAACTCGAGTCATGGAATTGTTATCCTTTTCAACGTTCAATCCATGTTTCTTGAACTAGAGCAGACTGTCTGAGATATATGTAAGCTCAATATCACATATTGATTCACATCAGCATGGCCATGCATTTCTCAGTCTCGCTTATCAAGTGGCCGGAATATCAAACTCCCGTAGGAAGGACAAATTCCATTTACATCACTCACAGTCATCCCCATATGTCACAGTGCACCCAAGCACCATCTTTATAGAAATCCTTATTCAGGACCACGGTGGATGATGTCAAAGTACACCGAACGACATGTGATAAGTGTAGTGACTTCAGGTCTAAGAACCACAATCACCACCATCATTATGAGATGTGACTCTAACTACCAATCATGGTATCCATGTGTCACTCTCAAGGTGGGTCTATCCGATACACTGTTCTCTAACAAGTATCTATGTATTTGGTTTGATATCTCCATATCATGGATAATGAGATTCTTCCATCAACCAACATACATTCTAATCTTATGTGTTATTGATGTCTATGGATATTTCCACAATAACAACCGATTAGGGACAAAATAAGAATACATACTCTTAGCATACATATGATCTCACTGTTCAGGTCATCAACCCAAAGACATATGTCGTTGAGTATATTATTCTATAGACATCTATAAGTCTTATGGTCATCTCACAATATAAAACACAAACATATAGATTGGAAACTTGCCTTTATTGATATGATCAATGTACTATTACAAATCATTTACATAGTATCCCATTACAATCATCGAATGATAGTCTCTATGGGCATACATACCAACAAATTCCCACTTACACTTATACCCAATCACTCATGAATCTCAATCCAAGTGATCGAACATGTCCGTCATGTTTCTGCTGTGAAAGTGCTTTTGTGAGCGGGTCAGCCACATTGCTTTCTGTAGGTACTCTGCAAATCTTCACATCTCCTCGTTGTATGATCTCTCGTATGAGATGGAACCGCCGTAGAATATGTTTGGAACGTTGGTGCGATCTTGGTTCTTTAGCTTGTGCAATTGCTCCATTGTTGTCGCAAAACAACTCAATTGCATCACCAGCGCTTGGAACCACTCCAAGTTCAGAAATGAACTTCTTGATCCACACAGCTTCCTTTGCAGCATTAGATGCGGCAATATATTCGGCCTCTATTGTAGAATCCACAACCGTCTCTTGCTTGGAACTCTTCCAGCTCACAGCTCCGTTATTCAGGCAAAACACAAATCCAGATTGCGATCTGTAGTCATCTTTGTCAGTTTGGAAGCTAGCATCGGTGTAACCCTTTACCACGAGCTCTTCCTCACCACCGTATACCAAGAATTGATCCTTAGTTCTTCTCAAGTACTTTAGGATGTTCTTTACGGCTGTCCAGTGACATTCACCTGGATCTGACTGATACCGGCTCGTCATGCTCAAAGCATACGATACATCAAGACGAGTACATAACATCGCGTACATGATAGATCCAATTGCTGATGCATATGGAATCTTACTCATGCGTGCCCGTTCATCACATGAACTAGGACATTGGGATTTAGAGATCGTAACCCCATGGGACATGGGCAAGTTACCTCTCTTAGAACCCTCCATGCTAAACCTCTTTAGCACCTTGTCAATGTATGTGCTCTGGCTTAGGCCTAGAAGCCTTCTAGATCTATCTCTATAGATCTTAATCCCATGTATATAGGATGCTTCGCCTAAATCCTTCATAGAGAAAGTCTTCCCTAGCCAACCTTTTACTGTCTGAAGAGTAGGGATGTCATTTCCCATCAATAGTATGTCATCCACATACAATATGAGAAATACGACTGTGCTCCCACTAACCCTTTTGTAAACACAAGGTTCATCTTCATTTTGACTAAAGCCAAACTTTTTGACTACTTCATCAAAATGTAGATTCCAGCTCCGAGATGCTTGCTTCAATCCATAGATTGACCTTTGTAGCTTACAGACTTTATTGGCTTCCTTTGGATCGATAAAACCCTCAGGTTGTGTCATGTACACATCCTCGAGTAAATTCCCATTAAGGAATGCTGTTTTAACATCCATTTGCCAAATCTCATAGTCATGATAAGCTGCAATGGCAAGCATGATCCTGATGGATTTAACCATGGCAACTGGTGAGAAGGTCTCGTCATAATCAACACCTTGAATTTGACGGAATCCTTTCGCAACCAATCTACCTTTATAGGTTTGAACATTTCCATCCATGTCAGTCTTCTTCTTGAAGACCCACTTGCACCCTATGGGTCTTACCCCTTCGGGTGGATCCACCAAGGTCCATACCTTGTTGGTGTACATGGATTCCATCTCAGATCTCATGGCTTCGAGCCATTTCTCAGATTCTGGTCCCTTAGTAGCTTCTAGATAGGAAGTTGGCTCATCTGCTATGCCCAATTCGTCACTGTCTTGAGTCACGAGAAATCCAAATCTCTCAGGATCAATTCGTGTCCTACTAGACCTACGAGGTTCCTGTGTTACATTTGGAACTTGAAATTCCACAACAACTTGTGAGTCCTCATGTTCCTTATGTACCTCCTCAGGTTCTCTGCTTTCTTGTTGGTCTCGAACTTCTTCAAACTCTACATTCCTCCCACTAATTCCTTTGTAAATAAATTCCTTTTCAAGAAATACAGCAGTCCTAGCAACAAACACTTTGTTGTCAATTGGTGTGTAGAAGTAGTATCCCCGAGTTTCCTTGGGGTATCCAACAAAATAGCATTTTTCCGATTTGGGTCCAAGCTTTTCAGGAAATTGTTTCCTAACATAAGCTTCACATACCCAAATCTTTAACATAGACAAATTGGGACGATTCCCATTCCATATCTCATATGGTGTCTTTTGAACCGATTTGGAAGGTACACGGTTAAGTGTAAACGCTGCAGTTTCAAGAGCATATCCCCAGAACGATATTGGAAGTTCGGATGAACTCATCATTGATCGTACCATGTCTAATAATGTACGATTCCTTCTTTCTGACACACCATTATGTTGTGGTGTACCAGGTGGAGTCCATTGTGATACAATACCACGGTCTCTCAGAAGGTCCTCAAACTCTTGGCTTAAGTATTCACCACCTCGATCTGAACGGAGTGCTTTAATACTATTACCAAGTTGCTTCTCCACTTCATTCATGAAAGTCTTGAACATTTCAAGAGTTTCTGACTTGTGTTTCATAAGATATACATAGCCATACCTACTGAGGTCATCAGTGAAGGTAATGAAGTATTGATAGCCTCCTCTAGCATTTGATCTAAAAGGTCCACATACATCAGTATGTTTGAGCCCTAGCAGATCACTGGCTCTCTCACTGTGTCCAGTGAAAGGAGTTTTGGTCATCTTCCCTAATAAACATGCCTCGCATGTCTCTAATGATTCAAAATCAAAAGAGTCTAGATAACCATCCTTATGGAGTCTAGATATGCGCTTCTCATTTATATGCCCAAGACGACAATGCCATAAGAATGTTTTGTTTGAGTTGTCAAGTTTTAGCCTTTTAGTATTTACGTTATATATGCTAGTCTCAAGTTCTAACAAGTAGATGCCATAAGACATAGGGGCATTTCCATAAAAGATCTCATCTTTAGAAATAGAAATAATTCCATTCTTAATGTGAAATTCAAATCCACTCTTGTCCATACAAGATACAAAAATAATATTTCTATTAATGGCAGGTACATAATAGCAATTCTCTAATTCTATTACAAGGCCCGTAGGCAAAGATAAACTAATAACTCCAACTGCGGTGGCAGCAACTCTTGCTCCATTAGCGACCCGCAGCTCGACTTGGCCCTTTCGTAAAGGCTTACTTCTTATCAGATCCTGCATATTAGAACATATGTGAGATCCACATCCGGTATCCAATACCCATGATGAAGAAGTATTTAAGTTTATCTCAATAATGTATATACCTGAAGTGGAGATCTCTATCCCCTGCTTCTTCTTCCTTAGTTCCTCCAGGTAGAGAGGACAGTTTCTTTTCCAATGTCCAGGCTGGTGACAATGGTGACAACTGCCTTCTTTGGAGATCCCACCTTTAGCTTTGAGCGCGGATGACTTTGGCTTCTGCCCGGCTTTAGAACTTTTCTTAGCCTTGCCTTTGCCTTTTGACTTTCCCTTTGTCTTGCTGATCATCATCACAGACTTGGGCTTGTCTTTCTTCATCTGTGCTTCAGCTGTCCTCAACATGCCCAACAATTCTGACAATGGCTTGTCAAAATTGTTCATGTTGTAGTTCATGACAAAATGATTATATGATTCAGGCAACGATTGTAGAATCACATCAGTGGCCAACTCTTGACCTAGGGGAAATCCCAGCTTGGATAGGCTTTCCACGTACCCAATCAAGGTGAGTATATGGGTGCCAACTGAGTCTCCCTCTTTCATCTTGCTTTTGAACAACGCCTTTGAGACATCATATCTCTCCTGTCTTGCTTGATGTTGATACATGTTCTTGAGATGTGTTACCATCTCCATGACATTCATGTTCTCATGTTTCTCTTGCAACTCATAGTTCATTGAGCACAACATTAGGCACTTGACATCCACGGCATCATCAAGGTGCTTCTTGTAAGCATCCTTTTCAGCCTTGGGCGCATTTACGGCGGGCTCCTCTGGCTCTGGTGTTTCAAGGACATAGAGCTTACGCTCATGTGTGAGAACAATTCTCAATGTCCTAAACCAGTTTTGAAAGTTGGTTCCGGTAAGTTTTTCCTTCTCAAGGACCGATCGCAACGAGAACATGTGAGTGTTGTTTTCCATTTGATTGCTACAAAAGAAAAATTTGCATTTAGTCCAAAACATTTTGACTTGTAAAGATTTGATAAACGAGATTAATTAGGCCTTTAATTAATTACGCTCCCACTATTTTATTCAAATTGATAGCCCTCACTATCAACTCAGAAGATTGCAACGCATAACCTTCTAGTGAGCCAAGATCCAAAATAATTGGATCAATGCCCAGCCAACGCCGACGTCAAAGACCAAATACTAAGGTAGGCAACTTTTGCCAATTCCATCATATGCAACTCTTGGATAGATGATCATGCACAAATCCTTGCCATGATGCATCTGTGTGCCTCTAGGTACTTGATCCTATCAAGGTTCCCTAGTTAAGTCCAACCCATAAGCCAACACGATGAGTGTGCACCCTGCGGAGGCAGACCCACACACCCACCATCACACTTCCACGAGATAGACAGTGTACCACGCGGAGGCGTGCCCACACATAGTCGATCAAGCTTTTCATGTGTGTTGCTTTATGGAAGGCAACTAAAACTTAATATTATTAATTGAGGGATTTTATTAATACATATATATATATGTATATCCAAATACCACATACTTATAGTACGTATCATATACTACTATATCCACAACCACAAACGATAGACATGCAATCACAAATACATCGGTTATGGCCATACTATTGTAATCCTTTGGAGCAACAAAGGATTACGGTCCACCTATGGTCTTATGCATCTCATGCAACACCTGTGAAAACAACCTGTAAGCCTGTAATGATCAACATTACAATGAACAACTTCATGGATGCTTCGTGAGGTTGGAATGTCAAGTTGCTTCTTGGAATGGGATCTTCTTGTTGCTTCTCCATGGACGCTCCTTGGAGTGGGATCTTCAGGTTGCTTCTTGGAATTAGATCTTCATGGTGCTTCTCCATGGACAATCCTTGGAGTTGGATCTTCAAGTGGCCTCCTTACATCAAGATTACAAAGACTAAAACTAATCCTATCTTTATTACATCATATGATTACAAATATAAAGAGAAAGAATTAATTACACTTTGAAATAAGAGATGAGGCTCGGCATGCAAGCCGAATACATTATACAAAGGATCCATATGCAACGATTATACATCCATAACATTCACAAACAACCATATCCACAAGATCAACATCCACATCCATTCACAACATTCACAAAAGGGGATATTAGGCCATAACCGTGCATGCACTCACCACATAAAACATGTTTTAAAGGCGACGTGTATGCTATCATAGGTATATCTACATATATGTATATACATATTAAAATTGCAGTACTTTTAATGCGAGACATTCCCCATTAAATGAATTTTGACTCCCACGCAGACAATGCGGGGTACACAGGGGCAGCGTCGGTCAGCGGGCGGGGGTCGAGGGGAGGCCGCCCCTCGCGGGGTCTCAGGGGCAGAGCCCCTGAAAGCTCTATGAAATTTTACTTCCGTGCACTTAGGAAAATCACTATTTTCCATAGTCGACCCCGTCCAAAACGTCAAAAACAATAGCCTGCGGCGTATGTGGAATTAGGTTTAGATTTGCACATTAACAGGTTTAATTCGCATCGTATGCAACATAAAACAGTATACAACGATTCGATCATATCGAAACGAATCCAAATACGCCGTAGATCGACGCTGCTCTGATACCACTGTTGGGTTTTGTGGAGAAAACATGCGCGGTGGAAGCGATAAATCCACGCAACCCGTAACAGGATCTCTTCGATAACAGCGTATTCGGAAATAGGTTTGCGGGATATACCTTATCGCGGAGCAAGTCCGGCGATGTCCCGCTGCACGACGGTGCAACACTGCTTGTCAAACACGGACGGATCTTCTCTCCCGTTCGCTGTCGCAGGTTGATCCGATGATGCTCCTTTGCGGCAGTGACGTACGTTGCTTGCAGCACGTACAGGTGGTCGTCGACGTCCTCCGAACGCAGGCGTCAAGGCGTCTGCGTCTCTACTTCGTCCACGCAGATGGACGGAACTCCACGTCGCGCTTCTCAAGCCGGCGGGAAGGAGCGTGTCTCTGCGGCGGCGTGCTAGCGGCGCGTTGCTCTCCTTTCTCTCCTAAGGACAGCGACGGCTAGGTTTACGTACGTGAGCGTAACCTAAAAGCGTCTCTCTATATCTTATATAGATATCGGCCGTCTATCCTCCTTTAAATAGGATAAGAAGAGAAGTAGGGTTTCCTAAACCCATCGGTAAACAGAAACGTTGCGTTAATTAAAACGCTCGTGGATTAATTAGAATATTTCGGAATTCATTAATTAACCAAATAATCACATTAATTGATTAATTAATATCCGACTCCATGCAATCGCTTGGGATGGCTCTACGGGCATATATATACCAACAATAACATGTTTACCATGCTGAGCTTATGCCATATTTCCATTTAGGATTTGGTACAAATTTCATCCAAGAATAAGATTTAAACAAATGATTATACATTATGGTTTCACATTTTAGGAGTTACATCCTCATCTATACCCTTGCATTAGGGTTCCCACATCACATTACCATGTTCTAAAGGAGTTAACTATGGTTAGCCCCTTATATTAAAGTGTCATCAACATTTGATTGAGCTAATTGTTGGAACATGTTTATCATTAACAAGTGCCTTTTAGGAGGGAGTTAATTATAATTAACCCACTTTATCCATCTAGATCATATGAAGGTGCCATAATCATTATGTTGTGTAAGATTTTTAGATAATATTCAACATAATTATTAAGCTCTAACATTTTCATTATTTGGCAATAATCATTAAGAGGATCTCATTTCATTGTTCATATAAATTGCAACATTTACTAGTGATTTCATCACAAGATTAACCAAAATGTCACATTATCATCATTATTCATGTATAAGGTTAACCATTTATACATTAACATCTATTAAACTATTTGTAGATTTCCTTTGTATCATGTCTATATATCAAAACTCAAGATTAGCTCACATTCTTATCTATGTTATATCATGGTTGTACTAAACCAACTTATATGAGTGGCTTGTTAAACATATATATATATATCAAAACTTCATCTAGTCCAATTGAGGTTCTCCTGACCCATATCATGAGTATAGTGCCATGCTCAGTCTCTCTGAGCTAACTCAACTCTATGAGTATCTCATATGCATATACTTTATCTTTCGTATCTAATCTAGGGTTCTTAGGTATACCTCATTGGTACTAATTGATAGCCTTACAAGATTGAGCCACATAAGCACAAACCAAAACATGATGTGACATTCCCTTCATAGGTTTTATACCATTGAGACTTGCTTACCCAAAACTCTATCTGAATATACACCAATAGAGTCCTACATGGGAAACCACCAAACCGAGCATGATGCTTCTCAACATACTAACATCATTTACCTCCTCCAAGTTTTTGGGACTCTCTCTCCCTCACCCAGATGGTAGGTTCTCATATTTTCTTATTCATATATGCATACATAACCAACCTCTCTATGACTCTAGGGTTTGGTCCTCCCAAGGACATCTAGGGTTCAAGACATCTATAGAAATCATGCATAGAGCAACTCAACTCGTTCACTTAGGAGTATTCTAGTTTAGGACATATCACAACACAAATTTCTCATAATATCTCATATTTTGGAGTTTAGGTTCTCTGACCTTCTCCCAATGGGTCTCACTCTCTTTGGAGTTAACCCTAAAATTGGTCCTAACACTAGAGGTCCTCCTTCGTAAAAGAGTTTGAGGCTTTTGTTGATTCACATCGTTGTCTTAGCTTAGCTTATATTATCTCATAAACCCTATGTACTTGCATCATCCAGCTTATAACAAAACCTCAAAACCGAACCTTAATCCTTAAAGACAACATTGATCATCATAGACCATCTTATATCATCCATATAAGACTTACATCATAACATCAAAACTTATTTCATCTATTCCATCTATCACATATTCTAACAAGGCTCTAGACATCTAATCTTGAACTACTCTCTCTTCTAGATTGATGTCACTCATTTTCACTTAGGTTACATGACCACCTCCTACTCGTACATGTGTGCGAACACAATGTTTGTAATACTTACATATATAATAAAATATGATATAGTTTTTCTCCGATAAAACATGCGTCAAAGAAAACTATCGAGGTTCGATTCGATTGGAATCAAACCAAATCTAGAAAATGAGTGCCCCACACAGTAGAGAGTACAGTGCCATGAAAACTAACAAAAGGGTGAGAACATGGTGCATACTAGTGTAGCTACTCTAGAAAACGGTCTAGGATTTCTCTTCCCATGATGCACGTCATTTCCAAATAATGCAACGTCCCACACTTTTGCACTATAAGGAAAGAACGACATCTAAGGATTTTTCATACAATAAGCACCAGTCTAGACCTAGTTCTCCAACATCTAGGTGCTAACCTAGAGGCTAGGTCACATCTAGTCTCTAAAAAATGACTAATCTAACCCTAAAGATTATTAGGTTTAAGGTTCTTTAGTTTTGAGTTTCATAATGAGCAAATGCCATGCTTTGCTATTGTTCATGCTCTGATACCACCTGTGACGTCCCCAAATTTTCTAAAACTTAATATGATGTGTGATGTCTAAATTGAAACCTCACCTCAGAAAGAATCCCTATTTAAATACCACACACTAGGCTAAGAAGAAGAAAATTGAGGGAGTCAGAAGGAAACAACAGTAGCACATGCATATGAACAATAATAAAACCATAAAACACATGTTCACCATTCAACATATAATTACATAATGAATTGTTACACCATTTGATATCACACATTGAACAACAAACTTATACATATACATGTACTACCAATAGACTACAAGATCTTAAGACAACAGGTCCACCTGTACATCAGCTCGCCACACAACTCACAACTATCCTGGTTCTTCAAGATCATATGTCCACAAACTAAACAAAAGATTACATGTGGTACACATTAGCACAATATTCAAGAATATTGTACTGAGTACGCCTACATGTTTTTTATATACCTCTCATCATATCTTGGCAATAAGATAAAGCTACTACTTGGCAGATTATAAAGAAATAATAGAAAAAAGCATATACTTGCACAAAGATGTTCATTAACAAAAGAGAACACATATTATAAATACATTTTCCATTATATCATCCATGCTTTTACTACCTGAGAGTTGAATGCATTAAGGCCTTTATGATCACTCCCAAAGAGTTAGATCATATGTACAATGTGACCACTACCAAAGATTTAGGTCACTTCTACCAAAGAGTTAGTGCTTTCATATGTACAATGTGACCACTACCAAAGAGTTAGGTCACTTCCAAGCACACAACCAAAGAGTTAGTGCTTTCATATAATGGAACAGATATATTATGTTTGATGTGTTCATATTAGTAAGTATGGAAAATCAAGCAACATATCATACAAGAACAATCATTTCAATCAATACCATATGCCAAGTATTTACTACCATATAACACACACATATTGTATAATAATCCAAGTAAGAGGTAATGTCATACCTTGATCACAGATAAACCTAATCATCAGACATCCCTCATGTAAACTATAATCTTGGTCAAACCTGATTAAGACAAGACCACATACTATCATCATTTTAACTCTAGTCGTATTCATTAGGGTTTCTCTTATCTCATTAGCATATTCCCATCATTACTTGTCTTATCTTCTTGGGATTATCTTATTGATGTCATTTTCCATATTATGGTTCATTATCTAAACATTAGGTTCCATATCCTTTTTGTGCACATATTAACCCTAGTTTATGTACATTAAGCATATTAGGGTTTATATAAACATCATCATATAACATGGATTATGTGTATCATCTTGATCTCATATTTAAATGTGAGGTTCCTGATACTGATATGAGCTTACTCTGTAATTTCCATGATTTTGAGAGTATATTTGTAATTATTACATTTTAATTAGGGTTATTAGCCCTAATTAGCCATATAAAGAAAATTACATGATTTTGTGTCCAAGAATAGTCATATCTGATATTTTATGGATTATATATCATATTTTAGAGTTACTGAAGCATTATCATAATTTTAGGCCTTTGTTTGATATTTATTATACATCAAATAAGCATTTTACAACTTATACGATATCACTGAGGTCAGTGCATAAAAAGACTGATATGATGGCTCCATCTTATTCTAGCTCTTTTTTTGAACATTTTGGTACCTTGTTTGTAATTTTTATATAAACGATCTATTTACTATGAATTATTGAAGATTTGAACAATTTTGATATATTTACCTCTAGTGGCCAATCAAAGGCCGTCACGTGTCCACGTGGGGGCCCAACTCCTCTTGGCTTGTATTGGATTCGCCAGCCGGTTTAGAGGATCTTGGACCAAGTTCAAGGCTGCAGACTAGGTCCTCCCTTTCTTTCCCATTCTGCGTTCTTTCTCGCGTGGGTCTCCCTGTGCAATTCCCTATTCTGTCGCGCACGCCGCCGCCTGGCCCAGATCCGACAAGCAATCAGGCGATGCTCCTCTCCTTGTCAGGATCTTTAGCTACTCCATTAGATTTGGTGCCATCTTATGCACCTCCACAGTCGGTCACATCCTTGAAATTAAGCCAGAAATATAGTCTTTCACATCATATACATATTAAAAGAAATTCCATCCTCAAAATTAAGCCATACTCATACCCAGGGAAAAAAATCAAATGATCTCAATTCAAACGTACAAATCCACTTTAAGTGTAATATATACCCCAATAAAATCTTCATAAATATAACAAACCACTTCTAGGAGATTTTAAAACATCTAGGGCAAACCACCCACCATATAACATGTTTACCATGCTGAGCTTATGTCATATTTCCAGTTAGGATTTGGTACTCATTTTATCCAAGCATAAGATTTAAACAAATGATTATACATAATGTTTTCACATTTTAGGATATACATCCTCATCTTTACCCTTGCATTAGGGTTCCCACATCATATTACCATGTTCTAAAGGAGTTAACTATAGTTAGCCCCTTATATCAAGGTGTCATCAACATTTTAATGAGCTACTTGTTGGAACATGTTTATTATTAACATGTGCCTTTTAGGGGGTTGTTAATTATAATTAACCCACTTTATCCATCTAGATCATATGAAGGTGCCATAATCATTATGTTGTGCAATATTTTCAGATAATATTCAACATAATTATTAATCTCTAACATTTTCACTATTTTGCAATAATCATTAAGCCGATCTCATTTCATTGTTCATATAAATTGCAAAATTTACTAGCGATTTCATCACAAGATTAACCAAAATGTCACATTATCATCATTATTAATGTATATGGTTAACCATTTATACATTGACATCTATTAAACAATTTGTAGATTTCCTTTGTAACATGTCTATATATCAAAACTCAAAATTAGATCACATTCTTATCTATGTTATATCATGGTTGTACTAAACCAACTTATATGAATGGCTTGTTAAATGTATATATCAAAACTTCATCTAGTCCAATAAAGGTTCTCCTGACCCATATCATGAGGGTAGTTCCATGCTCAGTCTCTCTGAGCTAACTCAACTCTATGAGTATCTCATATGCATATACTTTATCTTTCCTCTCTAATCTAGGGTTATTAAGTATACCTCCTCGGCACTAGTTGATAGCCTTACAATATCGAGCCACATAAGCACAAACCAAAACATGCTATGACATTCTCTTCATAGATTTTCTACCATTGAGACTTGCTTACCCAAAACTCTATCTGAATATACACCACTAGAGTCCTACATGGGAAACTACCAACCCGATCATGAGGCTTCTCAACATACTAACATCATTTACCTCCTCCAGGTTTTTGGGACTCTCTCTCCCTCACCTAGATGGTAGGTTCTCACATTTTCTTATTCATATATGCATACATAACCAACCTCTCTCTAACTCTAGGGTTTGGTCCTCCCAAGGACATCTAGGGTTCAAGACATCTATAGAAACCATGCATAGAGAAACTCAACTCATTCACTTAGGAGTATTCTAGTTTAGGACGTACCATAACACAAATTTCTCATAATTTCTCATATCTTGGAGTTTCGGTTCTCTGACCTTCTCCCAATGGGTCTCACTCTCTTTAGAGTTAACCCTAAACTGGTCCTAACACTAGAGGTCCTCCTTCATAAAAGAGCGTGAGGCTTTTGCTGATTCACATCCTTGTCTTTGCTTAGTTTATCTTATCTCATAAACCCTATGTACTTGCATCATCCAACTTATATCAAAACCTCAAAATGGAACCTTAATCCTTAAAGACAACATTGATCATCATAAATCATCTTATATCATCCATATAAGACTTACATCATAACGTCAATACTTATTTCATATATTCCATCTATCATGTATTCTAACAAGGCTCTAGACATCTAATCTAGAACTACTCTCTCTTCTAGACTGATGTCACTCATTTTCACTAAGGTTGCATGACCACCTCCTACTCTTACATGTGTGGGGACACATTTTTGTAATACTTACATATATAATAAAATATGATATAGTTTTTCTCTAATAAAACATGTGTTAGAGAAAACTATCGAGGTTCAATCCGATTGGAATCAAAAACCAAATCCAGAAAACAAGTGCCCCACACATAGTAGAGAGTACAATGCCATGAAAACTAATGAAAAGGATGAGAACATGGTGTAGACTAGTGTAGCTACTCTAGACAATGAGCACCATATGTCTAGGCTTTCTCTTCCCTTGATGTACGCCATTTCCAAATAATACAATGTCCCATACCGCTGCACTATAAGGAAAGAACGACATCTAATGACTTGTTATACAACAAGTACCCGTCTAGACTTAGTTCTCCAACATCTAGGTGCTAACCTAGAGGCTAGGTCATATCTAGTCTCTAAAAGACAACTAAAGTAACCCTAAAGATTATTAAGTTCAAGGTTCTTTAGTTTGAGTTGCATAATGAGCAAATGTCAGGCTTTGCTATTGTTCATGCTCTGATACCACATGTGACATCCCCGAATTTTATAAAACTTAATCTGATGTGTGACGTCTAAATTGAAACCTCACCTCGGAGAGAATCCCAATTTAAACACCACACACTAGCCTAAGAAGTAGAAAATCAAGGGAGTCAGAAGGAAACAACAATAACACATGCATATGAACAATAATAAAACCATACAACACATATTCACCATTTAACATATAATTACATAATGAATTGTTACAACATTTGATATTATACATTGAACATAAAACTTATACATATACATGTACTAATACTAGACTACAAGATCTTAAGACAATAGGTCCACCTGTACATCAGTTCGCCACACAACTCACAACTATCCTGGTTCTTCAAGATCATATGTCCACAACCTAAACAAAAGATTACAAGTGGTACAAGTCAACACAGTATTCAAGAATATTGTACTGAGTATGTCTACATGTCTTTTATATACCTCTCATCATATCTTGGCAATAAGATAAAACTACTACTTGGCAGATTATAAGGAAATATAACAAAAAGCATATACTTGCACAAAGATGTTCCTTAACAAAAGAGAACACATATTTTAAGCACATCTTCCATTATATCATCCATGCATTTACTACCTGAGAGTTGAATGCATTAAGGCCTTTATGATCACTACCAAAGAGTTAGATCATATGTACAATGTGACCACTACCAAAGAGTTACGTCACTTCTAAGAACATTGCCAAAGAGTTAGTGCTTTCATATGTACAGTGTGACCACTACTAAAGAGTTAGGTCACTTCCTAGCACACTACCAAAGAGTTAGTGCTTTCATATAATGGAACAAATATATTATGTTTGATGTGTTCATAGCAGTAAGTATGGAAAATCAAGCAACATATCATACAAGAACAATCATTTCAACCAATACCATATGCCAAATATTTACTACCATATAACACACGCATATTGTACAATAAGACAAGTAAGAGGTAATGGCGTACCTTGATCACAGATAAACCTAATCATCAAATATCCCTCATGTCAACTATAACCTTCGTCAAGCCTGATTAAGACAAGACCACATACTATCATCTGATTCTCATCATCTTAACCATAGTCATGTTCATTAGGGTTTACCTTATCTCATTAGCATATTCCCATCATTACTTGTCTTATCTTCTTGGGATTATCTTATTGATGTCGTTTTCCTGATTATGGTTCATTATCTTAACATTAGGTTCCATATCCTTTTTGTGCACATATTAACCCTAAATTATGCACATTAGGCATATTAGGGTTTATATCACATTAAGAGAAAATATCATTGTATAAAATTGTTATGACCTCACCTCTCAGTAACCCCCAATCAAGGGAGACCAAGGGGTTGAAGCCGCACCCATTAATTCCGGATCAAAGGTTCGACATATAACCATAAACAATTATTAAATTCTAACAGACTATACTGAAAAATGGTAATAAAATTTTTCTTTGCATACCTTTGAAAAGTTGGGAATAAATTAACTTCTAACCTTAGCTGAACTATTCTAACTAATTCCTCCTTGTTATTTAATTCTTGAATTCACAATGTGTCGCTTTACTGTTTGTTCTTTTGAGATTTGTACCTAAATCGCCAACAAACAAAACGGCGATCAGCCGAAGCTGGTATGTGGAGGAAGCAGATAATGTTCAACTAGGTTAACAATATAATCACACAATTAATCATTTAACAATCAAGATTACGTTTTAAACCATACATCTCAATCCATACATATTCTCGAACTCTGGGCTGTCCCTGCAGTGGACATGGATATCATCTCTCTTTTAGGTAACAGAGTCGCATGGCACTATCCGAAGATAGCCCAATATCTAACTCATTATGACTTGATGGTCCTACCTCCATGGTAGCCATGTACTAAGTCAACCATAGACCTGATGGACCTACCCGATAGGTAGCCATGTACTAGGTCATCCATAGACCTGATGGACCTACCCAATGGGTAGCCATGTACTAGGCCTTTCTCTAACCTGATGGACCTACCCATAGGCAGCCATGTACTAGGTTAGCTATTATGCCACAGAGAGAACCAGGATCTGATATTGTAGGCATATACATTATGTGATAGTCATAGTCACTTTATAATTGCAATATGAACATCCAAACAGTTTAGTTGCATTCAATGCAATTAAATCATTCAGAAATCCATCGGAAAACCTAAGCGGTTATTCATAAGTAACCACATACCTTTGGTTGTAGATTTCAAGATAAAATTTAATATGTAGAGAAAACCAATCAACAAGAAAATCCTGAAATAAAAGGACAATTTTCCTTTTATTAATAGTTATCCAATTTTCATCATATTACTTAGGATTTCTATTCAATTTTAGGGTTTCCTTGAAAATTAGGGTTTTCTTTTCCTTCTTAGATATTATGAACCCTAAACCATTAAATACACCCAAAACCTTTAAATTATATCCTTTTCACATTCCTAACAACTTTTGGGATCATTATCTAGCAATTTATCAAAATAACAAGGTTTCCATTTTCTTTTACCCTAAATTAGGGTTTTCATGTACATTATCTTCTATTCTTTTACATAAACCCTAATTTAGCCATATTGGTATTCAAAACGGATAGAAACTTCATCTTATTAATTAACAGGTTCATAATCCTCAACTTAACCCATTAATTTACAAAGAAAACATCTTTTATATGCATTAAGGGTTTTCAATTAACTTGAAATGAATTTTACTAACAAATTAAAGTACTATTGCAAAACGAACTAGAATCAGGTTATACTATCATTTTTAACAGATTTCTTGCATTTTTCTATACAATTTTTCATATATAAATTTTTCTCATTGGACAATCCTAGTAATTTCTACCAATTTCGCAAGATAAATCCTTTTCCTGAATTTCTAGCAGAGAGGCGAATTTACCAAAAATTGCCGCCCGTTGGATCGGTGCGCCACTGGATCTCCCTCTGATCTGACGCTCCTCGTCAGTCGGCTCCGCTGCGCGCGCGCTCTCCTTCTCGGTCCGTTGGATCACCTGGAGTCCACGATGGACCCTCGATCTAGCGGCCCACAACAGAACCGCTTAACAGAGTCGGGCCTCCCTCCCTCGCACCGTCGGATCAGGATCGAACGACAACCGGGTGTCATCCTCCTTCGACTCGTGCAATCAGCGTCGCGGCGGCGCTCTCGCCGGAGAGAATCCAATTGGGCAGGTTAGCGAGTAGCGAGGAACAAGGAGCAGCCGGTCGAGACCGTAGCGAGTCGAGGGACCGAGGGGTGCCCTTATATAGGCAGTGGGAGGTCCCTATTAGGGTTCCCTATCCCAGCCGCCATCCCAGTTCTAGCCCAATTGGGCATTTCGCGAAGCTTGCTCAAAACTTGGTAAAACCAGGGTCTAGATTCTTCGCCAGGGCCTCCCGAACACAAAGGGACTCAGATCACGAGTGCACATGCACTGCATCGATCAGAAAAATGAGGGGAAAATCCCCTGTGTCGGCGCTACTGTCCGAGTCCCTTTGGGACTCTAGACGATGAACCCGCTCCGTTGGATTAGAATCCAACGGTCATCATTATCCGTGTTCAAACCAAAAAGGAAAATAAATTCCCAATTATACAAGGAAAATTCTATTTTGATGATAACTTGAAAATTTAATAACTCTCAATCCTTAACTCCGTTTTATCTCAAATTTTGAGGAAAACTCGTTTGTACCTTTATCTTTCATTGTGCAAAAATTGGAGTCATTATCCAAAGGAAACGAGCCCTTTACTTCAGTTTCAAGTTATCCCTTATTTAATTGTATTTTCCACATATTCTTTATTTCCTTTGCCATTATCTAATTATCCTGAGTTCCTTGAACCCCAAGGAACCATTTTAACTCGAAATCTTATTTTGGGAAATATCTTTTATCCTTAAAATCATTTCTATTTATTTTCCTCATATATTCCTTTATTAAATGGAATTACTTTTTCATTTCTTTTTGTTTTTCTTTCAATCCTTCAATTGGGCTCAATGGCCACAAAGGCCCAATAAGAAAACATACAAGCTATCAAAATCCATTCAAACAATTCATCACATCAACCATGAATTTCATTTATCTTTAAGAAGAACATTCACCATTTCATTACATAGTTTGGAAAAATTGAGGTTATAACACCCCCCTCCTTATAGGAATTTTGCCCTTAAAATTCATCAATCAAGCAAACAAATCAGGATATGCTTTTTCCATGTCCGTCTTCAGCTCCCATGTGGCCTCATCCTCCCCATGATGTTTCCAAAGAACCTTTACCATCTCTATATTCTTATTTCTGAGCTCTTTTACCTTAGTATCTATAATACGCAAAGGTAACTCATGATAAGACAACTTTCCTTGAAGCTCAATAGGTTCAATGCTCAACTCATGGCTCGGGTCTTGCACATATCGCTTCAGATTGGACACGTGAAACACATCATGCATCATACTATATTGAGGGGGTAACGCCAAACGATAAGACACCTCACCAATCCGTTCTAATACCTCAAACGGACCCACTTATCAGGGACTCAACTTTCCTCTATTTTTAGCTATAGCTCGGAGCGGTCGGATTTTCAGAAAAACATGCTCTCCCACAGTGAAATGCACATCAGTCCTCTTCGCATCAGCATACGACTTCTGTCGATCCTGGGCTCTCTTTAGCCTTTGCCTGATCAAAGCGAATTTATCAGCATACACTTGGAGTTCATCTGACCTCAACAAGGTCCTCTCACCAACATCATCCCAGTGAAGTGGTGACCGACACGGTCTCCCGTATAGAGATTCATATGGAGGCATCCTGATACTGGCTTGGTAACTATTGTTGTATGCAAACTCAGCTAGAGGTAAATACTGCTCCCATGATCCACCCCAATTGAGCACACAAGCTCTCAAAAGATCCTCTAAAGTCTGGATTGTCCTTTCTGACTGTCCATCTATTTGGGGGTGATAAGCGGTACTGAACTTTAACCTCGTACCAAGTTCCTCTTGAACCTGCTTCCACTGTTTGGAAGTAAACTTCAGATCTCTATCAAATATAATGGAACTGGGTACGCCATGCAAACACACTATCTCTCGAATGTACAACTCAACTAAGTCTGACACTTTGGCAGTGGTTTTCAGTGCAAGGAAGTGTGCTGACTTGGTAAGGCAGTCCACCACAACCCATATCGCATCATGACCTCTCTTGGTCCGAGGTAAACCCACCACAAAATCCATGGTGATCTGATCCCATTTCCATTCCGGAATCTCTATAGACTGTAAAAATCCACCGGGTCGTTGATGTTCAGCCTTCACCATCTGGAACGTAAGACAACTGGCCACATAAGCTGCAATGTCTCTCTTCATTCCTGGCCACCAGAAAAACCTCTGCATGTCCTTAAACATCTTAGTAGTCCCTGGGTGTACTGTGTACTTAGAACCATGAGCTTCTTGTAAGATACGTTCCTTCAGTGGCGAGTCTTCAGGAATCCATATACGATTCTCGAATCTGATTCCTCTATCTACACCCAAAGAAAAGTGAGTCTGAGGCTTCTTCATTAAACCCCTCATCTTGTCAAGTTCCCTACTGACCAACTGTGCTGCCACAATTTCACTCAACAAATCAGACTGTATCTGAATGTTGGCCAATCGAACTCGATCACCTAACGGTTGAGGAGACCATTTCACCAGCTCTTCCAAGCTCTTCCACTGACTGGATAGAACAGTTGCACACCTGAGCTGTTTCTGACTGAACGCATCTGCCACAACATTTGCCTTCCCTGGATGATAGGAAATGGTAAAGTCGTAATCCTTCATGTATTCCATCCATCTTCGTTGTCATAGGTTCAAGTCTTTCTGTGTCAGAAGGTACTTTAAACTCTTATGGTCAGTGAAGATCTCAAAAGTAGCACCATACATGTAATGCCGCCAAATCTTCAAGGCATGAATGATAGCAGCCAACTCTAAGTCATGTGTCGGGCAATTCACCTCATTAGGCTTGAGTTGTCGGGAAGCATATGCAACCACATGTCGATTCTGCTCCAACACACAGCCAAGACCCATTTTGGATGCATCGGTGAAGATCATGAAACCCTCATTGCCTGATGGTAGAGTCAAAACTGGTGCAGTGGTCAACTTCTCTTTCAGTTCTTGAAAACGAGCCTTACAAACATCGGACCACACAAACTTCACATCCTTACGAGTCAACATGGTCAAGGGCAAGGCAGTCTTTGAGAAATCTGAAATGAAATGCCGATAGTATCCTGCTAACCCCAAGAAGCTTCGGATCTTGGAGGGGTTCTTCGGTGTAGGCCAGTCTCGAACTACTGACACCTTGGCTGGATCCACGCTGATCATTCCTCCTGAGATGATATGTCCAAGGAACATGACTCGGTCTATCCAAAACTCACATTTTGAGAATTTCCCATAGAACTTCTACTTTCTCAGGATATCAAGGACTTTACGTAGGTGGTCTTAGTGTTGCTCTAAGTCATTAGAATAAACCAATATGTCATCTATGAACACTATGACAAACGAGTCAAGGAAGGGTTGGAACACACTGTTCATAAGGTTCATGAACACACTAGGTGCATTGGACAACCCAAAAGGCATAACCACATACTCATAATGGACATATCGTGTTCGAAAAGCTATTTTTGGAATGTCCTCACTCTTGACTCTCAACTGGTGGTAACCCGATCTTAAGTAGATTTTGGAAAAGACTCGAGCAGACTTCAACTGGTCAAATAGGTCATCTATTCTGGGTAAAGGGTATTTGTTCTTAATGGTAGCTTGGTTGATCATCTGATAATCTATACACATACGGAGCGAGCCATCCTTTTTCTTTACAAAAAGGACTGGAGCTCCCCATGGTGATGTACTAGGATGGATAAAACCCTTGTCTAGCAATTCCTGCAATTGTTTCTTCAACTCGAGCAACTCTGCAGGGGCCATTCTATAAGGTGCACGTGAAATAGGGCTTGTTCCTGGAGCTAGCTCAATGGAAAAATCCACCTCTCTCTCGGGAGGAATCCCAAATAGATCATCCGGAAAAACATATGCATAGCTCTTGACTACCTTTATTTCCTCTAAGGGTTGCACCTTGGGTTCGGGCTCGGTAACAACTGCTAGGAAAGCTTGACAACCCTTACTTATCATCCTTTCTGCCTTCAAGGATGACACATACAAGCTGGTGGTGGCATCTTTCCTACCTCTAATGACAAAAGGTGGATGACCTGGTTCCCTAATGATCACTTTCTTTTCCCTACAGTTGATTTGGGCCCTATAGGTATAAATCCAATCCATTCCAATGATCACATCAAAATCATTCATGTCAAGAAGGATAAAGTCTGTAGGAAACTCATGATCTTGATATTTCACAGGTATCACCAGAGTTTTCAAAAGAGAGGTAAAAATTCGACCACTCGGGGTTGTAACATCTAGGACATATCCTAAATCCTTGATATCCAAACAAAGCATAGTTGCAAGATTCCTCGAAATGAAAGTATTAGTAGATCCAGAATCAAATAATGCTTTTACATTATGTCCCATGACTTCAAGCATGCCTACATCATTGTTCACCATACATTAGACCATTACATTCTTAACTTTCAAAACATAAAGAAAAACTCTAAGGGTTATTACCCTCAATCAACTGATTAGCATTAGCTTAAGCTTCTTCATTGTCAATAGAGAACACTCTAGCTTTTCTTCTTTCTCCAGTAGGTGGGGCCACAGCTACCGGTGGGACTGCTACTGGTGGGGCTACCACTGGACCTGGTCCCTTTGGTGCTGGTAGGGGACAAGCAGACATGATATGCCCCTCTTGCTGACAATGAAAGCAGACCTTCTTCTTGTGGCGACACTCACCAGGATGCCATTTTCCACAAGAGTGGCATCGCGGTCGGTTGTGTTTTGGATGGGGTCTTCCTTTTCCTTCATGTCTCCCCTTGGCTTGATGATGACCTGGACCCTTCTTATGATGATTCTTCTGACCTCGGGTTCCTTCAGTGAAACCCAAATACCCCTTGGGTGGAAGCTGTGTAGGCATCACGGTTCTTTCCATGTCTAAGGCAGTGTTGTAAGCTTCTGCGAAGGTTTTAGGTTTGCTTGCCATCACATGAGGCTTTAGGGCAGGGTGAAGACTCTCTATGAAGTGATCCACCCTCCTTTCCTCATTCATCTTGTACCCAAAACGTTCCAGGATCCGAAACTTGCGCCCAAAGTCTGCCACAGAGGAATTTCCTTGAGTCATGTTAGTGAATTCCCTTTCCTTTTCTTTCTTAGCTGCAAGCGGGACGAATCTGGAAGTGAAGATGGTCTTGAAATCAGCCCATGCCATTGGTTCCTCAGTCAGATCTCGGCCTGTGATGTGAGTCTCCCACCATATCTTAGCTGCTCCTTCCAGAAGGTGAGCAGCAAAGAGGACCTTCTTGCTCGGCTGCACTTCAAGCATGCGGAAACCATTCTCTATTGCAAGTATCCAGGCTTCTTCTTTATCAACCACCTCGGTCTTATCTTCTCCCTAGAACTTTTCTATGTTCAGCTTGACAAAGTCTAGGATGGTGGCTCCCACACGTGGACGAACAGGGTGTGGTTCACCATTCTCAACTCTAGCTATGTCTCGGAGGGCCAAAGCATTAATAGCTTCTGTCAACTTCCTCTGTTGCTCTATCCACAAGGTATCAGGGGTGTGAAAGGTCGGTTCTGGTTCCTCAGCCTAGTCCTCTTCCATCTTGGCTTCTTCCTCATACACATGTTGTTCTTCATATCCTTGATCTTCTTCTAGGTTCCGGTTACTAAATGGTACCGGGTTAGGGTTAGGGACCTCTTGAGTGACTTCTTCATGCCTCTTCCTCTTCTTAGAGGATCCACCATCATGGTTCCTGTTCCTCTTTTCAGAAGACTCCTTTCCTTTTCGGGGAGGCCAAACACTCCTAGCCAGATTCCCTGAGCCCTCAGGAATAGCAACGGTCTTGGTTCGTGCCATCTACATAAGCATAACAAACAAACCTTTAGTTTATCATTTAAACTGGTTATACTTATGTTCAGTGATATCTCATTACATATCTTTTATTAATTTGACGGAGGATTCTTAAACCCTTAACTTACTTGCCCATACCACATGAGTGTGGAGGAGAGAGATAATCCTACTCTTAAAGCCTTAATAGAATATGTGATGAGAAGGGATGAATAAGATGAGAGAGTCCTAAAGGTATCTTATTCCGAATCATACCCTAAGACTTTGGCCAGGCACTCACACGGGTCCGGGAGTCCTCGTATTCCGACTAGAGGTGCGGAGGAAAATCTTGCCAGCCCCCGGTCATGATCCCTTTCTAGACACCTCCGTCTTTCAGATACTCCTCTAATAACTCCCTTGGGTTCTATGGAGTTTGTAAAATTTAATAATTACTAATGGTTACATGAAGAACCCAGGCTCTGATACCAAATGTTACGACCTCACCTCTCAATAACCCCCAATTAAGGGAGACTAAGGGGTTGAAGCCACACCCATTAATTCCAGATCAAAGGTTCGACATATAACCATAAACAATTATTAAATTCTAACAGACTATACTGAAAAATGGTAATAAAATTTTTCTTTGCATACCTTTGAAAAGTTGGGAATAAATTAACTTCTAACCTCAGCTGAACTATTCTAACTAATTCCTCGTTGTTCTTTAATTCTTGAATTCACAATGTGTCGCTTTACTATTTGTTCTTTTGAGATTTGTACCTAAATCGCCGACAAACAAAACGACGATCAGCCGAAGCTGGTATGTGGAGGAAGCAGATAATGTTCAACTAGGTTAACAATATAATCACACAATTAATCATTTAACAATCAAGATTACATTTTAAACCATACATCTCAATCCATACATATTCTCGAACTCTGGGCTGTCCCTGCAGTGGACATGGATATCACCTCTCTTTTAGGTAACAAAGTCGCATGGCACTATCCGAAGATAGCCCAATATCTAACTCATTATGACTTGATGGTCCTACCTCCATGGTAGCCATGTACTAAGTCAACCATCGACCTGATGGACCTACCCAATAGGTAGCCATGTACTAGGTCATCCATAGACCTGATGGACCTACCCAATGGGTAGCCATATACTAGGCCTTTCTCTAACCTGATGGACCTACCCATAGGCAGCCATGTACTAGGTTAGCTATTATGCCACAGAGAGAACCAGGATCTGAGATTGTAGGCATATACATTACGTGATAGTCATAGTCACTTTATAATTGCAATATGAACATCCAAACAGTTTAGTTGCATTCAATGCGATTAAATCATTCAGAAATCCATCGGAAAACCTAAGCGGTTATTCATAAGTAACCACATACCTTTGGTTGCATATTTCAAGATAAAATTTAATATGTAGAGAAACCCAATCAACAAGCAAATCCTGAAATAAAAGGACAATTTTACTTTTATTAATAGTTATCCAATTTTCATCATATTACTTAGGATTTCTATTCAATTTTAGGGTTTCCTTGAAAATTAGGATTTTCTTTTCCTTCTTAGATATTATGAACCCTAAACCATTAAATACACCCAAAACCTTTAAATTATATCCTTTTAACATTCCTAACAGCTTTTGGGATCATTATCTAGCAATTTATCAAAATAACAAGGTTTCCATTTTCTTTTACCCTAAATTAGGGTTTTCATGTACATTATCTTCTATTCTTTGACATAAACCCTAATTTAGCCATATTGGTATTCAAAATGGATAGAAACTTCATCTTATTAGTTAATAGGTTCATAATCCTCAACTTAACCCATTAATTTACAAAGAAAACATCTTTTATATGCATTTAGGGTTTTCAATTAACTTAAAATGCATTTTACTAACAAATTAAAGTACTATTGCAAAACGAACTGGAATCAGGTTATACTATCATTTTTAACAGATTCCTTGCATTTTTCTATACAATTTTCATATATAAAGTTTTCTCATTGGACAATCCTAGTAATTTCTACCAATTTCGCAAGAGAAATCCTTTTTCCTGAATTTCTAGCAGAGAGGCAAATTTACCAAAAATTGCCATACGTTGGATCGGTGCACCGCTGGATCTCCCTCTGATCTGACGCTCCTCGTCAGTTGGCTCCTCTGCGCGCACACTCTCCTTCTCGGTCCGTTGGATCACCCGGAGTCCACGATGGACCCTCGATCTAGCGGCCCGCAACAGAACCGCTTAACAGAGCCGGGCCTCCCTCCCTCGCACTATCAGATCAGGATCGAACGACAGCCGGGTGTCGTCCTCCTTCGATTCCTGCAATCAGCATCGCGGCGGTGCTCTCGCCGGAGAGAATGCAATTGGGCAAGTTAGCGAGTAGCGAGGAACAAGGAGCAGCCGGTCGAGATCGTAGCGAGTCGAGGGACCAAGGGGTGCCCTTATATAGGCAGTGGGAGGTCCCTATTAGGGTTCCCAATCCCAACCACCATCCCAGTTCTATCCCAATTGGGCGTTTCGTGAAGCTTGCTCAAAACCTGGTAAAACCAGGGTCTAGATTCTTCGCCAGGGCCTCCCGAACACAAAGGGACTCAGATCACGAGTGCACATGCACTGCATCGATCAGAAAAATGAGGGGAAAATCCCCTCTGTCGGCACTACTGTCCGAGTCCCTTTGGGACTCTGTATGATGAACTCGCTCTGTTGGATTAGAATCCAACGGTCATAGTTATCCGTGTTCAAACCAAAAAGGAAAATAAATTCCCAATTATACAAGGAAAATTCTATTTTGATGATAATTGAAAATTTAATAACTCTCAATCCTTAACTCCGTTTTATCTCAAATTTTGAGGAAAACTCGTTTTTACCTTTGTCTTTCCTTGTGAAAAAATTGGAGTCATTATCCAAAGGAAACGAGCCCTTTACTTCAGTTTCAAGTTATCCCTTATTTAATTGTATTTTCCACATATTCTTTATTTCCTTTGCCATTATCTAATTATCCTGAGTTCCTTGAACCCCAAGGAACCGTTTTAACTCGAAATCTTATTTTGGGAAATATCTTTTAGCCTTAAAATCATTTCTATTTATTTTCATCATATATTCCTTTATTAAATGGAATTCCTTTTTCATTTCTTTTTGTTTTTCTTTCAATCCTTCAATTGGGCTCAATGGCCACAAAGGCCCAATAAGAAAACATACAAGCTATCAAAATCCATTCAAACAATTCATCACATCAACCATGAATTTCATTTATCTTTAAGAAGAACATTCACCATTTCATTACATAGTTTGGAAAAATTGAGGTTATAACAAAAATGGATTATGTGTATCATCTTGATCTCATATTTAAATGTGAGGTTCCAGATTCTGATATGAGCTTACTCTGTAATTTCCATGATTTTTTCAGTATATTTGTAATTATTACACATTAATTAGGGTTATTAGCCCTAATTATCCATATAAAGAAAATTACATGATTTAGTGTCCAAGAATAGTCATATCTGATATTATATGGATTATATATCATATTGTAGAGTTACTAAAGCATTATCATAATTTTAGGCCTTCGTTTGATATTTATTATACATCAAACAAGCATTTCACAACTTATATGATATCACTGAGGTTAGTGCATAAAAAGACTGATATGATGGCTCCATCTTATTCTAGTCATTTTTTTGAACATTTTAGTACCTTGTTTGTAATTTTTAGAGAAACGATCTACTTAATATGAATTATTGAAGATTTGAACGTTTCTGAGATATTTACCTGTAGTGGCCAATCAAAGTCCGCCACGTGTCCACCTGGGGGCGCGGCTCCTCCTGGCTTGCACTAGATTCATCGACTGGTTCAGAGGATCTTGGACCCAGTTCAAGGCTATAGACCCGATCCTCCCTTTCTTTCCCGTTCTGTGTTCTTTCTCATGCGGGTCTCCCTATGTGATTCCCTATTCTTCCACACACGCCGCCGCCTAGCCTAGATCCAGCAAGCAATCAGGCGATGCTCCTCTCCTTGTTAGGATCTTTGGCTACTCCATCAGATTTTGTGCCATCTTACACATCTCCACAGTCAGTCGTGTCCTCGAAATTAAACCAGAAATCCAGTATTTCACATCATATACATTTTAAAAGAAATTGTGTCCTCAAAATTAAGCCATACTCATATCCAGGGAAAAAAAACCAAATGGTCTCAATTCACATGTACAAATCCACTTTAAGTGTAATATATCCCCCAACAAAAGCTCCATAACTATGACAAACCACTACTAGGAGGTTATAAAACATCTAGGGCAAACCACCCACCATATAACATGTTTACCATGATGAGCTTATGCAATATTTACATTTAGGATTTGGTACTCATTTCATCCAAGCATGAGATTTAAACAAATGATTATACATGACATTTTCACATTTTAGGATTTACATCCTTGACGTGTATTTTACTACGTGCTAAAAACGCAAGTATACGCGTCGAGTAGTACAGGCCTTGTGAGGCCCGAGTCGAACACAGGGATACTCGGAAATGTTGGAGACTCCTACTAACTATTTGTGATCAGCTAAGCCGAATAACAAAGTGGGGTTGTTGAACAAAATTAAAAGAAAATAAAAATAAAACAAAGCAAACAATCGATTAAAGGTTAATTTAATCAATTCAAAAGGATATCTTTAGGATTGCGGTTTCACCGTAGGTTTTCATTGTATTAGGTTTTATATAATGCCTCAATCTTCTCTCTCTATCCGGGTAATGGCCTGAAAACTGAATTGCCCACTGTCGTGGTGCAATTCACTACTTAGGTTTAGGTCGGTTCCACCGTCGTAGTAACCTATCCCCTAAACTGAGTGCATTACGAACGATCTCTCAGTATCCACCATTAATTTTACACCACCTTGGTCAAGGGATTTGTCGATTAATATAGATTTCTTCTCTTTTCAACCGTTAATCCTTCTTTCAAAGTGATTAAGGGCATTAGGTTATTATTATGGTGATCAAGCATAACAATATATGGAGAAAATGAAACTATACCACAGATTTAAGAGAGAAAATATGAATTACTATTATAAAACTGTCATACAGTAGTGGCTGGATGCAAACCCTTCCTTTGTCGTGCCCGACATCATCTCGATACCATCGACTCGGGTCGATGGTATCGACTTCCTTTAGGCGTCGGTTTTGTCGTTTTGCGACACTGTAGCCTCCATGTGTCGATGGTATCGACTTGGTGTCGATACCATCGACTGCTTCTGCGCCAACAACCTGAAGGTGACTCGATACCATCGACATCCCTGTCAATAGTATCGACGCTTTGCTGCTCCTTCCGGCTGGAAACCTGTGACCATGTCGATAGTATCGACTTCCGTCGATGGTATCAACGGAAGCAAATACTTGTTTGTCCTTAAATTTAAAGACATGACCACATCAATTCACACAAATAATAATAATTTGACAATTAATGCTCAAAATGATGAAATAAAGGGGATTTGACATAAAATAGTGGCAAAGACCAAAATGGATGAATTATGCAATATTAACCATAAAAATGACTAATAAAAGCATAAAACACATATCAAACAGGTCAATAAATGCACTCAAAATCATCACATCAAACTCCCCTAAGCTTGAACGTTGCTCGCCCTCGAGCAACTAATCCTTAGAATAGAATTGCTAATGTCAACTGAAAAACAACATACCAAACCCAACATCCCAAATGACTCCCACCGGACGTTCACATACCGGCCTTCTCTAACCACAGAACGGTAATTACCCCGAAGGCGACAGTAATCATTCATAAGAGAAATTGACCTCAAAACTGATGAACACTATCACATAAGGCAGTTAACATAATAAAACTCGCCAGTTCAGACTTGGTGCATCTTGTGATTGCCTATACTACGTTGCTCGCCCTAACTACCATCTACATGGAAGCAGTTCTCCTGATATTTGTTAGTGAGGAGAAATTCACGGTGGCCTACCAATCCGAGCAGCGGGTGGATGAAAATGGGTGGCTCATGGAAGAAGATGGAAGTATTGTACTGTTTCAATATGCATAATACAAAAATGTCCTATATGATGCAAATGCACACGAGAAATGCCCTAATGCCTAAAATTGGGTAGAATGATGCATGCACTAACCATCCATCTCAAAATGAGATGGATATCTAGTTAAGCTACATCATGTACTCAATTATTCTTTAAATGCAGGTGATATCACATTCCTTTCTCTTTCTTATTCCACTTTCTTCTAAATACTTTTTTTTCTTTTTTTTTTCATATTGCAGATTTTCAGATTTTTTCAGCCCACATATCCATAATTGCTTAAAGATAATTTTATCGGGCTATTTTCTTCATACCCAGAAATTTTTGCACTATTAAGAAGGTATGGAACGATTTAATTCACCATTGGGGAAAAATTGAGATACATGATATACTTTTATGCATGAAAATCATGAATGCACTACATGGCATGCACCTAGAGGTAATGTGCATGAATCACTATCTTTTTTCTTTTTATGCAAAACATATGGAAAATACCAATGCAAGTCCTATCTAAATGCTATGCAAACAAAAGGAATTAAAACTGCACTTTACTTCCAATTCTTGGGTGGATTATGGAAAAATGAAGTGGAACGATCACAAGACTAGATGACTGAACCTTAGAAAGATATTATGCGTCCCTCCTTACTGACTTGTGTAGTAGTTCAGAGGGTTCTCTCTCTTACATCCAATTAAAGTCTCATTACCATTTGGTCAGTTTAGGCTCAAACAACCATTTCCGTCCACTTTCATGAATCATTAGGAGTACAGTTATGAAATGTTGTTTTAAAGTTGACATAACCAATCCTTTACCATAAGATATGTGCCCAAGGTCAAAACAAAACAAGCTATTGATCGACCTTTTTCACGCGTCAGAAATGAACGCGGGACGAAGGAAGGAATCAAGCTTTAAATTTATAACCCGAAACCTTCTAGGCCCCCGCAACTTTTATTACGGGGTCGAAGTAGATATACGGGGTCGAACACAGGGACGTGGTGACGTTTAGGACGCCACAGATCTCGTTCTTTAGTCAGATAAGCCAAAACAATAGTCGATAAGAGAAAATTGCTAGAACTAGTCTAGCGGGTTGTCACGATTAAAATAAGGAAAAGAAAAGAAAATAAAAGCAAAACAAGACAGAGCACGAGGTTCTACTAACTAGAGAAAAAGAGTTCTTGGCTATGTAACCACAAAAAGGGTAGTCTATGCACTCGTTCTCGGGCGTAGACAACCCTCGAACACCCAAGCAAGCATCTAGTACGCACATCAGCATCTGTCCTGTGGGATCATCCCACTCGCTCTCGCGATGCGTGACTAAAACCATCAACAATATGTCATTAACCCTCTCTCAAGGGATGACATATCAACACCTCAGTATATGCTAAGTTCCCTCTCGGGTCTTAGGATATTATGGGGTGTTAGGAACAAAATACCTTGGATCGTCCTCCTCTCGGGTTCAGATCCAAACTATCATCTCTTAGCTATTCCTACAACGGATCTCTCGATACAGGCAGAAACAGCAGTTCAAGCGAGTAAGAGATCAACCAAACTAGCAATCATAACTTGGAAAGAGAAAAAAGAACATGCAACATACTAGATCTGATATGAATCTACTTGCTTAAGGTAAAAGTATATAAACATGCCCAGATCGGGCTGCATAGCCAAGAAGGAGCTAACTACCCATAGACAAGCATAGCTGGCACCGAACAAAGATGGATAAACATCGTTTGTACAAGAAACAAAGGAATGCAGTAGAATGAAAGAGAAGAGGGGAGATATATAGCCCGTAGAGGAGAGGTGGCTCTCGCTCCTTGGCCTCCGTGCAGGCCGGATCTCACCCCTTGGGTCTTCTCTTTGTCCCTCTGGACTCCTCAGTTCTCTCTCTCTCTAGACCGTATCGGTCGGCGGGCGTATCGGGCGGCGGCCGTATCGGTCGGCGGGCGTATCGGGCGGCGGGCGTATCGGTCGGTGGGCGTATCGGTCGGCGGGCGTATCAGGCGGCGGGCGTATCGGGCGGCGGCCTTTGGGGGAACCCGACACACTAGCTCCTTGGTCTAGGAACTGGCTCTTGCAGGGTCCTTCCTCCAGCCCTCGGCTCTCTCTCCTGCTCCGAAGAAGCATTCTTGTAGGTTGGCAGCTGCTATTTATAGGCAGCGAGTTGATGTGAGTTGTAGCTTTTATTGGTCCACGTGTCCTTCATCCGTGGCTTCAATCTTGAGGAACCAGGTCGACCAATATGACCGTATCGGGCAACCGTATCGGGCAGTCGTATCGGTCGGCGGGCCCGTATCGTCCAGGCCATATCGGGCAGCCATATCGGGCGTCTTTGTCGGGCGGCCATCTCATCCAGACCATATCAGGCAGCCGTATCGGGCAGCCATATCGGCCAACTGCTGCGATTCTTGTCTTTTCCTGGTTTGGTACTTGAAAGTCCCAAAATTAGCTAGTTTCGGTGCCTGCAAGTCTAAAATAGGCTAATTAGCTACATTATTGGCTATTTGCACTACATTATCTAATGGAGAGACAGAAAACATAAAACATGAACAAAAGAGTGCATATTAAGACTAAAGTGGCACAAAACTATAGATAAAATGCATAGAAAATATGTGCTAATTTGGGTGTTATCAACTACCCCAAGCTTAAAACTTGCTTGTCCTCAAGCAAGACTGTGCTCAAAGAACAAAAAGATAACATCCAAATTAAGCTTGGCAATAGATGATAAGGTTAAGAAAAAAAATAGTTTAAAGCATCAATACTCTTGATTCATGTCATTTCAGAACAAACCCCCACCAAACAATCACAATCCTGCCAAAGTAAGATCAAAGAATTTCCAGGAAAGATTAAACAAATTCACTATAGCCTGCCAATACTCATGAGGGTTTGAATCATAATTATTTAAGTCTGAAAGAGTTGTCACTTAGGTGATCAAGCAGGTGATGAGAAATGAGCCATCACCATGAATCCATGCATACCAATCTAGAATACCATGCCTCTCACTTATTCATGTCCTAAGAAATAAAGCAAAAAGACTCTAATGACTTCTGAGGATCCCGATTTGCGTCAGATTGGTCCATGTAGCGAGCAACAGTCCCTGCAGTCCGAACCAGTTGGTCCAAAGCAGTGAGATGAACTCCTCGTACTGCGCCCGAACCAACCCTGCTACTGAGATGATCTCATAGGTCACCTAGGGGGTTCCTAGTGACTCTCTAATGAGCTTTTTAGAGTGGTACTACCAGGCACGACATATCCGCGTTCATGAGCGCAGTCATACACCGGCTGGGCACCATCCTCAACTCTCCTAAAAGAGAAAACAAGCGCTCATTTATTGTTCACACTCAGGCTTTTATCATCTGCATTCTATTTTTAGGCTTGGGTGAGAACTATATAGATATTTTTGGGATTTTATGGGCGGCCAAACCTCTTTTTCACATTTTTATATTTTTCATCTTTTTGACTCAATCTATTGTGAGAAGGCATGTAGTCCATCAAGGAAAAGCACTTCACCTTGATCATGGCTCAAAACTCATCATGGCCCGCTTGATACCTGTGTGAAAAGATAGCAATTATAATTCAAGAATCCTTAGAATAGAGGAAAACTTGTGAATCCACAGCTAGGTTCTTTGATCATGTTTTAGCTCATTCCAGTGGTCCTTTACCGTGGATTTTCCATTCACGACACAGATCAAGGGAATTTAGCTTTAAGCTATGAAAAAGGGACATAACCTTAGGTTTATTACCAAACTCAAGGAAAGAGTCAAAGAGCAAGTCAATCAAAAGGTCAAGCAATTTTTAAGATGAAAATTGTGCATCTAGGCATGAAGCCAAGCATTTATCTATTAGATTCACACCACATAGCCATAATTGCAAAGCTAAAAAGCTTTTAAACTAAATGCAGGAAGTAAACATGCATGCAAGAAGGGTGAAGAGGAAGAAGGGCGAAGCCCACCACCTCAAGCTTAAAATTTTGCTCGTCCTCGAGCAAGAATTAAACTTGGAATAGAGAGGCAATAATGCATGATTTTAACAGCACTTATTGAAGTTCTAATGATGATGCATGAATGCAATGAAATAAAACAGTTAGAGGAAAGAAGCTAACTAGCAAGAACAAGAACATTAAAATTTATTATAATAAAAGGGCGGGAGGGTGGGTAAGAGAAAAGGGGGTGGTTGCCCCATGACACCGACACTAGGATCCCAAATCCTGAGTTTTGGGACCAGTGTCACCTGTGTCTTGCCGACGGGTTCCGCCACATCATAGGAATATAGTAGGCGAAGATGTGGGCCCTCCCGAGTTTGAAGAAGAGGAACGTAATCCGGTGACTCGGGGAAGTTATCACTGTGCTGGAAGTGGCTTGAACTGCACTGGGATGAATTCTTCGGCATATCATCCTCAGGGTACCTTTCATTATATGAATTTGAATATGAAGGTCCTGGGATGTCGACACCGGATGAGATGGAGGGGATAGGTTGAATGACTTGGGTGGGATCCATTTCTCCTCCCTCCATCTCTAAACTTGAGGTTGGATGCTCAGATAAATCATCATGTACAGTCTGATTCATCCAATCATCTTGTGAACAAGAAGTACCCCCTGAAGAATCTATTTGTGGTTCTACCACCCCAAGCTTATCACTTGGCATGGAGTCAGGGGTGTCTTCATGCTCAACAACCATGTTGTAGTGCACCGTCCATCCTGCCCCCTTGACGTCCACCCTACCTTGTAAAGGTAGGGGTGTAAATGGCGGCTCGTGCTGCTCTAACTCGTCGTCGGCATTATACTCACTGCTCCATGTCGAGTAGCTATCGTTGTCGTCGTCGTTGTCATCGTCATCGAACAAATTGTTCCAAACCATGGTTGGCGTACTGCTCAAAGCGAAGTGACAAGTCTCAATATGAGAGATGTCACTCTGGTCTGGTTCAATATCTGACTCTGGTTCCTCTGAACAACTTTCCGGATGTGAGGTTGTTTGGCTGTCATTGTGAGGATAAGAGTCTTCATCATCATCATCATTGGCCCATTCATGTCTATGACTCATATCATCCATTGGTTCATTAGCTGGGTCATCTGGATAGAATGAAGGGCTTCCCCAAGTGGGTTGATCTTCACAGAAAAATCCTGGTGAATCCAGTTGATGGTCTGAATAGGATGGTGATGCATACTCCACTTCAGACCCAATGGGGTGGTCTTGATGACTAACGTCTTCATTGTCTTGTGATGGCATTTGTAATTGGATTGTAACCAAATCAATGATCTCTTGGAGCCTCCTGCCTTGTTCAACATCTTTATCATGAAGTTGTTGTACTTGAGCAGCAATGCTTTCGAGACCCATCGATTCTGCCATGCACATTGGTTGCTGACCTGCTGTACCAAACTGATGCGCTTGAATGAATTCTCGCTCAACAGTTTGAACTAGACTTCTACTGCAGTCTGCAGCCTCGGTGCCTACTTTGAGAAGACGATCCTGCTCTTCTAGCAGTTGTTGCTTGGGATCGACATCTTCTTGGAGATGAGGGACTAGGGAGGTGAGCACCTTGCCACTCTCTCCAGCTAACTCCACTGCCTTAATCAGTTCTTGATCCCATGATAGCATGGGAGTCGATGGTTGACTGGCAGTCTCCTTTGTTGTAATGTCAACATATGACGACGATGGAGGTGAGTATAACTCGACTAGACGTAGAGCACGACCTTCAATTATTTGCCAGCAGTCGGAACTGCGGAAAAACTCGGGAGGACAGGTGGACAAGATTACTTGTCTCGCTGAAACAAGATCCATGGCTGAAAAAGGTATCAGAAAAAGAAAAGTGATTTAGTATATATGAACAAGTATGTGTAAAGTAAGAGGAAAACTATGCATGTATATACAAACTTATAGTGACAGAACAAAAATCTACTAGGCGTGCAAACGTGGAAAACCACGTCCCCGACAACGGCGCCAAAAGTTGATCGGCCTTTTTCACGCGTCAGAAATGAACGCGGGACGAAGGAAGGAATCAAGCTTTAAATTTATAACCCGAAACCTTCTAGGCCCCCGCAACTTTTATTACGGGGTCGAAGTAGATATACGGGGTCGAACACAGGGACGTGGTGACGTTTAGGACGCCACAGATCTCGTTCTTTAGTCAGATAAGCCAAAACAATAGTCGATAAGAGAAAATTGCTAGAACTAGTCTAGCGGGTTGTCATGATTAAAATAAGGAAAAGAAAAGAAAATAAAAGCAAAACAAGACAGAGCACGAGGTTCTACTAACTAGAGAAAAAGAGTTCTTGGCTATGTAACCACAAAAGGGGCAGTCTATGCACTCGTTCTCGGGCGTAGACAACCCTCGAACACCCAAGCAAGCATCTAGTACGCACGGCGGCATCTGTCCTGTGGGATCATCCCACTCGCTCTCGCGATGCGTGACTAAAACCATCAACGATATGTCATTAACCCTCTCTCAAGGGATGACATATCAACACATCAGTATATTCTAAGTTCCCTCTCGGGTCTTAGGATATTATGGGGTGTTAGGAACAGAATACCTTGGATCGTCCTCCTCTCGGGTTCAGATCCAAACTATCATCTCTTAGCTATTCCTACAACGGATCTCTCGATACAGGAGGAAACAGCAGTTCAAGCGAGTAAGAGATCAACCAAACTAGCAATCATAACTTGGAAAGAGAAAATAGAACATGCAACATACTAGATCTGAAATGAATCTACTTGCTTAAGGTAAAAGTATATAAACATGCCCAGATCGGGCTGCATAGCCAAGAAGGAGCTAACTAGCCATAGACAAGCATAGCTGGCACCGAACAAAGATGGATAAACATCGTTTGTACAAGAAACAAAGGAATGCAGTAGAATGAAAGAGAAGAGGGGAGAGATATAGCCCGTAGAGGAGAGGTGGCTCTCGCTCCTTGGCCTCCGTGCAGGCCGGATGTCGCCCCTTGGGTCTTCTCTTTGTCCCTCTGGACTCCTCAGTTCTCTCTCTCTCTAGACCGTATCGGTCGGCGGGCGTATCGGGCGGCGGCCGTATTGGTCGGCGGGCGTATCGGGCGGCGGGCGTATCGGTCGGTGGGCGTATTGGTCGGCGGGCATATCGGGCGGCGGCCTTTGGGGAACCCGACACACTAGCTCCTTGGTCTAGGAACTGGCTCTTGCAGGGTCCTTCCTCCAGCCCTCGGCTCTCTCTCCTTCTCCGAAGAAGCATTCTTGTAGGCTGGCAGCTGCTATTTATAGGCAGCGAGTTGATGTGAGTTGTAGATTTTATTGGTCCACGTGTCCTTCATCCGTGGCTTCAATCTTGAGGAACCAGGTCGGCCAATATGGCTGTCACTCGGCAACCATATCGGGCAACCGTATCGGGCAGCCGTATTGGTCGGCGGGCCCGTATCGTCCATGCCATATCGGGCAGCCATATCGGGCATCTTTGTCGGGCGGCCATCTCATCCAGACCATATTAGGCAGCCGTATCGGGCAGCCATATCGGCCAGCTGCTGCGATTCTTGTCTTTTCCTGGTTTGGTACTTGAAAGTCCCAAAATTAGCTAGTTTCGGTGCCTGCAAGTCTAAAACAGGCTAATTAGCTACATTATTGGCTATTTTCACTACATTATCTAATGGAGAGACAGAAAACATAAAACATGAACAAAAGAGTGCATATTAAGACTAAAGTGGAACAAAACTATAGATAAAATGCATAGAAAATATGCGCTAATTTGGGTGTTATCAACTACCCCAAGCTTAAAACTTGCTTGTCCTCAAGCAAGACTGTGCTCAAAGAACAAAAAGATAACATCCAAATTAAGCTTGGCAATAGATGATAAGGTTAAGAAAAAAAATAGTTTAAAGCATCAATACTCTTGATTCATGTCATTTCAGAACAAACCCCCACCAAACAATCACAATCCTGCCAAAGTAAGATCAAAGAATTTCCAGGCAAGATTAAGCAAATTCACTATAGCATGCCAATACTCATGAGGGTTTGAATCATAATTATTTAAGTCTGAAAGAGTTGTCACTTAGGTGATCAAGCAGGTGATGAGCAATGAGACATCACCATGAATCCATGCATACCAATCTAGAATACCATGCCTCTCACTTATTCATGTCCTAAGAAATAAAGCAAAAAGACTCTAATATTTCTGAGGATCCCGATCTGCGTCAGATTGGTCCATGTAGCGAGCAACAGTCCCTGCAGTCCGAACCAGTTGGTCCAAAGCAGTGAGATGAACTCCTCGTACTGCGCCCGAACCAACCCTGCTACTGAGATGATCTCATAGGTCACCTAGGGGGTTCCTAGTGACTCTCTAATGAGCTTTTTAGAGTGGTACTACCAGGCACGACATATCTGCGTTCATGAGCGCAGTCATACACCGGCTGGGCACCATCCTCAACTCTCCTAAAAGAGAAAACAAGCGCTCATTTATTGTTCACACTCAGGCTTTTATCATCTGCATTCTATTTTTAGGCTTGGGTGAGAACTATATAGATATTTTTGGGATTTTATGGGCGGCCAAACCTCTTTTGCACATTTTTATATTTTTCATCTTTTTGACTCAATCTATTGTGAGAAGGCATGTAGTCCATCAAGGAAAAGCACTTCACCTTGATCATGGCTCAAAACTCATCATGGCCCGCTTGATACCTGTGTGAAAAATAGCAATTTTGATTCAAGAATCCTTAGAATAGAGGAAAACTTGTGAATCCACAGCTAGGTTCTTTGATCATGTTTTAGCTCATTCCAGCGGTCCTTTACCGTGGATTTTCCATTCACGACACAGATCAAGGGAATTTAGCTTTAAGCTATGAAAAAGGGACATAACCTTAGGTTTATTACCAAACTCAAGGAAAGAGTCAAAGAGCAAGTCAATCAAAAGGTCAAGCAATTTTTAAGATGAAAATTGTGCATCTAGGCATGAAGCCAAGCATTTATCTATTAGATTCACACCACATAGCCATAATTGCAAAGCTAAAAAGCTTTTAAACTAAATGCAAGAAGTAAACATGCATGCAAGAAGGGTGAAGAGGAAGAAGGGCGAAGCCCACCACCCCAAGCTTAAAATTTTACTCATCCTCGAGCAAGAATTAAACTTGGAATAGAGAGGCAAGAATGCATGATTTTAACAGCACTTATTGAAGTTCTAATGATGATGCATGAATGCAATGAAATAAAACAGTTAGAGGAAAGAAGCTAACTAGCAAGAACAGGAACATTAAAATTTATTATAATAAAAGGGCGGGAGGGTGGGTAAGAGAAAAGGGGGTGGTTGCCCCACGATACCGACACTAGGATCCCAAATCCTGAGTTTTGGGACCAGTGTCACCTGTGTCTTGCCGACGGGTTCCGCCACATCATAGGAATATAGTAGGCGAAGATGTGGGCCCTCCCGAGTTTGAAGAAGAGGAACGTAATCCGGTGACTCGGTGAAGTTATCACTGTGCTGGAAGTGGCTTGAACTGCACTGGGATGAATTCTTCAGCATATCATCCTCAGGGTACCTTTCATTATATGAATTTGAATATGAAGGTCTTGGGATGTCGACACCGGATGAGATGGAGGGGATAGGTTGAATGACTTGGGTGGGATCCATTTCTCCTCCCTCCATCTCTGAACTTGAGGTTGGATGCTCAGATAAATCATCATGTACAGTCTGAGTCATCCAATCATCTTGTGAACAAGAAGTACCCCCTGAAGAATCTATTTGTGGTTCTACCACCCCAAGCTTATCACTTGGCATGGAGTCAGGGGTGTCTTCATGCTCAACAACCATGTTGTAGTGCACCGTCCATCCTGCCCCCTTGACGTCCACCCTACCTTGTAAAGGTAGGGGTGTAAATGGCGGCTCGTGCTGCTCTAACTCGTCGTCGGCATTATACTCACTGCTCCATGTCGAGTAGCTGTCGTCGTCGTCGTCGTCGTTGTTGTCATCGTCATCGAACAAATTGTTCCAAACCATGGTTGGCGTACTGCTCAAAGCGAAGTGACAAGTCTCAATATGAGAGATGTCACTCTGGTCTGGTTCAATATCTGACTCTGGTTCCTCTGAACAACTTTCCGGATGTGAGGTTGTTTGGCTGTCATTGTGAGGATAAGAGTCTTCGTCATCGTCATCATTGGCCCATTCATGTCTATGACTCATATCGTCCATTGGTTCATTAGCTGGGTCATCTGGATAGAATGAAGGGCTTCCCCAAGTGGGTTGATCTTCACAGAAAAATCCTGGTGAATCCAGTTGATGGTCTGAATAGGATGGTGATGCATACTCCACTTCAGACCCAATGGGATGGTCTTGATGACTAACGTCTTCATTGTCTTGTGATGGCATTTGTAATTGGATTGTAACCAAATCAATGATCTCTTGGAGCCTCCTACCTTGTTCAACATCTTTATCATGAAGTTGTTGTACTTGAGCAGCAATGCTTTCGAGACCCGTCGATTCTGCCATGCACATTGGTTGCTGACCTGCTGTACCAAACTGATGCGCTTGAATGAATTCTCGCTCAACAGTTTGAACTAGACTTCTACTGCAGTCTGCAACCTCGATGCCTACTTTGAGAAGACGATCCTGCTCTTCTAGCAGTTGTTGCTTGGGATCGACATCTTCTTGGAGATGAGGGACTAGGGAGGTGAGCGCCTTGCCAATCTCTCCAGCTAACTCCACTGCCTTAATCAGTTCTTGATCCCATGATAGCATGGGAGTCGATGGTTGACTGGCAGTCTCCTTTGTTGTAATTTCAACATATGACGACGATGGAGGTGAGTATAACTCAACTAGACGTAGAGCACGACCTTCAATTATTTGCCAGCAGTCAGAACTGCGGAAAAACTCGGGAGGACAGGTGGACAAGATTACTTGTCTCGCTGAAACAAGATCCATGGCTGAAAAAGGTATCAGAAAAAGAAAAGTGATTTAGTATATATGAACAAGTATGTGTAAAGCAAGAGGAAAACTATGCATGTATATACAAACTTATAGTGACAGAACAAAAATCTACTAGGCGTGCAAACGTGGAAAACCACGTCCCCGGCAACGACGCCAAAAGTTGATCGGCCTTTTTCACGCGTCAGAAATGAACATGGGACGAAGGAAGGAATCAAGCTTTAAATTTATAACCCGAAACCTTCTAGGCCCCCACAACTTTTATTACGGGGTCGAAGTAGATATACGGGGTCAAACACAGGGACGTGGTGACGTTTAGGACGCCACAGATCTCATTCTTTAGTCAGATAAGCCAAAACGATAGTCGATAAGAGAAAATTGCTAGAACTAGTCTAGCGGGTTGTCACGATTAAAATAAGGAAAAGAAAAGAAAATAAAAGCAAAACAAGACAGAGCACGAGGTTCTACTAACTAGAGAAAAAGAGTTCTTGGCTATGTAACCACAAAAGGGGCAGTCTATGCACTCGTTCTCGGGCGTAGACAACCCTCGAACACCCAAGCAAGCATCTAGTACGCACGGCGGCATCTGTCCTGTGGGATCATCCCACTCGCTCTCGCGATGCGTGACTAAAACCATCAACGATATGTCATTAACCCTCTCTCAAGGGATGACATATCAACACCTCAGTATATTCTAAGTTCCCTCTCGGGTCTTAGGATATTATGGGGTGTTAGGAACAGAATACCTTGGATCGTCCTCCTCTCGGGTTCAGATCCAAACTATCATCTCTTAGCTATTCCTACAACGGATCTCTCAATACATGCGGAAACAGCAGTTCAAGCGAGTAAGAGATCAACCAAACTAGCAATCATAACTTGGAAAGAGAAAATAGAAAATGCAACATACTAGATCTGATATGAATCTACTTGCTTAAGGTAAAAGTATATAAACATGCCCAGATCGGGCTGCATAGCCAAGAAGGAGCTAACTAGCCATAGACAAGCATAGCTGGCACTGAACAAAGATGGATAAACATCGTTTGTACAAGAAACAAAGGAATGCAGTAGAATGAAAGAGAAGAGGGGAGAAATATAGCCCGTAGAGGAGAGGTGGCTCTCGCTCCTTGGCCTCCGTGGAGGCCGGATGTCGCCCCTTGGGTCTTCTCTTTGTCCCTCTGGACTCCTCAGTTCTCTCTCTCTAGACCGTATCGGTCGGCGGGCGTATCGGGCGGCGGCCGTATCGGTCGGCGGGCGTATCGGGCGGCGGGCGTATCGGTCGGTGGGCGTATCGGTCGGCGGGCGTATCGGGCGGCGGGCGTATCGGGCGGCGGCCTTTGGGGAACCCGACACACTAGCTCCTTGGTCTAGGAACTGGCTCTTGCAGGGTTCTTCCTCCAGCCCTCGGCTCTCTCTCCTGCTCTGAAGAAGCATTCTTGTAGGCTGGCAGCTGCTATTTATAGGCAGCGAGTTGATGTGAGTTGTAGCTTTTATTGGTCCACGTGTCCTTCATCCGTGGCTTCAATCTTGAGGAACCAGGTCGGCCAATATGGCTGTCACTCGGCAACCGTATCAGGCAACCGTATCGGGCAGCCGTATCGGTCGGTGGGCCCGTATCGTCCAGGCCATATCGGGCAGCCATATCGGGCGTCTTTGTCGGGCGGCCATCTCATCCAGACCATATTAGGCAGCCGTATCGGGCAGCCATATCGGCCAGCTGCTGCGATTCTTGTCTTTTCCTGGTTTGGTACTTGAAAGTCCCAAAATTAGCTAGTTTCGGTTCCTGCAAGTCTAAAACAGGCTAATTAGCGACATTATTGGCTATTTTCACTACATTATCTAATGGAGAGACAGAAAACATAAAACATGAACAAAAGAGTGCATATTAAGACTAAAGTGGCACAAAACTATAGATAAAATGCATAGAAAATATGCGCTAATTTGGATGTTATCAGCTATCCAAAGACACAAAAATTTCAAAATTCCCTTGAATTTCCCATGCACTATTAATTGAGATGACACAACTTTATGACATCCACAATTACACTAGATAGCATGTGGATCCTACAAAAGCTAAAATTGCAAGAAACAAAATAATGTTAAAACTAAAAACAATAAAAGATAAAGCTGTTCCAACTAACCCCCCTAAGCTTGAATTCGACTATGGCCTCATAGTAAAAAACAAACTTAAAGATTGGAACAGGGATACCAGATCAATCCTGTGGAGGTGGAGGCGGGTATTGCGGCGCCGTGGGGTCCCAAGATGGGTATTTCCCCTGGAAAGTCGGATCATACTGGGGCATCAGTGGAGGCTGTGGATATCCCCCAAAATAGTCCTGGCTCCAGTAGTGATCGAAAAATGGCTGCTGTTGCACCTCCATCCTGTGCAACCTATCGTGGATATTCTGTTGATTCCCAAAGAGAAGGCTCTCATTCTCGAAGATCACCTGCTGGTTGACAAATAGTCGGTTGGTAGTCTCTTGAATATCGGTAAATGTGGATGTATGCTGCTACTGTGTCTGGTGGATGTCCTGCAGCATATTGTACATGCCTTGCATGGAATAGGCATCCTCGCTGGGCTGCGAGGGCTGTGGTGATGGAGGCGTAGGCTGTGATGATGAAGACGCACCCTGATGCATCCGAGGACGCTTCCGGGGTGCTACTCGTGCTCGAAGAGGTGTAAGGGTCTCCTCTTCCTCCTCAGCCTCGTCGTCCTGTCTGTCGTCGCCGCCATCATTTCTGCCTTCTTCATCGGAGTCGGCGATAGCTATGATTGGCCATCGAAAATGTTGTGCTCCCTCGATGTTGAAGACCGGATAAGGCAGCGCGCACTCCTGGTACTCTTGATTTACGTGGCAATGCGCAAAAGCCACGCCAGCTCGGAGAAGAACGAGATTGGCTCGGTGTAGATGTTGCAAGTTGACCTTGCTTCTCATAGAAAGAGGAGTCAGCTGATCGAGATTCAAACCCAAGTATAAGGCTATCTTGGTGACAAGCCCTCCAAAATGAATCGGGGCTTTTCTCGTGCTCCTCTTCACCGCCAATACTCGTTGTAGAAAGAATGCACCCCAGTTGCATTCTTGGTGCTTCAGGAGCTGATATAAGAAGAAAAGACCCGTCTCCTGAAATTTGCTTAGCGCCAGATCACTTCGAGCAAAGATGGTGGAACTCAACATCAGGTGCAATACCCGAACAAACGGGTGCTTGAAGTCGGCTACCGTAGCGTTGTGGTAGCTCACCGACCTCCCTTGTGGCACCGTCACCAACTCGGAGAAGAGAGCGTCGTAATTGGTGCGGTTATCCGGCCGCCGGTGGTCATACGGAGAATGATTCCAATTGAAAATCCTGTTGAATTGGCGAAGTGTGAGGGTATAGTCACGGTTGTACAGCCGGAAAGACACTCGGCCCTTTATCCATTCACGGCCGGTGGCGACGACGTCGTTGGGCACGACGCAGACGTCAAGTGACGCCATGAACTCCACCACCAACTCTTTGTAGGTTGGCCACTCGCCGAAAAACGGCTGGCCATCAGCATGGTACTGTAACTCATCGGGCCTCCTGCTTGTACGTTTCGCCTGCCCCTATAGAACATAGGCCAAGTTGGCCTCGAATCCGAGGTCTCGGATCATTTCCCGGTCCACATACCGGGTGGGTTCGATCTTCCTTTTTAAGATCTCCTCATAGATCTTCTTCACCTCTGTGGAAGGATGCATCATGCGCGACCGTGCTACCGACCCAGGAGGAGGTGGCACAAACTTCGGGATATCCTTCAGGTCTGCACGTGAAGAAGATGCTCCAGCGACGTGAACCATGTTGGCGACGAGAAAGGGATTAGAAAGAGAGCTCGATGCAGAATGGAGATATGAATCTCCGCTCGGTGATGATCGTCGCTCGGTGATACTGGTCTTCACTCTTGGATGGCTCGGGGGAGTGCTCGGTGCAAAGGGAGGAGATCACTCTGAAGGTGTGATGTCAAATGATGTAATGATTCTCCTTAAATAGACTTGCCCGGTGCCATTGTTAGCTCGTCGATACCATCGAAGCGAGTCGATGGTATCGACGCTGGTCGATACTATCCGCCCCTCACATGGTATCGACGGTCGTCGATTGCTGGATCTTGAAACACGGATTGCTGACGTGTCGATACCATCGACATGGGTCGATGGTATCGACGCTACACCCGGATCGATGACATAGAATCCGCGATCGCCGTCGATTTGTTTGCGCGGATCAGTGAAATGGATTGTCGATACCATCGACGCGAGTCGATGGTATCGACTTTTCTTCATTGCGACACCGCCACTTTGCATTTCAACCTGTAACCATGTCGATACCATCGACATGGCCGTCGATGGTATCGAGTTGACTGTGACTTATCAGTCTGAACTTCTCCAGAGATCTCGATGGTATCGACGCCTGTGTCGATACTATCGACGTTTCCTTCTCGACCACCTATAGGTATATCGATACCATCGACGAGGCCGTCGATGGTATCGACTCAGAACGAAATATGTAGTTGTCAACCTGTACCCTTGTCGATACCATCGACATGGGTGTCGATGGTATCGACTCTGCCTCAGCCTGCAAAATGAACAAACGGATCAAGGTATCTTCTTTACACTAAAAATTGAATGAAAATAAAGCAACCTATGATTATAAATACTCTATCCTAATGTACCGATGGTTGGGTTGCCTCCCAACAAGCGCCATTATTTAACGTCTTAGGCTAGACTGCTTTCGGGCATCTCAATCATATAAAAGTGAAATGAGTTTGACCTCATTCACCTTCCTCTTGTAACTCTCCCCAAAATAGAGCTTCAGCCTTTGTCCATTTACCAAAAACGTGGTATCACCATCACGCACTAAGATCGCGCCATGTGGTTTGACCTCTTCCACCACGAACGGTCCACTCCACCGGGATTTGAGCTTCCCGGGATGCAACTTGAGTCGTGAGTTGAACAACAAAACACTATCTCCCTTCTTGAATGTGCGCAACTCGATGTGGCAATCGTGGACCAGCTTTGTGCGCTCCTTGTATATCCATGCATTCTCATACGCCATCATCCGTAACTCATCCAGCTCATTCAATTCAAGCATCCTCTTTCTCCCCGCTTCATTGTAACTCAGATTTAGCCTTCTAAGCGCCCAATGGGCCTTGTGCTCCAACTCAACCGGCAAATGACAAGCTCGACCATACGCCAACCTAAAAGGCGTGGTGCCTATAGGTGTTTTGTAAGCCGTCCTATATGCCCACAACGCATCAGGTAGTAGGACACTCCAGTTCTTCCTTGTGGATGCCACCGTACACTCTAGAATCTTCTTAATTTCACGGTTTGAGACCTCCACCTGCCCTTGGGTCTATGGGTGATATGGGGTGCCAATGTTGTGCTTGACCCCATATTTCTTCAATAATGTCGAAAACTTCTGATTCCTAAAATGTGTACCCCCATCACTGATTATCATTCGGGGTACCCCAAACCTGCAAAAAATATTCTCCTTCATGAACCTGCACACTACAGTGGAATCATTAGTCCTTGTGGGGATTGCTTCCACCCACTTTGACACATAATCAACTGCTAACAAAATATATAAATTGGAGTTCGAGGACACAAAGGGTCCCATGAAATCTATGCCCCACAAATCAAATACCTCAACTTCCTGAAATACGTTCAGGGGCATCTCCTGTCTCTTTGAGATATTACCTACTCGCTGACAAGGATCACATTGCCTCACAAAATCGTAGGTATCCCGAAACAAAGTTGTCCAATAAAGGCCGCTTTCCAAAACCTTAGCTATCGTTCGCGAGCTGGCGTGGTGTCCTCCCGTAGGTGATGCATGGCAATGATGGAGAACACTCTCATACTCCAGTTCAGGCACACACCTACATAAAATACCATCCCTGCATTGCTTAAGAAGAATTGGATCATCCCAAAAATAGTATCTCAAAGAATGAAAAAATCTCTTCTTCTCCTGATATGACCAATATTCCGGGATGATCCCGCAAGCTAAATAATTTACAATTTCAGCAAACCAAGGCTCTTTAGAGTTAATTTTCAAAAGCTGTTCATCCGGAAACGTCTCGGTTATGGGTATATGTACATCTTTTTCATCCACCCTTTCTAACCTAGACAAATGATCAGCCACTACATTTTCAATCCCAGATGTATCCTTGATTTCAATGTCAAATTCCTGTAAGAGCAAAATCCACCTAATGAGTCTAGGCTTTGCGTCTTTTTTCTCCATCAAGTATTTTATTGCAGCATGGTCAGTCCATACAACTACTTTAGATCCAACTAAATACTGCCGGAATTTTTTGAAAGCAAACACAATGGCAAGTAATTCTTTTTCAGTAGTTGTATAATTCAATTGGGCATCATTCAGAGTTTTTGAGGCATAGAAAATCACGACAGGCTTATTGTCTACCCGCTGCCCTAATACAGCTCCTACCGCAAAGTCCGAAGCGTCACACATTAATTCGAAAGGTTTTGTCCAATCCGGCATTTGAACAACCAGTGCAGAAATCAGTTTTGCTTTCAAAACATCGAATGCATGTAGACACTTATCATTGAAATCGAAAACCACATCTTTCTCCAAAAGCTCGGATAGAGGTTTTGCAATTTTAGAAAAATCCTTTATGAATCGCCGATAGAACCCGGCGTGTCCCAGAAAACTTCTCACCCCTTTTACAGAATTTGGTGGGGGCAACTTGGAAATGACCTCAATTTTCACCGAATCGACCTCTAAACCTTTACTAGAAACCTTATGTCCTAGCACTATTCCCTCATTCACCATCATGTGACATTTTTCCCAATTGAGGAACAAATGTGTGTCCTCACAGCGCTGTAAAACTTTGTCCAGATTATAGAGACATTCATCAAGCGATGCACCATGCACCGAAAAGTCATCCATAAAAACCTCGAGACAACGTTCTACCATGTCAGAAAATATGGCGAGCATACAACGTTGAAACGTCACCGGTTTATTGCATAAACCAAAAGGCATGCGGTGGTATGCGAAAGTCCCATAGGGACAAGTGAAGGTAGATTTCTCTTGATCCAAAGGATCAATCGAGATCTGGTTGTACCCCGAGTACCCGTCAAGAAAACAAAAATGCGATCTACCGGCAAGACGCTCTAAGATTTGATCAATGAATGGTAAAGGAAAGTGATCCTTTAGCGTGGCGGCATTCAAACGGCGGTAGTCAATGCAAACTCGCCACCCAATTACCAATCGGGTGGTGACAGGTTCATTCAACAAATTTTTAGTGACAGTAATTCCCCCCTTCTTGGGGACTACCTGTGTGGGACTCACCCATGTCGAGTCTGATATGGCATAGATAATACCTGCAGTAAGAAGTTTAATGACCTCCTTCTTCACGACCTCCATCATGCTCGGATTTAGACGTCTTTGAGGTTGAATCACAGGCTTGGCTCCCTCCTCGAGCCGAATCTTGTGCTGACATAGAGTAGGGGAAATCCCCTTGATGTCTGCAACGGACCACCCAAAAGCTCCTCGGTGGTTCTTCAGCACTATCAACAATTGCTCCTCCTCGTATGCACTCAAATAAGCAGATATAATCACCGATAACTTTTCTTCCTCAGCTAGAAAGACATATTTGAGATGCGGGGGCAGCGGCTTTAATTCCAACTCCGGCGGGTTGATAAGAGATGATTGAAGCGGCGGGGAAAGTGCACCTAAATCTTCATAATGCCTCGCATAGAAGAATGGAAGCATCTGAAGCATTTTAGCACACTCCTTGAGTGATTTACTCCACATCCAATCATATGTAATATTCAACAAACAAGCCTCCAATGGTAATTCCGGATATGCATCAGAAACAGAAATAGCAATCACATCATCCTCCAGAGAAGGCGGAATGTCCTCATTCTCATCATTCGGAAATCCCACAACTTTACACAAAGAAACTACCTTAGTCTGCTAAATGATATCCACAGCTAGGGTTCCATTGTCCACCTTGCTCATCACATGAGCCATGTCCAGAAATGGTTTTCCAAGGCAGAGTGAAATATTGCAGTCCAGATTTTTCACCATATTGCATTGTTCTTTTGCTTTAGATGACGCAGTACTAGAAGGCATGACCATCTCAAAGCGGTCATCGGCTATGCCCAAGGTCAAGCGACCTCTCCCCATCTCTAAGATCATGTCGGCTGTAGCTTGGAAAGGACGTCCAAGTAACAATTCGTTGCCATGTTCATCCTGCATCTCCATGACTACAAAATCTACCGGAAAGACAAATCTATCCACCTTCACTAACACATCTTCACATATTCCATAAGGTTTTACCACAGAGTTATCCGCCAATTGAATCGTCATATTGCTTGGCCGTGACTCCTTCAATCCCATCTTTTTAAATGTAGAAAGGGGCATCAAGTTGATGCTTGCCCCTGAGTCACATAATGCTTCGCCAAATTTAACCTTCCCGATGTAGCAAGAAATGTTGAAACACCCTGGATCCTGTCTCTTTGGCAGCAAAGTGCCCATGATGAAGGCACTCACTTGCTCCTTCAGCACGACGACCTCTGTATCCAGAATTTTTCTCTTCTTGGTAATGACATCTTTTAGAAACTTCCCGTATGAAGGAATTTGCTCAATGGCTTCCAGTAAAGGGATGTTGACTGAAAGCTTCCTGAAACTATCCAAGAACTTCTTGAACTGTGCATCTACCTTCCTTGCCTTCACGCTATTTAGATACGGGACCGGAACAGCTTGTGCCCTTTGATGAGGTGGCACATAAGGCGTCTTTTTCTGAGGTTCCTCCTCTGCAACCTATTCTTCAGTACCCTCCACGGCTATGTCTTCAACTTTCCATGTGGCTGGTGTGGGCTGCTCCGCATTGGTTTCACCTTCAACTTCATCTCGCGGTGTGCTTGTTTCATCAGTTCTTGGATTCAACACTTTCTTGCCGCTTCTAAGCAGAATAGCCTTAGCTTGCTGATTTCCCCCGGGAACATTGGTATTCCCCGGAAAGCCTGGATGTGCCGGTTTCTTCAAACTAGCTATTTCGGCTGCCATCTGTTCCATGGATGTCTCAATGGTCCTCATTTGAGCCCCATGGCTCTGCAATGTCTGCCCAAATTGATTCATGTATTCTCCTTGCTGCTTGATTTGCTTCCCGAATGTATTCATTAGCTCTTGATTTTGCTTTATAACCTGATTGAGCAGCTCCGTGCTCTTATCTTCTGCTACTGGCGTGGGTTTGGCATATGGATCCTGCAGAAAATTATTTGGATCCTTCCAAGAGAACTTTTTATCTTTTCTCCATGAATAGTCATTGTTCCTATATCCTTGCTGTTGTCTCATGTATTTGACTTGAGCCTCATCCTCGAACTCATTTTCCTCCTTTTGCAGTAGCTTCTTGGCGAGAAGATCCATCTTCTCATTCAGCTCTTTCATTGCCTTGGACTCTCCTGCAACTCGAACTTGCTCTACCGGGCCTCTCTCTCTCTCTCACCCCAGGACTGCTTTCTAGCCATATTCTTGAGTATCTCCCAGCATCTGGAGTCTGTATTGTTCAGAAAGAAACCTGACCCAGCTGAATCAAGATTACTCCTATCATGCTCAGAGAGAGCAAAATAGAAGGTCTTCACCTGCGTCTCTTTGTCCAACCCATGATGCGGGCACCTCCTCAGCATAACCTGAAATCTCTCCCAGGTCTCTGAATATGTCTCACCGGCCTTTTGGGTGAAGTTATGAATCTTCCGGATCATGTCGTTAGTCTTCTCAGGAGGGAAGAACCTCTCAAAGAAGACCTCCACCATATGGTCCCAGGACTTCACGAACTCATCGTCCAAATTATGCAGCCACTCTCGCGCTACTCCCGCCAAAGAACTCGGGAAGAGCTTGAGATACAGTGCATCTTGTGGAAACCGATCGATTTTTACCATGTCACAGTTTTCAACAAACTGGCTGATATGCGCGATGGGGTCCTCATTCTTGAGCCCATGAAAAGCATTCGACTTGACCAGATTTATCAAAGCCGGATAAATCTTATATGTTGGTATGTTGATTGCCTGCTTCTTTATAGGCCCCTTGGAAGCTGATGTGGAAGAAGCCTTGATATTCTCCCATATGGTCTGTGCGTCGGCCATCTCTTCCTGTTCAAATTCATAATCTATCTCTTCTTGGTGTTCTTGCTCGTTAAAATCTTCGTCCTCAGGTCCCGACAGCGGAACCTCGGGTGTGGGATTCACGTAGTCAGTACTGCACGTTTGCACCATACACAACACCTGAAATAAGAAAATTCAGTTCAATACAGTGCTTTGACGAGTATAAAAATGAACGAACAATAGAAAGAAAATATTTGAAGTTGAATGAAAATTAAAAAAAATGTGGCCTAGAGTGGTCGCTCGTAGCACTCGAAGTGCCAACAATTTCTCCGTATCCCCGGCAACGGCGCCAAAAACTTGACGTGTATTTTACTACGTGCTAAAAACGCAAGTATACACGTCGAGTAGTACAGGCCTTGTGAGGCCCGAGTCGAACACAGGGATACTCAGAAATGTTGGAGACTCCTACTAACTATTTGCGATCAGCTAAGCCGAATAACAAAGTGGGGTTGTTGAACAAAATAAAAAAAAAATAAAAATAAAAATAAAACAAAGCAAACAATCGATTAAAGGTTAATTTAATCAATTCAAAAGGATATCTTTAGGATTGCGGTTTCACCACGGGTTTTCATTGTATTAGGTTTTATATAATGCCTCAATCTTCTCCCTCTATTCGGGTAATGGCCTGAAAACAGAATTGCCCACTGTCGTGGTGCAATTCACTACTTAGGTTTAGGTCGGTTCCACCGTCGTAGTAACCTATCCCCTAAACTGAGTGCATTACGAACGATCTCTCAGTATCCACCATTAATTTTACACCACCTTGGTCAAGGGATTTGTCGATTAATGTAGATTTTGTCTCTTTTCAACCGTTAATCCTTCTTTCAAAGTGATTAAGGGCATTAGGTTATTATTATGGTGATCAAGCATAACAATATATGGAGAAAACGAAACTATACCACGAATTTAAGAGAGAAAATATGAATTACTATTATAAAACTGTCATACAATGAATCCCCGGGATACTCCCGGTCCTAAAGATGAAGGGGATTAGCCCCGCATGTTCATCTCAAACAAGTACAAGGTAGAGATAAGGGAAATCATGTGAAAAACGTGAAATGAAAAGAGAAAACCCCTGAACGGAGAAGAACCGATTGATCCTTTGCGTAGAACACGTGCCTTCCCGCCTCTCGGTGGTGAAATCCGTCTTATGCAGCGTTCGGATCGACTGGTATGAACTTCTGGCCTCCGTTCTCCTCTCTACTGCTCCTCGGTACTTGTGCAATGGCTAATCAGGTCCTCCTCCCGTCTGGGCGGCCGTCCTTAGGTATATCTCGGTCATTAGGTCCCTAATTAAACGTAGCCGTCCGATTGAGATCATTAGAAAGCAAACTCATATCCTACGGCGTCGATACCATCGACGCGAGTCGATGGTATCGACCCGCTACAGTAGCGGCTGGCTGCAAACCCTTCCTTTGTCGCGCCCGACATCATCTCGATACCATCGACTCGGGTCGATGGTATAGACTTCCTTTAGGCGTCGGTTTTGTCGTTTTACGATGTTGTAGCCTCCATGTGTTGATGGTATCGACTTGGTGTCGATACCATCGACTGCTTCTGTGCCAACAACCTGAAGGAGACTCGATACCATCGACATCCCTGTCGATAGTATCGACGCTTTGCTGCTCGTTCCGGCTGGCAACCTGTGACCATGTCGATAGTATCGACTTCCGTCGATGGTATCAACGGAAGCAAATACTCATTTGTCCTGAAATTCAAAGACATGACCACATCAATTCACAAAAATATTAATAATTTGACAATTAATGCTCAAAATGATGAAATAAAGGGGATTTGACATAAAATAGTGGCAAAGACCAAAATGGATGAATTATGCAATATTAACCATAAAAATGACTAATAAAAGCATAAAACACATATCAAACAGGTCTATAAATGCGACTCAAAATCATCACATCAATCCTCATCTTTACCCTTGCATTAGGGTTCCCACATCATATTACAATGTTGTAAAGGAGTTAACTATAGTTAGCCCCTTATATCAAGGTGTCATCAACATTTTATTGAGCTAATTGTTGGAACATGTTTATAATTAACATGTGCCTTTTAGGAGGGTTTTAATTATAATTAACCCACTTTATCCATCTAGATCATATGAAGGTGCCATATTTGTTATGTTGTGCAAGATTTTCAGATAATATTCAACATAATTATTAAGCTCTAACATTTTCACTGTTTGGCAATAACCATTAAGATGATCTCATTTCATTATTCATATAAATTGCAACATTTACAATGAATTCATCACAAGATTAACCAAAATGTCACATTATCATCATTATTCATGTATATGGTTAACTACTTATAAATTTATATCTATTAAACCATTTGTAGATTTCCTTCATATCATGTCTATATATCAAAACTCAAGATTAGATCACATTCTTGTCTATGTTATATCATGGTTGTACTAAACCAACCTATATGAGTGGCTTGTTAAACATATATATCAAAACTTCATCCAGTGCAATTGAGGTTCTCCTGACCCATATCATAAGGGTAGTGCCATGCTCAGTCTCTCTGATCTAACTCAACTCTATGAGTATCTCATATGCATATACTTTATCATTCCTCTCTAATCTAGGGTTATTAGGTATACCTCGTTGCACTAGTTGATAGCCTTACAAGATCGAGCCACATAAGCACAAACCAAAACATGCTATGACATTCTCTTTATTGGTTTTCTACCATTAATACTTGCTTATCCAAAACTCTATCTGAATATACACCATTAGAGTTCTACAGGGGAAACCACCAAACCGAGCATGAGGCATCTCAACATACTAACATCATTTACCTCCTCCAAGTTTTTAGGACTCTCTCTCCCACACCCAGATGGTAGGTTCTCACATTTTCTTATTTATATATGCATACATAACCAGCCTCTCTCTGACTCTAGGGTTTGGTCCTCCCAAGGACATCTAGGGTTCAAGACATCTATAGATATCATACATAGAGAAACTCAACTCGTCCACTTAGGAGTATTCTAGTTTAGGACAAATCATAACACACATTTCTCATAATTTCTCATATCTTGAGGGATTCCCTTGTAGCTGCTAACCACCCCGACCATGAAATGGAGTCAGGGGCGGAGTTTAGGTTCTTCGAACTTCTCCCAATAGGTCTCACTCTCTCTGGAACCCTAAAATTGGTCCTAACACTAGAGGTCCTCCTTTGTAAAAGAGCTTGAGGCTTTTGTTGATTCACATCCTTGTCTTAGCTTATCTTATTTCATAAACCCTATGTACTTGCATCATCCAACTTATATCAAAACCTCAAAACTGAACATTAATCCTTAAAGACAACGTTGATCATCATAAACCATCTTATATCATCCATATAAGACTTACATCATAACATTAAAACTTATTTCATCTATTCCATCTATAACATATTCTAACAAGGGATCTAAACATCTAATCTAGAACTACTATCTCTTCTTGACTAATGTCACTCATTTTCAATTAGGTTGCATGACCACCTCCTACTCATACATGTATGGGGACACATTTTTGTAATACTTATGTATATAACAAAATATGATATAGTTTTTCTCTGATAAAACATGCGTCAGAGAAAACTTTCGAGGTTCGATCTGATTGGAATCAAAAACCTAATCCAGAAAATGAGTGCCCCACACATAGTAGATAGTATAGTGCCATGAAAATTAATGAAAAGGGTGAGAAAATGGTGTAGACAAATGTAGCTAGTCTAGACAATGAGTGCCATATGTCTAGGCTTTCTCTTCCCTTGATGTACATCATTTCCAAATAATGCAACATCCCATACCGCTGAACTATAAGGAAAGAATGACATCTAAGGACTTGTTATACAACAAGCACCAGTCTAGACCTAGTTCTCCGACATCTAGGTGCTAACCTAGAGGCTAGCATAGATCTAGTCTCTTAAAGATGACTAATCTAACCTAAAAGATTATTAAGTACAAGGTTATTTAGTTTTGAGTTGCATAATGAGCAAATGTCAGACTTTGCTATGGTTCATGCCCTGATACCACCTGTGACGTCCCCAAATTTTCTAAAAGTTAATCTGATGTGTGACGTCTAAATTGAAACCCCACCTCAGCGAGAATTCCAATTTAAACACCACACACTAGGCTAAGAAGGAAATAACAGTAACACATGCATATGAACAATAATAAAACCATACAACACATGTTCACCATTCAACATATAATTACATAATGAATTGTTACAACATTTGATATTACACATTGAATATCAAACTTATACATATACATGTATTACCACTAGACTACATGATCTTAAGACAACTGCTCCACCTATACATCAGTTCACCACACAACTCACAACTATCCTGGTTCTTCAAGATCATATGTCCACAACCTAAACAAAAGATTACATGTGTTACATGTCAGCACAATATTTAAGAATATTGTACTGAGTACGCCTACGTGTCTTTTATATACCTCTCATCATATCTTGGCAATAAGACAAAACTACTACTTGGAAGATTATAAAGAAATATAAGAAAAATCATATACTTGCACAAAGATGTTCATTAACAAAAGAGAACACATATTTTAAGCACATTTTCCATTATATCATCCATGCATTTTCTACCTGAGAGTTGAATTAATTAAGGCCTTTATGATCACTACCAAAGAGTTAGATCATATGTACAATGTGACCACTACCAAAGAGTTAGGTCACTTCCAAGCACACTGCCAAAGAGTTAGTGCTTTCATATGTACAATGTGACCACTACCAAAGAGTTAGGTCACTTCCAAGCACCCTTCCAAAGAGTTAGTGCTTTCATATAATGGAACATATATATTATGTTTGATGTGTTCATAGTAGTAAGTATGGAAAATCAAGCAACATATCATACAAGAACAACCATTTCAACCAATACCATATGCCAAGTATTTACTACCAAATAACACACACATATTATATAATAAGCAAGTAAGAGGTAATGGCGTACCTTGATCATAGATAAACCTAATCATCAGATATCCCTCATGTCAACTATAACCTTGGTCAAACTTGATTAAGATAAGACCACACACTATCATCAGATTCTCATCATCTTAACCCTAGTTGTGTTCATTAGGATTATCTTATTGATGTCAATTTCTAGATTATGGTTCATTATCTAAACATTAGGTTCCATATCCTTTTTGTGCCATATTAACCCTAGTTTATGTACTTTAAGCATATTAGGGTTTATATCACATCAAGAGAAAACACCATCATATAACATGGATTATATGTTTCATCTTGATCTCATATTTAAATCTGAGGTTCTAGACAGTGATATGAGTGTACTTTGTAATTTCCATGATTTTGTTAGTATATTTGTAATTATTACACATTAATTAGGGTTATTAGACCTAATTAGACATATAAAGAAAATTACATGATTTCATGTCCAAGAATAGTCATATCTAATATTTTATGAATTATATATCATATTTCAGATTTACTGAAGCATTATCATAATTTTAGGCCTTCGTTTGATATTTATTATACATTAAATAAGAATTTCACAACTTATATGATATCATCGAGGTTAGTTCATAAAAAGACTGATATGATGGCTCCATCTTATTCTAGTCATTTTTTTGAACATTTTGGTACCTTGTTTGTAATATTTAGATAAATGATCTATTTACTATGAATTATTGAAGATCTAAACTTTTCTGAGATATTTACCTCTAGTGGCCAATCAAAGGCCGCCATGTGTCCATGTGGGGGCGTGGCTCCTCCTGGCTTGCACTAGATTTTCCGACCGGTTCAGAGGATCTTGGACCCAGTTCAAGGCTACAGACCCGATCCTCCCTTTCTTTCATGTTCTGTGTTCTTTCTCGTGTGGGTCTCCCTGTGCGATTCCCTGTTCTACCACGCACGCCTCCGCCTGACCCAAATCTGGTGAGCAATCAGGCAATGCTCCTCTCCTTGTCAGGAGCTTTAGCTACTCCATCAGATTTGGTTCCATCTTACACACCTCCATAGTCGATCATGTCCTTGAAATTAAGCCAGAAATCAAGTCTTTCACATCATATACATCTTAAAAGAAATTTTGTCCTCAAAATTAAGCCATACTTGTACCCAGGGGAAAAAAATCAAATGGTCTCAATTCACAAGTACAAATCCACTTTAAGTGTAATATATTTCACAATAAAAACTGCATAACTATAACAAATCACTACTAGGAGGTTTTAAAACATCTAGGGAAAACCACCAACCATATAACATGTTTACCATGCTGAGCTTATGCCATACTTCCATTTAGGATTTGGTACTCATTTCATCCAAGCATAAGATTTAAACAAATGATTATACATGATGTTTTCACATTTTAGGATTTAAATCCTCATCTTTACCCTTGCATTAGGGTTCCCACATCATATTACCATGTTCTAAAGGAGTTAACTATAGTTAGCCCCTTATATCAAGGTGTCATTAACATTTTATTGAGCTAATTGTTGAAACATGTTTATGATTAACATGTGCCTTTTAGGAGGGAGTTAATTATAATTAATCCACTTTATCCATCTAGATCATATGAAGGTGCCATAATTGTTATGTTCTGCAAGATAATTAGATAATATTCAATATAATTATTAAGCTCTAACATTTTCACTATGTGGTAATAATCATTAAGATGATCTCATTTCATTGTTCATATAAATTGCAACATTTACTAGTGATTTGATCAAAAGATTAACAAAAATGTCACATTATCATCGATATTCATGTATATGGTTAACCATTTATACATTGATATCTATTAAACCATTCATAGATTTCCTTCATATCATGTCTATATATAAAAACTCAAGATTAGATTACATTCTTATCTATGTCATATCATGGTTGTACTAAACCAACTTATATGAGTGGCTTGTTAAACATATATATCAAAACTTTATCTAATCCAATTGAGGTTTTCCTGACCCATATCATGAGTGTAGTACCATGCACAATCTTTCTGAGCTAACTCAACTCTATGAGTACCTCATATGCATATACTTCATCTTTCCTCTCTAGTCTAGGATTATTAGGTATACCTCGTTGGCACTAGTTGATAGCCTTACAAGATCAAGCCACATAAGCACAAACCAAAACATGCTATGACATTCTCTTCATAGGTTTTCTACCATTGAGACTTGCTTACCCAAAATTCTATCTGAATATACACCACTAGAGTCCTACATAGGAAACCACCAACCCGAGCATGAGGCTTCTCAACATACTAACATCATTTACCTCCTCCAGGTTTTTTGGACTCTCTCTCCCTCACCCAGATGGTAGGTTCTCACATTTTCTTATTCATATATGCATATATAACCAGCCTATCCCTGACTCTAGGGTTTGGTACTCCCAAGGACATCTAGGGTCCAAGACATCAATAGAAATCATGCATAGAGCAATTCAACTCATTCACTTATGAGTATTCTAGTTTAGAACATATCATAACACAAATTTCTCATAATTTCTCATATCTTGGAGTTTAGGTTCTCCAACCTTCTCCCAATGGGTCTCACTCTATCTGGATTTAACCCTAAAACTAGTCCTAACACTAGAGGTTCTCCTTTGTAAAAGAGCTTGAGGCTTTTGCTAATTCACATTCTTGTCTTATCTTATCTTATCTTATCTCACAAACCCTATGTAGTTGCATCATCCAGCTTATATTAAAACCTCAAAACTGAACCTTATCCTTAAAGACAACATTGATTATTATAAACCATCTTATATCGTTCATATAAGACTTACATCATTACATCAAAACTTATTTCATCTATTCCATTTATCACATATTCTAATAAGACTCTAGACATCTAATCTTGAACTACTCTCTCTTCTAAACTGATGTCGCTCATTTTCACTTAGGTTGCATGACCCCCTCCTACTCGTACATGTGTGGGGATACATTTTTGTAATACTTACACGTATAATAAAATATGATATATTTTTTATCTGATAAAACATGCGTCATAGAAAACTATCGAGGTTCGATCCAATTGGTATCAAAAACCAAATCCAAAAAATGAGTGCCCCACACATAGTAGAGAGTACAGTGCCATGAAAACTAATGAAAAGGGTGAGAACATGGTGTAGGCTAGTGTAGCTACTCTAGACAATGAGCGCCATATGTCTAGGCTTTCTCTTCCCTTGATGTATGTCATTTCCAAATAATGCAACGTCCCATACCACTGTACTATAAGGAAAGAACGACATCTAAGGACTTGTTATACAACAAGCACCAGTCTAGAACTAGTTCTCCGACATCTAGGTGCTAACATAGAGGCTAGGTCAGATCTAGTTTGTGAAAGACGCCTAATCTAACCCTAAAAATTATTAAGTTCAAGGTTCTTTAGTTTTGAGTTGCATAATGAGAAAATGTTAGGCTTTGCTATTGTTCATGATCTAACACCACCTGTGACATCCTCGGATTTTCTAAAACTTAATCTAATGTGTAATGTCTAAATTGAAACCTTACCTCAGCGAGAATCCCAATATAAACACCACACACTAGGGTAAGAAGAAGAAAATCGAGGGAGTCAGAAGGAAACAAGAGTAGCACATGCATTTGAACAATAATAAAACCATACAACACATGTTATCCATTCAACATATAATAATTACATAATGAATTGTTACAACATTTGATATTATATATTGAACAACAAACTTATACCTATACATGTACTACCACTAGACTATAGGATCTTAAGACAACATGTCCACCTGTACATCAGCTCGCAACACAACTCACAACTATCCTAGTTCTTCAAGATCATATGTCCACAACCTAAACAAAAGATTACATGTGGTACACATCAACACAATATTCAAGAATATTGTACTGAGTATGCCTATGTGTCTTTTATATACCTCTCATCATATCTTGGCAATAAGATAAAACTACTACTTGGCTGATTATAAAGAAATATAAGAAAAAGCATATACTTGCACAAAGATGTTCATTAACAAAAGAGAACACATATTTTAAGCACATTTTCCATTATATCATCCATGCATTTACTACCTGAGAGTTGAATACATTAAGGCCTTTATGATCACTACAAAAGAGTTAGATCATATGTACAATGTGACCACTACCAAAGAGTTAGGTCACTTCCAAGCACAACGCCAAAGACTTGGTGCTTTCATATAATGGAACACATATATAAATGTTTGATGTGTTCATAGTAGTAAGTATGGAAAATCAAGCAACATATCATACAAGAACAATCATTTCAACCAATACCATATTCCAAGTATTTACTACCATATAACACACACATATTGTATAATAAGCCAAGTAAGAGGTAATGGCGTACCTTGATCACAGACAAACCTAATCATCAAATATCCCTCATGTCAACTATAACCTTGGTCAAACCTAATTAAGACACCACATACTATCATCAGATTCTCATCATCTTAACCCTAGTCGTGTCAATTAAGGTTTACCTTATCTCATTAGCATATTCCCATAATTACTTGTCTTATCTTATTGGAATTATCTTATTGATGCCATTTTCTAGATTATGGTTCATTATCTGAACATTAGGTTCTATATCCTTTTTGTGCACATATTAACCTTAGTTTATGTACATTAAGCATATTAGGGTTTATATCACATTAAGAGAAAACATTATTGTATAACATGGATTATGTGTATCATCTTGATCTCATATTTAAATGTGAGTTCCAGATACTGATATGAGCTTACTCTGTAATTTCCATGATTTTGTGAGTATATTTGTGATTATTACACATTAATTAGGGGTTTTAGCCCTAATTACACATATAAAGCAAATTACAAGATTTTGTGTTCAATAATAGTCGTATTTGATATTTTATGGATTATATATCATATTTCAGAGTTACTGAAGCATTATCATAATTTAGGCCTTCATTTGATATTTATTATACATCAAACAAGCATTTCACCACTTACATGATATCATTGAGGTCAGTGCATAAAAAGACTGATATGATGGATCCATCTTATTCTAGTCATTTTTCTAAACATTTTGGTACCTTGTTTGTAATTTCAGATAAAAGATCAATTTACTATGAATTATTAAAGATATGAACTTTTTTGAGATATTTACCTCTAGTGTCCAATCAAAGGCCGCCATGTATCCACGTGTGGGGGGCATGGCTCCTCCTGGCTTGCGCTGGATTTTCTAACTGGTGCAGAGGATCTTGGACCCAATTCAAGGCTTCAGATCGGGTCCTCCCTTTCTTTCCCATTCTGCATTCTTTCTCATGTGGGTCTCCCTGTGCGATTCCCTATTCTGCCGCGCATGCCACCGCCTGGCCCAGATGCGACAAGCAATCAGGCCATGCTCCTCTCCTTGTTGGGATCTTTAGCTACTCCATCAGATTTGGTGCCATCTTCACACCTCCACAGTCGATCACATCCTTGAAATTAAGCCAGAAATCTAGTCTTTCACATCATATACATCTTAAAAGAATTTTTTTCCTCAAAATTAAGACATTCTCGTACCCAGGGGAAATCAATCAAATGGTCTCATATCACATGTACAAATCCACTTTAAGTGTAATATATCCCCCAACAAAAGCTCCATAACTATAACAAACCACTACTAGGAGGTTTTAAAACATCTAGGGCAAACCACCCACCATATAACATGTTTACCATGCTAAGCTTATGCCATATTTCCATTTAGGATTTGGTACTCATTTCATCCAAGCATAATATTTAAACAAATGATTATACATGATGTTTTCACATTTTAGGATTTACATCATCATCTTTACCCTTGCATTAGGGTCCCCACATCATACTACCATGTTCTAAGTCAACTTTATGAGTATAGCATATGCATATACTTTATCTTTCCTCTCTGATCTAGGGTTATTAGGTATACCTCATTGGCACTAGTTGATAGACTTACAAGATCGAGCCACATAAGCACAAACCAAAACTTGCTATGACATTCTCTTCATAGGGTTTCTACCATTGAGACTTGCTTACCCAAAACTCTATTCAAATATACACTACTAGAGTCCTACATGGGAAACCACCAACCCGAGCACGAGGCTTCTCGACATACTAACATCATTTACCTCCTCCAAGTTTTAGGACTCTCTCTCCCTCACCCAGATCGTAGGTTCTCACATTTTCTTATTCATATATGCATACATAACCAGCAACTCTCTGACTCTAGGGTTTGGTCCTCCCAAGGACATCTAGGGTTCAATACATCTATAGAAATCATGTATAGAGCAACTCAACTCATCCACTTAGGAGTATTCTAGTTTAGGACAAATCATAACACAAATTTCTCATAATTTCTCATATCTTGGAGTTTAGGTTCTCCGACCTTCTCCCAATGAGTCTCACTCTCTCTGGAGTTAACCATTAAACTGGTCCTAACACTAGAGGTCCTCCTTCATAAAAGAGATTGAGGCTTTTGCTGATTTACATCCTTATCTTATCTTAATTTATCTTATCTCATAAACCCTATGTACTTGCATCATCCATCTTATATCAAAACCTCAAAACTAAACCTTAATCCTTAAAGACAACATTGATCATCATAAACCATCTTATATCATCCACATAAGACTTACACCATAAACTCAAAGTTTATTTCATCTATTCCATCTATCACGTATTCTAACAAGGCTCTATGACTTTCCTCATCTCCTTTTGCTCTCCAGGACCCTTTATAAAGTAGGGTTTGGTCACCTATTTCTCCCGGTCAACCTCGACGCCCTCCAACCTCTGCTCCTCCCCTTCTTCCATTTTATTTTCCTTTTCTTTACCCATCGTGGCCTTCAGACCTCTAGTAAAACCTCCACTCACCTTTGTGTTATCCCTAAGCTTTATCTTATTGGGTTGGTTCAGGCTCCTTTGACCTCGAGTGCTAGTCCCCTACCCGTCTTGCACAATCAGCGGTTCCTGGTGTCAGTGGCGTGTCGCTGTGGTTCTTGAGGTGGTCGTAGGGCCAGAGGACCACTGTGTGGGTTCCCTTGAGGTCTCAGGTTGCTCTTAATGCTGAAAATTTCACCTGTAAGGGTACACATAGCTTTTCATTCTCTTTCTCTTCCTTCTTGTTTGTCTGTGATTAAGTTGAATTTTTGGTCTTTTGAAAGCCCTTGCACCTCACGTCTTGGTCTCTGGGTCCATTTGGCTCATGCAAACTCGATGGCTATATTGTCAATATGTTTTGGCATCTAAAGCCTGGGTTGAGTTCCTTGCTATCAAGGTTGTTGTTGGTCTGCTCGTTCTCGCGGTTCAACAAAGCTGAGAAGATGATTGTCGTTGATTTTTCGATTTCACCCTTGTATCTATTCAATTTTGTCATAGCACGGTTGGGAAATTCAGTCTTTTACTCTGAATCTATGAGTGCGCCTATATGGTGTTGACTCATCTGGTTGGACGTTGCCTATAGGGCCACCTTAGCATTGTGACTTCGGGGTTGCCAAGTCAATATGCTAATGTGGTTTTTCTTGAGTTTCAGATTAGTTAAAAATTTGTTAATTCACAGAAATTCAACCGTTGCTCAGATAAATATAAATAGATAGTTGTTGAATTCAAAAAAATGCAAGCCTTCTAATGGTATAGGTTTCATCCCCTAAGTCTAGTAGTTGATAATAAATGATTTTAATGGAATAATCTAAATAGATAATAATTTGCAAAATTCATAACTAATATTTAAAAGCCAAAAAATATAAAAAATATGTTTTGAGTTCAGAAAAGTATAATCTAAAATGTTGCATAGTTTTAATAACCTAATTCACAAATTAAAAAGGTGATTTTTAGTGGTAAATAATTAATGTGAAATTGACTCAAAATCTACATATGTGCTTTATAGGTGCTTTGAAGACCTAGGTTTGAACTTAGATCTGACTTGGACTTATATGCACTTTGAAGTCAAGGTATGTTTGCATCCCCAATTATTCTTTTTGAGCAATTAGCCTATGTTTCTTCTTTCTCTTGGTCCTATGGACATTAGCCTACACATTACTCTTTTCTTTTGATATCTTATTTCTTGTGAACTATCTTACTTGTTATTGATCTTGTGAACATGGATATTCTCTTGGACTATTTTTCTTATGCCTTGGTTGATGTGGACTTATTCGATTATATTTTCCCACTTTGAGGTGGATAATTATTTGGTGATATGTGATATCTTTTTCCCACTTACATGTGGATGTATGTGTTGTCCATTGTGTGATGGTAACATTGTATAATTTTGACTATACTTTTTACTTCCCTCTACATTTTGCATGCTATGTGATTCAGTAGCACTAGAGTAGTGTAATTGCATTGGTTTTATTTATGGGAAGATGTGTAATTTCCTGCTCGAGCAGTATGCTCTTTTGGGATGGAGGTGGCCCTGTACCCCGGTTTCAAATTTGTGAGGTTTGGCCCATTTTATATATTGGGAGTTTGGCAGTACATCATTCTCTATCAGGTTTCAAGGTTGTGAGACTTGTTCGACTTTGTATTTATACTATTCTAGGTCTATGCTTATCTCACATGCATGCATTATATTGATGATGATTGTGGGGTGTGTGCCCTACTTTCTCTTATTGTGCTTCATTTCCCACCATGGCAGTGGATGTATATATGGCACAATCTTTTATTTGTTTTAATGACAAGTATCTCCTTTTGTATTCATTTCTCTTAATACCCACTTGGGTGGTACTTTTCTTTTCTATGGGAAGCTTCTATATATTTGATTTCCTTATTTCTTTATGTGGCTCAATTTACTTTTTAGTATGCACATACTAGCCTTTGCTGATGTCTTCTATTTTTCTCTTCTTGTTGGGGTATGCTTCCAACCCTAGGTGAAGGATGTGGAGGACATGGCATAAAGTTATGGACCTAGCTTAAGGAATTAAAGCTTGGAGACAATCTTGATGTGCTTTAAATTTCCCTCTACATGGATCATTATGATGTACATTTACATGTAAGTTTAAGATGTTCTTTTATAACCTTATGAGAAATTGAATATAGTCAATGTTTTTATTCTACTGCTACACTTTGATTGTTTTGTATACCATAAATAAGATTTGAAAATTTTACACCCATTCCAACATATCTTTTAAGTGTGTTTGGACTGGAGGTTCTATTGTTCAAATTTTTAGTAGGGATTGGTTCCCCTCTGGGATTCCACTCCTTACATGGTGAGTGTAGTAATTTCAAGTCTAAGAACCACAATTATCACCATCACTATGAGACATGATTATGAATACCTGTTATGGTTCCATATTCCATTCTCAAGGTGGGTCAGTCTGATACATTGTTCTCCAACAAGAATCTATGTGTTTTGTTTGATATCACATATCATGACTGATGAGATTTTGTCATCAACCAACAAACTCTCTAGTCTTATGTGTTATTGTTGTCTATCAACCTTCCATAATAACATTTGACTAGGGGCATAACACTAATGTACATACTCTTCACATTTGTATGATCTCATTGTTTAGGTCATCAACCCGAATACATACGTCATTGAGTAATGTAATTCTTTAGACATTCAACGTGTTTCAACATTATATCATAACTGAATGAAACAAAATAAATTGGAAGATTGGCTTTTGTTATGAATCAAATCATTTACAAGATATGCCATCACAATCATCATATGATTGGCTATCTGGGCATACATACCAACACCAACAATCTATTCGTGCTTCTAGTCAATCTATCATTTATTTATTTGATTATCAAAACCTTTTGGTAACCAATTAATCTTGTGTCTATGATTATGATCCTATTATTTTCTCATCATATGTGTGAGACCCTATTGGATCCACATTACATCGGTATTGATGTCTATAATCATATTATAACTTCATAGAATATGAACGTATCTAGCAAGATATCATTGTCACTCAAGTAATTTGATAAGTTGGAGAAGACCTTCAATGTAATGTTGTGATCAGTCTTACAATGATCATATAATCCCTTTATATTGAATATTCAGATTGAATCGGAGGCATGTAAATGTATCTTATTAATGTTCAATCTTTTCTTTGATCTAGATTAGACTATATAAAATATATGTGAGCTCAATATCATATATTGACTCGCATGAGGATGATCATGCATTTCATAGTCTCACTCATCAAGTGGTTGGTATATCACTTCAATAGGAATGAAAAGTTTAATCTACATCACTCATAATAATCCACGTGTCACAGTGAACCCAAGCTCTACTTGTATAGAAACCCTTAGTCAAGGTCTGTTGAGTAGCGTCAAAATGCATTGAACGACTTGTGATCTAAGGCCCACAATCATAATTGTTACACTGAGATATGATTGTGAATGCCATTTTTGACTTCCATGTATCATACTAAAGTTGGGTATTCCTAGTACACTTGTTCATAACAAGTACTTATATGTTTGAATTGATATCCAATATCATGATAGAGGAGACATTGTCATCAATCAATATACATTCTAGTCTTAATGTATTATTGTTGTCCTATTTTCCACAATAATATCCAACTAGGGACCTAGACAAGAGTGCATACTCTTAGCATAGACATGATCACATGTTTAGGTCCTTAATCAAAATCACATGTTATTGAGTCATACATTCTTAGGACATCAATATATTTATTCATTATCTCATAATGAATCAAGTATGATAAGAAATTTTTCTTTATTGATAATCAATCAATTATAAAGTTAGCCATTACAATCATCATATGATTGGGTCTCAGACTACAGCCTCCCACTAGAACCAAATGAGTACAAATCTAAGTACAAATGATCTAACATGATGATCATGGTTTTTATGTAAAAGTTCTCTTGTCAACAATAAAAAAAATTCTTTCAGTTGATACTCTAAAAATATTTAGATATTCTTGTTTTATAATATCTTGTATGAGATGGTAGCGTCATAGTAAGTGGTTGGAAAGCTGATGTGATGTGGGTTCCTCAGCTTGTGTAGTGGCTCCCATGTTGCCACAATATAACTCTACTACTACAACAACTGATGGAACCATCCCTAGTTAACCAAAAACTTCTTGATCAATACATATTTTTCTTTTTTGCTAGAGGAAGCAATCTACAACTTTGTTGTATAATCAGTTCTTACTTGGAATCATTTCATCTCATGGTACCATTTTTAGGCAAACTATAGGACCTACTTGCAAGGTAATTGTCCTTGTTGATTTGGACACTTATATCAGTGTAACCCTTTACCACCAACTCTTCCTCACCATCATATATAAGGAATTTATCCTTTGTTCTTCTCAATTACTTAAGGATGTTCTCTATAATAGTTTAGTGGCCTTCATTAGTTTCTCACTGGTACCTAGTTGTCATGCTCAAAGCATAGAAGATGTGATGACATGTACATAACATTGCATACATGATATATCTAATTGTAGATGCGAATGGAATCTTATTCATGTGCATCCTTTCTTCATAAGATATGGGGCATTGAAATCGAGAGAGACTTAACCATTATATATGGGTAATTTTCCTCTCTTGGACTTTTACATGTTGAACTTTTTCAACACTTTATCAATATATGTACTTTGACTTAGACTAAGAAGCCTTTTAGATCTATCTTTATAGATTTTTATTCCTAAAATATAAGAAGATTATCATCAATCCTTCATGGAGAAGGTGTTACCCAACCATTTTTTAACCAACTATAGAGTAGGAATGTCATTCCCCATATATAGTATTCCATCTCACATAATACGAGGAGTAAAATTATGCTCCCACTAACCTTCTTGTAAACAAAAAATTTATCTTCATTTTGGATAAAATCAAATTGTTTGACTAACTCATAAAAACAAAGATTCCATAGTCAAGATGATTTCTTCAATATGAATATTGATATTTGTAGTTTGTAGACTTTTGGTACTTCATTTAGAGCAATAAAAGCTTCGAGTTGTATTACATACACATCTTCAAGGAGATTCCCAATAAGGAATGTAGTATTAGTGTCCATTTTCCAGCTTTCGCAACAATGATAAGATGCAATGGCAAGCATGATCTTGAGGGATTTAACCATGGAATCATGTGACGATGTTTTATTGTACTCTACACTTTGAAGCTATTTGAAACCTTTCACAATCAACCACTTGTTCTAGATTTGTACATTACCATCCATGTAGGTCTTTTTCTTAAAAACTCATTTGCACCCTATGGGTTTTACCCCTTGAGGTGGATCAAACGAGGTCCTTATCTTGTTGGTATACATGAAGTCCATCTTACAACTCATATCTTTGAGCCATTTCTCATAATCTAGTCCCTCGATAGCCTCATTATAGGTGGTTGGTGTTGGCTAAATTGGACATTAACATACCCTTTGTTTTGATGATGAAAAACATTTCATACTTGTGGGTCTAACGTGCTATTTGAGTATTTCAGGGTTCAAAGTAATAAGGAGATTCTAGTAAGTGGAAAATAGAAGATCAGTGCAAAGTTGAAGATCAAATGTGCTTAATTGTATATGTGCTCATGATTGTACTCAAATGTAAACACTTGTACAAGGATACAATGTACAAGTACTTAGACATCATGTAAATCAAATGTTAGATCTTCCCTATCCACTTATAACTCCCCAAAGTTAGAGTCACCATCACTGATTGAAACACACATTTAGCAGGTGATTCAAAAGTCCGAAATAGGGATACCCTCAGTCAAAAAAAGTTGTCGACTGAGACACACTCGGTCGAAGTTTTTGTTGATCAAGAACCTCCTCAGTCAAAATTGTGAGCATTGTTTAAGAACTTACACAATTGTGCCCTAAAATAGTATTTGGTCAAAAATAATCTCAACCAAGTAAGATTTGGTCTAAAGCTTGTGACCGTTAGACTGAGTGGTTGGTAGTTAAGAGTTGGAAATAGACATTGCAACATTTTTCCTTAAACCCAGGCTCGGTCAAAGAAAATCTTGACTGAGACATAGTTCGGTCGACAAACTTATCGACTGAGCAAGGTTCTGGATTGTTCTTTTCAAGTACGAACAAATTAGAAATTGCTAGCCAATTAATGTACACCTAACATCTAGTTAAGTACTAAGAACACTCTATACACTCCCTAGAACATCCCTAGACACTTGCAAACCATTCCTATAAATGGGAGAGGCCTTAGGGCACCTAAAGCAACCAAGATACACTTGAGCATTCACTATTGAGAGAAACAAAGCTAGAATTCACTTGCCATCTTATTCCTTGTGCTCTGGAGTTGTCCTATAGCTACAATCTCCTAGCCACCACATATAGACACGTCCATATAAAGTGGGTAGGAGATCCAAACACTTGATATAGGATCAAAGCGCAATACTCAATTGTTGTATTGCATTCTTCCAATCCCCCTTCATAGGTACAAGATACTTCTTGGTGGAAAAGGCTGCTTCAAGATGTGCTTGAGATTACTTCAAGAAAGGCTACTTCTAGGGCAGTTGAGGCTACTTCTAAAGGAAATCTATCCCAAGGTGGTGGAGCTACTTCTAGGATGAGAAGGCTGCTCCAAGGGCTTGGATTACTTCAAAGAAGGCTACTTCAAAGAGGCTGAGGCTACTTCAAGGAAGGTGATTGTATCTTATGTAATAAACTTGTGAGGTAATAAAATTAATCACTTCCAAATTTCCAACTGGAGACAATTTTGTAGTGGACTGACAACCTTTGAATTCAAAGACTGGAACCACTCTAAACACAAGTGTCTTCCTTGCTTCCTCCTCCTTCCTTGGTTGAGTGTTTTAATTATCTTTAAATTATCAAAAATATCTATTCACCCCCCTCTAGATCTTTCAATTGGCATCATAGAAGGTCTTTAAGGAGCCCTAAATAGGTCTTAAAGAATGGGGGATGATGTACTTAACAACCTCAACCTTGAAGGAGCTTACATGAGTCTATCACCATCTTTTCATGGAAGAAACTACACCTACTGGAAAAGAAGAATGCAATTCTACTTTCAAGGAATCAACTTGGAGTTATGGAGGATGGTGACTACTCCCTATGTGCTTCCCACAACCAAATATGAAACATGGGATCCAAACATGGTAAAACACGTTCAATTAAATGCAAAGGCGGTAAGCATACTATATTCTTCAATTTTTGTAAGCGAGTTCAATAGAATATCTTCATGTGATACAACTTATGATATATGGCATAAACTCTCCATAGCACATGAAGGTACTACCCAAGTTAAAAATAACCAAATTAATATACATAAGCAAAAGTTTGAACAATTTCATATGCAACCTAATGAATCTATTAGTGAAATGTATGCAATACTTTCTTCCATTGTTGACATTTTAAGTGCATTAGGAAAGTTTATGAGTAAAGAAGATCAGGTGTTCAAAATTATTAGATATTTGCCTCTAAGATACAAGCCAAAGGTGATAGTCATTGAAGAAGCTAATGATCTCACCACAATGAGGATGGAACATCTCATTGGAAATCTAGAGACTCATGAGGTCACTCTTGAAGAAGAAGAAAGATTGGAAGTCGAACACAAGAAGGAGAAAAGGAAGGATATTGCTTTTAGGGCAGCAACTAAAGAAAGTAATGAAACAAGTGAAGAAGATAGTGAAGAAGAGGCACTCATTGTAAATGGTAAGCAATATAGAAGGTTTAAAACTATACAAATTCTTCTGTTTCTTCCTCTTCTTCCCTTAGGTGCTTTGAATGTGGTGAGAAGGGATATTTAAAAATTGAGTGTCCTAAAGTCAAGAAGGGAAAGAAATATTCTCTCAAGAAGAAAGAAAAAGCCTACAAAGTAGCTTGGGATGACTCATGCAATGATAGAAAAAGTGAGGAGGAAGCAAAATGTCTCATGACCAAAGAAGACACAATAAGGTGTTTCATTACAACTATCAAGGAAGAAGAAAATGAGGTAAGTCTTCTTGATTTATCTAAAGAAGAGTCAGTCATAGTATTGAAGAATTACATGATAAGTATGTTGATTGTATAAGGAAATTAAAAAGGATTACAAAAATTAATGAAGATTTATATGCTAAATTGAATGATTTTACTTTTAAAAAATAAAGTGTATGTCTGAAAGGCAACTTTGAAATCATTAATTAATGATTGCAATATTAAGTTTCTTGCTCTAGAAACCAACAATCATTTTCTTTGACAAGAAAAGGTTGAACTTCTTGCTAAGATAAATGATCTTCAAACTCAACCTATTCTATGTATTCATTTGGATTATGATGTTATTGTCAAAGAAAGAGATAGCTTATTATCTAGTTTGGATCGAGCAAAGTTAGACACTAAAAGGAAAATGGAAGAAATTGCTAAGTTGCAAAAAGATATTAGTAGCTTGAAAAACAATGACATTCTTGATAAAATACTAGAAATATCAGCTGGTCAAATTGGGAGGAGAGGACTAGGCCATGTACCTAAAGAGAAATCCTACCAAAATCCTAGAAATAGAAAAACACAAAAACCCAAAACCACGATCATGGATGTTCCTAAATACAATCGAGCTAAAAAGAGAAATGAAATTGATTCTATTTGCTATCATTACTATCTACGTCTTGGACAATATTCATTTTCTTGCTCATACAAGAAAAAGGATGTTGACTTGGTTTGGGTTCCAAAAACCCCAACTTAGAAATGTTGGACATATTAGTTGAGATTTGACCTAAACTTTACCTTACAATTTATAATGTTTTATCTCAACTGAATTAAGATTGAACTCGTATAACTTTGTATATTTTGATCACTTAATTATATTATCCAAAAATAAATGGGATGATATGTCTACATTAGAAATGTTGAATGTATTGAAAGTGCACAGAACTTCATCTCGGTCGACAAAATGCTGGACCAAGAACTCTTCCGGTTGAAGAAATGATCGACCGAAGGTAGTTTTGTCAACATTGCTTCTACTGGAAAATCTTTCTGGTTGACAAATAGTTCGACCAAGAATTCTTCTGGTCGAAGAAATCTTCGAGCGAGGATAGTTTTGTCACTATAGCTTACTGAAAACAAAAATTTTCAATTGCAATTAAATTTGGTGACCCATATCTATAATAAACTCCTCATATTAGGTTGTTCTAAATATTTAATTAATCCTAACCAAAAAGATCACTACATGAGGCCAAAACTTTATACTTTGTAGGTCTGGATGGTATATATAAATTTCTCTAACAAGCATATGATCGGAAACAAGAAGACATTTATACACTTGGAGGAAAGGTAAAGTTTCAAAGGTAAAACTGTTGGCATAGGTAATGTTGGTATAATTTTTATGTGCTATTTATAAAAGAGCTACAACATAAGTAACATGACAATTGAAAATATCAAAAGGGAAAATGATTGTAAACCTCTTAACTCTATAGAGACTATTTGAAAATGATGAATTGAAAAGAGTGTTCATATAAGAAACTTGCTTAGAATATAATCATTACACAAACTTTCTCTTGATAAATCTAAGATTTGTGTATTCTAGGCAAGCAAAAGCAAGATCTCTCTTTATAACTAAAAGTTTGCTTCACTAGAATTCAATTGAATCTTATCTCTATGTGGACTATTGTCTTCTCTTTAACAAAAGATGAATTTGATCTTAAGACACAAAAAGGACTCATCTTGGAATATTCCACATCTAGCAAAGCATATAGGATTTATAACTTTACATCTAAGAGAAATGAAGAATAAATCATGATTACAACCAACAAACTCAAGACTTAGTCATATCCTAAAAGGAGTTTATTACTGGACAACTTCTATATGAGCTTAAACAATGCATAAGTTTCAACTCCTAGACCCAAAAGCAAACATTCAATGGGAACTAAGTGGACATGACGAAATAAATAAAGCTTGGATATAATGAAAGGAAATGGACTTTGATACGACTCATGCATTAATGGGTTAGACTTGAGGTCATAAGGACATCAAACTCTTCAAGTGGATGTAAAAATAAAAGGATCATTAAAAGTGAAATCTATGACTTGAAACAAGATTGAATATGCATACAAAAACAAGTTGACTGGTCACTTATGTCAATAAAATAGTATATCTTGGCTCATATTAGATAAAGTTGCATTAATTGGAAATATGTAGAAATGCCTCTCATCCGAAAAAGAGTTCGACCGAGGGGTGCCCCGATCAAAGTCATGGTCGACCGAAAATAAGCCTGACAAAAGTGCTTATTTGTAAATCAAACCATTCAATTGCACCCAACATTGGTATATTAAATCTATAATTTGTTCATCATGTTAAATATTTAGAATAAGAGAAATTTTTAAGATAGTGAAAGAATCAAGATTTCTTATAAAAATTGACTGATAGTCTTACTTAATCACTTGATTTGAAATATGGTTATGATTTGAATACCTTAGTATTTTTAAGCTCACTTTATTATGAGATGAAGGGGGATCTCACAAAAATTCTTAGATATAATGTATATATTTTTGATCTTGCTCTTAGTTGGATTCTCTACACCAATTTAGGTTTAACATCCCTTATATTTGGTTAGAGATACATTTACTGATTCCACTACTAGCCTAAAGGAATCACATATCATTTCAGGGCTTAACATCCCTTGTAAATGGTTGAGAAATTAATGTTGGTTTTTTAAATGTGGATAAATTTGACATTCATTTTGAAGTAAACAATTTAGGGGGAGTAATCAATTAGGGGGGGGTTTATAGACTTACACATATTTTTATATTTTTAAAATGACAAAGGGGGAGAAATAAAATAAAGAAAAACAAAGTAAAATCTTATCATGATTTTAATGATCTCTTGGCTTGACATTAATTGGTGCTACATTGCCTTAAGAGATGGATATCATGTTCCAAATCTCTTTAGGTGTATTAGCATGAGATCAAATATTCATCTCTGATACATCACAAGTATGAAACTCATTTTCATTTCAAATATTTTGCTTATATTTTAGGAATGCTTGTCATCTTCAAAATGGGGGAGATTGTTGGCTGAATTGGACATTAGGATACCGTTTGTTTATATGATGACAACCATTTCATAGTTGTCGGTCTAACGTGCTATTTGAGTATTTCAGGGTTCAACGTTTTAAGGAGATTCTACTAAATGGAAAATAGAAGATCAGTACAAAATTGAAGATCAAATGCACTTAATTGTATATGTGTTCATGATTGTACTCAAATGTAAACACTTGTACAAGGATACAATGTAAAAGTACTTAGACATCATGTAAATCAAGTGTTAGATCTTCCCTATCCACTTATAATGCTTAGATAGGTTTCCCCCAAAGTTAGAGTCACCATCACCCATTGAAATACACACTTACTAGGTGATTCAAAGTCTGAAACAGGGACACCCTCAGTCAAAAAAACTTGTCGACCGAGAACACTCGATCAAAGTTTTTGTCAACTGAGAACCACCTCAGTCGAAATTTTGAGCACTCTGTTCAACAACTTACACAATTGTGCTCTAAAATAAACTTCGTTCAAAAATAATCTCGACCGAGTAAGATTCAGTCTAAAGCTTACGACCGTTAGACTGAGTAGTTGGTAGTTGGGAATTGGAAATAGACGTTGCAACACTTTTTCCTTAAACCCAGGCTCGATCGAAGAAAATCTTGATCGAGATACAATTCGTCAACAAACTTTTTGACCGAGTAGGGTTCTGGATTGTTCTTTTCAAGCATGAACAAATTAGCAATTGCTAGCCAACAAATGTACACCTAACGGCTAGTTAAGTACTAAGAACACTCTAGACACTCTATATAACGTCCCTAGACACTTGCAAACCGTTACTATAAATGGGAGAGGCCTTAGGACACCTAAAACAACCAAGCTACAGTTGAGCATTCACTATTGAGAGCAACAAATCTAGAATTCACTTCCCATCTTCTTTCTTATTCTCTAGAGTTGTACTATAGCTACAATCTCCTAGCCACCCCATATATCCATGTCCATCTTAAGTGGATAGGAGATCTAAATGCTTTATATAGGATCAAAGTGCAATATTCAATTATTGTATTTCCTTCTTCCAATCCCCCTTCATAGGTACAAGCTACTTTTGTTCCTTGACTACTCCAAGATTGTGGAGGCTTACTGAGGGAGTTTGGTTGAAGCTACTTCTTGGTGGAGAAGGATGCTTCAAGAGGTGCTTGATATTACTTCAAGGAAGGCTACTTCAAAGGTGGTTGAGGCTACTTCTAAAGGAAGGCTATCTCAAGGCGGTGGAGCTACTTCTAGGAGGAGAAGGCTGCTCTAAGGGATTGGGAAAGAAGGCTGCTTCAAGGAGGTTGAGGCTACTTCTAGGTGAAAGCTACTTCAAGGAAAGTGATTGTATCTTATGTAACATCCTTGCAAGGTAATAAAATTAATCACTTTCAAAATCCTAATTATAGACAATTAGGTAGTGGACTGACAACCTTTGAATTCAAAGGTTGGAACCACTCTAAACACAAGTGTCTTCCTTGATTCCTCCTCCTTCTTTGGTTGAGTGTTTTAATTATCTTTAAGTTATAAAAAATCTCTATTCACACCCCCTATAGATATTTCAGTTAGATCATCTTCATAATCTATGAGAAACATGTTATCTTGTTGAGTCATGAGAGATTCAAATATCTCTGGATCAAGAGGTGTCCTACTAGACCTTTGAGCTTCTTGTGTTACATGAGAACTTGAGATTCTATAATAGTGTTTGGTTTCTCTTGTTCCTTATCGACCTCCATATGTTCAATGTTATCTTGTTTGTGTCAAGCTTCTTGAAGTTTTTTTTCTCCCACTCATTCCTCTACAAATAAATTTCTTTTTTTTGAAATATAGAATCTATTAAAATAAATACTTTGTTGTCAGGTCTCTTGGTTTCATTAAATATCCAAAAGAAGGACATTTTACATGTTTAGGTCCAAGACGTTTGGAAAGCTGCTTCCCCACATAAGCTTGACATCCCTCAAAATTTTCATAAAAGACATATTCAGACATACTTAGTTCGTAACTCATATGGTGTCTTTAATCAATTTAGAAGGTGCAAGTTAAGTGTAAACATTGGGGCTTCCAAAGAATATCCCCAGAAGGGAGTTAGAAGAAAACTCATAGTTGATCATATCGTGTCTAACATAGTACTATTCATACTTTTTGGATACACCATCATGTTGTGATCTTCTAGATGAATTCCATTGTGATACAATAACACAAGCTATAAAAAGGGCCTTAAACCATTGGCTTAGGTATTCACTACCTTGGTCTAATTGGAGTTCTTTAATAATATTTACAAGTTGTTGTTTTTTACTTCATTCATGAAATACTTCAACTTTTCAATAATTTTTGACTTGTGTTTTATTAGATACACATAGACATATCTGCTAAAGTCATCAGTAAATGTGATGAATTATCGATATTTGCGTATGGCATTTGTGTGAAAACATCCACATACATCAATTAGTATGAGTCCTAATAAGTCACTTGCATCGTTCACTATTAGCTAAGGTGATTTTGTCATCTTTCCTAAATAATAAGATTTACATGCCTCAGTTGATTCAAAATCAAATGAGTCTAAATATCCATCTTTATTGTGTAAAGACTCGATATTTATGATCAAAGTTTACCAAATATATATAGATATATATACATATATATACACACACACACACACACACACACACACACATATATATATATATATATATATATATATATATATATATATATATATATATATATATATATATATATATATATATATATATATATATGAACCTTTTTACTTTCATGTTACATCAGAGTCGTGAAAGCCTATACATAACTACTATAAAATTCAAATGTACATGGATCTTTTCTACTCTTAAATCCAAAGATGACATTTTCTTCATGTATATTCTATGTTTTCATTGTATCACCTGACTATGAACTGCCATAGGGAATAAAACCACCTGTGGAACAAAAGAAAGATTTGCTAGATTTGGGTTGGAAAAATGGTACTAAATCTTTATTATTGAGCTATTTAAAATTATTCAACAAGAGGATATTCAATGATTAAACAAATTAGGTATGGATGAGTTGGTGGGAGAAGGTCAGAAAGTTAAGGAATTCAAGGATGCAAGTTTGTAAAATAGAATTCAGAAGATTATTCAAATACCAAATTTGTAGGATTGTACACAAAAACAAAATGTACTTGAGAATATAATTAATTCTAAATATCAAATTATTAAACTTTTAAATTTATGAAATTTTCCATCGGCACATTCTATCTCATATTTTGTCTTTGTCCGGGTTTGGTACCTAGTGTTCTCCCCTATATGAGAGAATGATACTTTAACCTATGGGAATAACCAATATTGAGGGACCTCTATGTGCATTATCCACTGTGTAGGGTTAGGGGATATGCCCACAGAATCAAGGAGCCATACCTATATCCAACATTTGCTTTTTGTGTGAATGTCAAAATCTAATTTATTCAATATTCAACAATTTTGTGCTGACCTTCATGAGCAAAGATAGGATAAACTGATAAATTTTGGGTTCACCAATTTACAAAGTTCAATGCATGTAGTTTCAATAGGGAAGTAAATAGTTCAATAGTGAAAATAGAGAATGGAGTACCTCAAGACTCCAAGGTTTGGTACTTTCTCCAAGAATTCATAAAAAGCATGCTACAAAGTAGAAGAATGTTATTACTGACTTGGATTGGTATCAAGTGTAGTCTACTTCTCTTAGCATTAGGATTTCTATTTTGATTCTATCTCCATATTTGTCCCATTATCCATTTTTATTGGGTTACTAGTTTTATCAAGTGAATATGTGAATAGTTATATACTTACTAATGTCCATATAGGCAAATATTAAGTATATTACTCCATTATTAGGTATTAAATCATACTTGGTTACACAAAGGCATTAAATTATTTTGTTAGTAAGACATATATGTTCTATAGTTACATACATACTCTTATCCCTTTAAAATTACATATAAAATTAGATATTAATTTTCAAGATATTGATGTCTATAATTCCAATTCAACTTTCTGGTCCATATTCTCTATCATAGGTCCATGTTTAGCCACATTAGTTTGAACATGTCTAAGTTAGATATATGTGTGGGTAATAATATGTATACTCCCAATTCAAGCCTCAAGCATGTAACTAAAACCACAAGTATGTAGCTTCATTTATAGTTCGAATGTCCTCCTTGTATCTTGTTAGAATAGATCTCTATCTCAATATAAATATTTCAATATAATTCATCAACTTGTATTATATCTCAAAAATGCACCATACATGTACATTCATATTTTAAATAAGCCTATAGAAATAACTCACAAAAATATTGAAAATACTAGTGATGGGGGAACCCATCAAGGAAGAAGAAGACTAGAGAAGAAAAGGACAATTCATTATATCAATTCATATTCAACTTCTTGGGTCAATCCCCTAAGGCTATTATATATACTAAAATACATAAAACCCTAGACTTGAGACAATTGCACAAATTGTCTAACAAAATATGAAATTAAAAATAAAGCTCAAAAAATTTCAATTAAGTGCATATGACTAGATAGATTGCACTTAGGTTCCTACATATCAAAACAACACAAATAAATCTAATTAAGTGGACTTTGTCCTACATCAACTCCCTCGGGGTTCAAAAGACGAGCCACCGGTGAGTCAACCTTCTTTCTTATGTAGGCTATATCCGCATCGGTTAATGATAGGACAAGTGAACTGGACATTTCTTGGAAACCAAACATAGACTATTGTCAACCTGAGGCATGTAGTAGGGTCGAAGCATTTGCACCAATTTTATCTTTGGAACATCAGCAACTGTTGACAACACTAGGGAGGAGGTATAGGAATCATCAATATTGTCAAGGCAGGTGATGGATGGATCTATCATTTAATGGTGTAGTGTAGGGATGAGGCCACCATATTTTAGAAGGGCATATGTATGAATTGGCATGATGCGAATGGTTTGAGTATCATTAGTACCATCAATTTCTAGAGGTATCATAGAAGCTTGCCCAAGCTTGTCCTTGTCAACTTCAGGATCACTAACACAACCAATTGCTAGTGGTAGCACATAAGCTTGCTCAGGTTTATCCTTGACATCTTCAGGGTCATTGGTTGAGAGTGATTCATCATCATCTTCATTGTCACTAGGCTTGCTAGAGGGGAGTATGCCTGTTGGCGCAATGTCAATCGCTTTATGCTTGACTAAGGTAGGCATAACATTAATGGGAGACAAATGAGGTTGAAGTATGAAGCTCTAAAGTCATTTATCAAGTTGTTGTAGTGTAGCTAAATATCTCATAGCAAAACTCTTAAACTTGTTTAGGTTCTGATTAGTGATTGAAGCATCATCATTCTCATGTTGTACACTGAAAAAGTTTGGAAGCGTGATCAAATCTCTTGATTTGCAAGTACCAAGATAAGCATGTATGTCCCATACTACAAGACCCCTGACCTGGATTTTGGGTACCCTATTTGTTTTGCTCAAGTAATCTCTTAGAACCTTGTTTTAATCCTTTGATATGATTTTAAACCTTGTGGAGAGCTTAAGTCTCTAGTTTGAGCTTGTTTGGATTATGTTTATGCTTTATGTGCTTGTTTTGGATTAAATTGCAAATTACCCATTTATGAGGGCTATCTTGCAATTTTCCACATCTATGATGTTCCTCATCTTTCTTAACATCATCGAGAGGAGAGGGGAAGAAGTGGACGCCTTGTTTGAGCCTTAGTTGAGTGGTGGCACCCTTGGTGGTGATTAGGGTTTCTAGGGTTTGTGTGTGTCTACCTATGTGAACCTTGTGGGTGTAGCGACCTATGTCGTGACCTAGGGCTTGTTTTGTGGGTTTCACAGTTGATACACCTTCTCTAGGTGTGGTGTTCATGACCAAGATGGTCTTGGCTCGAGACAATTGAGTTTGGGGTGGAATGTCTCAACCTAGAGCATGTGTGGTGATCTTTTATCTCAACCTAGTGATGTGTTGGTGCCTTATCACAGCCATGGATGGTATTCCTTGATGTGTCACGATCGCGACCATGTTGGGTGACCCAAGTGGTTGAGACCCAACATATGATGTATCACCATCTCGTACAGGCATGGTTTAAGTGGTTTCATTTTAGTTTTTTAGGAGGACAAGTGTCCTTATGGATCCCTATCTTGTTGACACCTCATCCTTCACCCTACTTCCCTCCTCTTTTTCTATATAACCCCTTATCTCTCCATGCAAGTGATCCTTTTCGGCCATATTCTTCATCCCTTCTTTCTTAGTCATCCTTTGAGCCTTGAGGAGTGAGGAGATTTGTTTTGAAGCTCCTGCTGGCTAGACTTCCCTTGCGTGTGGTGCTTGTGATGATCTTGGTCATCTATAACTCTAGTAAGTTCATACCTTTCTTTTTCTATGTTTTCCTTATATACCCTACCCCATCCTCTTCTCCTTCCTTGGACCAAAACTATGTTTTGACATGGTGGCCGTTCTTGAGAAGAGATCTCCCCATCACAAGGATAATAGGCCATGTTTTGATAAGGCGACACCCAAGTAAGATGGAGTTTCTCCTCTCTTTTCTTTTTCTTTCTTTGGTTCAACCTAGGGTTCTTTCTTGCCCTTTTCTTGAGGTACCTTTGACCATGATGTATTCTCCTTCTTGAGGTGCTTTTGTGGCCAATAATGGAGCTTTTGGTGGATCTTCTTTCCCCTTGGTGATCGTGTGCTTGAAGCTTTGATCTTTGGAGTGACCATCCTTAAGGTGGGTGGTATAATCCTTAACCTTATCTATTATTGCATGTTTCATACTTGCATGTTAATATTTCTCTCTCTAAAACGTTCTCTTCTGTTTTAAAAGAATGATACCATGCTCTAGAACCTAATTAGTGGTGGTTATCATGCTCAGTTTTTTTGGAATCTGAAACCCTAATCCTATATACTCGATTTTGGTGATTGTTGTGAAATGGTGGTTTTCTCCCCATATTTTGTCCTGGGTTTTGCTCACTTGCATCATGTTTTCATACCTAGATGTATGAGGAGTTTTAGTTTTGTTTTGGAGGTGTTAAACTTGGTTCCATCTCTCATGTGTGAGGCCGCTTTGATATGTCTTGTTTGGGGCTGAAACACCTTGATCTTTTTGTGGTATCAGTCGAGATGATGGTTTGTCATTTGGTTGAGATACCTACCTTGAATTAGTAAGTACCTTGATTCTATTTCAGAAGAGATATATGAACTTATGATGAAGGTGACCTTTACTCTTGTCACAATCACGACATCACATCTATTTCTTTGTTGGCCATGACCCCTGGCTTTTTCGGTCAAGATGCCTTTGGTTGTGTGGTAGAGACTAGTGTTGAGGGTGGTCAAAACCCTAAACGTAGAGGGTCATGATAGGTTGGTTGAGGGTTGGAGATGTCTAGCTTGGGTTGAGGTTGTGACACCAAGGTTGGTCATGGTTGAGACATGTTCATGAAGGGTGATCACGACCCATGTATGGTGGGTGGTTACGACCCATGTGGAGTGGATGGTCATGACCCATTTGAGATGGATGGTTGTGATATATGGGTGATGCATGGTTGAGACACATAATTAGCACATGTTTGTGAGTAATGAATGAACTGTATATGGTGCTGTTTGGTTGGATGTGTAATCAACCTTAGCCTTGTTCCTTAATCTTAATATACCCCAATAACATGGGAGGTGACACGATTAGGGTTTAGTGTTAAAATCATGTTGTAAACCCTAATCGACTAAATATGGAACCCTAAATCTAACAGTGAGAAATGTGATGTGTTTGCTTCTCTCTCATGGAATGGTTATTGTGTTATGTTGTTTTCTCTCTTGTATATAAATCTCTAACCTTGCAGGAGAAATGAAGGCCACAACTTGTGTGTGTTGTGATAACAACCATATGATGTAGAGTAATGATTATGTGCCTTGTTGAGGCATAATGTGGTGATTGACATGCAGGGTTTATGGGATTGAGTCCTATGACCTGGTGATGGCTTAATGCCTATTTGTGAGGTGGTAACCTCCAGTGATGTGATTGAGGGATTGATGTTCCCCAATGATGTGACTTTGATGATGACCTTGTGAATGGAAGAGGTACAATGTTGTGATGGTGATGTAACTAGAGCACACCTTATACATTTGATATTTCCTGGAGTTGTACTATTCCCCTTATTCTTGTAGAGTTTGTTATGATTCTATATGTTGTAACTTGATTGAAGCTAAAAGAATACCTGATTGGCTTAAATAATCAAGTGAAATCCTAATCGTGTAGGTTCCTTGTGCCATAGATTTTTTCATTGTCATTTTAAATTATTGGATCGGTGAAATGAGTATAACTCGAAGCATATATTTTTGAATATGTGGTGGTGCAAGTCAAGTATCTCCTTACATCCACAATTACAGGTTATGTAAGACAACCATGTGTGAGCTGATCTCTGTGTGATATGGACGACCATGAGTGAGCCAATCCTTCTTTTAGAACTGCCATGCGTGAGCCTGATCTTCTAGCGCCATACCTATACCAAGGTGTGTTACGTGTGAATATACATGTGGATGGCCATGCGTGAACCAATCCCCGAGCTTGACTATATGTCATTGTTGTAGTTGATTAATATGTCTCTGTAGTGTTTTCTCTTGTGCTGACCAAGAGGGAGGAGGATGCGGATTCTTGCTCTTCCATTGACCTTGTATGGCACTGATTTTGATTTAGCAATGGTCGGTTGGATTTGGGTGGTACGAATCAAATCCTTAGGACAATAATAAAAGATGTAACATATTCGTGTAGTGCATCTTGTTTAGGACTAAATACGAATACCATTGGTTGAAACCTTGCCTTATCTTTATATTGATTTCTTAAATTATAAGGTGGTAAGAGAAGTCAACTATATACATGTTCTTCATATTCCTTTTTTAGAATATAGATTGTTCTATTGATCAGTGACAACTTCCTAGTCTACTTAACCTTCTTTATCTGTTAAATACATATTGTTTAACAGAATATGCTCATCATGCCTAGTACTTTATCTATCAGTTCAGTTACATGTGCCTTAATGGACGTTGGTGGAGAGTTATATCCCCCACTGGGATGTTTGGTCTCACCCCATAGGATTCCACATCTTTTAGGTGATCCTGCATGAAGAGGTAGAGATCGTGCAGATGAGGAAGAGAAGCAACAAGAGAAGTAGTTGTTAGAGGCTGGATGTGCTTCTAGTCTTTTTGTGTTAGAGTCCTAGAGTTGTCCATGTACACTCAGGTCTTTGGGGGTGTTCTCGATGTGTTTGTAGTTAAAATGTTTTAGCTTACACACTTTGCTGTATAACTATGGCAGATGTACATGTACATGTATATGGAATAGGTATCTCATGTTACAGGCATGATGATGCACAATGATGTGAGCACCATGTTATATATGTTATGTGATGTAGGTGTCCTATTGAGGACTCATATGTGATAAGTTAATGGCTTTAGTGTTGGAGCATATTGTTATAATTTCCTATGTTTCCTAGTAATTGATGAATGCATATTCACCCCAATTTTAGATACATTATTAGTCTAGTTTAGCAGGGGGTAATCTAACTATTCCATGCATTAGATTCTGTTTAAATATCCATATTGAATTAATAAAAAGATTGACATAGCTTAGTTTTCATTAGAATATCTTTGTTTTGATCTACTTAGATTTTTATGTTAATTTGAAGGAATTTGATACTTTTCTTGACTCCCTTTGTAGGTTTTGAATTATATCACTCTGCAACAAGTTTGCCTAGGGGTCCCTCTAGAATTTGATCGACATGCCAATCAACATTAAAATCGACCAGCAATCAAGAGGTCGGCAGTCTTGTCAACCTCCCCGCTTGAAAGTCTTGTCGACCTCCCAGCTCGACATAATTAATTCTCAAAAGCTTCATTGATCCACTAGATCAGCACTAAAGAGGAATGACACTCTGACTCACCGATGATCAACTTCGACAGCCTTGTGGACCCCTCTCCTTGACAACGTCATTGAGCAATATTTGACAAGCAAATCAACTGTGGATTGACAATATTGTTGACATGCTTATCGATGTACACAACTTCTCGACAACCCCGTTGACCCTCAAGGTTGACAATCCTATAGACCGACAGACCGATGACAGAAAGTTTAAAAGCTATCGACCGACAGTCTCTTTGATCGACGGACCCATCGATCGAAACTAATGGAAAGTGGTCGACACTGATAGGGAACATAAGAGGTCGACAGCCTCAAACCTATAAATAGGCACCCAATTCAACCACACAACTCATCTCAAATTTTCTGGAGATAGACATGCCAAAATGTTGCCACTGAGATTAGAGCAAGGACGAGACCTATCGACCAAGCAAGTTCTATCGACCTAGCTGGTTGACACCTATCGACCTCAAGCACAAATCAATAGATCCTTTTCTTCTGTGACTCCAAAGCCATCGATCTTCCTCTCCTTAGATGATCGATCTCTTCCTTGAGATGTCATTCCTCCACATGCTTCCGATGTATGTTAGGGTTAATTCTCGAATGAGAAAGAAGGAAGGAAGGCTATCGTCATACACCATGCTGAGCCGATTCCATTGCCCTCATGACTGTGATGGTATCCTCTTCCTCTAATTGTGATACTAATCTCGCCATGTCGAGGGAGTAGTCTTTTCACTGGGGTGTGGGGACTAGCTCCACTACCCATTTTTTGCAATTTCATTCATGTTCTAATTCTTGAATGAACTCATATGTTCATAGATAATCGTTTATTGCATGTGTTGTGGATGGATCACCCACATTACGTGATTTATTATAATATTTTATTGTGAGAACTTCAACATTTAAGATTTGAATATCGATTTACATTGGTTGACACCCTGATAAGAACTTCCTATGAAAAGTCTTTGCAGTAGTGGATAGAGGACCCATAAGTAATGAGACATCGATCTTACTAGGATATCTACTCATGCAAGTTTTTGACGTTGAAAGGGGAAACCTGCATAACTCCAATTATATCTTCATACATGTTTGGATTTGAATGATTGCATATATTTGAGAAGTAACGATGAAACTATATTCCACCCCAGTGTTTCCATCCATTGATAACTAGAATCCTAATCTAGATCTTTTTATTCTTGCAATCTCAGATTAAACAAACCAATCTCAACTTTTTTGATAAATACTAGTTCTTGCTAAGTTACTTTGATTAGATAGTTCTTAAAAATGATGTCCCTTGGGATGCGATCATCAACTATACTACGATAAAATTCGTCCACTTACATGTGGCATTATTGGACTTTGGTTTTGGTAAACTCTAGGAATTATATTCCTAGTGAATTTGTAGGGCAAAAATAATCCATGTCACTAATCTGCTCATTTAGTTTTTAATTTTGCATTTGGTTTTGAGTTATCTCATTTGTGGCCCGTCAGGGTGTCACAATACATACCACGTATAGGGATGACCAATGTATGTGATAAAAGAAGTATGATTGTAAGGCTGCATAATGCTTTCTTTTTTCAAGTTTCACACCTTTTGTTTTATCAGACTCTTATATTTTAGATTCACACCCTTTTCAATTTTGGTTGATGGAAGTAAAGATAACACCACAAAATATGTTACAACAATTAAGGGTAAAACAAAGGGGAAACATGGCCCGGAAGCTACATATAGAGCACTTAGTTGTGTTGGATTGTTGTGAGGGCTATTACACAGAAAATGGGACCTCAGGGGTATGCCGTCAACACCCTCATTGCCTTTCTGGTTTTGCATTTTCTTACTAAGATAGTCATCTCCTATTTCCCTTGATGATGGGGATGAGTAGCATCAGGATTGGAGGAAGCAGGAGTTGCTACTGGATGGACGAATGTGTGGAGGATGGATTGTATCCGGTGGGTAAAGGAGAGGCAAAAAGATCCAGTGTTGATGCGATATTTGTTAGGATGTCCTCAATTTTATCTTGGCCTCTCAAAAAGGCTACTTTTCAGTGGATGGGTGGATTAAACCCAGGGGCATTTCTGAGATGGGGATAGTATTTTTTTGGCATATGGGATCTGGAAATTGTCTGATAACTCACTTCATGCATACAAAAACATTTTCCCTCACTTGCTACTACTTCCGCTCCCGTTCCTCTCCTTTCCTCTCCCTCTCAGTTTCCCTCTCCGACTAAAACCTATATCCATCTGCGCTCTTCGACAGTGGCGGCGAGATACATCAACACTGATCATTGGTGTTGTTGATTACTTTAGGGGTTTAGGTCTATCAACAATGAGTTTATCCTAATCCAACGGCCTTCAACTCCTCAAGCGATGCTCAGATTTGTTGTTGTTATGTGATTCTGCAAAAAATGTGATTTGTTTGTTTCTCCCTTCTTAACATCTTCTTGATCACTTATCCCTACCCTACTGGTGCGTCGGGCCAGCGGTGTACACACTAGCCAACAAGGGGTGACTAGATGCACTCCACGGGACTCGAACACACATGTAAATCTTTCAAAATTTATATGAACCCTAACACAGTCGATCACAATACCAAATAGGTAGCCCACAAGTGCACGGGGTACTATTGTAGCATAGGTGAAGGGCAAGCATAGGGGTCGATCCTCGGGGAGAAAAGGGGGCACTAGAGATAGGCTAGTTTGCTGGGTTCCTACTGTGGAGACTAGGGTTAAGGGTTTGAAGGTTGTTTTGATTGTCAAACTATTATGAACAAACAATTAAAGGCAAGAATGAAATCTAAGTTAACCCTAGGCTAGAGTAAGGCTAAATAGGCAAGAAAGGATTAAGCTATGTATGAAAAGGCAAATTACACTAAGGAAAGATAGAGAGAAGCAAAAGAGTAATTAAAGGGCTAAACTAACATGAACAAGGCAAGAACAATGCAAGAAGCTAACTAAGCAAGGAAAGTGCTAACTAAGCTAAGCAAGTACAAACCTAGGGTTTTAAGTAATAAAGAGAGGTATGGGCTGTTTAGGGTATGAACTTATCACTTAAGTTGAGGGGTGATATATGAACATTATGATTCCATTTAGATTATCCAAACCAAACAACAAGTTATAGTCTAATGAATTAACCTAAGCTACTATCTGGCCATGGATATGCTAGGTTGTGTATAGGGGAACTAGTCCCTAACACCCCCTACTACCCTTACGAGGCTCAATTGGGTTAGGGATTAGGTTCAATTCAATTAGAGTCTAATCAAGTCTAGGTTTCTATATTAGACATTCCTTGGGCAATTAGGGGCCGATGGTAGTAATGGGGAGGTGAAATTAGGGCTTTGGACCCCAATTCCTCCACATTCTAGCCTTGAGAAGGCTCCATGCTAATTGCAATAGAATTATCTAATCTAGCTACTTAGATCTCTCACATAGGTTTAGGGAGATTGATTAGGATGTAGGAATATGGGAGGCAACCCAGGGATCCAAGAATTGGACCTAGGGGCAAATCCCAAAATTCACACATATAAGCAATTTGCCTAAATTCCTAGGTGATTTCACACACAAAACAACAAGCAATTCATGGAGAATGAGATAGAAATAGAACATAATCATTAACAAATGGAATTACAAAGTTTACATGTCATTTCCCCCCAACATAGTATAAAAGTAACATAATTTCCCCCAAACAGCCCACCAAAAGGGGCCTAGCTACTCATGGAAATGGAAAATACAAAAAGAAAGGAGAAAGAATGAGTAGAGGAGTGAGAATCCATGATGAGCTCGGTGAAGACTCCTCCTTATCCACCTCCTAGCAGCTGTAGCTCGATCTCCCTCCTCTATGGTAGGTGAATGGCATGTATGTATGGTGGAATAGGGTGGAAATGGAAGGAAAGTAGGGTTTTGATGGTGGAAAAGGTGAAATGGAGGTGGAATGAGGTGGGAATGGACGAAGGATGAGATGGGGAGGGTAGAGTGGATGTAGGGTAGCTAACCTCATGCTCTATCCGCCACCTAGGTATATATAGGTGTGGGGGGAGCACTAGGTTAAGTGGGGGTAGAATAGGAAAATTAGTGTAAAAACAGCTGCTAGGTTTGTATGTAGCACGGCCGTGGTGTGTGACCTATGGAACAACTGTGGTGGATGGGAATAGCCGTGGTGGAAAATGACAAAAAAATACAGGTTGATGATGGTGGAATGAAGGATGGTAGCACGGTTGTGCTGGGGTAGCATGGTCGTGGTGGGAGCATGGGAGAACGGCCGTGCTGGGTAGCACGACCATGGTGGGTGACATGTAGCTAGGCCGTGCTCTGCTCCACGACTGTCTGCTTCTGCTGTAGCACGACTGTGCTGTGCAGCATAGTCATTCTATCTCAGTTCACCATGACCATTCTATGTGGTATGGTCGTGGTGATTTCAACTTGACTTCATGGGGACTCTGTTGATTTGCATGTGACTTAGCACGGCCGTTCTGTGGTACCACGGTCGTGTTGGGTCCTAGATCAGCACTTTGACTTTGTTCTTTGAATTTTCTTAGACATCTTTATTTCAATAGATCTTTGGCCACTAGGGGTAGGTTGAGAGAGCATCAAACTTGTTACGACCCCACCTCCTGATAACCCCCAATTAAGGGAGACTAAGAGGTTGAGCCGCATCCATTAACCCCAGATCAAAGGTTCGGCATATAACCATAAACAATTATCAAATTCTAACAGACTATATTGAAAATTGTAATAAAATTTTTCTTTACATACCTTTTGAAAAGTTGGATCATTAAACTTCTATCCACACCGATACTAATCTATCTAATCCTCCTTTATACTTTAACTCTCTTTTAGTATCACATGTGCCACTTTACTGTTTGTTCTTTTCATTGTACCTAAAACGCCGACAAACAAAATGTCGGTCAGCCGAAGCTGGTATGTGGAGGAGAAGCAGATAAATGTTCAACTAAGTTAACAATATAATCATTCAATTAATGATTTAACAAACAAGATTACATTTTAAACCATATAACTCAATCCATACATATTCACAACTCTGGGCTGTCCCTGCAGTGGACATGGATATCACCTCTCTTTTAGGTATAGAGTCGCATGGCACTATCCGAGGATAGCCCAATCTCTAACTCTTTATGACTTGATGGTCCTACCTCCATGGTAGCCATGTACTAAGTCAACCATTGACCTGATGGACCTACCCAATGGGTAGCCATGTACTAGGTCATCCATAGACCTGATGGACCTACCCAATAGGTAGCCATGTACTAGGTCGTTCTCTAACCTGATGGACCTACCCAATAGGTAGCCATGTACTAGGTTAGCTATTATGCCACAGAGAGAACCAGGATCTGAGTTTGTAGGCATATACTCTTTGTGATAGTCATAGCCACATTATAGTTTGCATGAACTAAATAAACATCCAACAGTTTATTTAAAGCATACGGTAAAACAGTCGGAAATCACCGTGAAACTAGAACAGTTATTCATAAGCGTAACCACATACCTGATCCATTGCAACTTGATGTCCATGCATTTAATATTCAACATAATTAACAGGCAATCAACAAAATCCTGAAAATAATGCATAACATCCAAGTGTCATTGTTTTATTCAAACATCCTTAAGATCAACTTTGATTTCTCCTTATGATTTCTAGGACGACTTTAGGGTGTTATTAGGGTTTTAGCCTTCATTATGCATTTATCACTTTTAATGCTCTTTTAGTTCACAAACCCTAATTTCTACATCATATGCACAATTGTGTGTCAATTAAGTCTAATATGTTTCTTTTATACTAAAATTATTACCTTTATCCTTTTAGGTCATATCCACAACATTAAGGCTAATTATCACCTTCAGTTTCTATCAAATTGACAAATCATATTTCATTGTAGTTCAATTCACATATATAAACCTTATTTATCACTATTTCCACTTTGTACACTAGGGAACACTAATTATCCAAATAATTCACATTAAAGATCTTTAGTACTCAAATTGGATTTATAACAACATAACTTTGTCTTATTCATGGATTTGCACAATTAAATCATTAAAAGGAATATCCTCCTAAATTAGGGTTTCTAAGCCCATTGTGTGCAATTATCACCCCTTTTATTATCAACTTGTTAATATTCGTTCTAAACATTCAGAGAACATCACTATATTTAACTATCATCAATTTCAAGAGTTTTTTCACTAATTAACCCAGTAAATATGTTAACTTGATGTACTTTTCCAATTTCAAGCATATAAACTCTAAACTAACTAATTATAGGCCAAGTCCATCCTTTTTCTTCCAAAAATACATCTTTTATCATTAACATGATAATATCAACTTTAATCATTAATTAAACCTTACTAAACACTTTAATCATACCAACATAGGGTTCTTTAAACAATTAACACATTAAAGTTGATATCTTTCATTATTTTTCGAATTGCATAAGGAATCAGGCTTCAATCATAATTTATTTGGGTTCCTCTCGTTCTGAGGATCAAAATTCATATATAACTTGCATTTATACGAGCTATGAATTAATAGTTATGATTTTAGCAAAATATATACCTTTCGGCCAATGGAAGGGTGCCACGTGTTCTTCTCCATGCAACTAGCTCGCAATTTGGAAACATATGTAAATTACAAACTTGTCCTCGACTTAACGGATCGGCCCAGCGTCGCGCAGAGGGTAAAAACGTCAAAGTGGCGTCCGGGCTTCTTCAACCTCGGGACAGCGCTCCCTGCCGCCCTAGATGCAAACGGCAGAGCTTCACCTCCCCTCCCTGGACCCCGTAGGCCACCGGGGTTGGCTCCTTTAACTCCGCCGCACCTCCCCGCATCTCCTGGTGCCCTTGGCCTGCGGCTAGGACCTCCGGATGGGGCTGGGCGCGACTGCGACCATCGGCAGGCGCTGCAGCCAAGCTGCTGTTGTCCGGTACGATCTCGGGTGTGGTGCTGATGGTGGAACCTTACATTGGCATCGTGGGACCTTCTTCCATGATCACGATGGTTCCAATAGTCCCTGCTGCCCCCCCGGTTCCACTACACATATGCCTTAGGGTTTGAAAGAGGAAGAAACGTGAAGAAGAAGATGGAAGAGAGAGATACGTAGAAGTCCCCTTTAATTCGAGCCATAGGCTCTTCCCTTTATATAGGGGTGAGCATTCACGCCCCAAGAAGAGCATCCAAGAGGACTTAGTCCTTTTGCCAAAAAGGAAACATGTTTTCCTTAAACAACAAGCCACCTCCTCTCTCATCATTATCTCCTAAGATAAATATATATATTCTTTGGATAATTAGGGACTCGAAAGCTCTTTCCCTTTTTCCCCTTATACTTGGATTTTAATCCATTAGCCACGAAATCCTATTTTCCTTTAATAGGAAGATACTTTCTTTTTATCAAACTCACAAATTCACTAATAATGTATCTCATTATCTTTTTATTTTGCAATTTGCTATTTTCTCTTTCCACTTTGCCATTATCTCGTTATGTTAGGTCCCTTGGACCTTAAGAAACATTCAAGGCATGGATTCCCACATTGGGGTACATTCGTTTGCCTTTATCTTCCTTTAAAAGTCAATTTCTCATATTTTATTTATTTCTTATTGAAATATCTCCTTTTTGAGGATTTCCCTTTATTTCTCTTTTATTCTCCACATTGGCATCCCTTTTATCATTAGAAATCTCATGGATACGAAATTCCATAAAGGGAACTCAATTATCCATCTTTTCACTTAATTTCCACATATTACCATTATTTCCCAATTTCTTTCTTCATAAAGGAATACATAGAATAATCTTTTCTTTTTTTCTTATTTTTCTTTGCAACTGTAGACTCCTTGGAACCCAAGGAATCCAAGAGGCACGAAATCCTCTTTGGATTTTCCTTCTAGAGGTTTCCATTATTTCATTTCACAAATATCCATTTAATAATTGAATTTCCTTTGTTATTTTCCTTTTTATTGGGCCCAATAGCCAATAAAGCCCATAAATCAAATAACAAGGCTATTTCAAACGAAATCCAATTATTCAAAACAAATCACATAATTATTTGTTAAATTATTCTTAATATGAGAAATTGCATTTCTCATCAATTGAACCCAAAATTTGAGGTTATAACATCCTTCCCCTCTTATAGGAATTTTGTCCTCAAAATTCAAACAAGCAAGCAAACAATTCAGGATAAGACTTTTCCATGTCCATCATTGGCCCCTATGTGGCTTTGCCGTACTCATGGCATTTTCAAAGAACCTTTATCATTACACATTCTTTTCTCTGAGTTCTTTCATCCTGGCGTCTATAAACTACACAGGTGACTCAGGCCATTTCAGCCTCCCTTGGGGCTCACTAGGTTCATTGCTCAGCACATGGTCGGGTACCTCACATAGTGCTCTAAATTGGACACATGGAAAACATCTCTCATTACTCTATCCCGAGGGGTAGGGTCAACCTAACCTTCTCCACCCATCCATCTCTAATGGACCCATGTATCGGGGACTCAGCTCTCTTAGCTATAACTTAGAGGGGTCGGATTTTCATGTTACATTTTCTCCCACAGTAACTTGTATGTCAGTCTACTTTGCATTTGCTCACGACTCTCATCGTCTCTAGGCTCCTTTCAGCCCTTGCGCAATCAAAGTGACTTTATCTACACGCACTGTGGTCCTTCTTCTAACCATCATATGGTCCTTTCACCAACATCACCTTACTAAAGTGGTGACCGACACAACCTCCCTTACAGAGCTTCATATAACACCCGATACTGGCTATGGTGGTTATTGTCACATCTTTCATAGGACAAGAATTGTCTCTAGTTATCACCCTGAATGAGCACACATGCTCTCATCATACCCTTTAGTCTGGATATACTAACTATAGTTAGGGGTGATAAACTATACTAATATAGAGTTCTTCATGTACCTACTTCCACTTTATGGAAGAGAACCTTTAGGTCAAACTCAAGAATCCTTTGAACTTGCTTCATGGTGTAATTGAACCATCTTTCTCGTGGGTAGCTCAACTAGATCTGTCCCTTAACAGAACTCTCTTTTCTCATATTATCTAGGTAAGGCGACCCACCATAACCCATATTGTATCTCGACCTTCTTGGCTCAGGGAAGACCTATCACAACATCCCTAGTGTTGAGCTCTCATTCCCTCTCGGGGACTCTTTTGTCCTCTATATCGATACTCTGGGTTACTGGGGTTCGTCCTTCACCTCCTGGCTTGCATTGCCATACACCACATGCATCTTCATCTTAAGCATCCAAAGTGCTATTGCCATTTTCCACGGTGTATGATGATCTCCAACCATGACTCCCTGTATGTCATGACTCTTTCAAGATCAATTCCTCACAACTCTAAACCACTCTAGTCGGGGTTTCATCACCTTCTCTTCCAAAGAGGTGCACTTGAGGTTCTACCATCATCCTTCCATCATATCAAGGATTAGACTGGCTAACCAAACAACCCTTAACCTTTCAACGTATCTTGTAACATCTGGGTGTTATCGAATCACCTCTCCTTTTCAAACTTAGGGTTAGCCAAACAACCTCTTCTAGCTTCTAGTTAAACAAGTCAGATGTATCTCAACCAGAGCATCCAGTACCACTTCACATCCTTAGGTATTAGGTAACGTTACAATTTCATGCATTTCACTTATCATGTCACCTCAAACTATATGTTTATCTTCCTAAGAACACTCTCTGATTCCATCTCCATGGTGATCAAACTCAACCTGGTATAACTTGTAAGTTCCACGTAGCTCATGATAAAAACATCCTCATAAGGGAACTACCTCATTCCTCTTAGTGTTTACAAACCATATATATATCATTCATTCACTTTACCATGGTAAGATAATTTCTCTATCCCCATTTCTCGTGGCAACGCTCCAACCTACACCATCTCTTATCCTTGGTGTATGGCATGCATAATGTCCTATCTCTCACCCCCATAATAAGAGGAAATAAGCATTTGGCTGCAGTCCAAATACAGAGTTCCCCCTATTCCAAGAGTAGAGATGGTACATCCCACCTTGCCAATACACCTTTAAATTTGAGTTGCCACGTGCCACATATATCTCTTCATCACAACCATCATGATATCAAGCAAGTCTTGAACCTACTGAGGTTTATATCCTTAGTCAACTCCTCTAGGTCCATAGGGTACCGACTCCTTTGGGGTCATCCCTCTTCCCTCATGCATCAAGAGAGTGCCCTACTCATCTGCCCTTTGGGTCCCATGAGTTCATGAAGGTGATCAATCTCCTAACCCATGGCCCTAAGACAATGATAGCTGTTACCTCCCGACCCTATGGTCATGTGCAACTGGGGAATTAGGCAACTCCTACCTTCATCAGACTTATCCCTACCTGACCCTAGGATAGACTTAGGATTCTCCATCATAGTACATGTTCACCTAGAACCTTACCCAAGTCTTCATCATCTCTCTTTCTGCATTCATGGGCTGGCCTTCATCCTTTCGTTGGGATCATGGCGACTTGCCTACCCTGGGTCAAGCTCTATACCGGTTACCTCCATGGTAATGCATTTACATGCAATAGAGATGGATATCTATGGGTCTACGGGTTCATTCTCATACCATGTACTTTTCACTTAGCTTCTCAAAATCCTACGAGACCTCTTTAGGTTACCTTGAACCAACAAAACTGATATACACCCTTCCAAAGGGGTTCCTCTCCCAGGATGGGAGGAAAAAAAATTATCTCTAAGGTCACAAAAGCTCTTAGGTCTAGGGTTTACATCCTCTCGAGCCTAATTAACCCTAGAAAACCATTAAGGCACAAGCAGATCACTTATTGAACCATACTAGGTCATACTTGTCCTCTTTCCTCAATGTTGGATCAAGATCAAACCTTCCTTTAACATCTACCTAACTGTAAGGGGGTTCACCAAACATACCTTAAACTTAAGGGACTTCCCTTTTCCTTTATTCATGAGGCGTATCATGTTCGAAACTATAGAAACTTAATTCTCCTAATGAGCATTAGGTCCACCACTTCCCCTCTTAGGCCTAGGAACCCTAGGTTCACTTTTAGGTGTCCAACAACACGCTCTATCTTGAACCATGAATCAAGCTTGCAAAAGGCATGACATGCACTTCTTGTCATCCTTCAACTCGAGCAACACTTAGTGTTGGGTCCTCTTAAAGATAACCAAGATATCATCAACTCTCAGGGATCGATCATGAGGCAACCAATATCATCCATCGTCCAGGGTTTTAGGCTTCCAACCTTCTTGCGGGGTTTCCTGCTCTTTCTAGAGCTAACCCTACATCCAACCTCACCATTAGAGGTCCTCTCTTCATGAAGGTTCAACCTCAAAGGCATGCTCTACATGGGTGAAGCTTAGGTTCGAACTTCTGGTTGCTCAAGATTATCCGTAACCCTTTATGATCCATCAAGATTCCTTATCCAGGGTTTCATCCTACCATCCGCACTATGACGTGCCCTAGGTGCCAACTATACCTTACTTGCACAAACCCATAGAGTTTCTAGGGTCCTTTACTAACCTCATCATCTAAGGAGTTATCCTTTACCCTGACATGCATGATCCTTCCCAGGGTTGGGTTGCCAAAGGTGTTAGGTCATCCATGGATCATATGGCATCCCAAAGGCATGTCCCTTCAAACACCTGGTCTAAAACATCTCTCTCTAACCATCACTTAGGGTTAGGGTTAGCATCATCCGCAGAGGATGAGCCAGGTCTCAACTTGCAATGGAGATCTTTTATCTCCAAGACTGACTTATCCTCCTGACAAGAAGGTCTAGCCTCAGGTCTCTCCTGAGGACATGACATCTTATGTCATACGACCTAAGCATGTATCTATTATTTATTTTGCACTTAATCTATTAAGCTTATGTCCATGACATCTTATTTACATGTTTTTCATTAATTTAGTGGAGAATTCCTTAAACCTTATTAACCTTACCCATACCTCAAGAGGGTGAGGAGAAGAAAGGAAACCCTAATCCTTTATTTCCTTATTAGAATTTTGTGATGAGAAGGGATGAATAAGATGAGAAGTCCTAAAGGTATCTTATTTCGATTCATACCCTAAGACTTTGGCCAGGCGGTCACACGGGTCTGGGAGTCCTCGTATTCCGACTAGCGGTGCGGAGGAAAATCTTGCCAGCCCCCGGTCGTGATCCCTTTCTAGACACCTCCGTCTTTCGGATACTCCTCTAATAACTCCCTTGGGTTCTATGGAGTTTGTAAAATTTAATAATTATTAATGGTTAAATGAGGAACCTAAGCTCTGATACCAAATGTTACGACCCCACCTCCTGATAACCCCCAATTAAGGGAGACCAAGAGGTTGAGCCGCATCCATTAACCCCGGATCAAAGGTTCGGCATATAACCATAAACAATTATCAAATTCTAACAGACTATATTGAAAATGGTAATAAAATTTTTCTTTACATACCTTTTGAAAAGTTGGATCATTAAACTTCTATCCACACCGATACTAATCTATCTAATCCTCCTTTATACTTTAACTCTCTTTTAGTATCACATGTGCCACTTTACTGTTTGTTCTTTTCATTGTACCTAAAACGCCGACAAACAAAACGTCGGTCAGCCGAAGCTGGTATGTGGAGGAGAAGCAGATAAATGTTCAACTAAGTTAACAATATAATCATTCAATTAATGATTTAACAAACAAGATTACATTTTAAACCATATAACTCAATCCATACATATTCACAACTCTGGGCTGTCCCTGCAGTGGACATGGATATCACCTCTCTTTTAGGTATAGAGTCGCATGGCACTATCCGAGGATAGCCCAATCTCTAACTCTTTATGACTTGATGGTCCTACCTCCATGGTAGCCATGTACTAAGTCAACCATTGACCTGATGGACCTACCCAATGGGTAGCCATGTACTAGGTCATCCATAAACCTGATGGACCTACCCAATAGGTAGCCATGTACTAGGTCGTTCTCTAACCTGATGGACCTACCCAATAGGTAGCCATGTACTAGGTTAGCTATTATGCCACAGAGAGAACCAGGATCTGAGTTTGTAGGCATATACTCTTTGTGATAGTCATAGCCACATTATAGTTTGCATGAACTAAATAAACATCCAACAGTTTATTTAAAGCATACGGTAAAACAGTCGGAAATCACCGTGAAACTAGAACAGTTATTCATAAGCGTAACCACATACCTGATCCATTGCAACTTGATGTCCATGCATTTAATATTCAACATAATTAACAGGCAATCAACAAAATCCTGAAAATAATGCATAACATCCAAGTGTCATTGTTTTATTCAAACATCCTTAAGATCAACTTTGATTTCTCCTTATGATTTCTAGGACGACTTTAGGGTGTTATTAGGGTTTTAGCCTTCATTATGCATTTATCACTTTTAATGCTCTTTTAGTTCACAAACCCTAATTTCTACATCATATGCACAATTGTGTGTCAATTAAGTCTAATATGTTTCTTTTATACTAAAATTATTACCTTTATCCTTTTAGGTCATATCCACAACATTAAGGCTAATTATCACCTTCAGTTTCTATCAAATTGACAAATCATATTTCATTGTAGTTCAATTCACATATATAAACCTTATTTATCACTATTTCCACTTTGTACACTAGGGAACACTAATTATCCAAATAATTCACATTAAAGATCTTTAGTACTCAAATTGGATTTATAACAACATAACTTTGTCTTATTCATGGATTTGGACAATTAAATCATTAAAAGGAATATCCTCCTAAATTAGGGTTTCTAAGCCCATTGTGTGCAATTATCACCCCTTTTATTATCAACTTGTTAATATTCGTTCTAAACATTCAGAGAACATCACTATATTTAACTATCATCAATTTCAAGAGTTTTTTCACTAATTAACCCAGTAAATATGTTAACTTGATGTACTTTTCCAATTTCAAGCATATAAACTCTAAACTAACTAATTATAGGCCAAGTCCATCCTTTTTCTTCCAAAAATCCATCTTTTATCATTAACATGATAATATCAACTTTAATCATTAATTAAACCTTACTAAACACTTTAATCATACCAACATAGGGTTCTTTAAACAATTAACACATTAAAGTTGATATCTTTCATTATTTTTCGAATTGCATAAGGAATCAGGCTTCAATCATAATTTATTTGGGTTCCTCTCGTTCTGAGGATCAAAATTCATATATAACTTGCATTTATACGAGCTATGAATTAATAGTTATGATTTTAGCAAAATATATACCTTTCGGCCAATGGAAGGGTGCCACGTGTTCTTCTCCATGCAACTAGCTCGCAATTTGGAAACATATGTAAATTACAAACTTGTCCTCGACTTAACGGATCGGCCCAGTGTCGCGCAGAGGGTAAAAACGTCAAAGTGGCGTCCGGGCTTCTTCAACCTCGGGACAGCGCTCCCTGCCGCCCTAGACGCAAACGGCAGAGCTTCACCTCCCCTCCCTGGACCCCGTAGGCCACCGGGGTTGGCTCCTTTAACTCCGCCGCACCTCCCCGCATCTCCTGGTGCCCTTGGCCTGCGGCTAGGACCTCCGGATGGGGCTGGGTGCGACTGCGACCATCGGCAGGCGCTGCAGCCAAGCTGCTGTTGTCCGGTACGATCTCGGGTGTGGTGCTGATGGTGGAACCTTACATTGGCATCGTGGGACCTTCTTCCATGATCACGATGGTTCCAATAGTCCCTGCTGCCACCCCGGTTCCACTACACATATGCCTTAGGGTTTGAAAGAGGAAGAAACGTGAAGAAGAAGATGGAAGAGAGAGATACGTAGAAGTCCCCTTTAATTCGAGCCATAGGCTCTTCCCTTTATATAGGGGTGAGCATTCACGCCCCAAGAAGAGCATCCAAGAGGACTTAGTCCTTTTGCCAAAAAGGAAACATGTTTTCCTTAAACAACAAGCCACCTCCTCTCTCATCATTATCTCCTAAGATAAATATATATATTCTTTGGATAATTAGGGACTCGAAAGCTCTTTCCCTTTTTCCCCTTATACTTGGATTTTAATCCATTAGCCACGAAATCCTATTTTCCTTTAATAGGAAGATACTTTCTTTTTATCAAACTCACAAATTCACTAATAATGTATCTCATTATCTTTTTATTTTGCAATTTGCTATTTTCTCTTTCCACTTTGCCATTATCTCGTTATGTTAGGTCCCTTGGACCTTAAGAAACATTCAAGGCACGGATTCCCACATTGGGGTACATTCGTTTGCCTTTATCTTCCTTTAAAAGTCAATTTCTCATATTTTATTTATTTCTTATTGAAATATCTCCTTTTTGAGGATTTCCCTTTATTTCTCTTTTATTCTCCACATTGGCATCCCTTTTATCATTAGAAATCTCATGGATACGAAATTCCATAAAGGGAACTCAATTATCCATCTTTTCACTTAATTTCCACATATTACCATTATTTCCCAATTTCTTTCTTCATAAAGGAATACATAGAATAATCTTTTCTTTTTTTCTTATTTTTCTTTGCAACTGTAGACTCCTTGGAACCCAAGGAATCCAAGAGGCACGAAATCCTCTTTGGATTTTCCTTCTAGAGGTTTCCATTATTTCATTTCACAAATATCCATTTAATAATTGAATTTCCTTTGTTATTTTCCTTTTTATTGGGCCCAATAGCCAATAAAGCCCATAAATCAAATAACAAGGCTATTTCAAACGAAATCCAATTATTCAAAACAAATCACATAATTATTTGTTCAATTATTCTTAATATGAGAAATTGCATTTCTCATCAATTGAACCCAAAATTTGAGGTTATAACAAAACTTCACTTTGGGCCTCTCCAAGGGAAGAGAAACCCTAGGATCACTCCTTCTCTCTCTTCCATCAAGTGTGGTCCAAATGCCTGAAAAACATGCAAATAATGTCCATAAGTGCATTTTACACAAATAAGCATATTGGGAGGAATAACATGTAATATAATAGGTAAGATGTGATTGAAAAGCAATATGACACAAGATGAAGCCCTAAAATAGGGATGAATCACCTACTTCTCATAAAAATATATTGTTCCTTTTATTTTGCATATACACTAACTATATTTCTTTAAAAGTTGCCTTTTTTTTGTGAACGAAAGTAGTTTTATTTGTAGTATCGACGAAAGTAAGCTCTTTTATTCATAGTATAGCTAGTTACATATATAAAAGAGTAATTTTTAATATCATGTATATCATATATTTTTTGCATTTTTTTCCATATTATACACTTTCTAAAAGAAATATATCATGGGTGCGACTATGGATGAATGGATGAAGGAGATGGATGTGGCTTTAAAGGAACTTCAACAAGGTTCACTCGCTGGTGTGTCATTGTCAGTGTGCCAACATACTCACCAAGGTTCTATCGCTAGTGTGTCATCACCACCTCACTAAGATGATACTCAACAAGTTCATCATGCCAAGATATCCAACAAAGATATTATGTCAACAATACATCTTGACTTTGAATGAGATGGTTTTTGAAGAACAATTGGGAAGGAATATCATAGAAAGTTCTATTGGTTTCTAATGGTAGGCATGCATACTTAGAGAATCCAAAAGAAATTGGATTTGAAGATCAAACATATTTTGATTTCTCACAGAGAGATTTCTCAAAAAGAGACACTGCTTACTCAGAGAATCAGGAAGAAATTGGTTTTGAAGACCAGATGTATTTTGATTCCTCACAGAGAGATTTCTCAGTAAGAGACACTGCTTTGGCACATCAGTATTGCGTAAACATTCCTGATATGGAGTTATGGGATGTTGATAGGACTCAAATAGATCTGAACAAGACCTGTGTCACTTCTGAAAGCATTGGAGAAGAGATTAATTTTGAAGATGATCATTTAAATGTCTTGTATGGTTAGTCCATAAATTGTCCTTTATTTATAATGTCATTCCCTTTTTTCTTATTCGACTATCCTTTTCTCCATCTCATTGTTCATGTTCTCCTAATCTTTCTTCCTCTTATCTATATCATTGATGCTTTTCTCATGCTCCCAATTCATTCTTCCTTTTCTCCCTATCCTCATTCCTTTTCACCTCCATGTTCTTCCCTCTCAAGCTCTATGTTCCTCTTCTCTGTAGCCTCATTCCTTTTCTTCTATATTCAGGTTCCCCTTTCTTCATTTTCACCTTCTCCTTACTCCTTTTCTCAAGATCGTTCATCCTTTTCTTACTATCCTTGTTCCTTTTCTCCCTAAGCTCATTCTTCCTTTTCTCCCTATACTCATTCCTTTTCACCTCCTCCTAGTTTCTTTTCTCAGGCTTTGTGTTCCTCTTCTTCGTAACCTCATTCCTTTTCTTCCATATTTGGGTTCCCCTTTCTTCTTTTTCACCTTCTCCTTACTCCTCTTCTCAAGCTCATTCTTCCTTTTCTCCATATCCTCATTCCTTTTACCCCTAAGCTCGTTCTTCCTTTTCTCCCCTAACCTCGTTCCTTTTCACCTCCTTCTTGTTCCCTTTCTCAAACTTTGTGTTCCTCTTATTTGTAACATTGTTCCTTTTCTTCTATATTCTGGTTCCCCTTTGTTCCTTTTCACCTTCTCCTTACTCATTTTCTTAAGCTCGTTCATCCTTTTTGCCCTATCCTCATTCCTTTTCTCCCTAAGCTCGTTCTTTCTTTTCTCCCTATCCTCGTTCCTTTTCACCTCCTCCTTGTTCCTTTTCTCAAGCACAGTGTTCTCTTCTCCATAACCTCATTCCTTTTGTTCTCTACTCGGGTTCCCCTTTCTTCCTTTTCACCTTCTCCTTACTCCTTTTCTCAAGCTCATTCTTCCTTTTCTCCCTATCCTCGTTCTTTTTCTCCCTATCCTCATTCCTTTTCACCCCCTCTTTATTCCTTTTCCCAAGCTTAATATTCTTCTTCCCCATAACCTCATTCCTTTTCTTCTATATTTAGGTTCCGCTTTCTTCCTTTTCACCTTCTCCTTACTCCTTTTCTAAAGCTCATTCATTTTTTTCTCCATATCCTCGTTCTTTTTCTCTCCAAGTTCATTCATCCTTTTCTCCCAATCCACATTCCTTTTCTCCTAAATCTCATTCTTTCTTTTCTCCTATACTCATTCCTTTTCACCTCCTCTATGTTCCTTTTCTCAAGCTATGTGTTCCTCTTCTTCGTAAACTTGTTCCTTTTCTTATGTATTTGGGCTCCCCTTTCTTCATTTTCACCTTCTCCTTACACTTTTTCTGAAGCTTGTTCTTCCTTTTCTCCCTATCCTTGTTCCTTTTCTCCCTAAGCTCCTGCAACATCCCAATTTTTAGATAACATAAGTTTAGGGTCTTAATTGAAAATTTACAACTATAAAATTTAAAACTTAGACTTCAATGCAACTTACCGCAAATATTGAATCCCTTTCATGAAGTTTGGAATGAAAAGAAAACAAAATATGTTTCCTTTGTTTTCTATATAATTAAATAAGTTCTATATACATAAAAGGAAAACTAACACTTTTCTCTCTCTCCTATTCTTGAAAGTGTTTAAAAGAATATACAAAAAAGAAAAAAGACTTAGGATACAAAAATTTAATAAGAAGTAGAAATATTGGAAAACAAGTTTTCCTTTTTCAATAATGGCTTTTAAATAAAGTATATATGTTTCTCTTTTTCTCTCTACTCCATAAAAGTTTCTCAAAAAGGCATAAAATAAATGTGATATGAATTTCTAAGATACGATTATTGTTTCTCTCAAATTTGGACTCAAATTCTCACAAAGGAAGGTAATTTACCTACTTATCTAATCAATAAAATGCATTAAAATAAAGTTTCATGGCCTATATGGAAACTATGGTTAAAACTTGTGCAAAACCTAAACCTAACCATATAGGAAGAATATAGACCCTTTCATCAACTAAAGGTACAAATTTTGAGTCAATAGGACTTCATTTTGACCACCCAAATGATTTTAGATAATTTTCATATAATCTTAAAGTCCTTAATTATATCGCTTGTTATAATTTCATATAGTTGTTGTTGAATCAAATGTCATGCAGACGTAGATCCTTGGTTGAGTCTAGGTTTGAGTCAGACTCTCACTTTTCACAAGTGGTTCTCTCCCACCCGATTCTTGGTTTTACTTGGACTGCTCGTCCACAATCCTTGGCCTCGCTCTATTTCACATATAACACCCTCACACACATGATATGAGGACGGATTCACGATCCTCATCTCACCCAGAGGCTTCAGACCCCTACTTTGATGGAGTTTTATTACCTAGATAGTCCAGATGATGGGAGACTCCCTCTTGCTCTATAACTCGAACTCAGAAGACCCTCGGTGACACCCTGGGCCCTCTCCTATATAAGAAGCTATCCCCAAACACTTGTGAGGCTCTAATGATCACGAGGCGACCTCCGAATAGTCCAAGGAAATCCTCACATCACCCCCGTGTACTTCGCTCTTGATCTGTGATCTCCGTTTAGCTTGGTCCAACTCTGACAATGCACAACAATAGTGTAGACAAGTTGAACCAACTCTGAGAACCTAGAATGTCTCCTCAACACCGTCATGTGTGTTGGTATGTATGCCCTGAGAGCCAATCATGGGATGATTGGTGGGATACATTAAGATTGATTTGATAAACATCAAAGGCAAGCTTCCAATTCTTTCTGGTTCAGTCATATGAGATAGTGATAGAACAGATTGAATGTCTAGAGAATGACATTACTCAATGACGTATGCTTTCAGGTTAAGGACCTGAACGATGAGATCATACGGATGCTAAGAGTTTGTACATTCTTGTTATGTCCCTAGTCGGATGTCATTGTGGAAGGTAGATAGACAGCAATGACACACAAGACTAGATTGTGGTGTTGGTTGATGACAGAATCTCATTAGTCATGATATAGAGATATCAAACCAAACACATAGGTACTTGTTAGAGAACAAGTGTACCGGACAGACCCACCGTGAGTTTGACACATGGAACCATGAGATGGTAGTCACAGTCAGTACTCACAGTGATGGTGGTGAGTGTGATTCTTAGACCTGAAATCACTGCACTCAACACATGTCGTTGGGCACACTTTGACATCATCAAACGCAGTCCTGAAACATGGGTTGTTATAAAGGTGATGATTGGGTGGCTTTGACACATGGGGCTTTTGAGGGGTGAGTGATAGATATGGGATTTGTCCCTCCTGAGGGAGTTTGATATCCAAGGCCACTTGATGAGTAGGATTGAGATAGGCGTGCGCACGCATGTGTGAATCATTATGTGATATTGATGTCATACATATCTCCTTCAATCTACTCTGAGATCAAGAAAGTGAATGAACGTTGACAGGATGACTGTTCCATGCCTTGAGTTCATTCGGGATATCAGTGACAAAGGAATTATACATTCGCTGTAACACCATTCACGGATTGTAGGATGAAAGTTGTTCTCCAACTTTCTACTTTCACTTGGGTAGCAATGATGTGTGACTAGGCACCGCTCTTTGCTTGTGAAGTCATAAGTGTTATGGACTTTCACTGCCAACGTGAAATGGACCTGCAGGGTCACACACATAGGATTTAACCTGGAAGAGGAGTTTTGTCCACAAGCAACGTTTAGATTGATTACTAAAGGAGTTTAGTAGTTCAATTAAACACTCAATCAGTCGATGACTCAATATCATATGGTTCAAGGTGTTGGACGCATTGATTGGAGTATCAGATTGATTAAAATCGCAATTGACTGATTTTGCCCAATCTGTGCTCCCAACCGATCGTCTCATGTGATGAACCGGTCGGCTGAGGTGCTGAACTAGTCGGCTGGAGTGTCTAGGCCGATCGGCTCATGCCCAGGTTGAAACGACCGGTTCAAGAGTTGAACCGATCGGCTCAACTGGTGCAACCGACCAGTTGGGAAAGTCATGTCGGCAAGAATTTTCCTTTGGTTTCAAATTGCCCAATTCTATTGGGAATAACATTGGTATACGATACCAATTGAGAACGAAACAAGGAAAGTCTTTTTGAGCCGGATTAGGACCATGAACCGATCAGTTCAGGGCACCAACCGATCGGTTAGAGTGCCCCAAACGATCGGCTCAGGTCCAACCGATCGGCTCAATGGCCGAACCGATCGGTTCAGTTGTGAACTGATCATTTCAAGTTGCGAACCGGTTGCTTTTTGTGGAAAATTCTCGAACCCTTCTACTCCTGCTTTAGTCCCGTATTGCCGGGCACAGAGAACCCTGTCCCATGACCCACCTATATATATATGGGTATTGGGGGCTTCTCAAAAGAACAACTCAATGCAAGCCGGTTGCTTTGCGAAGTTGTCGTTCTCTCTGGTTTTGGTAACCATGAGAGAGCCCGAGCAAGTGCTTCCCGCAAAAGGGAGGTGCAGCAAGGGAAAGACAACTGCAGTTGCAACTGGTAGTAGGAGAATGTGTTGGTGACTAGTACGTCAACAGGAGGGTGTGACTCCTTCCACTTCCTTGTGGGACAAGGAGAGTGGAGTTCCAGGTGGTCCGTGTGGACTACTACAGAGGCGGGAGGTCACTTCCGCTCAGGAGGACAACTGTCATCTGATAGTCCGGTAGGAGGAGGAGTCGTCAGTCCCGGTGCGACCAGGAGCTGCACAGACACCGTCCAAGACCGGAGTTGAAGACCGCGCATTGCACGAGGTATTGTCGCCGAGCAAGCCTCGAGACAAGGTATGATTCCACAAACCATCCTTTCCTATTATATAGACGTTGACGCGTTTCCTCGGTATGGGTTGGGGGAGAAATTTTTGTTTCCGCTGCCTTCTCTGTCTCCCCTAAAACCCAACAATGTGGCCCTCGCCCAATCAATTTGGTTAAAGTGATAGTTTTCCCATATTCCTTCCTTAGCCCTCTTTTCTCTTCCTGTGATCCTCCCTAGCAATATAGGGTTTTAGGCCACCTTTCTTCTATTTTGCTTCATTATTGCCTTCGTTTGGGACATACAAAATCATCCTGGTCTTCAATTTTGCTTTCAATTGGCTTTTTGAGCTTTCCACTTCTGATCCCAAACTAGTGATGGAGGCGGATGGTTTTTCGACTTCCAGTCACCTCTCAACTCCTCCAGTGTCTCGTTGAGACCAACTTTGGTCTGGAAAGTTGATGGTGTACCCTCCCAGTCTAGAGGAGAAGAGATCTCGTTGATGGATTTTGAGTTTAGATCAGCATCGGGGTTCCGTTGGTCATCCCTACACTGCAATTCCATAGAGAAAGAAGACGAATAGTGTAGAATCACTGTGTTTCCCTTGTGGGTTGTTTTTCCTATCATGCCTGGTTATGGGCAGTTTTGGGTTTTCTGTGCCTCAGTCCTTTTAACCTCATGTGTTCATTTTCAGGGAGACCTTGATCATGTGATGGGCTCCTATTGAGCCATCCAGTCAAGTGACCCCACCTACTAGATAATGTATATTTATACGTGGCTTTTCTTTGATCCCTAATTGGTTGAAAGGCAAATTATCTTTGAAAATTCATAGTAATTAAAGTAGAGCTCTGTTTGGGTCGAACCATATAAGGATTTTGATCAATTTTTTGAGATGTAGATGATGGAATCAGTTTCAAATCATGTTTTCACTCAGAGTTTCCCTCTATTATTCAAGAACCATGAAACCCTAGAATTTAAGGTGAATGTTATTATTAATGGATGTTATTGGGTTGAACAGGATAATTAGTGTCTCTTCACCCCTAGAACATCACTAGATTTCTTCAACATAATAATGGTCAACCAAGGTCTTCTTTAAGAGAGAGGTAAGTGAGTCCATGCACTTTTATTATTAGATAATGGTTTTCAATCACTTTAAGATTATTTTATCATGATGATAAAGTTAAATTATATGCATATATATATATATTATGTTTTTCAAAAATATTGAATTAATGTTCCCAAAAAAATATTTTATGATTCTTATGCTTTCGAGTTCTATTACAAGAAACTATTTCATGTTCATGTAAAACCCAAGTAAAGATTAATTATTCCATGTTAATGAAGAATCATGTAAGTGGTTGTATTATTTTGTCATCATCATGTTAACGTTGAGCCCTCAGTCCTTATGAGTTCAAATGGAACATAGTGGCAGTAAGTGTAATCATGAGCTTAAGTGGAGCATTATTAATGGCACTTAGTTGCAAATCATTAGCTCAATTGGAGCATAGTTATGGCACTTTGGTGCAAATCATGAGTTCAAGTGGAACATCAGTTGAGCCTACAGGCCTTATCAACACAGTTGGTGCATAAGAGTACATGACATTATAATCAATCACTAAGAGCATATTATGTGAATTTAAGACTTATTATTCAGTTAATTTCATGTTTCCTTATTGCCAAGTTATTATTTTGTTATAACAATGCTCAATGCCGCTTACTCTAATGTGTTTTCCATTTTGAATGCATGGCTGGGGACACTATGTCCGCATGAGGAAAGAATAAGGGAGCTTAACCAAGGAGCATAACTCTCAAGGAAAAATTAGGAGTTTATCTTGGTGGGGTGCCATCTACACCTTATAAGATAAAATATCAAATTTCTAAGAAGATTTATGCCATAGATTTGTTTCACCTTTCATGTATTAGATTTTAATTAAAGGATGAGATAGTTTTTAGTACTAGTTTTCACTTTCAAGAACAATGTATGAATCTATATTTCCCATTAATGCATGGTGTTTCATTTATCTTGTTGTAATGTATATCATGTTTTGTAATGTTCCTTCAAGACAAGTGACCTATTTTATGGATAACAAATGGTTTGCTTCCTCGGTCATTTATGTGCTTGGAGAGGCGTTACAACTCGTTTTTCCTTTTCTCCTTATCCTTGTTCCTTTTCACCTCCTCCTTATTCCTTTTCTTAAGCTCTGTGTTCCTCTTCTCCGTAACCTCATTCCTTTTCTTCTGTATTTGGGTTCCCCTTTATTCCTTTTCACCTTCTCCTTACTCTTTTTCTCAAGCCCATTCTTCCTTTTCTCCCTATCCTCGTTCGTTTTCTCCCTAAGCTTGTTCTTCCTTTATTTGTTTTTTCTTTCTCATTTACTCCACTTCCATTAATCTTTTTACCTTTCATTGTCTTTGATGAACTTGATAAGAAGGATTACTAGAAAAAACTTGAATTTAGCTCTCTACGGGAAGCTCATCAGTTTTATAATGACTAAGCTCATCAGAAAAGGTTTGAACCAGGATTGGCTGGGAGAAGAAGTGTAAAGGCAAGACTGCATATCATGGAATGATTTATTATTTGTGACATGTCTATAATAAACAAGGATATCATAAGGGAAGTTTACTGAATCACACTGGTTCCAAAATAATAGAAGAATTAGTATATTTCTAAATTGGAATAGATCGGTACCATAGAGAATAAATGACTGGGTGCAAAGTGCACATTAATCTAATTCTTGATCACCAACTTAATCTCTACCAGATAAAATGATGGGCTTTTGATCATAACCATGCACTTAACCCACATGAATATGCTCATCTTCTCAGTTCCAACCACATTGTTTCAAACGTGCAAGGAGATGTAGCAGAGATCAACAAAGATGCTAGAATTCAATTAAGAAATTCCTATGGTGCAATGTATTTGGTCACTGGTGGATGTGAGAGCATTGGGTTTCTTCTATTATATTTAAAGAAACATTTGAGGTGTAGGAGATAGAGGATAATGATATTTGGTGAGGCCACTGCTTTGTAAGAGTACTTCCATAATGAAGCATACAACAACACATCATTTTACTATGAGATTGAGGTTGATAACAAAGAGAGAATTGCAAACATCTTCTGGGTCAATGGGAGGATGAAGCTTGATTATCGGTTATTTTGTGACACCATATCTTTTGATACAACATTTTGAACAAACAAGAGCTACCGACCATTAGGTACTCAATAGAATCATGTGTTCCAGTATTTGATATCTTGTGTTCCAGTATTCGACATGTTTTGTTCCATTACTCGACACTTTGGTTTTAGTATTCGATATATTTGTTCCATTACTCAATAGAATCATGTGTTCTAGTGTTTGATCTTGTATTCTGATATTCTACATATTATGTTCCATTAATCAACATTTGTGTTCTAGTATTAAACTGTATGTGTTCCAGTTTTGAACTGTACACGTTCTAGTATTGAACCATTTTTTTCATTATTCTGACCTCGCATGTTAATTTTTGTATGCTGCTTTATTTGTTGGTTTTAACCACCACCATGAGGGTGTCATATTCTATTCATACCTCCTCTATGATGAAACTATTGAGTCCTTTGAATGGTTATTCAAGACATTTCTTAAACGTGTGTCAAAAAAGCACCTTTAACTATTTTCACAGATTAAGACATTGCAATGTCTTTGTCTATAAGCAAAGTTGTCCCTAATATGTCCCACACTCTCTATACATGGCATATATTACAAAATGCTCAGAAGAACCTCACTCAATTGTTCACTCCTAGTCTGTGCAACCATCTTACTCTCCTCATGTATGACGTTGAAACCAAATATGAATTTGGTTTTGCTTGGACAAAGATGATTCAAGAATGCTTCCCTACTGGACCGCATCATTGGATTGAGAGAATATATGGTTATAAAAAACAATGGTACTCGGCTTGGGTAAAACAACATTTTACCGCTGGAATGAAAATGAACCAACTCAGTGAATCATGTAATGTTGTTATGAGACTCTTCCTCCAACCAAATCACAACTTGGTTCAATTCTTCACGCACTTTAATAGAATGCTTTCAAGCAGGAGGAGTAACAAAAAGAACAAGATTTTCAAGTTGCTAATAAATTTACAAAAAACATCTTTTCCTACATCCCCATTGCAATAAGGGCCACTGAGATTTATATGCCTAATATGTTTGCAAACAAATCAGAGTTCAAAAAGATGACGGAGTATGTAATCAAGTTCACACCAGAAAGTAACATTAGTTGTAAGCTTGCATACATTTTTTTTTTCAAAAGAGATAACAACAACAGAGTAGATGAGAGGATTGTGTTAGTCCAAACAGATGATATGAAGTCTGAATGTTCCTGCCATATGTAGGAAAGCATGTCAATGCTCTGTAGACACAGTCTCAAAGTTATGGATGTTATAGGCTTTATTGGAGGAAAAAAAATTGGAACAATTCCCCCACACTACATAGCTTGTCATTGGGACTTGCTAAGAGTGAAATTTGTATACTTGAATCCAGTTTGGGTGTCAATAAACCATCTGAATATGGGGAATGCTATCAACATCTATGTCACAAAATGGTTCAACTGGCCGCATTAGTTTGCATCGATGATGATGTCTACCAAATGGTAGACAACAAGATTAATTTGTTATGCTCTAAGGCTAACTTACTTAGGGCCAACCTTAATGAAAATCACAATCCATTTCATTTCACATTGCACTCCAGTTCAAGTTCTAATGAGTCCTCCAACTTAGTTTAAAGCCAAGTCAATAAAGGTTCATGAAAATACAAACCGATCAAGAAAAAGGTTGGTAAGTTTTGTGGAGAATGCGAGACAAAATGCACATGTGAAGATGCGTCAACAAGAAGAAATAGAGAGACCAAACACCTAATTTTAACTTAGGATTTGACTAATATAAAAATACTCCAACATTCAAATTGATGTATCATGTCTTATACACTAGCATTCATATGCATATTGTTGTATCATATTTTATATTATTCAATAATGTTGTATAGTATTGAATTACATGTGTTCTAGTATTCAATCGTATGTGTTCCTCTTCTCCCTAACCTCAATCCTTTCATAAGCTCGTTCTTCCTTTTCTTCCTAATCTCGATCCTTTTATGAATCTTTGTGTTCCTCTTCTCCCTAATATCATTCTTCATCTTCCCCCTAACCTCGATCCTTTTCTCATTCTCATTCTTCCTCTTCTCCCTAACCTCGATCCTTTTCTCAATTTGGTTCTTCCTCTTCTCCCTAACTCTGATCCTTTTCTCAATAACATTCTTCCTCTTCTCCCTAACCTCATTCCTCCTCTTCTCCCGAACCTCAATCCTTATCTCAAGCTTGTTCTACGTCTTCTCCCTATCCTCGTTCCTTTTTTTTCAAGCTTTGTGTTCCTATTCTCCCTAACCTCATTCTTCCTTTTCTCAAGCTCGTTCTCCCTTTTTTCCCTATCCTCGTTCCTTTTATCAAGATCTCTGTTCCTGTTCTACCAAACCTGGTTCTTCCTCTTCTCCCTAACCTCATTTTTTTATCAAGATCATTATTCCTTGTCTCATCAAGGGCTGGTATATGAACAATGAGTAAGAGAAATCATACAATGAGTAAGATAAATGGAACAATAAGACATGTTTCCATTAATGATAATAAATAAAAAAATACAAATACATATACAGTTTATAAACAAAAATGGAACGATGAGTAGTAGAAAAGGAACAAGGATGATGACTACAATAACAATAGTGGGGAGTAAAGGTATAACCTGAGTTTTGTTCATGTAGTCATCGTCCTTGTTCCTTTTCTCAATACACATACATATACAATGAAAAGCAACAACAATAATGCTAATTGTGGTGACATAGCTAGCGAGCACACGATGTGCACCCAAACCTAATGCACACCTTGCTCTCAATTGACCTACTTGGATCCAAAACCCATATCAAATAGAGTTAGGTTTGGAAGCATTAGAAATGACCATGTTTCCAAAGAGGTATGGTTTCCCATTGGGACTAGAAGGATTGGAAAAGAGCTTGAGTTATGATGAGGAACAAATGAAATATTCAGTTTCCATGATCTCAAATCAACCATTGTTGTGGCTATGATAAAGAGCTTCCAGACCACCATTTCTCGAACGCATATTTGGCGCTGGAGAAGGAGAAGAGTTGGTTGTGGAAATTTATAGCCAGTAGGTGATTCCTTTAAAGCTAGGGTTTCCCAAGCTCAAATTCCCCTAAGAAACAACAATGGTTGTAGTCAAAAGGTTTTGGGTCACCTTTTGTTTCCGTCTTATATAAGTTGTAGTAAATACACATGTGACAGTGGCAACTTGTGATTGGCAACTGGCACTGGAGGTGACCATATGACCTAATTGTAAGTTTTTTTTGGCTCTTATACTCCTCCTTGATCCCATTCTCCTATTTCCATTCCTCTATTGTTGTCATTATTTTACTCTCCTTGGTCTTGTTCTTGTACTCATAGCCATTGTTCCTTTCTTTGAATCCATGCTCCTTTACTCCTCATTATTGTTACTACATTCGTAATTTTTCATTTTCTACAAGTTTTTGCTCCTATTCCCATCATTCTTGTTCCTTTACTCATTATCATTGTTCTTTTATCTTAGTCATTATTTATTTACTCCATGTTCTTGTTCTTTACTCCATGGTATGGTCACATCCTTTTCCAGTGGCCGGACACACTTACTCACAGGTGCACTTACTGTTGTTGCTCACAGGAAGGTGCCAAAAGGTGAACCAATGCCTTTTGACCACTTCTGCTTCTCAATGGAAGGTGAGCTTGTGAAATCCTAGCTTCAAGGAAATCATCGATTGGCTATAAATTAAGTCCAATGGTGGACTAATACCAACTCAGAGTAGGGAAGCCCCACCTACCAATCTACCACAACCAACTCTCCTCCTACAATGTTCAATTTGAGAACATTAGATATGGAAGATTTCATTTGTGCCTCATCATAACTCAAATCTTTTGCAATCCTTCCAAACATATAGGGGAACCTTACGAGTGATGGAAACCAAACCCCAATTTCTCTTTTGGGGTTTGGACACCAACCATTCCCAATGATCATCTATGGTACTTACATGACACTTCCAGGCATTCCAGCTGATCACTTGGTGGTACTAGGGACACACCCCAGACACACGATTACTTGCATGACATGTATAAAAGCTAGAAACCTTGAAGGCTTACTGCTCAGTGAGTGAGTTCACAAGCAACATATAGGGTAACAACCAGGCGATGTAGTACTTGCTCCTCCAAGCCTGACAAGATTTCTTGCCCTTTAATAAGGATGATGACTACTGGTCTGAAACCCATTACTTGCATGGCAGTCCGCACTGTCAGTCTGCCTGACATCCATTCAACAAGGATGATGACTACTTGCTTGACATTCATTACTTCCATGGTTGTCCGTGTTGTCGTGCTATCTTGCACCCGTTCAACATAGGCGATGACTACTTGTCCAACATCCGTTACTTCCCCTATTTGATCCTTTTATCTAACATGTTCCTTTAATATCCAATCTTGTTCATGTTGTATAAATGTACTTTTCAAATTTACAATGACACAAATATTGGATTCAAATGGTATACCTTTTAACAGTCCACCCGTTGGTGTAGTTTAATTGCAAACCATCCCTAAAACTTCATAAAACATCAAAAGTCAATAGGAGTGAGCATTCATAATCATAACCATGTACCTCATCTCCACGTAGAAACCATGCAACATGTACTTCAAGCATATATCCACACATCCAAGCATTTAATATAATCAACCAACATTATCAACATGTATGCATACTCTAAGGTGCCACTATACATATTAAATCGTTATGACCTAATGTATACCGAAAACTAGGGTTTAGGGTTGTCTTGGGTTTGGATAAGGAATAAGCGTACAAATATTAATTCCATTACACCATTCATTAGGTTTATAACCCTAATTATCATATCTATCATATTATCGCATTATGAACACCTAGATTCAATTATGGAATTAATAACATAGCAAGTTATGGTCTTTAGTTTCAAAACCTTAATTATACATGTATGTGATTATTGACCTAGAAGCCCTAAATACCCATCATCATTATCGTCATCGTCTTGGATTATCATTATATTCAACAATAACAGTTTACATCTCAAAGTAAAAGTCTCCCTATTAGATCCTTTTTTCCCAATCGTTGTTCCTATCCTCATCGTCCTTATTCCACTTCTCAAACACTTAGTTACTTGCATGGGGAGTAATAGAAGATGAGAATTGGAACAAGTAGATCGAGAATAGTAGGAAGGATGAGGAGAAAAGGAACTTGAATCTTATGTATTCAACTTTTTTGCAAACATGTGAAATCTTGTAATGATCATACATATTTGTTTCATTAGTCAATAATGTCTGTTACATCAGATCTAGGAGGGGGAAAATACATTTGCCTTGTTTGTCTACTTGTATTACCATTGAAAACTTGCTTTATCACGTCATCTCTAACTTTCCTATCTATGGATAGGAGTAGTTTGGATACCAAAGACCTTAGAAGAGATGACAAGTAATTGGGGGTCCATAGCTTGAACTTATCCTTTGGGATTTGTCCTTTTGAATGTTGCATGAATAGAATACAAAACAATCTACAACTGAAATGATTTGGTTACTCACGAGTGATGCTTGCTGCAAATCCCATTTCTCCAAGTCTGTTACCGCTCTTGTAACTTCCATGAAGGGAGTTACTACTTTCTTCAAATGGTTTTCTAGAAGTTTTTTTTATCAACTTTGTACAAAGCTTTACTTGGCATGCTATCAGGTATGAAGAACTACTTTTGTAGAAAATTAATAATGATCATGTATAAATGATTCACTCCCAACTAAGAAGAAATACTGCTCACTAATAAAAAAAACAAAGAGGACAAGTAAAGGAACAATGACAGTGGGAAAGGGACCGATGATCATAAAAAATGAACAATAATGAAGACCAAAGGAACAATGGACTTGAATATGCTATACTAATACAAACATAATAATATATATTCTATACTAATACTTATGCAATCACATTCACAATGATCAGTGTTTCCCTCCTTAAAATAATCATATAGGAAGACATCTTCCATTCGTTGGAATTCTACCTCAACCTTTCGGTTATTATAGTAATCAGGATTCTTCAAGTCTGCTTGACAACTTTTTTGCAAATACAAAATGAAGGAACTAGTGTTTAGGAAAATCCATGCATAGATATTTGTAAAATGGAACTACAGATAACTTATAGTTATGATGAATGGGAGGCAAAAGCATTTTACTTTGCCTGAGTTAATCTTAACTTCCCATATGGTTGTTGTGTGTCTGAATGCTTCGATTATATTGACTACCAACCATTCTATTGGTATGAGAGTATCAAGATCCATTCTATGTAGTTTGATCATTCTATCATTATATAGGATGAGAGACATGTTTACTTTTGTGTTCAATGCAAAATCACAAACACTATTCATCACATCTTTGGTGTTGAGGTCTCCATTCTTGTTCGAGGGGCTTAGATCTTTGCAAGTTGAGGATAATGTTCTTGGCTTCTTAGATACTGAGCTAATAATTTCTGCAATATAAGTATACAACTTTCTCTTAACAAGTGGATCGATAGTTGTCCTAGACAACTTTCTCTTAACGGGTGGATCGACAGTTGTCCTAGGCAGATGATGATCTTTGACCCTTAAACTTTGTCATATTTCAAGCTACCCTACTCTCTGACTTGTGATATTCTTCTGCATGATCTTTTGCGTGTTTCAGTGGACAATAAGGGTCTTAGCATCATCATTTGAACTCTACTCTTCCACCTTATTCATGTCCTCCTCCCTTTTCCTCTTCTCCCCTCTATATTCTTATCCTCATCCTTTATACTCTTCTCCCCCTCCTTGATACTGTCCTCCTCCTTTTTACTCTTCTCCCCCTTGTTGCACATGTCCTCCTCCTTTTTACTATTTTCCCCCTCTTTGGTCTTTTCCTCCACCTACATCGTTGTCTCCCCCTCCTTGCTACTGTCCTCCTTCTTCTTTTTACTCTTCTCGCCCTCATTTCTCATGTCCTCCTCATTTTTACTCTTCTCCCCTCCATGCTCTTCTCCTCCACATGCATCATTGTTTCCCCCTCCTTGCTACTTTCCTCCTCCTTCTTTTTACTGTTCTCTCCCTCGTTTCTCTTGTCCTCCTCCTTATTTTTACTCTTCTCCCCCTCCTTGATCTTCTCCTCTACATGCATCATGTCTCCCCCTCCTTGCTATTGTCCTCCTCCTTTTTACTCTTCTCCCCCTCATATCTCCTATCCTCCTCCTCCTTGTTTTTCTCCTGCTCCTTGATCATTGTCTCCCCCTCCCTTATCCTATCCTCCCTGTGGTTGTTCATGTCCTCCTCTATATGTCTTGTCCTCCTCATCCTTCTTGCTCTTTTCCTCCTCCTTGCTCTTCTCTTGCTCCTCAAACATTATCTCCCCCTCCCCACTCATATCCTCCTTCTCACTTTTCATGTCTTTCCCCTGTTTGTTACTATCGTCCTCCTCCTTGATCTTCTTCTGCTCATCGATCATTGTCTTCCCTTCCTTGCTTCTATCCTCTACCTCCTTTTTACTCTTCTCCCCCTCGTTGTTGTTGTCGTCTTCCTCCTCCTTGTTGCTCTTCTCCTACTTCTCGATTGTTGTACCTCCTCCCTTTTCCTATCTTCCTCCTCTCTGTTCCTATCCTCCCCGTGGTTGTTCCTGTCATCCCCCTATCTATTCTTATCCTCCTCCTCCTCCTGCTCCTCGATTGTTGTCTCCCCCTCCCTTCTCCTATCTTCCTTTTCTCTATTCTTGTCCTCCTCCTTGATCTTCACCATCTCCTTCATCTTCTCTTGTGGCACTTCTGAGTCATTTTTCTTTTTCCCACTACAACCTTTTTCTGAAATGATACAACACATTCATCCACATTAATGGGGAGTACAAAAACAATGGAAACTCAACTTATTTTTTTGATAAACTTATTTGACTTATTGAAATAGGTGTTTTGCTCTCTTCCTACTTTCTCTTCTCAGCCTTCTTTGTCCTTGCAGTCCTCACAACCACTCTTGCTGAAGTGGCCCACATTCTCTTGTTGTCTTCTCTTGCTACTTTTAAAACAGTTAATTTTACATCATTCACAATTTCAAGGACATCAACCACGATTACGTTGCGGGGATCATCTACTAATTCTTCCAGAGATGGAATGTGATTCTTAGACAACTTCAGTTTCTTCCTTCTTATTTTTTGGGTCTGGAATGTCTTAGAAATTGGCATGTCATCCTCAACAACTAGAGAATGTTCAATTAATCCCTGAGGTTGTCATTGAAGTTCTTCAAGTTTGTGTTTAGACTCATTCTTCTTAAATAATAAATAATCTGCATTGTCGTCGTATAGCTTATTGCATGTAACTGTTGGTTACAACTATTAGAAGGAAAAACATACTATGTTTTAAAAATGGGTGAAGGGGAAAAAGTTACCTCATGAATCCTTTCCTATATTGATTTACAAGCAGCACTGCCTTCACCATCTTCTATATATTCTATTTTGGAGAGCAGGTGTTCAAAGGCGTCCTTATGATGTTTAAGAGAAAGTTGCTCTCCTTTAATGTTTTCTTTAAGATTTGGTAAAAAAGTTCACATTTTGCATGTGGGTGGCAAAGAAAATTGGCCCCTTTGGAATCTAAATCTAAGTAATGCACCTAGAAGGAAGAACAAAGAGTCTTCTTACTAAGTACAAATGATAATATTAAAGTCAATTGAAGTATGTTCTAAAAATCATTAATATTAAAGTCAATTGAAGTATGTCCTCTAGATAGCCTTTCGATGAAATTGTTGTTTTTGTAAGCCACTAGATGAATATTCAAATACGTCAATATGTAACCTACCCAGTTTAGGTTCAATATCCCATCAAACTCATACAAGTATTCGAGGTAGTAGACACCAATGGGTCTTGTAGTTGATGCAAGAACACATCCTATTACATATACAATATACAATTTGGCTATATCTTCAAGATTGTTTAACTCAAATATCTTGGCAATCACATCTTTAATCTTGACAAAGTGGAGCATGTTAGGCTTTAGCTTCATCCTTTAGTCAAATCAGCAACTTTTGTATTGGAGTCTTGGTCTACTTTTTCATATCGAGTGTTACGGAACCTGTAGGGATGTCATAAACTTGGTGGACATCATTTTCTTTCAGCTTCATCTTCTCATAATCGAGGGTTGTCCAACACATACTCTGCAGATCAAAGTTGGTTACTAAGAAGTGGAGAACCTATATAGAGAGATTCTTCATCTTAATCTGTAGGAGTTAAAAAAATTCTCTTTTGATGCTTCTTGATGTCTTCAATTCTAGCCATCTGGTTCATTTTGTTGTTCAGGTCGACGAAGAAGGATGTCATCATCCTATGCTAGAATCAGCTTACGAATTGAAAAATAAAGAAATGTGAAATGAATAAGAATATTTTTTGAAAGAATCACAACTTGTGATTTACTATTATTGAAACCCCTATTTCAAAAGTTGGTGATTTGGGGATTCTATGGCAAGTTGGTGCTTGGAGGATGCCAGAAAAAATGAACACAATGAAGTGCTTGTAGGTTGAGAGAATAAATCAAGCAGGCAAGCTCGAGCTTGAAAAGATCAAGTAGAAAAGGATGGAATCAAATTACCAAGTGTTGCAATTGAGTTTATATTGATCTTTCGATCGATCCATGATATCTTGTTTAGTATAGTTGTTTACAAGTAATTGTTGGACTCTAGGAACCGACATAAAACAATAAGGTAGAAAATATTCTTTCTTGTTATTATCTTAAAAATGGCAGCGGATACATAATCAACACAGACACATATAAGGAAGCAAAAATGTCATTCATTTGCAGTATTTTTTGACATCTACACATATTTAACATTGCATGATTGGATTTCATAATACCAATATTTTCTTTTTTCTCACCTCCTTACTTGTCATTCCCTATCCCTTAATCATTGATCAAGTTCTCCCCCAACTTGTTCCCATTCTCCTACTCAATGCTATTGTTCTCCTCCTCAAACTTGTTCTATTTTTCATCACATTCTCCCTTACTCCTCCTTCATCATGTTCTCCTTTCAACAGTTCCTTTTCTCCTACTTATTAGATTTTCTCTATCTCCTCCTCGATGCTATTATTCTCCTCAACCTCATTCTATTTCTCTTCATGTTTCCCTTTCTCCTCATCCTTCATCCTATTCTCATTTTGATAGTTCCTTTCTTCCTACTCTTATTCACTTTTCTCTATCACACGATCATTGATGTTGTTCTCCCCGTACTTGTTCCCATTCTCCTACTCAATGCTACTGTTCTCCTTTCAATAGTTCCTTTTATCCTTCTCTAATTAGTTTTCTCTATCTCCTCCTCCTCAATGCAATTGTTCTCCTCCTCAACCTCATTCTATTTCTCATTTCATTCTCCCTTTCTCCTCCTCCTTCATCAAGTTCTCCTTTAGATAATTCCTTTCCTCCTTCTCTTATTCACTTTTCTCTATCTCCCGGTCTTGATCATGTCCCCCCTACTTGTTTCCATTCTGCTACTCAGTGCTATTGTTCTCCTCAAACTCATTATCTTTCTCATCCATTTCTCCCTTACTCCACCTTCATCTTGTTCTCCTTTTGATAGTTCCTTTTCTCCTACTCTTATTGGTTTTTCTCTATCTCTTCCTCCTTAATGCTATTGTTCCCCTCCTCAACCTCATTTTATTTCTCATCCAGTTCTCCCTTTCTCCTCCTACTTCATCCTATCTTCCTTTCAACAATTCCTTTTATCCTGCTCTTATTCACTTTTCTCTATCTCTCGACTGTTGATCATGTTCTCCCCCTACTTTTTCATGTTCTCCTACTCCATGCTATTGTTGTTATTTTGATAGTTTCTGTTCTCCTACTCTTATTCATTTTTCTCTGTGTCCCAATCATTGATCATATTCTCCCCCTACTTGTTCCCATTATCCTATTTAGTACTAATATTCTCCTCCACAAACTCATTCTGTTTCTCATCTTGTTCTCCCTTTCTCTTTGTCCTTTATTCCGAATCAATATCCCTTATTATAAAATATGACATACATACAGATCAGAAGCAAAAATTAATCATAATAAAACTTTGGTAAAATACACGTTGACCATGGTGACACACTTTCATTCTAAAAAGTTATCATAGTTATGTTACAGAAGGGGAGACATTAGTAGCCACTGACTTAGGCTTTGATCCTACAATCTTGTAAAAAATCGAAAAGTACATTTCTACGAGCCATATTCATAAGTATTTGTGAAATATATTACATATCATTCCATTGAATGAATATATTCAAATCAATTTTGTCATTCCAATTTTTCATGAATAGCATGGTAAAGACCATGTAGCTATATATGTCCCTCTATTCAAGAATAACTAGAGTATATCATTCCCATGTATTCTAATCTGCAACCCCTCTGCTGATAGTGATAAAGATCTTCATGTACTTCACCACCTCCTTGCAAATTGGTCTGCAAAGAGTCCATTTTTCTGGGTCTTGAGTGTCCATGTCATCCAACAAGGCAAACTTCTCTATAGGAAAGTCAAAGCAAACAATGAAGAAATGTTTGTGGTGACATATAGGAATCATGTACTACATTTTTAAATTCAAAAATTAGAGTAAAAGTGAGAATAGCCACCAAATTTCTAAGAGGTTATATAGATGTTGAAATTACTTACATAATCACAAATTCCATGATCTAAGTCATGTTGATTATTCAAATTGTATAATTGGAACATGTTGTGGATATTGTTGTATTGATTCTACTCATTGATTGACTCGGATGAGAAAAGGTTGAGAATAGCATTTTTTTTGCAGAATAAGGTAACATAGACAACAAACAAGACACACTTATAAAATTAGAATGGGGGCATAATAACTAGAATATAGAAAAAAAGGGAACAAGGAGTGGGAGAAAGGGAAGAAGGAGAAAATGTGAAAGGATTGTGCATTAGAAGAAAAGGAACAATGAAATAGAGAAAAGGAACATGGAGTACAAGCAAAGGAACAATAATAAGGAGTGAGAAGAAAATGAAAAGGAAGGGGAAAAAGGAATGGAACTTGTAGTGGGAGTAAAGTTAAAAGGAGAAGAAGGGGTAGAACGAGACATGTAATGGGATTAAATTAAGGAGAAGGAGGGGTAGAGCGGAACATGGAGTGGGAGTAAATGAATAAGGAGAATGAGAAAAGCATTAAGGAAGGGAAGAAAAGGAAGAAGGACGAGGATAACGGGAACAACAAGGTGGAGAAACAACATAAGGAACATGAGAATAGGAACAAGAAGTAGGATCAAAGAAACACAAACAATGAACAAATTAACAAGGAATGGTGAGAAAAGGAACAATGAAGGGGAGAAAAGGAGTAAGTATGACAAGAAAGGGAACAAGGAGGGGAAAAGGTGACGTACACATAGAAGCATTGGAAGATTAAATCTCTTCACCCTTCCATTTTTCTGGTCTATATTTCTTCTATTCATTGCATGAACGTGTGTCTCAATCATGTCGTCGGTGATGAAGCATCATTCCATGCAAGAGTAGATATCTTCCACTTCCAGGGTTATTATATCATCATCCTCCTTGTAGCAGACATAATCACTACAAAGAGCTATAAATAAGTAAACTTACTTATTTTTCAGAAGAAAGGTAAGTTGAGACCAAAGATGCATAGGCTAAACTCAAGAATGTTGTTGTGCCATATCCAGTTCAACATCTCAATGTGCATCAGATGCATAGCAGGTAACTTAATGTGCAGAGCTTTCAGACAAACATCACATGGAACACCGCCTCAAGACTGAACCTTGGAATTTCTAACGTCGGGGTTCAGTTGAGCAGTGGTGTGTCTTCAACTTTAGTCGACTGTGCATCTTGCTAACCTCCTCCTCATCTTTGCTAGAAACAATTAAAGATAGTTTTCACTTAGGGTGCTTGCCGCTTCCCTCGATTTCAGTTTTCCCTTCCTCCTCATTACTGGAGACCATGATCGAGTGCGTACACTCTTGCATGTTGCTGACCTCGGTCACCGTCATTTTAAGTTGACTCTCGATGTCATGAGTGGACACATATCCTAAAAAATAAGACTTTCCTTAGATACCAGGTGGGGGCCTAGAGAAATCCCTCTACCTCTCAGTAGGCTCCTCATTGTAGCTTGAAAGGAATATCAAACCATGGATTTTTCTTCAGTCATCCTCATGGTGGATGTTTTTGTTGTTTTGGCTGCTGGTTCTCATTACATCATTGTTGTTGCTTGGGTGAGAGAATGGTAGGGAAAACTAAACTGCAAGTATCCAACCCATTTAAAAACCAGATGCAGATCATCATTTAGTTGTCTACTTGAGCATCAACAATCGAGTTCAGTGAGGTTTCCATGGGAAGCCAAATGGACACTACATCGTGGGTGTGGCAGTTGATGGGGGTGGCCAATGAGTAAGTTACATTTGCAGAGATCATATGACTATGCTCACGAGAACATGATCTAGAACCTCAAATTCTAATTGTGTAGACAAAATGTTGTTCAAGACATCCAGAGAAAATGGGCTTTTTGCACCGAATCCAAACAACAAGGAGAGGGGTTTCTGGGCAGGATCGGTTCACTGGCCATGTTGACCAGGGTGAATGAGGAGAGAGGCATCGTGGGGCTACTGAGCCAACTTTACATCCAAATGGTTGAGGTGGTCTGGGAGGGGTATCATGAAGAGAAAGATGGGAAAAGCGAATTGGAATTACCACCATGTGAAGATGAGGAACACAAATTTAGGATGGGGGATTAATGGAAGACCAAAGTGAGAGGGATTAAAGTGGAGACGGGGGTGTCCAAATTGCCAGTAGAATAGATCTTTGTTTGAGGCGAGGTGGTGTTGTTGGTGATGGGCGTAGATTAGTGGGTGGTGGTGGCCGCAGGCATGAAGGGATTGACATTTGGGAGTGTTGGTTGATGAGTGGGTCTCTTGGTCGTACTGGTTGACGAGCGGGTGACAGGGAGCACAAGGGTGTGATGATCCCATGCGGAAGTTGAGTGTAAGGGTGGGATTGTTGTTAATTTTGAATTTATGTCATTACATGCAACAACGACATGTGAAATTAAGTTAACAGTTCATGTCAATCTAGATGGGAAAATATAGAATAAACTAATGCATGAAAATAAAAAAATAAGACCAGGAATCCATCCAGGTCGTTCATTGAAAAGTGAACGTGATATATTTTACGAAATTAATTAGTGTCTTGCAACCCTTATGGATAGGAGATGTTCTCCTAGTTGACCCAGTCATGAACCTGGAGATGAGATCATCTCTCTTGTACTGATGACAAACGATGCAGATGAACGACTTGCACCACCAATGCAGCTCAACAATCACAGAACCACCGCCTGACAGATCGTGTCTCGGAAGAAAGAGGATGGACGAACTTGCCACATTCAAGAGAGAATCTCTGCGTAGCACCACAGAAGAGACAGTGGCAAAAGACTCTAGCTTTAGGGTTTGCAAACACAAACTTGAATGATGACAGTTGTTTGTTTGAAAGATGTGTTTAACCCTAATGACCGGAGGCATATATATAGCCTTACACGCCCCGTAATCTCATTCATGTTAATACACGATCACTCGAACTCTCTTGTACACATTGCAGAAAAATCCTTGAAGAGACACTTTCCAGTTAGGATTAATAAATATGTTTTAGAAAGAAATAATTAATTATGTAGGTGTATCATAGTGTAAAAAGAAGACAGAAGATATTCTCAACAATCCACAATCCACAATCCACAATCCATAAGCCACAAGCTCGATCCCGTGTCAGGCTAGGCCAGGTGATTCCTATGACCCTTGGACACAAGAGTCACATGTGATCCTACATATAAGGACCACAAAAGTTTTAGGAGTGAGCAATGTGGGATCAAACTTCTTTCTCATTTGCACTATAGACAAAACTACTTTTCTCCCATGTACTAGTTGCATTACATTGGGATTAACCCATGATATATATGGCTAAAAACCATATATCTTACAAGCATTGCATCATAGAGTGACTGCGTGGATGGGGTTGGGAGGGTGGACCAACGGGTGTCGTTGTAGGTGGGTGTGCATGAAGTTTGTTGGGAATGACATGATCATGCAAAGGTCGACGGCATGGTGGGAGAAAACAACCACAGAGAATATGGTTGGATCCCTAGGCGCAAGGGGATGGTACTGGGTGTGGCTGATGATGTTGTACATGCCTAGATCAGGGGTTAGGTTCTGTTTGGGGAAAGTAGACGAGGTGGCTGGAGATCTTCTAGCGGGTGGGGTGACAGGGTTGGATGTGATCAGTATTAACGTGGTTGAAGGTGATGGTGGTTGGCGTGAAGAAGATGATAAGGGGGAAGTGTGATGGCATGCTGGTGTGTTGTTGGCATCATGGTGGTGGATCAAGTATGAATTGGGCATAGATTTGAAGGAGATGGCAGCTGGGGTAGATGCGATAGGGGGGTAAAAATGTGATTTTAAATGAGCACGACTGGTATGTTTGCTCAGGAAGGCAATAACACAAGGATGAAGATAGATAAGTGTACCCTAAAATATTAGGGTTAGGCTCTGATACCATTTGATGGGGGAACCCATCGAAGAAGAAAAAGACCAGAGGAGAAAATGACAATTCATTATATCAATTCATATTCAACTCCATGGGAACACCCTGTGGTACTGTGTGATGAGAGAATCACAACAACACACTCCTCCAAGAAGAGGGAAGTAATGATTTACTATTTAGGGAGTGCACAGCTAGTATGCTTCTATAATAGGAACCAGCACATGAAGCTGTCATAGGGAATCTGCTCCCTTGGGACAAGCCCCCAAGGCTGATATATATACTAAAAGACATAAAACTCTAGACCTGAGCCGGTTGCACAAATTGTCTAACAAAATATGAAATTAAAAATAAAGCTTTAAAATTGCAATTAAGTGCATATGATTAGATGCACTTAGGTCCCTACATATAAAAATAACACAAATAAATATAATTAAGTGGACTTTGTCTTGCATCAACTAGTACACAAATTCCCTAGTAGATTGAAGTATCAATTACTTCCTAATAGAAGTGTTATAACATGTAGTTTAACATTATTGGTAATAAGGAATTTCCAATTAGCATGGTTCATCATTATAAGTATGTTTTGTATATGATGTACTCTTACTATTGTGGAATTCCTTCTTTTTCTAGGGGGGGGTTTGGAGGTGTTCTTATTCTATCTCACCCTCCTCTTGCAAGCTGGTTTTCAAAAGGGTTACAAACTATTATACTATGAGCAGAAATAAACTTGACAATACTACTGCCATTGCATTCTTTTTGGAGTAACAGACACAGTTCTTCTAGAGATTTCACATAGTATGCTACCTATCTGTTAAGTTTTTGATAGTATTTCACCAAACTATCAGCAAAGCAGTTCTTCTCTATGTTGATATAGGAAAGGGACTAACTTCTTCTCCACATCTTCTTGTAATCCAACTTAGCAAATCGTGGGTAGGATATGGGTTCTCCTATGATAATATTAACTGCTAACTTACAGTCTGATTCAATTTGAAGTCTTTCTAGATTCATTTCAGTGGCTACTTCCCCAGCAAGAATGATGGCTTGTATTTCTCCCTCAAGAGTGTCCTCCACTCTTTTTATGGCTCCACTTCTGAACATCCACTCTCCCACATTGTCTCTACCCACTGACTGCTATGCTTGCATGCTTCCTCTTTATGGCTAAGTCTACACAGACTTTCACACAACCGTTGTCAGGTCAGGACCATCTTTCCTCTCTTATTTCCCTGTTACTTGATATGTTTGGCTTCCAGGCTATGTGAGTAAGCTCAGCTTATTTCTAGATATAGTTAGCTTGATCATATGACATAACTTCCTTCCCTTTCAAACACTTTGATGTTGCAACCTCTCAAAATGTAGTGACACTCGTACATGAAGATGACCATGGAACTGTTATTTCTAATATTGCATCCCAACCATTCATCTATGATGTCGACAAACAAAACATTGCGTGGAAGATTATCCTTGACCACTAGGTTCCATACTTGCATGGCTTGTGTGTAATCTCTCAAAGCATGAATGTTGTCTTTCTCTTCAAGTTGACATAATGGAAAAACACTATATGATGCCATTTGTCCATCCTTCCTTAATTTGTTCATCAGGATCGCGTTCTTGCTCAAGAGCCACATGAACATCTTGATTTTGGCCGCCACCTTAGCACTCCAAATCAAGTTCTGTTCCCCTTGTCTCATGTTTTCTGACCCTTCTCTTATAACTTTGTATGCAGATTTTGTTGAGAAATGGATTGTTTGAGTATGGGACCATACTCTAACATCCGATGCATCTACAATGGTTGGAGGTTGTAGTTTCCTAATCACATCAACTAGATCTTTAGGTAACCATTCCTTAAGGAACAAAGAATCCTGTTACCATTATCTAGAACCAGGATGTTGATCCTTAGATCACTTATGTCATCATGCATGGATGGGCTTGATCGCCCTATCTCGGAGGTACTGCCCACTTCTCCACCAAATGTCCTACCAAAAATAAGCGAGCTTCCCATTCATAGGTCCTATGAACAAATTACTTTCAATCAGGTGCTTTCCTTCTAGATACCAAATTTGTATCAAATCAGTTTCTGCAATTAGGGAATGCAATTGAGGTGTGTATCGATGTTTTTAGATTCTTGTATATTGGCATACATACTAAACTATGTATCAATAATTCATAAGATCTCTAATATCTACTTGATTATTGTTTGTCTAATTTACATTTATATTAAATTATTTTGACCAGTAATAAAGAATCAAGGAAGTGAAGGTTGAATTATTTACATTGCTGATCTTTGATTTCTGATACAAAAATCAGCCTAATGGCCAGAGATATTCCCTTCTTAGTTTATTTTTTCACTAAAATCAGGACATGGGTTATGTTCTAGGTTCCAGTGGTTCAGAGTTGGAAGCAAAATGATTCGTCAAGTCTTTTACATATTCCAATCTTTAGATATCTCTTGCCCAAATTTCCATAGGCATATTAAGATGTTGGAGTTATAGTCTTCAGGTTCAAATGTGCTCCTAGACCTATAGGATCAAGTCAATTCAGATCCTCTCCTTGAAATATCTTGGCTATGGTAAAGACTCCAGGGGTCTATTTTCTAGTTGTGGTCCAAGATTGGATGGAAGAGAGTGTCAAGATCTTACAGATTCAGGGGTCACAATGACTGATTTACCAGTTCCGATAGGGTGTGAGTAGGCTCAAAAATAGCAGCAGTTGCTTGCTCTATTGTAAGTTTGTATTGTAAGTTTGAGTTGTCGAGTTGTTGATGGTGTGTTTTTTCTTGCCCTGGAAGTTACATACCTAAATCAATTGAATCTTGATTAGATGCTCATCCCAAAGGTTAGAAAACATGATAGGGGTCTTTCAAAATTTATAAAGCCCTAAGGATTGAACACACTCATATAGATTAGCACACTTACCACAAGCGCACGGGGTCATATTATAGTGTAGGACGGTGGCAAGTTATGGGTCAAACCCAAGAGAGAAATGGGGCACTACATTTGAGTTAGTTTTGGCTAGGTTCCTACTATGGCATCTAGGGTTGAAGGGTTTGATGATTGATGTTGATTATCAAACTAAAGTTGATCAAGCAAACAATTATAGAAGAATAGGAATCAAAACCCAAACTAACCTTTGACAATTAGTTCTAATGAGAAAGAAATGACAAGCTAAGCAAGAAAAGGAGCAAATGACACTAAGGCAAGAAAAGCAAAACTAACACTACACTAAACTAGCAATTAGGACTAAAAGACAATTGAAGACCTACACTAGGAGGAACAAAACAAGAGCATGGCAATAGACTAATTAAGCAAGTAAAGAGCTAACTAAGCTAATACTAGTAACATCCAAGGAAATTAGGGTTATAAACAATTATGTGAAGTGTAGGTTGTTTGGGGGAATGCACTTGTCATTTAGGTTCGAGTGATAACATCTAAACATTACTCTTTCATTTAGATTACCCAACCAAAAACAATATAAATGCTAATGAATTACCCTAAACTAGTCCCCATCACTTCCTATCCACCCTTATAGGCTCACTTGGATTAGGGTGTAGGTGGAATTCAATTAGGATTTAATCAAGTATAGGTTTATAGGATAGAAGCTTCTAAGGAAATTAGGGTCTGAGGGCAGTATTAGAAGGTGGAAATGAAATTTTAGACCTCACATCACCTACATTCTAGCCTTAAGAAGGCTCCAAGATAATTACACTAAATGCTTTTATACTAGCTACTTTCATCTCTCACATAGGAGTAGAAGAATGGATTAGCATGTAGGAAGGTGAATGGCTAATAGGGATCCACTAATTGGACCTAGGGGCATTTCCAAAATTCACTGCATGTAAGCAATTTCTCTAGAATCCTAGGTGATTTCAAGCACAAACCACAAAGTAATTTATGGGAAATGAGACTAAAATAGAACATAATCATTAGCAAATGAAATTACAATGTTTACATATTGCTTTCCCCTAACATGGTATAAAATCAACATTTTCGACCCCAAAAACCCCACGTAAGGGGCCTAGCTACTCATAGAACAAAAAAATACAAAATGAAGAAGAAAGAGGAGGAAGTAGCCATGGATATCGGTGTAGATGAAGAAATATCCCTCACTTATAGCTGCAAGGGCGTGCTCCTCCCTCCTCCAAGGTGGAATGACTTGGTGGAAAGTAGTCAAAACCCTAGAAAATTAAGGTTTTGGCAGTGGGAATGGTGAGATGGATGTGAAATGGGGTAGGGAAGTGAAGAAATAGATAAGGTATGAAATGGGGAGATAAGAGGGGATAGAAGGTAGCTAACATCATGCTCTAGACACCACCCATGTATATATAGGTGGTGGGGAAGCACTTGGTCAAGTGTAAGGTAGAATGGGTAGGATAATGGAAAATTTTGGTAGGTTTTTTGGTGGCACAGTCATGTTGGGCAGAATGACCATGGTGGGTAGTAAGTACAATGGTCATGGTGCGGTGGAATAGGCAAGGTTAAAAATGGCAAAAGTTATAGTTAAATTTTGGGTTCTTAGAAGGTTAATAGCATGGTCGTGCACGGAAACATGACCATGGAGGGAGCTAGGTAACACAGCCATGTTGGGTTGGTAGTGGAGCGGCCATGTTGGGTAGTGATTCAACCCTATTTTAGGGCTTCATTTTGTGTCATTTTGCATTTCAATCACATCTACAACTGTTAGATTACATGTTATTTCCCTCAATATGTGTTTCATTGTCAAATGCACTTATGGATGGTTTTTGCATGTTTTATAGGTACTTTGGCCACTACTTGATGGATTGGAAAGAAGATGGTTGAATCTAGGGTTTCCCTAGGCTTGGAGGAGCCCAAAATGAGGCCAAAACCACTCCAAACCTACCCCAAGTGGTCGAAGGATGTATTGAAGCAATAACCTTCATGGATGGCCAAGTTCAACACTCAAATACAGGGGAAGGACCCCAGAACATTCGTGTTACCATGGAATGGCCGTTCTAGGACATGCCCCAATCAACATAATCTTCAAAAAATTGACCCAGTTGACCAGAACGACCGTGCTATCAAGAATGGCTATTTTGGGAGTTCCCAGCATGACAGTGCTACCAGTCCCAGAAACCCAAAATTTCCCTATTCATTCCATTTTTTCACCACAGCCGTTCTCATCCACCATGACCATGCTACCCATTGCCCACCACATCCGTGCAACCTAGAACGGTCGTGCTACACACAATTTTACCTAATTTTTTGCATTGTTCTACCCACTTTGCCCCCATTTACCCTAGTGCTTCCTCCCACACCTATATATACCTAGGTGGTAGCTGGGGCATGAGGTTAGCTACCTTCCACCACCTCCTAGCTCCCCATTTTCACCCCTTAGCCATTTCACTCCATTTCCACCTCCATTCCACCATTTCCACCATTAAAACACTAGTTTATACTAGTTCCTACCCATAATCCCCTTCATTCTACACCCTTGCACCTTGGAGGAGAGAGGAGGTAATCTTGAAGCAGTTGGAGAGGAGGATTCATTCATCTACACTGAGCTCCATGGCTTCTTCTACCTCTTTCTCTTTTCTTTTTGTATTTTCCATTTCTATGAGTAGCTAGCCCCCCTTGGGTGGGCTATTTGGGGGAAATTATGTTACTTTGATACCATGTTGGGGGAAAATGACATGTAAACTTTGTAATTCCATTTTTTAATGATTATATTCTATTTTCATCTCATTTTCCATGAATTTCTTGTTGGTTTGTGTGTGAAATCACCTAGGAATTTAGGCAACTTGCTTATATGTGTGAATTTTGGGATTTGCCCCTAGGTCCAATTCTTGGATCCCTAGGTTGCCTCCCATCTTCCTACATCCTAATCAATCTCCCTAAACCTAAGTGAGAGATCTAAGTAGATATATTATATAATTCTAGTGCAATGAGCATGGAGCCTTCTCAAGGCTAGAATGTGGAGGAATTGGGGTCTAAAACCCTAATTTCACCTCCCCATTACTACCCTCGGCCCCTAATTGCCCTAGGAATGTCTAATCTAGAAACCTATACTTGATTAAACTCTAATTGGATTGAACCTAATCCCTAACCCAATTGAGCCTCGCAAGGGTAGTAGGAGGTGTTAGGGACTAGTTCCCCTATACACAACCTAGCATATCCATGGCCAGTTGGTAGACTAGGTTAATTCATTAGACTCTAACTTGTTGTTTGGTTTGGATAATCTAAATGGAATCATAATGTTCATATGTCACCCCCAACTTAAGTGATAAGTTCATACCCCTAAACAGCCCATACCTCTCTTTATTGCTTAAACCCCTAGTTTCATGCTTGCTTAGCTTAGTTACCTCTTTCCTTGCTTAGTTAGCTTCTTGCATTGTTCTTGCCTTGTTCATGTTAGTTTAGCCCTTTAATTGCTCTTTTGCTTCTCTCTTGCTTGTATTAGTGTAATTTTCCCTTTCATACCTAGATTAATCCTTTCTTTCCTGTTTAGCCTTAATCTAGTCTAGGGTTAATGTAGATTTCATTCTTGCCTTTAGTTCCTCGTTTGTTTATAGTAGTCTAACAATCAAATCAACCTTCAAACCCTTAACCCTAGTCTCCGCAGTAGGAACCTAGCAGAACTAAACCTAGCTCTAGTGCCCCCTCTTTTCCCTATGGATCGACCCTATACTTGCCACCTTCCTATACTATGACACGACCCCATACACTTGCGGGTGTAGTGTTTTGGTAGAAGTAGGTGTTAAGTTAGGTTTTATAAATATCAAAAGCGAATCCATTGTCTGTGTCTGTCTGCAGGTTACATCTATTCAAACTCCAATTGAGTAGTGTGTAACACCATTGACAAGAGTGCACCAAGCTTTTTGGCGTCGTTGCCAGGGATTTTTGGCACTGGACCTAGCTAGTTAGTTTTGCTTTGACTTTTCCTACTACCCTCATCATTGCTATTATTTATTCATCATTCTCTGCATTCTTTATGTATATTGGTTTACTAACTTGTTCTCTTTTGTTTGATTGTGCTTTGTGCATGTGACAAGACATTCGAGGAAGACAATATGGAAGGCCAAGATGCATGAACCCATCCATTTCCTCCACCGCCCTACCTTCAAGGCTATCCTAATCCTTATACACCCCACCACCTCCATTGCCACAACCTTCCCACCATTTCACCTTCCAACCTCAATTCCCTCCTCCACCACAATTCCAAAGGCCATTAACAACAATGCCACCACCACAACTATCACATGATCCCCCTACTTCCTATGAGCAAATGGATATGGTTTCAATCATGGGGTGTCGCATGGTTGTTGAGAAGCTTAACAAGGGAGGGAAGCAATTTGAAAAAAATCTTAATGAAGAGCCATCACCAGAAAGTCCTTATTCACAAGTGTCCCATATGATTGAAACCTCCCTCTTTGGTGTCTATGAAGACAAATTTCTCACGAGAGAGAGAAACTATGGCATGAGATAACTGAAGGTCTTAAGGCTGATTAAGATCTATGATGATGATCCCCAAGGAGAGAAAACTAATGAGAAGCACTCAAGAAGCTCGCATGACCCTTGGGAGGAAGATCAATCAAGGAAAGCATTTGAGAGGATTTCCTATGATGGGGGTGCAAACATTTTGTTTTTGGACAATGGTTGATGGTGAAAGAACAAGAAGCCCGACTGAAGGCACAAAATTTAGCGCTTATGGGAGGCAATCCACATAGGTTTGGGAAATTTTAACCCAAACTTCACTTTTTGATAATTTTGCTTTGTTTTTACACTTTCCAAGAAAACACATACACACTTGTGTTTAATAGTTTTTGTATAGTTTTAAGATGTGCAGGTGATAATAGGGTGAAATGAAGGAAATTTGAGTACAATTGACAGAAGGATTCAAAGAAAAATCACTTTGGGTCAAATTCTTGAGTGTTTGATATTCCTCATTTTGACAATAGCAGCTACAGGGACCACCATGGTCGTGGCACATCAATACGACCGTGGTCAATTGCATGAAAAACACACCAAGTCCCTGGATACAGAAGCAAAATTGAGAAAAACTACCAAAGGACTGTAGCACGAACGTGCAACCTGAAGCCACCACGGACGTGCTGCGCATCACGGCCGTGTTGAAGACCAATTTCAGCCACATAAGGCAGATTAGTGGGGCAGCTACTACACATATCCTCCACCACAGGGACGAACACTGCCAGAGCCTCGAGAGAGCCATGATCGTCTACCCTATCATCCTAAACTCTAGGATCATGCTGAGGACAACATGATTCAAACGTTTGGGGTGGTAGGGTAGGTATGGCCTAGTTTCACTTTGCATTTCACCTACCACATCCACTTTTGTTTTCTTGTTTTTGCCATCTACCTTAGTCATCTTTACTGCTTTTCATACTTGCATGTCATGTAGTTTACTTTCTTACAATTTTTGCGTAGTTTTTTCTAAAAAAATTGCTCTTCTTGCCATGCATTGCATATCATGCAAAATTTTGGTAATTCTTGTATGTTATAGCTAGTATTTTCTTGTTTACTGCTTTAAGTTCAATAATATATGCTTAGATGTGATTGAAGGCAACTTGGCACCATTTTGGCCAATTTTGCCCAAATTTGAGATTTCTTGTCTAAAAAGTGTGTTTTGACCCAATCTCTATTGTTTTGAGTAAAAATGATGACCTTTGACAAATGCAAGTGAATTATCATTGTTTGTTGCTAAGTGGTATCAATGTTTGACTTTTTACATGTGCATCACCTCTCTTAGGATTGTGATTGATTTGGTTGAATTGTGAGTTGAGCAAGCTTTGAATGCTTAGTGTTTATGGAATCACTTGATTGATATATCAATTTCATCTTGTTCACTCATGTGGTGTAATATCTAGGATGAAGTATTGTATTAATTTTTCATGCATGATGTCTTATGTGGAGAATCATACCAATGACCCCTCTTTGACCCGACTATTCAGTCACCATCTCCTTACCCCTCTACCTCATGAAAAATGATGCCAAAATGCACATATCAGCCATGGCCACCTCCAAAAGTTTGGGGTGGCCACATCAACATCTCACCGCTTCACTCTCATCACCATATGCCCTATCTACTTCAAGGGCAAAGAAAAAAATGCAAAAAGAAAATAAAAGGATGCTCCTATTTAAGAGCATTCAAATAAAGAAAAGATGAGTGCTCTATGTAATAGCACTCCAAAAAATCTTACCGCAACCCTTTCTTCCACTTTCATATCTATTGAGCTAGGAAACATCAAACCTAGCTCATTTTTCCCTTTTCCGCAACCACGTGGGTCATTTGGTGTGATTTGAAATATAAGATTGAATGCATGAATGTGAAACAATACTCCTAGTCATCCTTGATTAACACCATCATGAAATAGTTTACCCAAAAATTTATGGAAGAAATATGGATAACTTGTGTATTCTATGAACTATATTTGAAGTTCATATGCTTTGTGCTCTTTTCATGATTAGTTTGTGAAAGCAAGAGAGGAGAGGGTGGAATTCATGTACTTAGTCACTATTGATCCTATTTAGCAATAATCATTCTTTACATTGCATTTATGATTTCTGGCTTGTGAAAATTCTGTAGAGAGATTGAGTTGGAGCATACTTGAGGACAAGTATGTTTCAAGTTTGGGGTGGTAGGGCGGTAAGCCCTTTCTCTACCCCATTTTTCTCTATGTTTCTTGTTCTAAATTTTTGCTCATCAAACAGTATAACCATCTCTCATACGTGTGCATCCATGCTTTATGTGCTTGATTTACATACATGCATATCATATAGGTCTATTTCATGCATTTTTTGCATAATTTCAAAAAAAAATGCTCTTTTTTCCATGCATTGCATATCATGTAGATTTTTGGTAATTTTTGCATGTTTTGGTTAGGATTTGCTTGATTAATACTTTTTGTTCAATAATTAGGGTTTAGATATGATTGAAGGCAACTTGGCACCATTTTGACCAATTTAGCCCAAATTTGAGATTTAAAAGTGTGTTTCAACCCAATCTCTACTTTTTGGATTGAAAATGATGACCTTTGACAAATGCAAGTGACTTATCATTGTTTATTACTAAATGGCATCAATTCTTGACTTTTTACATGTGCATCACCTCTCTTGTGTTTGTGAATGATTTGGTTGAATTGTGACTTGATCAAGCTATGAGCGCTTAGTGCCTATGAAATCACTTGATAGAAGTATCAATTTTAGGTTGTTCATTCATGTGGCGTGAAATTGTTGGATGAAGTGTTGGATTAATTTTCAGGCAGGAAACCTTATGTTGAGAATCACACCAATGACCCCTCTTTGACTCGACACTTCACTCACCATCTCCCTACCCCTTCACCTAATGAAAAGATGCCAAAGTGCACATAGAAGCCATGGATGTTGGATCCTAGATGGGTGATTAGATGCTCTAGAGGGGGGTGAATAGAGCTGAATGCAGTTAAACAAAATTCATTAGACCTTCAAGATATATCACAAGATAAGGTTTCTACATAGGAAATTTTTGTACAACTAAAACATGCATAGCAAGGGAGAGAGAGATTGAACATACACCGATTGACAAGCTATTTAGAGTGGTTCCACACTTCAAACTAGAATGAGTCAGTCCACTACCTAGAGAGGTCAACCTCTAGGATTTCTTAACCTTGCACCTTCATTATATTCATTATAAGAGATACAATACATGACCACCAAAAGACTTACCTATCCAATACAAAGAGTCTTCAACCTTACCAATGACTTACCCACTTTGCAAGGAGTCTTCCGCCTTCTTCCAAGGACTTACCTACTCGTGCACAAGTCTTCAGCCTTGCAGGGATTACCCACTCTTCTTGGATCTTCTGCCTTTGACTTCACCTTCACTCGGAGAAGCTTCCACCAAGGACTTACCCACTTGAGCAAGGAGTTTTCTGCCTTCACCAAGGGCTTACCCACTCTTGCTCCAAGTCTTCAACCTTGATCTTCACCAAGGCATGCATTCCCTTGTTCTTCTTCACCTCTCTTAGCTAAGAGAGAGAACCTTCATCTTCATGGTTGAAATGAGAGATAGGGAGGTAGTGGAAGTGAGAGCCTCACAAGATATACATGTAGGACTAGCTCTCTTATAGATTTCCTACTCACTCTAATGAATGTAGCAAATGATTAAGCTTAGAGAGAGAGAGGAGGCCATAGGAAGCACTCAACTATAGAATAGGAACCTCACATAGAGTTTTGCAATGAATGCTCAACCTTGGAATGAAGCCCAAGGGGTCCTATTTATAACTGGGGATGCCTCTTAGCCTTTGGGAACACTTTAGAATGAAAACTAGCCATTTTTTGGCTTGCAACGGATATATTTTCACTTGTTGCAACTCCACAACAGCTAGAAGCACTTCTCTGCACTTTTTTCGTACAGTGCAATCAGTCGAGTTTCTATAGAGGTAAATCGACTGATAGAGTAAAAGACAAAGCCGATATTCAGACCATCGGTCGAGTTTGTCCTGGGGAAACTTGACTAACCAATGAAAATCGAATTGGTCAGGTATTCCATCGGTCAAGTTCTGTAAAGTGTAAACTCGACCGATCAAAAGTCATTTTCAAGATCCAATCAGGATCAGTCGAGTTTTGTGCATTGACAACTCGCCTGAGGAACAACCTAATGTAAATTTTGGAAAATGGTTTTTGAGTGCTTAAACATTCGATCTAAGTGCTCCTAGTTTTTTCTAAGCTTAATTACAAGTCATACAATCATTACAAGTGATTTACAACATGATTCTAATGGATTTACATCATATTAAAAAATGTGCACTTGTATTGACTTTGACTTCTCTTTTCTCCAAGTTGAGATGCACAAGTTAGGGCATTTGGAGTGTGTCTATACCTAATCTGAAATCACTCAAGTAGAGACATTAGAAACCAATATGTGGAATGGTTAGTCATAATCAAAACATGGGTTTGGTCAATTTAGACGTGAGTCAACATTGACCTAATTAACCTTGAGTCAACATTCTCCCCCTTTTTGAAGATGACAAACCATTCCATAAATGTATTGAAAGCTTTTAAGTAAAATAATACCTTCAGAGAAACCTAGGGGTTTAAATAGGATTGAGCTCATATGTTCCCCCTCAATTGTTGCGCATGGAGTTCTCATACTCCCCCTTAATTGATGCTATTTCTCCTGCATGGTTAGCTTTCATAACATTTATAGAAACTATGTCTTCCACTCATATATGTTCTACACATATATGTCTTCTCCCCATTACCTACTCCCTTTACATGAGCATACTTCTCTTCTTCATGTAATACATGACTTCTCCCTATTTTGTCAAAAGAAGACATACCTTTCTCCCCCTTTGTCATTTCAAAAAGTGGGGGTATGAAGAAATAAGAAATACCACATGTTAAAGGAAAGGAGATAACAAAAAGTGATTTAAGGAGAGTAGAAGAGCATAGATAGGGGCTTGTCCAAGCATAGAAAGAAAAGCAAGTTAAAGCATATATTTGAACAACCCAAAATGCAAGATAAAGTGCTGTAGAAAAACAATAAATAGCAATTTTGACCCTCAAGATGATAGAATTTGCCCAAAAAGTGTCAAGGCTCATGGCGATGCGATGAGCATTGCTCAGAAGGTCGTTTCTGCATGAAAAACACTAGTCTTGCACCAAAAACTGAAACTGGAGCAAAAGCTTCATGAAAACCAAAAATACTCCATTTTCTACATAGAATGTAGATCTATATATCCTGCATCACACAATTATGCAAGCAACTCAATATAGTGGATGTGCAATTCAAGGAACAAGCTTGAGCAAGTATGAAACAAGATACAAGCATAACATATAGTGAAATACCACTGGATGAGCAATGCTACCAATTATAAACAAGGTTTAGAACTACATGTAGTGAACTACTAGTAGATGTTATCACAAGTTAGGACTACTAGTAGGATCTAGGTCATAGCAAGAGATACCAAAAGATACACAAGATAACGCAAGCTATGAGTAGATGTAGAGATATATCCAAACAAAGAGATAAGCAATTTTAGAAGTATGAAAGGATATAACTCACATACAAATATGCATCATTACCAAAATATGATTACCACTAAGAACCTCAAGGTTGTATCAAAACAAGATATACACCTAGATAGATGTATAAAGTTAGAGTACAACGGAAGAAATTTAAGATACAATCAAGAGATCCAAAGAGATCATCATCAAAACCTGCAAGACAACTCAAAGCAAGTAATTGCAAGATATAGATATACCAATTTAGAGAAATTAGAGAGATATAGTTGTAAGCAAGATAAAAAATTTAGAACATGGCAATATGCATATATAAAGGTACCAAGGGATTGCCAAAGAATAAGTCTATTTGGTTGATAAAATCTAGTTGAGAGGGAAATTATCATCCAATAAGTCAACTGTGTATTCTATGCATAGTGTTATCAGTCGAGTTCTGTGTATTGACAACTCAACCGATGACAACTGTTGGCAACACCCATTGGTGCCTATCGGTCGAGTTTCAAATAGGGAAAACTCGACTGATAGAGCTTCTGTCAAAAGGCACATATATTTCATAAAAACATATTTAAAGGCATGCTAAAAATATTAGCCATATCTGAACATGTGTAAGCAAGTTAGTAATGCACTATGAAAGCATTTGAAATAGTTTTTGAGCAAGAGTGTGAAGAGAATCCCAAAATACCACTTTTGACTCAAAATCCACATGCATAGTGCACACTAACATGACAAAAACAAGTTAGATATGGTGGTGAGCAATAAAAACATTACCTTTGTTCTTACCATTCCTTTTTCCACTTGTTGTCACCCTCTACACATCTCACCTTTCTTTTTTCATGTGGATTGAGAAGTCAATTTGCAATTCAATAGCTCAAGTCAATCCATTTGCAAGTACCTACAAGGAGAAACATGAAATGGTCCCCAATCATGTTTTTGGGTCCGGAGGGGTTAGTTTAGCAACCCAAGTCCTATTGCTCTTGGGTGCTTTCCTAAAAGGACAACAAGTAGAATAATGACCAATATCATTGCAATAGTTTCATGTGGCCATAGTCTTGGAACTATAGGATTCTCCATGGAAGATTGGAGGTCCTTTACCTTTGTTGTTCCTTTGACTACTATCATATCCTAAACCATGTGTATCAATTTGTTTAGTAGTATGGTGTATGATATCATTAAGGCTCTTCTTACCAACTAAGAATCTTTGCAAAGAAGATCTCAAATTATGATTATCATGCATAAGAGAAGTAATAGCAGAAGACTAATGATTTATGTTATCTCTAGCATGCAAAAGATCATTTTCTAAGGAAAGAGCTTTAGTTAAATGAGAATATCTATCAATATGAAGAGCAACTACATTATTCTCTCTACTAGTAGAACTAGAACAAGATTCATGCAGATTGATTTTAGCAAGCAAGGAGGCATTCTCATTTTCAAGCACAACAATCTTAGAAAGATGAACACCATTTTCAGATTCTAATCCTTGCAAAACATAATCTTTGTCCTTGTTTTCAGATTTAAGAACATCAATATCATGCATGAGAGAATCAACAATTAATGTATGATCTTCATTAGAACTAGGCATAAGAGGTTGAGCTTCTAGAAATGTAATCTTATCAAGCAAACTAGCATTTTCAAGTTTAAGAGAGTCTACTTGGCTAAGAAAAGTATTTTTTCATCAAGCAAGCAAGAATTAGCATGTTCAAGATCATCTAGTTCTACATGCATATTATCAAAAATTCTAGCAAGCTTTTTCCTTTTCCTTTTAGAAAACTTAAGAGAGGCACAAGTATCATGAATAATAGTAATAAAATATTCTTTATCTGAAGAGTTTAGATTTACCTCACTTGAGTCCTTACTTGTTGATGCTTTAAGAGAAAAATGGCATTCTCCTTCATCAATAGAGCTTGAGCTTGATCCTTCACTTAAATCTTCACTTGAGCTTGAGTTGGAGGAGTCCTTTGAGCTTGAGTGCCATTTCTCCTTCTTCTTGTACTACCTTTCTTGTCATTATGGGTCTTTTTACCTTGTGGGTAATCTTCCTTGTAGTTTCCCTTCTTTCCACATGTGAAGCATCGGATAGAGGACTTTCCTTTGTAGAGTTTACCCTTGGAGTACATGGCATTTTCTTCAACTTGAAAGGATGGAGAAGCTTGACCAACAATAGCCTTGATTTGAGCTTTGCTTTCAGCCTTCTTCATTCTCTTGAGTTCTTTCTCTTCTTGTCTTTCTACTTCCTCCCTCTTGTCAACTGTGGCTTTATGTGCTTGTAGATTCCAATGAGCTCTTCGATAGGGACATCCTTAAGGGACCTTTCTTCTTCAATGGAAGTCGCCTTGGGTTCCCACCTCTTGGGGAGAGTTTTAAGGATCTTAGAGTTGATCTCTCCTCTACTCATAGAATGTCCTAGAAAAGCAAGACCATTCACAATGGTGTTGAGCCTTGAGTACATGCTGGCTATCCTCTCCTCCATTCCCATCTTGAAGTTCTCAAGTAGCCCTTTGAGCATGTAGACTTTGTTTTCCTTCACTTGATCTTTCCCCTCATAAGTGATGCATAGATTTCTCCATACATCATAGGTTGTTTCACATGAAGAAATCCGGTTGAACTCGGTGGGGGACATGGAGGCATAGAGTATGTACATGGCTCTAGCATTCAAGGTTGTTTTCTTCAAGGTAGCATCATCCCATTCTTCAATCTTTGTGTTTGGTAGCTTGCATGGGCTGTTCACCATTTGCCACATCTCAAGACTTGATCCTTGGATGTAGAATTGAAGCCTTCTTCTCCAATAGAGGAAATTGCTCCCATCAAATATTGGAAGTCTGATCAAGTATCTCCCTCCTTGATAGTCACCCATCTTCTCCTACTTGTTGAAGTTTGCCTAGAGAAGCTCGCTCTGATACCAATTGTTGGATCCTAGATGGGTGATTAGATGCTCTAGAGGGGGGTGAATAGAGTTGAATGCACTTAAACAAAATTCATTAGACCTTCAAGACATATCACAAGATAAGGTTGCTAAAAAGGAAATTTGTGTGCAACTAAAACATGCATAGCAAGGAAGAGAGAGATTGAACATACACCAATTGACAAGCTATTTAGAGTGGTTCCACACTTCAAACTAGAAGTGAGTCAGTCCACTACCTAGAGAGGTCAACCTTTAGGATTTCTTAACCTTGCACCTTCATTATATTCATTATAAGAGATACAATACATGAGCACTGAAGGACTTACCTATCCAATACAAAGAGTCCTCAACCTTACCAAGGGCTTACCCACTTTGCAAGGAGTCTTCTGCCTTCTTCCAAGGACTTACCTATTTGTTCACAAGTCTTCAGCCTTGTAGGGATTACCCACTCTTCTTGGGTCTTGTACCTTTGACTTCACCTTCACTCGGAGAAGCTTCCACCAAGGACTTACCCACTTGAGCAACAAGTCTTCTGCCTTCACCAAGGGCTTACCCTCTCTTGCTCCAAGTCTCCAACCTTGATCTTCACCAAGGGATGCCTTCCCTTGTTCTTCTTCACCTCTCTTAGCTAAGAGAGAGAACCTTCATCTTCATGGTTGAAAGGAGAGATAGGGAGGTGGTGGAAGTGAGAGCCTCACAAGATATACATGTAGGACTAGCTCTCTTACAGATTTCCTACTCACTCTAACGAATGTAGGAAGTGATTAAGCTTAGAGAGAGAGAGGAGGCTGTACGAAGCACTCAACTAGAGAATAGGAACCTCACTTGGAGTTTTGAAATGAATGCTCAACCTTGGAATGAAGCCCAATGGGTTCTATTTATAGCTGGGGATGCGTCTTAGCCTTTGGGAACACTTGAGAACAAAAACTAGCCATTTTGTGGCTTGCAACATATATGTTTTCACTTGTTGCAACTCCACAATGGCTAGAAGCACTTTTCTACACTTTTCTGTACAGTGCAATCAGTAAAGTTTCTATAGAGGTAACTTGACCGATTGAGTAAAAGACAAAGCCAATATTTAGACCATCGGTCGAGTTTGTCCTGGGGAAACTCGACCGACCAATGAAAATCAAATTGGTCAGGTACTCCATTGGTCGAGTTTTGTGAAGTGTAAACTCGACCGATCAAAAGCCATTTTCAAGATCCAATCAGGATCAGTCGAGTTATGTGTATTGACAACTCGACCGATGAACAACCTGATGTGAATTTTGGAAAATGGCTTTTGAGTGCTTAAACATTCGATCTAAGTGCTCCTGGTTTTTTCTAAGCTTAATTACAAGTCATACAATCATTACAAGTGATTTACAACATTATTCTAATGGATTTACATCATATTACAAAAATGTGCACTTGTATTGACTTTGACTCGTCTTTTCTCCAAGTTGAGATGCGCAAGTTAGGGCATTTGGAGTGTGTCTATAACTAATATGAAATCACTCAAGTAGAGACATTAGACACCAATATGTGGAATGGTTAGTCATCATAAAAACACGGTTTTATTCAATTTAGTCATGAGTCAACATTCTCCCCCTTTTTGAAGATGACAAACCATTCCATAAATGTATTGAAAGCTTTTAAGTAAAATCATACCGTCGGAGAAACCTAGGGTAACATCCCTGACCTGGGTTATGCCTTAACCCTAGAAGTTTTTCTTAAGCAAGATAATTAGATCCTTAATTTTATTTGGTGAAAAGTAATTAAGACCCAAGAGGAACTTATGTTTCAATTTTGGTCTTGTTTGAATAATGTTGAAGCAATGTTTTCTTAGTTTGGAATAAAGTGCAAATTACCCTATGTGAGGGGTTAACTTGCAAATGTTACTTGATAAATGTTCCTCATGTGTTGAAGCATCATTATAATGAAGATGATGCAGAGGTATGGCTTGGGAAAGCCTGAGTAACAACAAAGAGCTGATTAAGCAATGTTTATGCATTAAAACCTAGTTTTGGTGCAATGTGCAATTTACCCCAAAACCCAGGGTTCAATATGCAAATTATCACTTCAGAATAGTCCTTATTGTTTCTTGGCATCATGTAGAGCAAATAAAATGAGAGGGGCATCTCATTTGTATCATTTTGGAGGAGAGAGAAGATTGATATTAAAATTATTAAGATTTGAGCTTAATTGGAACTTTACTTCAATTATATGCAAAAATAAATATATTAATTGAAGTGCCCTTCAACCAAAAATTGAAATGGTTGAATTCCATATATGTGGACGACCATGTGCCTTGTAAAGGCACGAAAATATCTAAGGGAAGTGGATAACTGACTCACATTATTATAAGAAAAAGAAAAATCCACTCACTTATGGATATTATTATAATATGATTTAAGGTGCTTAATTTGCTTTTCTTTAAATTGTGGATAATTGAGAAGAATAAGAGGAAAAAAGGATATCCTCGTCCCTAAGGAAGAAAAGGGTGCAAGTGGCAAGGATATGGGGGAGATAATTCCTACTTTCTCTCTCCTAATTGAATTTTTAATAAAAATTGCATATAAGCTCATTTATCCATAGAGTAAAGGGGGAATTTCGAATTCACTTCCACCCTTTTCTTGAATAACGACCTTGGTATCTTGGGAGCAAGAGGAGAACTATCCCCAAACTGTTGGTAAGATTCTTGACCCTCTTTCACCTTGAATCTATGGTGGAAATCACAAATCAATGCTTGATTTCTTCTTTTCTTCACTCCATCTTCAACCCTAGCCAATCTTTTCACCCAAAAGCTTGAGGACGAGCCTAGGGGGAGTTGCAAAAGCTTCATCCACCATTGTTGACGTGAAGCTCCAAGATTTAAATCTCAATTGGAGGCAGGTTTTATAACTTGAACCTTTAATATTGTTATTGCATTCAATTCCTTATCAAATGTTGATCCTTTCTTTATTTTCAAAAATTTATTTGGTTGATGGACGAAATCACCATGAAAATCACAGCAAGTTTCATGGGTTTATAGCTTGATGATGATGACATCATCATAAGCACACACCTCCCCAAATATCAATTGTAAACGGTTTTGAAGATCTTGATCCAAATGGTTTCACCAAACCGTTTGGAGACTAAACGGTTTTGTAAACCGTTTAGAGCTTTGAACCCCAAACCGTTTAGGATGGTTGACTGTTTGGATGGGTTGACCATTTGTGGTCAGAACCCTAGCACTTGTTGGATAAGGATCTAATGGTTCCAATTGATTGAATTAATATTTGGACAATCATCTAATTAGAAACCCTAATCGGGTTGAGTGTTGATTTTGTAACTAATTGATTTAATTATTTGGGTTGATTAACCCAAACGGTCTCAAGACCATTTGGAGATCACCCAAACGGTCTCAAGACCATTTGGAGGTCTAGGGTTGAGTATGGTGAAGTAGTTGAGGACCCAAAGATATCAAACGGTAATGCAATCAATAGCTAGTCTGATGAGCAATTCAATGATGCAAACCCTAATTGAACTTCACCAATTTTTAATGATAGATGGGGCAAATGGTCTCAAGACCATTTGGAGGTCATCCAAACGACCTCAAGACCGTTTGAGGTCAGGACATGCCCAATTTGAATGATGGACCAATGATTTCTAAGCAATTAGTTCCACAATGACTAATATTGAAGGTTCATCGATTTCAACCCTAATTCAATTGGGTTCAAAACCCTAATTGATGATCAATTGAAGATTGAATCAATTGAAGGATGATTCATTAATCTCACTTGAAGCATGGTGCTTAGTTCAAATTATGAGTAATTACATGGATTCAATTGATGAGGGAGTTAACCTTGGAAACCCTAAATTGATGTGAGAGGTTGAGACCCTTTTTGGTCCAATCGGTTTTGAGGAGGTTTGGACCAAACGGTCTCAAGACCATTTGAGTCCAAACGGTCTCAAGACCGTTTAGGACCAAATGGTCTCAAGACCGTTTGGGACCAAATGATCCCAAACAGATCGAGACTCAAACGGTTTCAAAGACTTACTTTATCAAATGGTTTCAAGTACTAAGTACTAACTTTGCCAAACGGTTTCAAACTGTTAGACCAAGACCGTTTGGAAGTCTAAACGGTCTTAGACCATTTGAAGGTTATCCATGCAAGACCATTTGAGGTTTGGTTGGTCAAGACCATTTGGGGTCTAAGTGACCAAGACCGTTTGAGAAATAATTAACCAAAACCATATGGACACTTAAGGTGTTTAAAGATCAATTGTTTAATTGAACATTACATGATGTAATCCAAGGATGATTATGGTAATTGTATCCTTATTAAAAGAGGGTGATTAGTACCTTGTGAATGATTAATCCTTATGATTAAGGAATTAGTGACATAATACATGGTGTCAACCTTTCAATCAAGTTGAGTTGACTTAATACAATCAAGTCCGATGTAAATATCATTCTATAAAGGATGAGAGAGAAAGAGAACTTCTTACATGAACAATAATCATGTAGAGTTTAAGTCTCAACACTTCCAACATGAATGAATGTGTAATTAGGTTATAATTCTTGATAAAGAGACCATGAACCCTAATTAAGAAGGTTAATGAACCCTAACCCTAATTCAGGGGAATATAATGTAAAACCCCAATTATGGGGATGGGGAGTGAAACCCTAATTGGGATGAGCATCTCCAATTGATATGAATTGAGAAACCCTAATTGAGGGTGATTCCATGAGAAACCATAGTTGATGGTGATGCTATGAGGGACCCTAGTTGGGATGAATAGTAAACCCTAATTATGGGTAATTTGATGTGAAATCCTAATGATGAGAGATGGTATGAGAAATCCTATCCCTAATGACGAGAGATGGTATGTGAAATCCTAACCCTAATAAAGGGTGATGGTATGGGAGACCCTAACCCTAATAATGGAATAGTAACTAATACATTGATAAGAGAAATACCTAAAGTGATTGATTATAGATAACCTTATAGCTAGCAATGCCTTAACCTGAGATGAGTCCATATCATTAAGGATAGTTGGATAATTCTAATGAGTGTTCTATGACCTATGAACTTCATAATAAAGGTGATATGTTAGTGTATGGAAGTATTAAGATGGGAAAATACCTTAATACAATATAAATTGATAAACTCTAGTAAGTTTAAAGTACTGAGGGAAGTGATATATCAAGACATTATAGATATCACATCCAACTCTTTTAAGAATGATATTCCTTGATGCATCTCAAATCCTACATACTTCGATGAGTAACATATAAAGAGTGCTATCCTAATCAGTACATCAATATGGAATGTGTTTTATGAACCATGAGAATGGTTATTACCTAGTAAAAGGTGACAAAATGTAAAATGTGCTTTATGAGCCATGAAATTAGTTGTTACCTAGTGAGAGGTAATAAGATATTTTAATAGGCCTTGTGAACCACATGAGTAAGTTGATACCTAGTGAAAGGTATCAAGATGATTATAAAAATCCCTTGTAAGGGATGATAATGTTCATAATAAACCAAGGAATGGAAACTTAGTAATATAATAATAATAACAAAAGGATACAATAGCAATGATGGAACCTTGTTGTACAAGTGTGAAGAAGAGAGGGATACTTATATTACATAAAGAATGTGTTTGAGCTTAATGGCATGGACAAAGTTTAAATGTCAGTAGAAGAATGAGGTACCCAATTCTGTGTAAACAGACATGGGACATAATATCACAGGATTGACATAGTTCAATACCTGGAATAGTTGCATAGGATTGACATAGTTCCATACCTGGAATAATGTCACAGGATTGACATAGCTCAATACCTGGAATAGTTGCATAGGATTGACATAGTTCAATACCTGGAATAATGTCACAAGATTGACATAGTTCAATACCTGGAATAATGTCACAAGATTGACATAGCTCAATACCTGGAATAGTTGCACAGGGTTGACATAGTTCAATACCTGGAATAATAACACAAGATTGGTTAAATCCCAATACCTGGAATAATAACACAAGATTAGTTAAATCCCAATACCAGGAATAATAACACATGATTGGTTAAATCCCAATACCTGGAATAATAACACAGGATTGGTTAAATCCCAATACCTGGAATAACTACACAGGATTGGTAATAACCCAATACCTGGAATAATTGCACAGGATTGACATAGTTAAATGCCTGGAATAATTGCACAGGGTTGACATAGTTCAATACCTAGAATAATTGCACAGGGTTGACATAGTTCAATACCTGGAATAATTGCATAAGGTTAGTATAATCCAATACCTAGAATAATTGCACAGGGTTGACATAGTTCAATACCTGGAATAATGTCACATGATTGGCATAGTCCAATACTTGGAATGGATACATAGGAACAATATAAGTCCAATGCTCGTACTAGTTACACATTATTGGTATAATCCAATGCCTATAATATATACATGATTGGTATGGACCAATGCCTAAATAAGACATGACAATGTACCCTCTCATGTCCAGTATAAACTAATATCTGTTTAGCAGATTGGCTAAGGCCATCAGATAGAAACAAGAAAGAGTCATGGATGACATATTAGAGTAATGAGTATCATGAGAAAAGCATGAGATGTTGAGCTGATACGATAGATAAATAATATACATGTTTTTTCTATTCCTTATAAAGAGAATAGGTGATTTATTGCTCTATCACAGATAGTTGCAATATTTAAAGATGTGAATGATATAAATTGCTTATCTTCTGTTCAGATTTATATTATAAATTGCAATAATAATGTTTTTAGCAGAGAGTTATATCTCCCACCGGGGCAATTTTCAATTGTCTCACCCCTGTGGGATCCAACATTTTTAGGTGGACGAGCACGGAGGAGATTGAGAATATCTTGCAGAAGAAGAACTTCAGCAGCAACAGGTACAACAGCAATAGCTCAGGTGGAGTGTGCTGTCTTTCGTGTTTGTAGATAAAAGTCCTATGTGTCGTCTCTGTACTCTCAGGACCTCAGAGTTAATAGTTAGTGCTTTTAATGAATCATTTTGATATTTTGGCTTAATCCCTTGAGGTTCTTATGTTGTCTGTGTTTAACTTTTAATTTGGCAATTGATGTTGTAACCCTTGAGAAGAGATGTTACAAGATATGTACTTATGAACCAAGATGTAAATGTAATACATTGGTTCTTATTGAAAGAGTTTTCCTATGATTGGATCTCTTTGAAAAAGGTTTTAATTTTTAGTGATTTTTAGTAGTCTGCTGCAAATGATCGATTCTGCTTAATTAATCTTGTTTTTGTGAGTTGGATGCCACACCTAGGGGTTTCAATAGGATTGAGCTCATATACTCCCCCTCAATTGTTGCACATGGAGTTCTCATACTCCCCCTTAATTGATGCTATTTCTCCTGCATAGTTAGCTTTCATAACATTTATAGAAACTATGTCTTCTACTCATATATGTTCTACACATATATGTCTTCTCTCCTTTACCTACTCCCTTTACATGAGCATACTTCTCTTTTTCATGTAAGACATGCCTTCTCCCTGTTTTGTCAAAAGAAGACATACCTTTCTCCCCCTTTGTCATTTCAAAAAGTGGGGGTATGAAGAAATAAGAAACACCACTTGTTAAAGGAAAGGAGATAACAAAAAGTTATATAAGGAGAGTAAAAGAGCATAGATAGGGGCTTGTCCAAGCATAGAAAGAAAAGCAAATTAAAGCATATACTTGAACAACCCAAAATGCAAGATAAAGTGCTGCAGAAAAACAATAAATCACAATTTTGACCCTCAAGATGACAGAATTTTCCCAAACAGTGTCAGGGCTCATGGTGATGTAATGAGCCTTGCTTAGAAGGTCATTTCTGCATGAAAAACACTAGTCTTGCACCAAAAACTGAAACTGGAGAAAAAGCTGCATGAAAACAAAAAATACTCCATTTTCTACATACAATGTAGATCTATGTATCCTGCATCACAAAATTATGCAAGCAACTCAAGATAGTAGATGTGAAATTCAAGGAACAAGCTTGAGAAAGTATGAAACAAGATACAAGCATAGCATATATTGAAATATCACTAGATGAGCAATGTTACCAATTATAAACAAGGTTTAGAACTACATGTAGTGAACTACTAGTAGATGTTATCACAAGTTAGGACTACTAGTAGGATCTAGGTCATAGCAAGAGATATCTAAAGATACACAAGATAACACAAGCTGAGTAGATGTAGAGATATATCCAAACAAAGAGATAAGCAATTTTAGAAGTATGAAAGGATATAACTCACATACAAATATGCATCATTACCAAAATATGATTAACACTAAGAACCTCAAGTGTGTATCAAAACAAGATATACACCTAGATAGATGTAGCAAGTTAGAGTACAACGAAATCAATTTAAGATACAACCAAGAGATCCAAAGAGATCATCATCAAAACCTGCAAAACAACTCAAAGCAAGTAATTGCAAGATATAGATATACCAATTTAGAGCAATTAGAGAGATAGAGTTGTAAGCAAGATAGGCAATTTAGAACATGGCAATATGCATATATAAAGGTACCAAGAGATTGCCAAAGAATAAGGCTATTTGGTTGAGAAAATCTAGTTGAGAGGGAAATTCTCATCCAATAAGCCAACTGTGTATTTTGTGCACAATGTTATTAGTCGAATTCTGTGCATTGACAACTCGACCGATGAAAGCTACTGGCAACACCCATTGGTGCATATCGGCCGAGTTTCAAACAGGGCAAACTCGACCAACAAAGTTGCTGTCGAAAGGCACATATATTTCATAAAAACATATTTAAAGGCATGCTAAAATATAATCCATGTCCAAACATGTGTAAGAAAGTTAGTAATGCGCTACGAAAGCATTTGAAACAATTTTTGAGCAAGAGTGTGAAGAGAATCCCAAAATACCACTTTTGACTCGAAAACCACATGCATAGTGCACACTAACTTGACAAAAACAAGTTAGATATGGTTATAAGCAATAAAAACATTACCTTTGTTCTTACCATTCCTTTTTTCCATTTATTGTCACCCTCTACACATCTCACCTTTCTTCTTTCATGTGGATTGAGAAGTCAATTTTCAATTCAATAGCTCAAGTCAATCCATTTGCAAGTACCTACAAGAAGAAAGATGAAATGGTCCCCAATCATGTTTTTGGGTCCGGAGGGGTTAGTTTAGCAACCCAAGTCCTATTTTTCTTGGGTGCTTTCCTAAAAGGACAATAAGTAGAATAATTACCAATATCATTGCAATAGTTGCATGTGGCCATAGTCTTGGAACTATAGGATTCTCCATGGAAGATTGGAGGTCCTTTACCTTTGTTGTTCCTTTGACTACTATCATATCCTAAACCATGTCTACCAATTTGTTTAGTAGTATGGTGTAGGATATCATTAAGGCTCTTCTTACCAACTAAGAATCTTTGCAAACAAGATCTCAAACTATGATTATCATGCATAAGAGAAGTTATAGTAGAAGACAAATGATTTATGTTATCTCTAGCATGTAAAAGATCATTTTCTTAGCAAAGAGCTTTAGTTAAATAAGAATCTCTATCAGTATGAAGAGCAGCCACATTATTCTCTCTACTAGTAGAACTAGAACAAGATTCATGCACATTAATTTTAGCAAGCAAGGAGGCATTATCATTTTCAAGCACAACAATCTTAGAAAGATGAACACCATTTTCAAATTCTAATCCTTGCAAAACATAATCTTTGTCCTTGTTTTCAGATTTAAGAACATCAATATCATGCATGAGAGAATCAACAATTAATGTATGCTCTTCATTAGAACCAGGTATACGAGGTTGAGCTTCTAGAAATCTAATATTTTCAAGCAAACTAGTATTTTCAAGTTTAAGAGAGTCTACTTGGCTAAGACAAGCATTTTTGTCATCAAGAAATCAAGAATTAGCATGTTCAATATCATCTAGTTCTACATGCATATTATCAACAATTCTAGCAAGCTTTTTCCTTTTCCTTTCAGAAGACTTAAGAGAGGCACAAGTATCATGAAAAATAGCAATCAAAGATTCTTTATGTAAAGAGTTTAGATTTACCTCACTTGAGTCCTTACCTGTTGATGCTATAAGAGAAAAATGGCATTCTCCTTCATCACTAGAGCTTGAGCTTGATCCTTCACTTAAATCTTCACTTGAGCTTGAGTTGGAGGAGTCACTTGAGCTTGAGTGCCATTTCTCCTTCTTCTTGTACTTCTCTTCTCTTCTCTTGTGAAGATGGGTCTGTTTGCCTTGTGGGCAATCTTCCTTGTAGTGACCCTTCTTTCCACATGTGAAGCACCAGATGGAGGAGGACTTGCCTTTGTAAGGTTTATTCTTGGAGTACATGGCATTTTCTTCAACTTGAGAGGATGGAGAAGCTTGACCAACAATAGCTTTGGTTTGAGCTTTTATTTCTGCCTTCTTCATTCTCTTGAGTTCTTTCTCTTCTTGTCTTTCTACTTCCTCCCTCTTGTCAAGTGTGGCTTCATGTGCTTGTAGATTTCCAATGAGCTCTTAGATAGGGACATCCTTAAGGGACCTTGCTTCTTCAATGGAAGTCACCTTGGGTTCCCACATCTTGGGGAGAGTTCTAAGGATCTTAGAGCTGATCTCTCCTCCACTCATAGGATGTCCTATAATAGCAAGACCATTCACAATGGTGTTGATCCTTGAGTACATGTTGGCTATCCTCTCCTTCATTCCCATCTTGAAGTTCTCAAGCAGCCCTTTGAGCATGTAGTCTTTGCTTTCCTTCACTTGATTTGTCCCCTCATAAGTGATGCATAGATTTCTCCATACCTCATAGGATGTTTCACATGAAGAAATCCGGTTGAACTTAGTGGGGGTCATAGAGGCATAGAGGATGTACATTGCTCTAGCATTCAAGGTTTCTTTCTTTAAGGTAGCATCATCCCATTCTTCAATCTTTGTGTTTGGTAGCTTGTATGGGCTGTTCACCATTTGCCACATCTCAATACTTGATCCTTGGATGTAGAATTGAAGCCTTCTTCTCCAATAGAGGAAATTGCTCCCATAAAACATTGGAAGGCTAATCAAGTATCTCCCTCCTTGATAGTCACCCATCTTCTCCTACTTGTTGAAGTATGCTTGGAGAAGCCCGCTCTGATACCAATTGTTGGATCCTAGATGGGTGATTAGATGCTCTAGAGAGGGGGTGAATAGAGTTGAATGCACTTAAACAAAATTCATTAGTCCTTCAAGACATATTACAAGATAAGATTGCTAAATAGGAAATTTGTGTGCAACTAAAACATGCATATCAAGGGAGAGAGAGATTTAACATACACCGATTGACAAGCTATTTAGAGTGGTTCCACACTTCAAACTAGAAGTGAGTCAGTCCACTACCTAGAAAGGTCAACCTCTAGGATTTCTTAACCTTGCACCTTCATTATATTCATTATAAGAGATACAATACATGACCACCGAAGGACTTACCTATCCAATACAAAGAGTCTTCAACCTTACCAAGGACATACCAACTTTGCAAGGAGTCTTCCGCCTTCTTTCAAGGACTTACCTACTCTTACACAAGTCTTCAACCTTGCAGGGATTACCCACTCTTCTTGGATCTTCCGCCTTTGACTTCACCTTCACTCGGAGAAGCTTCCACCAAGGACTTACCCACTTGAGCAAGGAGTCTTCTGCCTTCACCAAGGGCTTACCCACTCTTACTCCAAGTCTTCAGCCTTGATCTTCACCAAAGGATGCCTTCCCTTGTTCTTCTTCACCTCTCTTAGATAAGAGAGAGAACCTTCATCTTCATGGTTGAAATGAGAGATAGGGAGGTGGTGGAAGTGAGAGCCTCACAAGATATACATGTAGGACTAGCTCCCTTATAGATTTCCTACTCACTCTAACAAATGTAGCAAGTAATTTAGCTTAGAGAGAGAGAGGAGACTGTAGGAAGCACTCAACTATAGAATATGAACCTCACATAGAGTTTTGCAATGAATACTCAACCTTGGAATGAAGCCCAAGGGGTCCTATTTATAGCTAGGGATGCCTCTTAGCCTTTGGGAATACTTGATAATGAAAACTAGCCATTTTGTGGCTTGCAACGGATATATTTTTACTTGTTGCAACTCCACAATGGCAAGAAGCACTTTTCTGCACTTTTTCATACAGTGCAATCATTCGAGTTTCTATAGAGGTAACTTGACCAATGGAGTAAAAGACAAAGCCGATATTCAGACCATCGGTCGAGTTTGTCCTGGGGAAACTTGAACGACAATCAAAATCGAATTGGTCAGGTACTCCATCGGTCGAGTTCTGTGAAGTGTAAACTCGACCGATCAAAAGTCTCTTTCAAGATCCTATCAGGATCGGTCGAGTTCTGTATATTGTCAACTCGACCGATGAATAACCCGATGTGAATTTTGGAGAATGGCTTTTGAGTGCTTAAACATTCGATCTAAGTGCTCCTAATTTTTTCTAATCATAATTACAAGTCATACAATCATTAGAATTGATTTACAACATGATTCTTATGGATTTACATCATATTACAAAAATGTGCACTTGTATTGACTTTGACTTGTCTTTTCTCCAAGTTGAGATGTGCAAGTTAGGGCATTTGGAGTGTGTCTATACCTAATCTGAAATCACTCAAGTAGAGACATTAGACACCAATATGAGGAATGGTTAGTCATCATCAAAACACGGGTTTAGTCAATTGAGACATGAGTCAACATTGACCTAATTGACCTTGAGTCAACAATGGCCACCTCCAAAAGTTTGGGGTGGCCACATCTCCATCTCCCCGCTTCACTCTATCCACCATATGCCCTATCTACACCAAGGGCAAAGAAAAGAAAAAAATGAGAAAAACAAAAACAAAAAGAAAATAAAAGGATGCTCCTGTTTAAGAGCATTAATATAAAGAAAAGATGAGTGTTCAATGTAATTGCACTCCAAAATCTTACCGCAATACTTTCTTCCATTTTCATACCCAATGAGCTAGGAAACATCAAACCTAGCTCATCTTGCCCTTACCATAGCCACGTGGATCATTATGTGTGATTTGAAACATAAGTTTGAAAGGATGAAGGTAAAACAACACTCCTGGTCATCCTTGATTAACACCATCATGAAACGGTTTACTCGGAACTACATGAAAGAAATATAGATAACTTGTGTGTTTTATGCACTATATTTGAAGTTCATATGCTTTGTGCTCTTTTCATGATTGGTTTGTGAAACAGGAGAGGAGAGAGGTGGAGTGCATGTACTTAGTCACTATTGATCCTATTTAGCGATAATCATTCTTTACATTGCATTTGTCATTTCTGGCTTGTTAAAATTTTGCAGAGAGATTGAGTTGGAGCATTCTTGAGGACAAGTATGTTTCAAGTTTGGGGTGATGATTCATCCCTATTTTAGGGCTTCATTTTGTGTCATTTTGCATTTCAATCACATCTACAACTGTTAGATTATATGTTATTTTCCTCAATATGTGTTTTATTGTGAAATGCACTTATGGATGGTTTTTGCATGTTTTATAGGTACTTTGGCCACTACTTGATAGATTGGAAAGAAGATGGTTGAATCTAGGGTTTCCCTAGACTTGAAGGAGCCCAAAATGAGGCCAAAACCACTCCAAACCTACCCCAAGTGGTCGAAGGATGTATTGAAGCAATAACATTCATGGATGGACAAGTTCAACACTCATATGTAGGGGAAGGACCCCAGAACGACCGTGATACCATGGAATGGCCATTCTGGGACATGCCCCAATCAGCAGAATCTTCAAAAATTGACCCAGTTGGCCAGAACGGTCGTGCTATCAAGAATGGCCATTTTGGGAGTTCCAAGCACGACCATGCTACCAGTCCCAAAAACCCAAAATTCCCCTGTTCATTCCATTTTTTCACCATGGACGTTCCCATCCACCATGGTCGTGCTACCCATTACCCACCACGGCCGTGCTATATACAATTTTACCTGATTTTCTACAATGTTCTACCCACTTTGCCCCCACTTACCCTAGTGCTTCCTCCCACACCTATATATACCTAGGTGGCGGCTGGGGCACGAGGTTAGCTACCTTCCACCACCTCCTAGCTCCCCATTTTTTCCCCTTAGCCATTCTACTCCATTTCCACCTCCATTCCACTCCATTCCACCATTTCCACCATCAAAACACTAGTTTATACTAGTTCCTACACATAATCCCCTTCATTCTACACCCTTGCACCTTGGAGGAGAGAGGAGGTTGTCTTGCAGCACCCTGGCTTCTTCTACCTCTTTGTACTTTCTTTTTTGTATTTTCCATTTCTATGAGTAGCTAGGCCCCCTTGGGTGGGCTGTTTGGGGGAAATTATGTTACTTTGATACCATGTTGGGGGAAAATGACATGTAAACTTTATAATTCCATTTGTTAATGATTATATTATATTTTCATCTCATTCTCCATGACTTGCTTGTTGGTTTGTGTGTGAAATCACCTAGGAATTTAGGCAACTTGCTTATATGTGTGAATTTTGGGATTTGCCCCTAGGTCCAATTCTTGGATCCCTAGGTTGCCTCCCATCTTCCTACATCCTAATCAATATACCTAAACCTAAGTGAGAGATCTAAGTAGCTAGACTAGATAATTCTAGTACAATTAGCATGGAGCCTTCTTAAGGCTAGAATGTGGGGGAATTAGGGTCTAAAACCCTAATTTTGCCTCCCCATTACTACTCTCAGCCCCTAATTGCCCTAGGAATGTCTAATCTAGAAACCTAGACTTGATTAGACTTTAATTAGATTGAACCTAATCCCTAACCCAATTGAGCCTCGTAAGGGTAGTAGGAGGTGTTAGGGACTAGTTCCCCTATACACAACCTAGCATATCCATAGCCAGTTAGTAGCCTAGGTTAATTCATTAGACTCTAACTTGTTGTTTGGTTTGGATAATCTAAATGTAATCATAATGTTCATATGTCACCCCCAACTTAAGTGATAAGTTCATACCCCTAAATAGCCCATACCTCTCTTTATTGCTTAAAACCCTAGTTTCGTGCTTGCTTAGCTTAGTTAGCTCTTTCCTTGCTTAGTTAGCTTCTTGCATTGTTCTTGCCTTGTTCATGATAGTTTAGCCCTTTAATTGCTCTTTTGCTTCTCTCTTGCTTGTCTTAGTGTAATTTGCCCTTTCATACCTAGCTTAATCCTTTCTTGCCTATTTAGCCTTAATCTAGTATGGGGTTAATGTAGATTTCATTTTTGCCTTTAGTTCCTCGTTTGTTCATAGTAGTCTAACAATCAAATCAACCTTCAAACCCTTAACCCTAGTCTCTGTAGTAGGAACCCAACCAAACTAACCTAGCTCTAGTGCCCCTTGTTTTCCCTGTGGATCGACCCTATACCTTCCACCTTCCTATAATGCGACATGACCCCGTGCGCTTGCGGGTGTAGTTGTTTTAGTGTGAGTAGATGTTAAGTTAGGTTTTATAAATATTGAAAGTGAATCCACCATGTGCTTTTGTCTGCGGGGTTGCATCTATTCAAAACTGCAATTGAGTAGTGTGTAACACCATTGGCGGGAGCGCACCAGGCAACACGTCCATGATGGATGGGTAGCAAAATAGTCATTTTGTTCAGCATGGTCGTGGTTAGGGGTGTCAAAAAACCAGTTTTGAGTTGATTCTAGGTCAGACAACAATTGGGTTGATAAAAAGTAGCTTCACCTAGAACCAATTTTTTTACAAAGTGATATGTCTAGAATCGAAATCACTTTCATAATTTGTAACCCGATATCAAACATGGTCATATAATTCTATTAATTAGAAATGAAATATAGTAACTTGTACATAATTAGACCTTGTATTTTTCAAAAATTTCAACCCATATGCAATCCATGTTACACAAATCACCATAAAAGACCGACTCAATTTCAATCCAAGCATCAATATCCAAACTTGAAACCAACCCGAATTGATAAAATAAAAAATCAAACCCATTTTTTTGTGTTAGATGAGATTAGGTTCATGGGTTTGAAAAAAAATGGAAGCCCTAGATGTGGTGGAGGGCTTGCTACAGCTGCTTCAAAATTGAGATTTCCCCTGTGAATTTGGCTTTGACAACATGGTTGTTCCATGTAACCACAGTCGTGTTGGGGGATTTTCTTGCACTTTGAGCTTCGAACTTCATGATCGAATGACCTCCTTGCTTTATCTTGACCCTTGTCCACTAGGAGTAGGTTGGGGGAACTCAAGGACCTTCTTTGGACTCCTCCATGGGTGGAGGAACCCTAGAACATCTTCCTTCTTTCCCATCCATCCAAGGTGTGGCCTAGTACCTATAAAACATGCAAAGAGTTTCAATAAATACATTTTGCAGAAATATACATATTGAAGGAAATAACATATAATCTAACAGACTTAGATGTGATTGAAGTGCAAAAGAACACATGATGAAGCCCTAAAATAGGGCTACATCAGCAAACAATGGTTGTTCATGGTTGGTGTTGAAGCAAGGGTGGCAGTAGATCTGAAGTGGACTAGTGTGTGCTATAAAGATTCTAGCAAGGTTGCAAGGTTGGTATCGTGAATATATGCTTCTACATTGCATGTATTCATGGTGGTTGGGTGTGGCGAGGTTGTTGGTTTACCTTCTTTTATAGGGAAATAGGGTGGTGCATGGAGCGCTCTAGTGACTGGTGTTATCACATTGAGGTAGAAGCCACCTAGGAATAATGGTAATGCATTTTGAATCTACGTGAAATGAAATGATGGAGTACAACAACTTAACTTACATTTTTCCTATCATGAGACATGGATTTCATGATGACCCCTCTTTGAGGACAGGGGTGAGATCATGGTTGGCCTTCAGGGTATAACACTTGTGAAGACCTACCTTTAGAGTAGGGTAGGCACATACCTTCGTCAAGGTCAGTCGTCATGAGGGAATTGTGAAAAGGGTAACATGATGTTTCTCAGGGTGAAGAGTAGGAGGAGGATAGGGACAACAAGCTAATAAGGTATTACAAGAGAGGATCATGGGCATTCCCTATTAATAAGTTAATTATTACTTAGTATATTGGTGATAATTCTCCTTTTTCCAATTATTTGAAGATTTTGTAACTTTTAAACGAACAACCCAATTGCTCTGAGATTTGAACCATATGTGTAATTTATATTTGACTATATGTATAAAATACTAGTTTGTGACTATATTAATAGCTGACCCAACATGATTAGGATTGATCCTTAGTTGTTGTTTATGATGATGATCAATATTTATTGGTCTTATATATATATATATTCCATTTATTACAAATCCAAGAGTTGCTTAATCAAGAGGAATTGATTCATAGAAGGTGTATTCAAAGTATTTGAGCACATCAATGTCACATTGTACTAAATGATGTTAACAAAATTGTTCGAAAACAATATGATGGGGAAAATTGTGGGAAAATGATATGATGGGGAAGTCCCCTTGTGTATGTTTCTTGTTGACAGAAGAGTGCTCCCCCTCTTGTATGAATAGGATAATGGGGAGGTGTACAAACTCTAGACAATCCCTGATGGGACATTACACAATTTGGCCCATATAATAAAAAAACTAAACAACTTAACTAAAAACACTCCCTAACACCCCCCTCACGTTGGATCTGGGTTAATCCCGAGTCAGCTTGCAAAAAGACAAATAGACTAAAGAAAAATAAAAAAAGATAAAACAAACCATATAGCAGAAAGTAGACGACATAGTTGGATAGAAGACCAGTGCACACACATAACAAGTAGGAAAAGTCTCCAAAATGAAAAACAATATCAATAAGTATGAAGCTTCACCATAAGTGTAAAGACCATATCCTTATGATCAAATATTTACAAAACTACATTAGAAAATATAATTAAATCTTTTTACAATCATGTTTTACATCAGATTGGCAGAAGCTTTATATAAGATTACAAAACTAGGCATGGTTCCTATATACTCTTCAACAGGGGACAACTCTTGCACGTTGTAACAACCCTCATATTTGAAATTTGAAAAAATTATCAAATGTTTAGTCCTGAAAATTTTCTATATTTAATAAAGGTGAAACTCTAAGTTGAACAACTTCTTCTTTCATTTGTTCAGTTAAGCTGAGACCATGATTATTTAGTATGTCCAAAATGAGTTAATATGACACCAAGATATTATGTGAACCTTGAATGAGTCAAATACATAATGAATCAACGCTTATTTACATTGATGTCAATTAATGCACAAAGCCTATCCCTAATTATTCAATGGTGACTAGTTAGGGTTTAATGATAGATTGGACCTACATACATGTATAATGTATCCCATTGTTTGGTATTTGAGTAGATAATAGAATACTAGAGCTTCCATTGAATTTTGGTAACACAATTCCTTTCCAATGATCATTAATGTGTTAATTACCTTAAGTATCCAATAATGTAAAACACATGTGTCCCTAACTCATATCTAAAATATAATTAGATATCTAAAATCCTCATGGTTGAATGGTCAATCCCAGAAAATTTGTCTATATTTAGATAATTTTGGATGCTTTAAAAGATACTAGGAAGAAAGGAGAGATAATGATAGTTTTGACCTAATTATCTAATCATGTAACTGATTAATAGGACCAAAGTATCAGGAGATAAGCCTAAGTTGAGTGCATCACATGCCGGCTACATCATACTGTTATAATGGATTCTTTTCAAATTGTCATATCACGATCCAACAAATAGGACTTCATCTCCTTACTCTGCTCTGTGCACGTCAAGTAACAACTGTGGGTAATAGATGTCATTGATATCTCCCTATTTGTAATCTCAACGACTCACTATTATCTTGGTATCAATAGAATTGCGAGTTTATCCCCAGTCTATAGAGCCCCTACATCACTCCTATCTCCATCCCTAAGAGAAATGCTCATTTTTACATATGCCTCAGTTACACAACCACCACCCCTCTCATGACAACGCTGCATAGAAATGACTCCAAGAGACCTCAGAAGCACCCTAGGTTCTATATAAACCTTCCTCTGCTACTAATTGCTACTGAATCCAGTCGAGTAGAACAAGCAGAGCCAACTTTCACTCAAGTCATTGGTGAGCTCTAGTGGCAAGCTCCAAGCACTGCAGTCTAATTACAACTCCGGTTAGCATCCTCTTGCCCTATTAAAGGTTCCCATTATGGTCTTTGCATGTGTGTCTCACCCCAACAATGAACCCACAAAATCAACTTCACACCATCCAAGCTTGATCACCGATCAGCTTTCTTGGCCATGTACATGTCCCAAAAATGCCTCCCCTATCCTCATAAGACTACCACAAAACTAACTCGACAGTCATTTAATGTTTTTATGGATCTATTCGATGACCCTATCTTCTGAACATCGAAAATTCTTCTGAGGAACTTAAGGGCCTATAAATACAAAAGATGGTATTCCTACTTTCAAAGCATCATTGTAGACTTAGTGAATCTATGCTTTTAGTATTTTCTCTACCTTTCATGAATTGGTGTTCTTCCTACTTGTCAAACATGGGGGCAATGTAGGAGTGTGACCTCCCTAACACACTCGAGCCTCAAGATGGTTTTTTGTGACCGTTGAGGCATGGCATTTCTGATGTAATCATAAAAACACAAAGATGAATTGTTCTATTTCCAAAGATTTGTCTTTTAATCGAATGTGATCGAGGAGTTCAAGATCCTGATACTTTTGTTTATAAAAAAACAAAGCTTGTCTTATCTTCCTAGTTTTACCCCTGATTCTGACATCATTTTGTCACGCGTCCTAGGACATTCTTGGGTTTAGAGCATTGTTGCTTTGATATCAATTGCGTGTGGACCCAATGAGATTATTACTAAGTTTCCCAATGTCACACTTAGAATGAGAATTAATTCCAAGGACACATCTGTCTTTTCCTCATTGTTTGACAACCAATTTTCCATAAACGATTTTTATCGTTTTAGTAGTTTCCCAATTGGTTAGATTTCCCAAAATACATATCTTTTACATCCAATATTAGAAAATTATGTTTAAATTCTCGTTGGAAAGATCTTGAGACAAGGAACCTCCATGTTCCATCACTATGGACCATATTTGTTATAACCCCAATTTCTGGGTACATTTAGTGAGAAATGTGATTTATCGTATTAAAGATAATTGAACAAATAATGATATGATTTGTTTTGATTAAATGGATTCCATTCACAATAGCCTTGATTGGTTGCTTTGTGGGCTTTATTGGCTATTGGGCCCAATAAAAAGGAATTTCAATTGATTAAGGAATAATTGGATTTTTGAGAAAAGAAATATGTAGAAACCTCTAGAAAGCAAATCCAAAGAGGATTTCGTGCCTCTTGGGTTCCTTGGGATCCAAGGAGTCCCAATAAAAAGGAAAGAAAGAAAGAATGCCAAAATTGCAAAATAAAAAGATAAGGTAATTCTTTATTAATGAATTTTGGTGTTTTTTTTCAAAAGGTGGTATTTTCTAATTAAAAGGAAACATGAGTTCGTGACCTTTGACTATAAAGGCAAGTGAAGGAGAGAGCAAGAAATAATTCTTGCTTTCCTAAGTGTTCATGAGATAAGGAATACCAAAAGAAAAAGGATTATGATGAGGAGAGAGAGAGAATATCCTTCTCTTTGAAGGAATTAGTTTCCTACTTGGAAAGGGACTCCCTATTCATGTATAGCCGACCTAAGTCTCCTTTCCTCACCCTATATAAAGGATAGACTCTGGGATCGAGCCCAGAGGGAGTCCATGCCGCTATATGTATCTCTTCTTCACCTTCTTCACCGAAACCCTAACCTCTAGGGTATAGCTATAACCCTGCACCCATGTGGGCCTTGGTGTCATCCTAACGAAGGCATGCGATACCTCTGACGGCCTGAAGACGATCGGGCAACGTCCCGTTGATCCTATATCTGCGCAAGATCGCTGGAGGGTCGCAGCAAGGCTGCGTCTCGCAGACCTGAGCACCACGTCTCCTGACCATCTGGGACTCCGGCCGCAGCTTGGGCGGGTGCGGAGGAAGTTGCCATAGATGGGAGGGCCATCCCGGAGGCCGACAAGGTCCAGGAGAGGGAAGAGTTGCCGATGCAACGCAACAGAGTCGCAGCTAGGGCAGCGCGGACCAAAGATCTTTAATGTGAATTATTTGGATAATTAGCGTTTCCTAATGTATAAAAGTGGAAATAGTGATAAATAAGGTTCATATATGTGAGTTGAACTATAATGAAATATGATTTGTTAATTTGGAAGAAATTGAAGATGATAATTAGTCTTAATGTTTTGGATATGACCTAAAAGGGTAAAGATAATAGTTTTAGTGTAAAAGAAACATATTAGACTTAATTGACATTCAATTGTGCCTATGATGTAGAAATTAGGGTTTGTGAACTAAAAGAGCATTAAAAGTGATAAAGGCATAATGAGGGCTAAAACCCTAATAAAACCCTAAAGTTGGCCTAGAAATCATAAGTTGGAATCCAAGTTGATCTTGAGGATGTTTGAATAAAACAATGACACTTGAATGTTATGCATTATTTTTAGGATATTGTTGATTGCTTGTTAATTGTGTTGGATGTTAATGCATGGACATCAAGTTACTATGGATCAGGTATGTGGTTACAATTATGAATAACCACTTTAGGTTTTCTGATGGATTCCCGGATGTTTAATCGCGTTGAATGCAACTAAACTGTTGAATGTTTATTTCTTTCATGCAAAGTATAAAGCGACTATGACTATCACATAATGTATATGCCTTCTAGCTCAATCCTTGATTCCCTCTGTGTCGTAATGGCTGACCTGATAAAAGACTACCTAGAGGGTAGGTACATCAGGTCATGAATGACTTTGACTGCCTAGAGGGTAGGGTCATGAATGACTTTGACTGCCTAGAGGGTAGGGTCATGAATGACTTTGGCTGCCTAGAGGGCAGGTCCATCAAGTCACCTTAATAGAGGTACCATGTAAGTCCTTATAGGGACAACACAGAGTTGTGGAAAAGATGGATTGAGTAGTTTGGCTTAAAATGTAATCTTGGTTGTTAAATGATTAATTGAATGATTACATGGTTATCATAGTTGCACGATTATCTGTTTCCCCCACATACCAGCTATGGCTGACTGACGTTTTGTTTGTCGGCGTTTTAGGTACAATGAAAAGAACAAACAATAAAGTGGCACATGTGATACTAAATGAGAATTAAAGTGCAAAGGAGGATTATATAGATTAGTATCAGTGTGGATAGAAGTTTAGAGATCCAAGTTTTCAAAAGGTATGTAAAGAAAAAATTTTATTACCATTTTCAGTATAGTCTGTTAGAATTTAATAATTATTTATGGTTATATGTCAAACCTTTGATCCGGGATTAATGGGTGCGGCTCAACCTCTCGGTTTCCCTTAATTGGGGGTTATCGGGAGGTGGGGTCGTAACATTTGGTATCAGAGCGTAGGTTCCTCAGTTAACCATTAATAATTATTAAATTTTACAAACTCCATAGAACCCAAGGGAGTTATTAGAGGAGTATCCGAAAGACGGAGGTGTCTAGAAAGGGATCACGACTGGGGGCTGGCAAGATTTTCCTCCGCACCGCTAGTCGGAATACGAGGACTCCCGGAACCGTGTGACCGCCTGGCCAAAGTCTTAGGGTATGAATCGAAATAAGATACCTTTAGGACTTCTCATCTTATTCATCCCGTCTCATCACAAAATTCTGATAAGGACCCAAAGGATTAGGGTTTTCTTTCTTCTCCTCACCCTCTTGAGGTATGGGTAATGTTAATAAGGTTTAAGGAATCCTCCACTAAATTAATAAAAGGCATGTAAATAATATGTCATGGACATAAGCTTAATAGATTAAGCGCAAAATAAATAATAGATACATGCTTAGGTCATATGACATAAGATGTCATGTCCTCAGGAGAGACCTGAGGCTAGGCCTTCTTGTCAGGAGGATAAGTTAGTCTTGGAGATAGAGATCTCCATTGCAAGTGCAGACCTGGCACATCCTCTGAGGATGATGCTAACCCTAACCCTAAGTGAAGGTTAGAGAGAGATGAGTTGGACCAGGTGTTTGAAAGGACATGCCTTTGGGATACCATACGATCCATGGGTGACCTAGCACCTTTGGCAACCCAACCCTGGGAAGGGTCGTGCATGTCAGAGTAAAGGATAACTCCTTAGATGATGATGTTAGTGAAGGACCATAGAAACCCTATGGGCTTGTGCAAGTAGGGCATAGCTGGCACCTAGGGCACATCTTAGTGCTGACAGTAGGATGAAACCCTGGATAAGGAATCATGAGTGCGCATAAAGGGTTATCTTGAGCAACCATAAGTTCGAACATAGGCTTCACCCATGTAGAGCATACCTTTGAGGTTGATCCTTCATGAAAAGAGGACCTCTAATGGTGAGGTTGGATGTGGGGTTAGCTCTAGAGCAGGAAACCCAGCAAGGAGGTAGGAAGCCTAAAACCCTGAGATATGAGGAATAATGGATGATAGTGGTTGACTTCATGATCGATCCCTAAAAGTTGATGATGTCTTGGTTGCCTTTAGAGGGACCAAACCCTAGAGATAGAAGATGAATCATCTGGTTCCTATGTGCCTACGGTATATGTGTTTACCATCTGAGGTAGGAAGAAGAGTTCCTTAGACCTAGAAAGGTTTAGTAGCAGGCTATGAGGCCTTGTACCTTGTTAGTTGTCTTTAAGGAGGACCCAACACTAAGTGTTGATTGAGAAGAAGGATGACAGGAAGTGCACGAGATGCCTTTTGCAAGCCTGATTCATGGTTCAGAGATAGAGCGTGCAGTTGGACACCTAAAAGTGAACCTAGGGTTCCTAGGCCTAAGAGGGGAAGTGGTATACCTAATGCTCATAATGAGAATTAAGTTTCTATAGTTTCGAGCATGGTACGCCTCATGAATAAAGGAAAAGGGAAGTCCCTTAAGTTTAAGGGGAAAGTTTTATCTTGATCCAACATCGAGGAAAGAAGGATAAGTATAACCTAGCATGGTACAGTGAGTGGGTTGCTTATGCCTTAATGGCTTGCTAGGGTTAAGTAGACTCGTGTGTATGTAAACCCTAGACCTAAGAGCTTTTGTGACCTTAGAGATAGATTTCCTCCCATCCTGGGAGAGGGACCCCTTTGGAAGGGTGTATATCAGTTTTGTTGGTTCAAAGTAACCTAAAGAGGTCTCTTAGGATCTTGAAAAGCTAAGCGAAAAGTACATGGTATGAGGATGAACCTGTAGACCCATAGATATCTATCTCTGTTTGTGTATGAATGCGTTACATGGAAATGACCGGTAAGGGGCTTGACCAAGGTAGGCGGGTTGCCATGATCCCTATGAAAGGATGAGGGCCAGCCCAAGAATGCAGAAAGAGAGATGATAAAGACTTGGGTAAGGTTCTAAGTGAACATGTTCCGTAATGGAGAATCCTAAGTCTATCCTCGGGTCATGTAGGGATAAGACCGATGAAAGTAGGAGTTGCCTAATTCCCCAGTTGCACATGACCATAGGGTCGGGAGGTAACAGCTATCATTGTCTGAGGGCCATGGGTTAGGAGATTGATCACCTTCATGAACTCATGGGACCCAAAGGGCAGATGAGTAGGGCACTCTCTTGATTCATGAAGGAAGAGGGATGACCCCAAAAGAGTCGGTACCCTATAGACCTAGAGGAGATGACCAAGGATATAAACATCAGTAGGTTCAAGACTAGTTTGATATCATGATGGTTGTGATGAAGAGACATATGTGGCACGTTGCAACTTAGATTTAAAGGTGTACTGGAAAGGTGGGATGTACCATCTCTACTCTTGGAATAGGAAGAACTCTGTATTTGGACTGCAGCCAAATGCTTATTTCCTCTTATTATGGGGGTGAGAGATAGGACATTATGCATGCCATACACCAAGGATAAGAGATGATGTAGGTTGAAGCGTTGCCACAAGAAATGGGGATAGAGAAGATATCTTACCATGGTAAAGTGAATGAATAATGGATGGCTTGAAAACACTAAGAGGAATGAGGTAGTCCCCTTATGAGGAAGTTTCTATAATGAGCTATGTAGAACTTTCAAGTTATACCAGGTTGAGTTTGGTCACCATGATGATGAAAGAAGAGAGTGTTCTTAATAGAGATAGACATGGAGTTTGAGGTAATATAATAAGTGAAATACATGGAAGTGTATGTCTTCAATGTTACCTAATACCTAAGGATAAGAGGTGGTAATGAATGCTCTGGTTAAGACTTGTTTGACTAGAAGCTAGAAGGGATTGTTGGCTAACCCTAAGTTTGGAAAGGTGAGGTGTTTGGATAACACTCAGATGTAACAAGATATGTTGAAAAGTTAAGAGTTGTTTGGTTAGCCAGTCTAGTCTTGGATGTAATGAAAGGATGGTGGTAAAACCTCAGATGTACTTCTCTGGAAGAGAAGGTGATGAAACCCCGACTAGAATGGTTTAGGGTTTCAGAGGATTTGATCATGAAAGAATCATGACATACATGAAATCATGATTGGAAATCACCATACACCGTGGTAATGGCAATAGCACTTTGGATGCTTAAGATGAAGTTGCACGTGGTTTATGACCATGCAAGCTAGGAGGTAAAGGGACGAACCCCAGTAACCCAGTGCATCGATATAGAGGACAAAGAGTCCCTGAGAGGGAATGGGATTTCATCTTTATGGATGTTATAAGTATCCTCAGGACCAAGGAAGGTCAAGATGCAATGTGGGTTATGGTAGTCTGCCTTACCTAGATAACGTGAGAAAGAAAGAGTTCTGTTAAGGGACAGATCTGGTTGAACTACCCATGAGAGGGAGATGGTTCAACTATGAAGTGAGTTCAAAGGTTTTTGAGTTTGACCTAAAGGTTCCCTTCCAAAAGGTGGAAGTAGGTATATGAAGAACTCGATGCTAGTACAGTTTATCATCCCTAACTATGGTTAGTATGATCCAGACTAAAGGGTCTGATGAGAGCATGTGTGCTCATGCAGGGTGATGTCTAAAGATAGTCCGTGTCCTATGAAAGATGCGATAGAGACCACCATAGCCAGTATCGGGTTTTATATGAAGCTCTGTAAGGGAGGTTGTGTCGGTCACCACTTTAGTAAGGTGATGTTGGTGAAAAGGACCACATGATGGTTAGAAAAGGGACCCCAATACGTGTAGATGAAGTCACTTTGATTGTGCAAGGGCTGAAAGGAGCCTAGAGACGATGAGAGTCATGAGCAGATGCAATGTAGACTGACATACAAGTTACTATGGGAGAAAATGTGACATAAAAAAAATCCGACCCCTCTAAGTTATAACTAAGAGAGCTGAGTACCCGATACATGAGTCCATTAGAGATGGATGGGTGGAGAAGGTTAGGTTTGACCTTACCCCTCAGGATAAAGTAATGTGTGATGACTTCCATGTGTCTGATTTAGAGCACTATGTGAGGTACCCCGACCATGTGCTGAGCAATGAACCTAGTGAGCCCCAAGGGAGGCTGACATGGCCTGAGTCACCTGTGTAGTTTATAGACGCCAGGATGAAAGAACTCAGAGAAAAGAATATGTGATAATAAAGGTTCTTGGGAAATGCCATGGGTACGACAAAGCCACATAGGGGCCAATGATGGACATGGAAAAGTTTTATCCTGTATTGTTTGTTTTCTTGTTTGAATTTTGAGGACAAAATTTCTATAAGAGGGGAAGGATGTTATAACCCCAATTTCTGGGTACATTTTGTGAGAAATGTGATTTATCGTATTAAAGATAATTGAACAAATAATGATATGATTTGTTTTGATTAAATGGATTCCATTCACAATAGCCTTGATTGGTTGCTTTGTGGGCTTTATTGGCTATTGAGCCCAATAAAAAGGAATTTCAATTGATTAAGGAATAATTGGATTTTCGAGAAAAGAAATATGTCGAAACCTCTAGAAAGCAAATCCAAAGAGGATTTCGTGCCTCTTGGGTTCCTTGGGATCCAAGGAGTCCCAATAAAAAGGAAAGAAAGAAAGAATGCCAAAATAGCAAAATAAAAAGATAAGGTAATGCTTTATTAATGAATTTTGGTGTTGTTTTTCAAAAGGTGGTATTTTCTAATTAAAAGGAAACATGAGTTCGTGACCTTTGACTATAAAGGCAAGTGAAGGAGAGAGAAAGAAATAATTCTTGCTTTCCTAAGTGTTCATGAGATAAGGAATACCAAAAGAAAAAGGATTATGATGAGGAGAGAGAGAGAATATCCTTCTCTTTGAAGGAATTAGTTTCCTACTTGGAAAGGGACTCCCTATTCATGTATAGCCGACCTAAGTCTCCTTTCCTCACCCTATATAAAGGATAGACTCTGGGATCGAGCCCAGAGGGAGTCCATGCCGCTATATGTATCTCTTCTTCACCTTCTTCACTGAAACCCTAACCTCTAGGGTATAGCTGTAACCCTGCACCCCTGTAGGCCTTGGTGTCGTCCTAACGAAGGCATGCGATACCTCTGACGGCCTGAAAATGATCGGGCAACGTCCCGTTGATCCTATATCTGCGCAAGATCGCTGGAGGGCCACAGCAAGGCTGCATCTCGCAGACCCGAGCACCGCGTCTCCTGACCATCTGGGACTCCGGCCGCAGCTTGGGCGGGTGCGGAGGAAGTTGCCATAGATGGGAGGGCCATCCCGGAGGCCGACAAGGTCCAGGAGAGGGAAGAGTTTCCGATGCAACGCAACAGAGTCGCAGCTAGGGCAGCGCGGACCTTGCTGCGCAAGGTTGAAGAAGGAAAAAGTCGCGATGGACGGAATTGCCCTCCACAGGCCAAAAGAGCCGAGTTTTAAGTCGAGGGCAAAACCGTAATTGGGTTATATTTCCCAAAGAGGCGCGTTGCATGGATATGCTGACGTGTCAGCATGCTATTGGCCAAGTAAGTGTTTTTCTTACAAAATTTGTAACTTAAGATTCGTAGCTCGGATGACAAAAAGTTATATATAAAAGTTGATCCTCAGAACGAGAGGAATCCAAATAAATTATGTTTGAAGTCTGATTCTATTTGAAATCCGAAAATTAATGGAAGTAATCATCTTTAATACTTTAAAGATTAAGGAACCCTAATATGATATGATTAATGTGTTTAATAGGGTTTAATGGATCTTTATAGTTGATATTAATCTGTTAAATGTAAAAAGGAACAATGAGTTCAAAAAAGAAGAACTTTGCACATGATTAGTCTAATTTAGAGTTTATATGCTTGAAATTGGAAATGTACATAAAGTTATCATCTTTAATGATTTAACTAAGGAAAAACCCTTAGATTTGATGATAGATGGATAATTCAAGCTGATATTAACCTGTTGCTAATAAAAGTGAAAATAGGATTTAAAAAGATGATCTTTTTATATAGTTGGTTTAATTTAGGATTCTATGTACATGAATATGCCTTAATGGGATTAGAAACCCTAATTTATGTTGATATGAATTCTAATGGTTTTAATTGTACAAATCGAAGAATAAAATAGAATTATGACGATTCGAAGATAAATTGAGTACCAAAGATCTTTAATGTGAATTATTTGGATAATTAGCGTTTCTTAATGTATAAAAGTGGAAATAGTGATAAATAAGGTTCATATATGTGAGTTGAACTATAATGAAATATGATTTGTTAATTTGGAAGAAATTGAAGATGATAATTAGTCTTAATGTTTTGGATATGACCTAAAAGGGTAAAGATAATAGTTTTAGTGTAAAAGAAACATATTAGACTTAATTGACATTCAATTGTGCCTATGATGCAGAAATTAGGGTTTGTGAACTAAAAGAGCATTAAAAGTGATAAAGGCATAATGAGGGCTAAAACCCTAATAAAACCCTAAAGTTGGCCTAGAAATCATAAGTTGGAATCCAAGTTGATATTGAGGATGTTTGAATAAAACAATGACACTTGAATGTTATGCATTATTTTCAGGATATTGTTGATTGCTTGTTAATTGTGTTGGATGTTAATGCATGGACATCAAGTTACTATGGATCAGGTATGTGGTTACGATTATGAATAACCACTTTAGGTTTTCCGATGGATTCCCGGATGTTTAATCGCGTTGAATGCAACTAAACTGTTGAATGTTTATTTCTTTCATGCAAAGTATAAAGCGACTATGACTATCACATAATGTATATACCTTCTAGCTCAATCCTTGATTCCCTCTGTGTCGTAATGGCTGACCTGATAAAAGACTACCTAGAGGGTAGGTACATCAGGTCATGAATGACTTTGACTGCCTAGAGGGTAGGGTCATGAATGACTTTGACTGCCTAGAGGGTAGGGTCATGAATGACTTTGGCTACCTAGAGGACAGGTCCATCAAGTCACCTTAATAGAGGTACCATGTAAGTCCTTATAGGGACAACACAGAGTTGTGGAAAAGATGGATTGAGTAGTTTGGCTTAAAACGTAATCTTGGTTGTTAAATGATTAATTGAATGATTACATGGTTATCATAGTTGCACGATTATCTGTTTCCCCCACATACCAGCTATGGCTGACTGACGTTTTGTTTGTCGGCGTTTTAGGTACAATGAAAAGAACAAACAGTAAAGTGGCACATGTGATACTAAATGAGAATTAAAGTGCAAAGGAGGATTAGATAGATTAGTATCGGTGTGGATAGAAGTTTAGAGATCCAAGTTTTCAAAAGGTATGTAAAGAAAAAAAATTATTACCATTTTCAGTATAGTCTGTTAGAATTTAATAATTGTTTATGGTTATATGTCAAACCTTTGATCCGGGATTAATGGGTGCGGCTCAACCTCTCGGTTTCCCTTAATTGGGGGTTATCGAGAGGTGGGGTCGTAACAATATTCCAACAAAACTCCCATATTAAATTAGAAATTCTACACCAATGTCAATAAAGTATAATTAATTCATGATTATGTTATCCACATGATACTAGGACTGATCAATACCCAATCTACTGTTAATATACCTCCTCAATAATAGGTGAGTGGATCATGCACATTGAGTATAATCCTAAGATTTTGGGTTTACATTGTTTGTTTATGTATTTATGATTACTCGATTAAAGTGCAGTTGCGTTATTACTTAGTTATGCTCATGAAAATCATGCACATGCTATGAATTTATGTTTTCTACAGATTTGATGATTATACCTTCACTTGGAACACTATGAATCATTGTCATGGTAATTAATCAAGAAATCATGAAAATCACGTTAAGTATAAGAAATCATGTTATATTAATATAGTCCTCTCAATCATGTTTTGTGAGCCTTAACCGACCTTATGTGAGCCTTAAGTGATCTTTATAGGAGCAATATGTGAGCCTTAATTGTCCTTATCAGCACCATGGGTGCATTACGAGAGATATTATATTAAGTAAAGATAAAATACACACCATTATGTAACTATGTAAATTTAATAAGTTTTCAAGTAATCATTTTAACCACATTAAGTCATTAAGTTCTTCAAGTTATTTCATATCATTCTAGTTATATGTTATTTCCATGTTATAACTACTCAATGCCACTCACATAATTTTACATTGCTTGGCATGGTTGGGGATGAGATGTTTGCATATGAGGAGAAGGAGAAGAAATAGACCTCAAGGAAATTAACTCAAGCTCAAGGACTGTTATCGGATCCTACCTGGTGGGGGTGCCATTTTAGATGGTTATCTTTTCTTTTTGGTCATTTCATGTGGAAGATTCTAGTTTAAAACTCTCTTCATGTTGAATTTAGAGTCCCCTTAGTTATGGTATGTAATAAAGTACAATGTGGTTCATTTTATTCTATGTAACTTACGTGATTGATGATATCATTTCACAATTTGTCATGATCTCCATTATGTGAAAGTTCTTCCACTATGGTTGTGTTAGTATTAGAAAGGAGGTTGAGACAATAGTGGTATCAGAGTGAATCCTAGAATTTCTACCATAGTAGGATCTTATGTGTCACTCCACATGCTTATGAGAGTTTCCTTTACTATTCCAGATGGCCCTAAGCGTCAATCTGAGCATGACAAGTCACCCCCACACTCTGATGGAGAGAGTGAGCATGACACTGAGAATGAGGATATCCCACATGGAGAGAGTGTGCTGGTCAGAGCTTTATCTGATGCAATGGGAGGAAGATGTGTAAGTCATCATAAAAGGAGGAATGAAGTCACCTTTATATACTTCCTCAAGGTGAAGCATGAGACGTTCCCGGGAGAAGAAGAGTTGGATGTTTTTGAAAAACCACTAGAGGGGGGGTGAATAGGGTTTTAAAATTAATTTAAAAATTATTTAACTCAAACAACCAACCACAAAAATATTGGACAAGGGGACAAGGATTTAGAGTGGTTCCGACCTTAGCAAATACTAAGGCAGTCAATCCACTACCCGGTTGCTTACCCAACTGGGATTTTGAAAGAATCAAATTTTATTACCTCGCAAGGACTTTACATAAAATTACAATTCTTTCACCAAACCCTTCGAACAGCCTTCACCTAGAAGTAGTTGCACCAACTTTGAAGCAGCCTTCTTGAAGTAACTTCAAGCTCCCCCTTGAAGTAGCCTTCCTCTTGAAGTAGCTTCCCGTTGCAACATCCTTCTTGAAGTAGTCCAAAGTCCACCTTCTCCACCGAGAAGAACCTTCTCCAATCCGCAGCCTCCAACCCTAGGAGTAGCAAGGAGAATACAAAAGATAACAAGGAACAAGAAGGAAAAACAGAAATTACAATACCACTTGTAGTTCAAGGCTTGATTTGCCTATATCAAGCATATAGATCTCCTAACCAATGAATATTGGAATGTAGGTTTAGTGGATAGGAGATGCTAGCCTATAGGACACGAAATTTGGAGAAAAGAAAAGAATAGCCAATGCTAGTGTTGCTCAATTGCTCAAAACAGATTGCCAATTGTAAGTGTAAGCTCAAGTATATGCACAAGTGTACTTTGGGTCTCCTATGGCTTGTCCTATTTATAGGAATGGCCTATGGATGCTTAAGGACATTCTAGATACTTTCTAGGGGGTTCCAAGTGCTCAATTTAGCCGTTAGGTATCCACTAGTTGGTTTAACAATGGCTAGTTTAATTAATTCTGCAGTTGCTGTCAGAGTCCATCTCGGTCGAGGAATTGTCGACCGAGACACCTACTCGGTCGAAGTTTTGTCGACCGACAGGATCTTTGGATCAAGTATTTGCAACGTTCATTTCCAACTGCCAACTACCTTGTCAGCTGTGTCTAACGGCTACCTGGGTCTTTCTCGGTCGAGGAGTTTGTCGACCGAGATTGCCCCTGTTTCAATGTTTCAATTTAAGGCATTAAGTGTGTGTATGAGTGTGCATATGTGAAACTATTGAAGGGGACGACCTATCTAAGTGTAGTGATTGGCTAGAGGAGATCTAACGCTTGATTTACATGAATTCTAAGTACTTGTACATTATATATTTGTACAAGTTTACAATTGATTACATTTCATGACATTTACAATCATTCAAGCATATAGATTCCCTAGTGCTTTGTCATCCACCTTATTCCTGCAACACTCAAGTAGCACATTAGATCGACAAGAATGAAATGTTTGTCATCATCGAAACAAAGGGATTTATCATAATGTCAATTTAGCCAACAATCTCCCCCTTTTTGAAGATGACAAACATTTCCTAAATATAAAATAAGGAAATATAAAACATGTGAGTTTCCTACCTGAAATTTACCTTTGTAGCCATCTTTGGTTTTGCAAGTGACTGCTGGCCAAGATATTATGAAACTCATTTTAATTTTATGTTTGTGATTTATATTATTTCTCCCCCTTTGTCATTTCAAAAGATATCTAATATAATCATTTAGTATGACTTTGTGTCTTTCTTTTTATGCTTTGCTCCCCCCTTAAAGAGATATCCAATTAAAATCAAGGGATTTTATTGTTAAATTTAGCCACAATTTGTTTCTCAATCATTTGCAAAGGATGTTAAGCCTTGAAATGATATGAGTTCCTTCTAAGTTTATGGCATATGTGTATTGATTTCTCACCCATTTTACAAGGGATGTTAAGCCCTGAAAATGAAATGAGAATCCTTTAATCTTAGAGTATATAAAAATGTCTCTAACCAAATGCACGGGATGTTAAGCCCTGATTTGTTTTAGAGAGTTCCTTTAAGAACAAGATATATCATTTTTATGAAATTTGTAAATTTCTTCATAACCAAGAGTAAAAATACTAAGGTCATAACAAGCTTCAAATGATGTTTACAATGTTTTTGTAATCTTCTTAATCAAATAATCAAGATAATTTGTGTGAGCTCCCCCTTAATCTTATAGTCAATGATATTTTAAGAATTCTAAGGTCACAATCGTGTTTGAATCAATATACTAAGATAAAGTGCAGTAAAATGATATACAAATAAGCATTTTGTCAAAGCTTATTTTAGGTCGCCCTTGACTACGACCATAGCGCCCCTTGGTCAAACTTTAACTTCAACCAAGAGGCAATTTCTGCAGATTTTCAATTTGAATGCGTATATGTGAAGTATAATTTCTGCAAAAAATTTATTTATACCATGAAGTTTTACTGTTTATGCAAAATGGCATCTTCATATGACCTGAATTACAATGATCAATAAAAATATTCATGGTTTGTATATAGGAATCAAAGATTATTGTAGATAAACCAATGAAACATATGGCACAATAATTATGAATGCAATGATCAAGATAGAATCATGTAATACTTCTATTGAAATATCAAATTCTATTTCTTCTGTACCCTTATTTTCATCATAAGATTCTTAAAAATGAAAGCACGATTAATATCTCAAGTCTTTTAAAGATACCAATTGAGAAATTTTTATCTTATATGTGATAACATTGTGCTCTTTGCAAGCATTAAAGTTCTTGTTCTAAGAAACATATCACCAATGAATCATTTTTCTTGCCAAGGAACCATGCATACAATAATCATTCATGTATCCATGCATACAATTATCATTATCTATTTGTGCTAACATAGCATCATCTTTATGAGCTGAATGATGAAATAATGAAAGCATATCCATGATAGAACAAATAAAAGCATATAATGATAATTCCAAGATATACAATGGTTGTGATCATTTAAACTAGATGTCATAACACATGATTTCTATATGGATAAACCAGGAAATACTTTAGAAAAATCATGTGAATAATTGTAAAACAGTAATTTCTTTTTACTAAGCTAAGCATGATTTTCAGTTTTAACTTATTTAGAGGATCAACCAAAATAATCTCATTTATATTAAAAATTTTCAAGAATGTTCTTCAACTTGTTTTGCATGTAAAATCAGTCATTAACAATGAATAGATAGTAATATGATCAATTGAAAACACATTCAGCAGATTTATTGCAGACTGGAATTCAGTAACCTGCTCGGTCGAAGATTTCTCAACCGACAGATTGCTCGGTCGACATTTTCTCGACCGACCAGGTTTCTGTACTATTTTTCAGAACTGTTAATTGTTTCCAAACAAAATTATACAAGTTAGAGCTCAATTGTGTTGAGATATGACATTTGTATATCAAGGATTAGTTTAGGTCAAATCTCAACTAGTTAAACTTAAATTTATAAGTTTTAGGAACCCAAGCTAGATCATCATTCTTTTTCTTGTATGGGCATGAAAAAGAGTAGTGTCCAAGATGCAAGCAATAATGACAACTAATGGATTCAACTTCATTTTTATTTTTAGGAGTTGAATTGTTCTTGGGTACATACATGGATTGATTCTCTAGCACTTGTGTCCTTCTCCAACTAGGTTTTTGATAAGATTTTCCTTTAGGCATATAACCTAGTCCTCTCCTTCCAATTTGACGATAAGAATCATTTAAGATTTTATCAAGAGTATCATTGTTACTCAAGCTACTAACTTTTTGTTGTAACTTAATAATCTCATCCATTTTCTTCTTGATATCTAACTTTGCTTGATCTAGACTAGATAATAAAGAATCTCTTTCTTTTATAATAACATCATAATCTAGATGTGAACACATAATAGATTGTCTTTGAAGATTATTTACTTGAGTTTGCAAGTTTAACTTTTCTAGAGAAAGAAGGTTGCAATTTGCTTCTACAGATTTTAGCTTAGCATCATGGTCATCAATAATCTTTTTGAGATCTACATTTTCAGATGTGAGAGCAAGAAGTTTAGCATTTAAGTCATCATTTACTTTATTTGATTTCTTGAATTTCTTCTTGCACTCAATATATTTCTTATGTGTATCTTGAAGACTAGCAATAAGATCTTCTTTTGGTAGATCAAAAAGACTTACCTCTTCTTCTTCTTCATTTGTTGTAGCAATGAGGCATTCTACTTCTTCTTTTCCATCATCACTATCATCACTTGAATCATCCCATGCAGCTTTATATGCTCGTTATTTCTTTTTGTGAGATGATTTCTTCCCTTTCTTGAGTTTTGGACAATAACCTTTCATGTGTCCCTTTTTGCCACATTCAAAGCACCTGGAAGAAGGAACACTAGAAGTTTTATTAGTTTTAAAACTTTTATATTGCTTACCATTTACAATGAGAGTTTCTTCTTCACTATCATCTTCACTTGTGTCATGATTGTCCTTGGTTGATTCTTTGAGTGCAATGTCCTTCTTTTTCCCTTGTTGGAGTTCACGTTCTCTTCTTTCTTCCTCTTCTAAAGTTGCTTCATGAGCTTCTAGGTTGCCAATGAGTTGTTCCATCTTTAGTAGAGTGAGGTCATTTGCTTCTTCAATGGCCGTCACCTTGGGCTTGTATTTGGGAGGAAGTGATCTAAGGATCTTTGATACCTGATCTTCCTCAAGAACAACTTTACCTAAAGCATTTAAACCATTTACAATAGAAGAGAATTTTGCATACATTTCACTAATAGATTCATTTGGATCCATACGGAAATGTTCAAATTTTTGTTTAAGCATACTAACTTTGGAATTCTTAACTTGAACTGTCCCTTCATAAGTTATAGAAATTCTATGCCATATTTAATAGGCTGTTTCACAATTTGATATTCTATTAAATTCTCCTACTGAAATTGAACAATAAAGAATACTTACAGCCTTTGCATTCATTTGAGCCGATTTTACCGTATTGGTGTCCCAAGATGCATATTCCATTTGAGGAAGCTCATAGTGGGTTGACACCATCCTCCATAGATCCCAGCTAATCCCTTGGAAGTAGAACTGCATCCTTCTCTTCCAGTAGGTGTAGTTTGTCCCATCAAACATAGGAGGCCTAGTCACAAGTGTTCCTTCAAGATTGAGGTTGTTGAGCATCCCATCACCCATTCTTCAAGACCTGGTTAGGGTTCCTTGAAGCCGGATCTGATACCAATTGAAAAACCACTAGAGGGGGGTGAATAGGGTTTTAAAATTAATTTAAAAATTATTTAACTCAAACAACCATCCACAAAAATATTGGACAAGGGGACAAGGATTTAGAGTGGTTCCAACCTTAGCAAATACTAAGGCAGTCAATCCACTACCCGGTTGCTTACCCAACTGGGATTTTGAAAGAATCAAATTTTATTACCTCGCAAGGACTTTACATAAAATTACAATTCTTTCACCAAACCCTTCGAATAGGCTTCACCTAGAAGTAGTTGCACCAACTTTGAAGCAGCCTTCTTGAAGTAACTTCAATCTCCCCCTTGAAGTAGCTTCCCATTGCAACAACCTTCGTGAAGTAGTCCGAAGTCCACCTTCTCCACTGAGAAGAACCTTCTCCAATCCGCAACCTCCAACCCTAGGAGTAGCAAGGAGAATACAAAAGATAACAAGGAACAAGAAGGAAAAATAGAAATTACAATACCACTTGTAGCTCAAGGCTTGATTTGCCTATATCAAGCATATAGATCTCCTAACCAATGAATATTGGAATGTAGGTTTAGTGGATAGGAGATGCTAGCCTATAGGACACGAAATTTGGAGCAAAGAAAAGAATAGCCAATGCTAGTGTTGCTCAATTGCTCAAAACAGATTGCCAATTGTAAGTGTAAGCTCAAGTATATGCACAAGTGTACTTTGGGTGTCCTATGGCTTGTCCTATTTATAGGAATGGCCTATGGATGCTTAAGGACATTCTAGATACTTTCTAGGGGGTTCCAAGTGCTCAATTCAGCCGTTAGGTATCCACTAGTTGGTTTAACAACGACTAGTTTAATTAATTCTGCAGTTGCTGTCAGAGTCCATCTCGGTCGAGGAATTGTCGACCGAGACACCTACTCGGTCGAAGTTTTGTCGACCGACAGGCTCTCTGGATCAAGTATTTGCAACGTTCATTTCCAACTGCCAACTACCTTGTCAGCTGTGTCTAACGGCTACCTGGGTCTTTTTCGGTCGAGAAGTTTATCGACCGAGAGTGTCTCGGTCGAGGAGTTTGTCGATCGAGATTGCCCCTGTTTCAATGTTTCAATTTAAGGCATTAAGTGTGTGTATGAGTGTGCATATGTGACACTATTGAAGGGGACGACCTATCTAAGTGTAGTGATTGGCTAGAGGAGATCTAATGCTTGATTTACATGAAGTCTAAGTACTTGTACATTATATATTTGTACAAGTTTACAATTGATTACATTTCATGACATTTACAATCATTCAAGCATATAGATTCCCTAGTGCTTTGTCATCCACCTTATTCCTGCAACACTCAAGTAGCACATTAGATCGACAAGAATGAAATGTTTGTCATCATCGAAACAAAGGGATTTATCATAATGTCAATTTAGCCAACAGTTTTGGGTAAGGTTGAGGCCTGGATCCACAACATGGATCTTTGCTTCCATGACTTGGACTGCTTTAAAGAGTCCCACGTCAGGTTTGAGATGCACATACTGAGAGGATAGGCTCATGTCTGGTGGGAGAACTTTCATGATGCCAGAGACCCCAGATTAAGAGTTCCTTACATGGGAGGAGTTCATAGAGGCTTTCAAGAGCCATTATGTGTCAGAAATGATGATGTACAAGAAGGAGTTAGATTTCCTCTATCTACAACAATGTGGTGACATGATTGTTACTTAGTACACCATGAAGTTTCACATCCTCCAGAAGTACATAGCTGAGATGACTGAGCTGAAGAAAGCCAATAAGTTCATTCAAGGTCTGAAGGATGATCTCATCTACTCGCTTTCTGGGCAAGACCACAAGATGATGCAGGATGCCCTTGATACTGCTCTGGATCTTGAGGATCATCAGGAAGGGCTTGGAAGGACTCTCACAATGGAAAACATCACCACCATGGACACAACAATCAGGACTGATACCACAATGATCACAGGAAGCGCAAATCCCCAGAGGATCCCTGGTGAGGGATGCATGCCCCAAGTGTGGAAAGTCCTATATAGGGCCATGCAAATTGGGCCTTAGGTGTCTTCTTCTATTATGGAGGGGAAGGGCACTTCAAGGACAAATGTTCTAGGTTAGTTGTGAAGAAGGGTGTAGATTAGAACCCCAAACTAGGTCCTCTATAGAATAAGAAAGCCAGGATTTTTGCTATGGTGGATGACGATGGTAAGGTTTAGTTACAAGTTATGTTAGTGACCCATGCACTCATTACTTTACTAGTCATGTTATATATAATGAAATGGTAATCCGTGTGAATACCATATCATAATTATGTTAGTGCTTCTTTATGAAATGTTATAATCAGATATTGAGTAGGTGTACATATATATGGAACCCTAAGGTGGGTAGTACCTTGACATGACATGAAAATTTTGAGGACAAAATTTCTATAAGGTGGGTAGGTTGTAACGACCCTCAAATTTTAAATTTGAAATAAAAATGATCAGATATTTATTCCCATAAAATTTCTATATTTAATAAAGGTGAAACCCTAAGTTGAATGAATTCGTCTTTGATTTGTTTATTTACGATGAGATGATGATTATTTTGTATGGCCAAATTGAGTTAATACGACACCAATGTATTATGTGAACCTTGAATGAGTCAGAGACATAATGCATCAACGCTTACTTACATGGATCTCAATTAATGCACAAAACCTAGCCCTAATTATGCAATGTGACTAGGTAGGGTTTGAATGATAGATTGGACATGCATACATGTATAATGTATCCCACTGTTTGGTATATGAGTAGCTAATAGAATACTAGAGCTTCCATCAGATTTGGTGACACAATTCCTTTTTAGTGATTACTAATGTGTTAATTACCTTAAGTATCTAATAATGTAAAACACACATCCTAACTCATATCTAAAATCTAATTGGATATTTGAAATCCTCATGGTCGAATAATCAAGCACACAAAATTTGGTTGTATTTAGATAATTCTAAATGCTTTAAAAGATACTAGGAATAAAGGGAGAGATGATGATAGTTTTGACCTAATTATCTAATCAAGTAATTGAATAATAGGACCAAAGTATCAGTAGATAAGTTTACAATGAGTGTCACTCATTGGCTACATCAAGTCATTATAATGGATTCTTTTCAAACATTCAGATCATGATCCAACGAACATGGATGTATCTCCTTCCTTCGCTCTATGTGCTTCGAGTAACAATTGTGGGTAATAGATGTCGACGATCTCTTATTAGTTGTAACTTCAAAGACTCACTATAATCTTGGTACCAACAGAATCAAGAGTCTATCATGAGTCTATAGAGCCCCTATATCACTCCTATCTCTAGCTTTAGGAGAAACACCCATTTTGACATTTGCCTCAGTCACGTAGCCGCCACCCATCTCACGACAATGATGCATAAAACTAACTCCAAGAGACTCGAGAAGTACCCTAGGATCCATATAAACCTTCCTCACCACTAATTGTTGTTGAATCAAATGATAGTGGTAGCAGAGTCAAACTTCACTCAAGTCATCGACGAGCTCTAGCTGCAAGCTCCAAGCACTACAGTTGCAACTCCGGAAAACATCCTCTTACCCTATTAAAGATTCCCATCGTGCTCTTTGTCACTGTGTCTCACCCCAACAACAAACCCACAAAACTGACTTCATTCCATCGGATCTTGATCAGCGACCGACTTTCTTGGCCATGCACAGGTCCTAGAAATGCCTCCCCTACCCTCACAAGACTACCACAAAACTAATTCAAAACTCATTTCATGCTTTTTATTGCTCTAATGGCATTTTCAAAATTTCAAAATCTACGAGCCTATTTTCTAGTAAATTGTAAATGCTTATCAGGAAGTTAAGGGCCTATGAATACAAAAGATGGTATTTCTTTCTTTCAGAATGTCATCGCAGAATCATGAATCTATGCTTTCAGTGTTTTCTTTGTCTTTCATGGATTGATGTTCTTCCTACTTGTCAGACATGGTGGGAGTGTAGAGGATGTGCCCTCCCTGGAACACTAGAGCCTCAAGATGGTCCGTTATAACCATTGAAGCATGTCATTTTCGATGGAAATCATAAAAACACGAAGTTGAATTGTAGTATTTCCAAAGATCTAGGTTTCAATCGAATGTGATTGATGAGTTCAAGTTCATGGCGCTTCTATCTATTGAATGAACAAAGCCAATCTTGTCTTTCTAGATTTACCCCTGATTCTAACATTATTTTGTCACACCTCCACGAATATTCTTGGGTTTAGAGCATTGTTGCTTTGATATCAATTATGTGCGGATCCAATGAGATTATTACCAAGTTCTCCACTATCATTCTTATGGCTGAGAAATAAATCCAAGGACACATCTCTCTTTCCCTCACTGTTTGATAGCCATTTCCATAAAGATTTTTATCACTTCCTATTTTCCTAATTGGTAAGATCTCCCAAAATGCATATCTTTTACATCCAATGTTATAAAATTATGTTTAAATACTCCTTGGAAAGACCTTGGGGCAAGGAACCTCTCTGACCCATCATCATACCTCATATTCCAACCGAAATCCCATATTAAATTAGAAATTATACATAAATGTCAATAAAGTATAATTAATTCATGATTATGATATGCACAGGATACTAGGACTGATCAGGACCTAATCTACTATTAATATACCTCCTCAATTCTAGGTGGGTGGATCATGCACATTGTGTATAATCCTAGGGTTGTGGGTTTACATTATATATTTATGTATTTATGGTTACTCAATTAAAGTGCAATTACGTTATTACTCAACAATGCTCATTAAAGTCATGCACATGCTACGAATTTATGTTTTCTACTGAGTTGATAATTATACCTTCACTTGAAACACTATGAATCACTTCCATGCTTATTAATCAAGAAATCATGAAAATCATGCCTAAGAGTAAGAAATCATGTTATGTTGATATAGTCCTCTCAATCATGTTATGTGAGCCTTAACCAGCCTTATGTGAACCTTAAGTGGCTTTATGAGCTTTTTGGGAGCATTATGTGAGCCTTAATCAGCCTTATGTGAGTTTTAATTGGCCTTATGAGCACTGTGGGTGCATTAAGAGAGATATTATATTAAGTAAAGATAAAATAGACACTATTATGTAACTATGCCAATTTGTTAAGTTTTCAAGTAATCATGTTAACCATATTAAGTCACTAAGTCCTTCAAGTTATTTCATATCATTCCAATTATATGTTATTGTTTTATGTTGCTTTACATGATTGGGGATTAGATATCTACAGATGAGGAGAAAGAGAAGTAGACCTCAAGGACATCCACTCAAGCTCAAGGACTGTTACTGGATCCTACCTAGTGAGGCACCATTCTAGATAGTTATCTTTTCTTTTTGATCATTTTTTGTGAAATATTCTAGTTTAAAACTATCTTCATGTTGGACTTATATTCCCCTTAGTTATGGTATGTAATAAAGTACAATATGGTCCATTTTATTCTATGGAACTTTCTTGATTGATGATATCATTTCACAATTTGTCATGATCTCCATTATGTGAAAATGTTTTCGTTGTGGTTGTGTTAATATTAGAAAGGAGGTTGTGACACACTTCTCTTCTTAGTCTTGATTTGGTCACATGTTCATGAATTCCCAGAGGGAACGAAACCACACATGGACCCCAAGAAGAGAAACATAGGTAAGTTAAATGATCATACCAAATCAATATTTGGAAAGTAAAAGTATGAACTTATCTACAAAGGATTTTCATGGAAAATGCAAAGTGTTCAATAATATAGGCAAGTATCAAAAGATAACAATGGGATTTTGAATCCAATAAAGATCCAATATCTGATATTCAGAGTAGTAATTTCAAATTTTTAAATTGATAGCACAAGTTAATGTCTATGTTTTTGGGGAAGCCATATGATCTCTCCATCGAGAACGACAACACACCAACTACATTTTCCAGTATACTAAGGGAACTCATGTCCTTCTCTCTATGTAGAGTCATGGAAGCATTATTCCACTTAGATAATGGGCACTTGCCTTCCCTTTTGACATTTATACAATATGCTACTATTTTCAAGATTAATTGTTGGTGGCTTTCAATGATGATTTTAACCCGACCAACTGATCTACTATGCATGCATCAAGAGGGAATAAATTTTCCAAATATAATATAAATCTTGTACCTTTGAATCAAAAGTATCCAAAATGCAAAAATTCTAAGTATTGACTCCAAGAGACGAGAGATATACAAACATAGAGGAATATTTGTCATTATATGGCTTCGAATCAGGTGTTGTTCAAATTTCATATAATTAGTATTATAGATGGCTAGGATTTTCATTTTAGGAGTTTGATTCAATTGTTTCCCATTCTAGTCTTTTTTAGGGTATTAACTAAGTTATATACATATAATTAAAGTCTTGAAATTGATTATAATATCATCATACCATTATATTTAGTTACTAAAGTCTCAACAAATTCTGGATATTGGGTTTTATATACATCTTCATTATACATTTCATTTTTATCCAAGTAACTCTAAACATGTCTAGGTTTCCCACACTCTATCGTAGAAGTATCTTCCTCATATGTATGCTTTCTATCATGTATCAAATTATTCAAGTTAGATCAATCTATATAAACATACTTCCAAGATTCTTATTTGTATTTTCAATATACCACAATATGGGTTAATCTAAGGTTGTATGGGTCCTCCTTTATGTTTACTTCTATAAGTTTTAGTTGAGAGTTTGATTTAGGTTGATATGATTTAGAATTAAAAATATTACATCCAAGTATATTCATTAGCATATATAGTTTTAGGGTTCGGACTCATAACACGAATACAGTCTTCATAATTACTTAAGTTACTATTTATCATGTATGAATTTATTAATGCATATATGTGTAAATATTAATATGATTGTGCTAAATATCTACATAATAGACCAACCAGGTTATATGATTGTTATGTCGACATGCACACCTAGCATGTGCCCTTATTATAGTTATTATCTTTGATATATACATGTCAATTGTTGTGCATTTACTTAGATAATGTAGGTCTATGTTTTACTAATATCAATATGCTAACTCAGTGTTATATCTTATTATAGTATCATCAAATGTTACAATAGTAAGATTTACTTATATATGTGAGTTTATGCTCCAGAATTTATGTTTTTATGATACCCGTGTAAATCATTATGGGAAAAGTATCTTATGATTGATTTGCTATAAAACCGATGAGCTTTCCTTAACTTTTAAATATGTCATTACCATCAGACGCATTAATAATTATCTCAATTTTAGAAACAATGGAGAGATAACTTACAAATCATTAGATATTTATTATGATCAAGTATGGGGTAGAGGCTAGCCAAATCTTGCTCTGCCAGGTTCCAATTGGCCTATCTGTAAATGCCATCAGTGGAAACTCTTATCATGGATGTGGCAGTAGATTTTGGTCTTTGCCCCAGGTTGTTTCCTTGAGTTTGGGGAATACTTGTCTTGGATCATTGTGAGGATACTGGGTCCACTGGGATGGAGGGGTCTCTTCTCTATCAGTAACTACTGGTGTCGCTAGCATTGCAAGGAGATGTGTCTCTTCACGACTCGTCAAATTCAGCAAAGACAATTTGGATCCCTAGGTTTTTGGATGAACGTTGGAGGCATTCTCAGCCTCATATGCCTATGCATAGATGGACTGGATACTATCTTGGTCAAAGAAATGGTCATTAGAGTCAGGTCATTCATGGCAAAACCAAGGTGGCAGGTGACTGATGAGGCAAGGTAGGCAATGTCGAGATGATTGTAGGTTTATGGATGTTGCCTAGTAGGACATTGTGGTGTTTGTAGGTTTCTGGTGATTGTGGATGGTGCATCCAAGGGGGGATATTATAGGTTGTGGTGAATAATGATCAAGAGGGGACAATTGGGGTGGTTTTAGAGTTAAAAGTGAGGTGCACATTGTGTGACTTCATCAGTTGTAGGTTGCACTATGCTTCCTTGATATTAAGATCCAAGGGATCGTATATATCCTAAGGGGTCCTCTAAGGTTTTGTGTGGGTGAGGGGGTCGTCTTTGATGTTTTTGTTGCTTCTTCATGCTGGAGGAGACTTTCTACAAGGTGATTCCTAGAGTAGGATGTTAATATTAATTGTTTTGTATTCTTAATGTTTCATTATATAATTTATATTTACTGTTGAACTCTTATGTAGATTTCTCATTTGAGTTATTATAAAAGGAGAGGTATCATATTTCTCCTCTCACACGCTGCATTGCAACATCCTAATTATTTGTTCACATGGTATCAGAGCCTTCCGATTAAAGGAAAGTGTAGTTGCCCTAACACTTTCTAGGGTAGGTTTCTACCAGCAGTAGTGTGCCACCAACAACCAACTACATCAGTGGCAACCCGCCGCAAGGTAGCATGCCACTTTTAGGTAGGGTGCCACTATCAGGAAACCCTCCTTCAGGCAGGGGGAGGTTACCCAATGTCGAATCTTTGGCCAAAAGGGATGTGCAACTTCAGATCTATCCGACAGATCTCTAAAAGTCCAGCCTAAGCAGTCTGTGTCTATGTAGAGATTTCCTAATTACATCTCCTCCATGTGTGATTAGGAAATATTCACTTGGAGGGTGGTGATGCATCAAGAACATACCATCTTGTCTTTATTCAGGTGGCGTGTATCTCTCTATCACTCCCTTTATCATTGTGACACGTATCTTTACGTCACATCTTTCTTAATGTGATGCATATCTTTTCTTCACATATTTTGCCTACGAGACGTGTATCTCTCCATCTCCTTCTACTTATCACAATTGAATAATAAAGTACAATAAAGCTTTTGTTGTCAACAATGAGGTATCACTTATTCCTTCTATCAAGCTAAGCTGAATGGGAAGAATTTTTTGTTATAGATGAATGTTGTCCACATAATACTAGAATCCTAAGATAAGGCAAAGCATGAGGATACTATCCTATAACCACCACCGACAAGGTATATGCATAGTGGAAGTGTAACAACAACCTGGTAAAAATATGGTTGTGGAATAGTATGGAGTCTGGTATTTCTGCCAGATTCATGTTCTACTTCACGACGAAGGAGATCTAGGATGTTGTCAAGAAAAATTGCTCTCAAGAGAACAATGCCCTGCATCAATTTATGATCGTCTCTTTATAGAGTGTCAAGGAGACAGATCATTGGAGAAATATTTTGGGACAATTAAGCCTATTTCCCAAGAACTGAGTCTTTATCATCATATTACTATTTAAGAGCATATCAGAGATAGAGATGACCTAATTACTGGCAAATTCTTATCTGGGATGATCTCGACGGAGTGTTATACTAGCTGTCGGTAAACTTCCTAGCTTGGAGGAATCCTACTCTAGGATTATGCAATCCAACCTTGAGCCTGTACAAACCATTGTGGCTCCTTCCTTATGTGAGTCTTGAAAAACCACTAGAGGGGGGTGAATACGGTTTTTATGAAGATTTAAAAATAATAATTCAAACAATCAACCACAAAAGATTAGATAAGGGGACACATGGTTTAGAGTGGTTCCACCGTTAGAAAAACTAAGGGAGTCAGTCCACTACCCAATTGTTTCCAATTGGGATTTTGAAAGCACCTGTATTTTATTACCTCGCAAGGATGTTACATAAAATACAACTACCTTCCCAAACCCTTTTGAAAACCTTCACCCCAATGTCATCTCACCAACTTTGAAGCAGCCTTCACTTGAAGTAACTTCAAGCTCCCCCTTGAAGTAGCCTTCCTCCTTGAAGTAGCTTCCCGTTGAGACCTTCTAGAAGTAGTCCAAAGTCCACCTTCTCTTTTGAGAAGACCCTTCTCCACCTAAGAATATAGCACCCTCTCCAATCTGCAGCCTCCAAACCTAGGAGTAGCAAGTAGAGTACAAGTAATAAAAAGGAACAAGAAGGGAAAATGGAAATTACAATTACCGTTGTAGAACAAGGATTTATTTCCTATATCAAGCGTTTTGATCTCCTAACCAATGTGTGTGAAAGTGTAAGTATGGTGGAAAGGATATTCTAGCCTATAGGACACGAGCTTGTAGCAATGGGAAAGATTAGCAAGTGTAGAAGTTGCTCAATTGCTCACAAGAAAGGATTGCCAATTGCAAGTATGTATGCTCAAGTATTGCACAAGTGTGTTTTGGGTGTCCTAAGGCATGTCCTATTTATAGGAATGGCCTATGAATGCTTAAGGACGTTCTAGACACTTTCTAGGGGGTTCTAAGTGCTCAACTAGCCGTTAGGTATCCACTAATTGCTTTACCAACGACTAGCTTATTAATTCTAAAAAGTGCAGACATAGTTCTTCTCGATCGATAAGTTTGTAAACCGAGAGTCAGTCGGTCGAGGACTTCATCGACCGAGGGACGGTCTGGAGCAAGTGTATATAACGTTCGATTCCAACTCCCAACCACCTTGTCTACTAGGTGTAATGACTATAGAACCTTTTAGAAGGATTAACCTGGGAGACTCTCGGTCGAGTAGATGTTCGACCGAGCTTGTCTTGGTTGACAAAGAGTTCGACTGAGAGTGTCTCTATTTTGGTGGTTCTAGATGAATACTAATTGTGTGTATGAGTGTGTAGTTGTGACACTATTATAGGGGGATGACCTATCTACATGTTGTGAATGGCTAGGGAAGATCTAAACGCTTGATTTACATGATATCTAAGTACTTGTACATTATATATGTGTACATGTTTTTACATTTGATTACAATCATGAAATTAAAACATTGTGAGCATTTAGATCTTCCAAAGTTGTGTCGTCCACTTAATTCCTACAATACTCAAGTAGCATGTTAGATCCACAAGAATCAAATATTTTTCATCATCAAAACAAATGGATTATAATAATGTCCAATTTAGCCAACAATCTCCCCCTTTTTGAAGATGACAAAACATTTCCAAAATATAAAATAAGGAAATACAAATCATACGAGTTTCATACCTGAAGTTTACCTTTTGTAGTCATTCTCTTATTTGCAAGTATGTGCTAGCCAAGAGATTATGAAAGTCATTTTACTTTATGTTATTGATTTTATATTATTTCTCCCCCTTTGTCATTTCAAAAACATAGCCTAGATAACCATGACTTTTATTACTCCCCCTTAATTTGATAATTTGATGCTCAATTTTGTTAAAGCAAGGGTAACTAGCATAATTTAATGCAAACCACTTATTTTTTATGTCAAATTTAGCCACAATTTGTTTCTGAATCATTTAAAAAGGATGTTACGCCTTGAAATGATATGAGATCCTTTTAGATCCATGGCATATGTATATTGATTTCTCATCCATTTTACAAGGGATGTTAAGCTCTAAAAATGACATGAGAATCCTTTAGTCTCATGAATATATTTAATAGTTTCTCAACCATTTATAAGGGATGCTAAGCCCTGAAATGATATGAGATTCTTTTAAGCTTATCAATGAACGTATCTCTAAAAAAATACATGGGATGTTAAGCCCTAATTTGTTTAGAGAATTCCATTAAGGACAAGATATACATTATGTTCGTAAATACTGTAGGCTCCTTTATTTTCATAACCAAAATTACTTTAAGATAAAAAGGTCATAACTTGTTCAAATTTTCTTTACAAAGTTTTTTTGAACTCCCCCTTAATCTTATAATCAAGATAATTTAAGGATTCTAAGGTCATAATAAGAATTAGATCATAATAAGTTAACCTTTTATGAGAGTTATGCACTAGAATCTTGTTTTCAATATACTAAGATTGAGTACAAGGAAATGATTTACAATTAAGCATTTTTTCAAGCTTATTTTAGATCAACCTTGACTTCGACCTGGGCGCCCCTCGGTCGAACTTTATTTTGATCGAGGGGCATTTTCTGTAGATTTACAGTTTAAGCACTCTCATTGAGTTACACATTAATGTGAAACATAAAGTCTTTATGTAATATGATCAAATGTATATCAATTTGAAGCACTTTGAGTGATACCTATTTTGAAGAAGTTTTATCAATTGAAAACTTAATATAGGCATCACAATGAAGTCTTTGTTCTTAATTTTCTTAGAGCAAGTTATATCCTAAGAAAATTTTTAGAATGTATGTTCTTCATGAAATAAGGAATTTTGATATCCACCTTGATTGTTCTTCTTGAAAAAAGGCAATAGAACTACATCTACAACATGTTCAATCATAGAAAGAATGTAGTTTTCAATCATTTATTTAAATAAATTTCCATAAGTCATGTTTCCACCATGATGCAAAATTATATCCTAAGAGCAATCCAGTGTAGAATTTTAAGCAATATATGAATTTAGTACCTTGCTCTTGATTTGGTTATAATAGATTTTAAATGTAACATTGAAATAGATCTTTATTCTAAACAAGTCTCTTATTTAAAACTTATTTTTAGATTAACTCTTTAGAATCAGTCATCCTTGAGTATAAATTAAGAACAAGTTTTATATCTCATAGAACTCAAGTTCTTAAAATCAAGACTTTGCTTTTGATTACTTATAACAAACAACTAGATAAGACATTAATATTCTTGTTCTAAGAAACAAACTATTTAACTTGTCATAGTGTCATCTAGCAAAAATCATTCATTTATTACTTGGGATGATACAAGCCATGCACACGATAATCATTATCTATCATGTCAAGATGCATTTGTGCCATAGAGTTTTACTGTTATGCAAAATGGCATTTTCAATGATAACATCATCTTTATATGTAATGTGATGAATCACAATGATCATTTTGGAAACAATATCCATTCATGGTTTGTATATATAGATAAAATATTAATTTAGGCAAACCAAGTAAAAGATGGAGCACAATGATCATGATAAAATAGTAAAGGCATATCCATAACACAATGATCATGATAGAACAATAGAAGCATATCCATAATTTCATGAAATACAGTGATTATGATCATTTAAAAACAAATCTCAAGACACATGGTTTTTATATAGATGGACCAAGAAATACTTAGGACAAACCATGTGGATTATGATAAAATAGTAATTTCCTTGATTAAACCAACATGGTTCATAATTTTCAGTTTTAAGCCAAACCATGTAGAAGAACCAAGATATATGAGTTATTTTTGCAATAGAGCATGTCTTCTTGCAGTAAAAGTATAGATCAACATCATTTTTCTTGGCAAGAAACATTTTCGTAGCAATTTTAGTAAAATCAATCTTTTTCTCTTATATATTTGATAGATACAATTTAATCATGAAAAGATTAAGTTTTGATGCTCATATATTCTTCCTTTTGATTAGGATCATTCAAATATGTAAAGCACAAGAATATGTAAAGTTCATTACATACTTAAGTTGATTGTAATTGAAGTATCTTGTTTTTATTAAACAGTTCTGTCAGAGTTTCACTCGGTCGACAAAGTTCTCGACCGACATTGTCTCGGTCGACAACTTTCTCAACTGAGAATGTTACTGTTTCTCCAGAAAAAATACAAATTTAAGGCAGAAATCCTATCGGTCGACCAATTTCTCGACTGACGTTGTCTCGGTCGAAGATTTTGTCGACCAAGATTGTTTTTGTACTATTTTCACTAGTTATTTCCAAGTAAAACATAGATCACTTCCAATTCAATCATGCAATTTAAAACTCAGTTTAGTTGAGATAAAACATTTAAGTATCAAAGTAACATTTAAGTCAAATCTCAACTAATCATATTCAAATCTCTAGGTTTTAGGAACCTAAACTAAAACAAGTTAATAAAGATGTGTCTCTGCAGGTTTATTTAAAAATGTGTATTTTCAAGTTAGAAAGTTCAATTACTTGAATCAATTTGTTATCTCATTATGTTAAGTCGAGATAGACATAAAGATATACAATTTAGAGTCTTTGGTCATATCTCAACTTAATTTAATTTATTTAGTTTGGGGGTTTTGGAACCCATACCAACTCAACATCCTTTTTCTTGTAAGAACATGAGAAGGAATAATGTCTAAGACGCAAACAATCATGACAACATATAAAATCAGTCTCATTTCTCTTTTTATGAGTTTGATCTAGATTATTCTTGGGTACATATGTATACTTGCCTTTAGGTACATACATAAATTGAGTCTTTGGCACTTGTGTCCTTCCCCCACTAGGTTTTTATAGGATTTTCCTTTCGGCTTGTAACCTAGTCCTCTCATTCCAATTTGACCATGAGAATCATTAAAGATATTATCAAGAACATCATTGTTTCTTAAGCTACTAACTTCTTGTTGTAACTTAAGAATCTCATCCAATCTCTTTTTGATATCTAAGTTTGCTTGATCAAGATTAGATAATAAAGAATCTCTTTCTTTCACAATAGTATCATAATCTAGATTAGTGCATATGATAGATTGATTTGGAAAATCATTTAACTTTGCAAGCAATCCAACCTTTTCTTGAGAAATAATATCATAATTTGTTTCTAGAGTAAAAATCTTCACATTACAATCACTGAGAGATGATTTCACAGTACTATTTTCAGAAATAATACTATCCTTTTCAAATCCAAGATCATTTAATTTAGCATACAGATCTTCATTTTCAGATGTGAGAGCAAGAAGTTTAGCATGTAACTCATCATTTGCTTTATTAGATTTCTTTAATTTCTTCTTGCACTTAATATACTTATCATGTGTCTCTTGAAGGCTATCAATTAACTCTTCTTTAGATAAATCAAAAAGGCTTACCACTTCTTCTTCTTCACTTGTTGTAGCAATAAGGCATTCTTTATGTACATCTTCCTTCTTTAACCTCCATGGACAACTAGGTGTTGTGTGTCTTGTTCCTAAGCACCAATTATAGCTTGTTAAAGATTGGTCCAAGCTTCTCCTTTGCTTGCGGTTGTAGACACCATCACCCTCCATTCTTCAAGACTCGATTAGAGATCCTTGAAGCCTTCTCTGATACCAATTGAAAAACCACTAGAGGGGGGGGGGGGTTAATAGGGTTTTTATGAAGATTTAAAAATAATAATTCAAATAATCAACCACAAAATATTAGACAAGGGGACATAGGATTTAGAGTGGTTCCACCCTTAGAAAATACTAAGGGAGTCAGTCCACTACCCAATTGTTTCCAATTGGGATTTTGAAAGCGCCTATATTTTTTTACCTCGCAAGGATGTTACATAAAATACAACCACCTTCCCAAACCCTTTGGACAACCTTCACCCCGAAGTCATCTCACCAACTTTAAAGCAGCCTTCACTTGAAGTAACTTCAAGCTCCCCCTTGAAGTAGCCTTCCTCCTTGAAGTAGCTTCCCGTTGAGAGCTTCTAGAAGTAGTCCAAAGTCCACCTTCTCTTCCGAGAAGACCCTTCTCCACCTAAGAAGATAGCACCCTCTCCAATCCACAACCTCCAACCCTAGGAGTAGCAAGCAGAGTACAAGTAATAAAAAGGAACAAAAAGGGAAAATGGAAATTACAATTACCGGTGTAGCACAAGGCTTGATTCCCTATATCAAGCACTTTGATCTCCTAACCAATGTGTGTGAAAGTGTAAGTATGGTGTAAAGGAGATTCTAGCCTATAGGACACGAGCTTGTAGCAATGGGAAAGATTAGCAAGTGTAGAAGTTTCTCAATTGCTCACAAGAAAGGATTGCCAATTGCAAGTATGTATGCTCAAGTATTGCACAAGTGTGTTTTGGGTGTCCTAAGGCATGTCCTATTTATAGAAATGGCCTATGAATTCTTAAGGACGTTCTAGACACTTTATAGGGGGTTCTAAGTGCTCAACTAGTCGTTAGGTATCCACTAATTTCTTTAGAAACGGCTAGTTTATTAATTCTAAAAAGTGCAGACAAAGTTCTTCTTAGTCGAGAAGTTTGTCGACCGAGAGTCAGTCGGTCAAGGACTTCATCGACTGTGGGACGGTCTGGAGCAAGTGTATATAATGTTCAATTCCAAATCCCAACCACCTTGTATGTTAGGTCTAACGGCTATAGAACCTTTTAGAAGGATTAACCTAGGAGACTCTCGGTCGAGAAGATGTTCGACCGAGAGTGTCTCTATTTTGGTGGTTCTAGATGAATACTAAGTGTGTGTATGAGTGTGCAGTTGTGACACTATTATTGGGGATGACCTATCTAAGTGTTGTGAATGGCTAGGGAAGATCTAAACGCTTGATTTACATGATATCTAAGTACTTGTACATTATATACTTGTACACATTTTTACATTTGATTACAATCATGAAATTAAACACTGTGAGCATTTAGATATTCCAAAGTTGTGTCATACACTTAATTCCTTCAATACTCAAGTAGCACATTAGATCCACAAGAATGAAATGTTTGTCATCATCAAAACAAAGGGATTATAATAATGTCCAATTTAGCTAACAAGTCTCAAACATCCATTGTTGTTGTAGTTAGAGGAGGATGTACATGTGTTGGAAGGGGAGAGTCCACCAGGACGAAATGCACCTTCTGTAGTCATCCAAGACAAATTATTAGAAGTATTAGAATAAACATGGAAGACAACTTGTGCCACGTACTGGGAATACCCACTTTTCTAGAGGCAATGAGTCATCTAAACCTTCTGCTGTTACTACTCCCACTACTCCTTTGGAACCTCTAGAATCGCTCTCACCAAGAAAGAATATGATATATTTATTCTTCCACGTGACATCTAAACATGGGACCATCATCCTCAACTCACTTGTCTTCATCTATTTGTAATCCAACTTCTTATTTACTGGCTTCTAGTACTTCTCCTTCCTTGGTGGTTGATTCTGGAGCTTCTCATCATATGATTGGTATGAGGAAACTACTTCAATCCATTGACTCATATACTCTACATCAGTCAGTAACTTTAGTTGATGGATCTATGCAAAAAGTAATAGACAGTGGATCTATTTCTATTACCCCTAAAATTAACCTTAAATCTGTACATTATGTGCCTAAATTTCCATTCAATCTTCTCTTTGTTGCAAAATTAATTGATACTATGAAATGTACAGTGACGTTTGGTCCTTGTTTTTTATTGCATGATCTCAAGAGTATGAAGTTGATTGGTGGGGGTGGCTAGGAAAGGTAATCTCTACATCTTTCATGGTGAAAGTCTGCCTCATCAGGTATCTACTACTCGGACTCCTGCTATCCTATTGGGCGGCTCTCTCTTACTGTGGGACGGAAAATATGGTCATCATTCAGTGGAGAGTCTATGAAAGTTATAACCAAATTTATCACAAGTGTCCTCTTTAGAGTGTCAATTTTGTCAATTTGGGAAACATCATAGGATGTCTTACCTGAGTCGTGTCAATAAGCGGGCCCTTTGTCCATTTGATTTAGTTCATAGTTTGGGGTCATGTAAAAGAAAGTAGTTATAATGGTTTTCGATATTTTATTTTTTTCATTGATGATTTTTCTCGTATGACATGGATCTATTTGTTGAAGAGTCAAGAATCTATTTTTCCCCCTGTCAAACATTTTCATCAAGAAATAAAGGTTCAATTTTATTGCAATATCAAAATTCTCCACTCTGATAATGCTTTGGAATACGTTCAAAATGCTATGATTGGTTTTTGTAGTTCATTTGGAATGGTATATCGTACGTCCTGTCCTCATACTCCCCAATAGAATGGGGTAGCTAAGAGGAAGAATCGTCATATACTTGACATTACCAAGATGATAATGTTCCAATATAATGTTTCTAAGAGATTTGGGTCGGATGCTTAAGTGACTGTCTATTTTCATATTAATAGACAACCTTCTTCTCTTCTAGGAAGTACTTTTTCAATATTTCATCCTAATTATCAACCTTTTCTAGTTCCTCTTAGGGTGTTTGGATGTACCTCCTTTTTTCACAATTTTGATCCTAAAGTTGATAAATTGTCTCCTAGGTCTACTAAGACTCTCTTTGTTGGATACTCCAACACCAGTAAGGGTTACAAGTGTTATTGTCCTAGTCCTTGTTGCATGTTTGTGTCTAGGTATGTCATTTTCATGAGTCTATACCATATATCTCTAGTATTCCTAGTAGGGGGGCAATTGTGTGAACGTGATGAAGTGCCACCATCACCAATCAGTGAGGGAGTGTTTCCACCACAATATAGTGAGAGAGTGGTGCCACCTACCATTTCTGAGAAAGAGACATCTGGTGATGATCCTTTATAGCAATTTATTTTGGTGTATCACAGACGAAGTAGACCATATCATGATGAGGTAAAGACTCCAGTCGATGAGCCTCCCCCATCTTCCTCTACTCAATAGAATCTTGAAGATCCATCTGATCTCAATACTCCCATAAAAAAAGGAGAATTTGCATCTTGGAAACTTGTTGGAAGGGGTATTGGCCGAGCCATCATCCATAGATAATCAAACTATCTTATGCCCTGGAATTTTTTTGAGGAAGCATGAAAGCCAGGTCAAAAAATGGATTCCTATTTTAAGAGTGCATAACCACACTCACACCAACCAGTTCATTTTGGATCCAATTCGGTATTTTTCTTGGGAGTCATTCATAAAGGTATTCATACTTGTACTGTTTGTCATCCTATTTTGAATATTTTTTGTTTGTCTAATTTAACAGAGCAGGCTTGCTCTTTTTCTCTTAGAATTGATTCTATGAAAATTCCAAAGAGCCATGTTGATGCTATCAAAGATGTTTGTTGGATACATGCTATGAATTCTAAAATGTCTACACTTATTTAGAATGAAAGATGGGAGCTTACTAATTTAACTACAGATAAGAATGTTGTGGGATGCAGATGGGCATTCACTGTCAAACATAATCCTGATGGTTCCATAGAGAGATTGAAAGATAGATTGGTGGCAAAAGGATATGCTCAGACATATGGTGTTCATTTCTTTGAGACCTTCTCACATGTTGCTCATTTTAATTTTGTTAGGATACTTATCTCTCTGGCTACCACCTTTGACTGGACACTTCTTCAGCTCGATGTCAAAAATGCCTTCCTACATGGTGATCTACAAGAAGAAGTATACATGAAGCAATCTCTTGGATTTGTTGCTTGGGGGAGTGTCAAAAGGTGTGTAGATTGAAGAAAGCCATTTATGGGTTGAAGCAATATCCTCGATCTTGGTTTGACAAGTGTAGTACTATTGTGTTACAAATGGGCTTCTTGCATTCTTTTGAGTGATCATTCCTTATTCTATTCTAGTTTCTCTAATGGATCTGTTATTCTTGATGTATATGTTGATGATACTATTAACATTGGTAGTGACTCTATATGCATATCTAAAGTGAAGGATGGATTTTAGAAGCACATAGATTTGAAAGATCTAGGGAAATTGAGATATTTTCTTGGCATTGAAGTACTTCACTCTCATACATGTACTAATTTGTCTCGAAGAAAATATGTACTGAATGTACTTCATGAAATAGGGATGAGTGCATCCAAGCCTGTGTCTACTCCTATGGACTATCATGTAAAAGAAAATGTTGATGATATTGATTATTCAGATCCAGGGTATTATGGGAAGATCATTGGTATGCTGATATATTTGATAGTGACTTGTCCTAACATTTCATTTATAGTATGAGTGGTGAGTCGATATATGAGCTCACCAAAGCACTCACACTAGATAATAGTTTGTTTCATGTTGAGGTATCTGAAAGGATCTGCTAGAAAAGGGATTAGATACTACAGACCTAAAACTCCTCCATCTACTATGGTTCTTACTGGCTATGCAGATGTAGATTGGGCTGGTAATTTGAATGACAGGCTACATCTGGGTATTTTACTTTCTAGGAAATCATCTTATCACCTATAAGAGCAAGAAGCAAAATGTTCTGGCTCATTCTAGCACTAAAGATGAGTATAGAGCAATGGATCATGCTTGTTATGAGTTATAGTGGATCTAATATGTACTTTCTGAATTGCAAATTCCTGTGATATCTCCTATAGAGCTCCCATGTGATAATCAAGCAGCTATCTATATTGCCAAAAATCTAGTTTTCCATGAACACACTAAATAGATAGAAGTAAATTATCATTTTATTAGAGATCAAATCAAGAATGGGATGGTGGTGACTCCTCCTATCAGATCTAAGACCAACTTTCCGATATTCTTAGAAAGCCACTGGGTTAGGAATGTTTTAGAGTCTTAGTTGCAAGCTGGGCATACATGATGTGTACACTCCGGCTTGAGGGAGAGTGTTAATATCAGTTGTTTTATATTCTTAATTTTTCATTATGTCATTTATATTGAATGCTAGACTAAATTCTTTAGTTGAGTTATAATAAAAGGAGAGGTAGCATATTGCTCCTCTCACAAACTACATTGCAACACCCAAGTTATTTGTTCATAGAGGATGTGCTTTGTAATAGTGGGTTTGTCATTGTATCAGTTTGTAAAAAGTGGTTGTTGTTATTTAGATTTATGAGGTTAGGAAACCAAAAGTGAAGGCAATGGGGCCTTTGGTGGACTAGGACAATGAGAGGCCAGGGGGAATCATGTGATACTCTCATTGTCTTTGTAACTGCTGATGTGATTTGTGTTCTAGGAAATGAGTCTTACTTAACATTACCACATGAATACATTAACCCCGATTAGTATTATAACCATTCTTAATGAATTTATTTATGAATTTAATAAATCACATACTGAACATCCAAAGGAATTGAGAATTTGACCCTTTGTGAACTTATAGTAAAATGATATCTATAATTATATCAACACCTATATATATCTTATATTTGGATATTTGGGCCATGATCACAGTTAACAATATAATTAGTAATGTATACATTTTAATATAATTGATATTCTCCCTTGATTCCAAGCCATTAGTATGCAAATTGAGAGTATTTCCATGAATGTGAGTCTAAAATCAGATAGGAATTAGTGGTTCAAATTGACATCTATGGATTCATGAAGCCAATTGAGGCACTACCTCGAAAATATCCTTCAAATGAGGGAAATATATACATGTAAGAAAACAGAATCAAATTGGAGACTGATATGTATCAAAGATCGTCATAATCAAAATATCTCATTAGGACTTCAAGTGAAGGACAACATTGTAAATAAGCTCAATTTAGGAGAGATTTCGCATAATACCTCAAAAATAGATTTAGTGCCTGAAATCTAGTATGTTACAACTCTACCCCCCTCAAAGAGGATTTCATCATCCAAATCAGTATATTTGTGGTCTAGTCAGATACTACTCTCTACCCCTTAAAAGTATTCAACTAGAAGTCTAAATATGTGTATCAACTACAATGTAGTATCCTTCACCAACTCTAGGTTTATACTCTAGAGTTTTCTCATACCTCCTTGATTGTGACTTAGCTCAAGAAATGGTCGATGAAATCTCCTAAAGTCATTCTTTTCTTTGTACATATTTTATTATAACAAAACAATTATGGTAAAGCTTTTTGACGGAAAACCAAAAAATGGCCAAAGTCAATGTGAGCACATAGTGAGAATCACTTCATGTCTATATTCTAATTAATATTACTCCACCATCCCAATTATTCAAAATTTTTTGAGAATTTGAATTTCTATGAAAAATAAAGAGTCACCAGAGCAACTAGTGATGCCCGGTCCATATAACTAATTCAGGGTCATGTACACATTTCCATGTTAAGAATCTAAATTATGAACATCAAAATTTTCTATTACACCATAAGGTATAAGACAAACTATATTTGTCTTAGACAAGCTTAAATATTTATCAAAAATTACTAAACTATCATTTTCACCATTCTTTATGCGATGTTTATTGGTTCAAAATTTTGAGTGTACTTCTTTTTCTCCATTTTCAATTGTTAGGGGTTTACATCTATATAAATTTAGTTCCACATTAATTATCCAAAGTTTTATACACCTTTGAAAATTGGGACCTTCAAAAATCTCGTGATCCCAATTTTATCACACCATTTGATAATTTTATTACAGATGGGAATGCAATTTGAAATCTTAATTTTTTTTCAAGTTTTATATCTGTAGGGTTTTTCATCTAAGTCCTAACATATAATCATTTATTTCCACTCTATTTAATGTATTTAAACATGCATACATTCTTTTTTCTAAAATTGGGATAGTGACTAAATTCAATATTATGGTTTTCCCAAGTAGTAAAAACATCACTTTGGCCTTGGTATGTAAAGTAAGAAAACTCCACCACCACCTAAGTGGATTAGGAGTAATTATGACAAAACCTTCACTAGACATCCTTCTTTAGGCACTTCAGCTCATTCCACTTACACGGAGATAATTTATTCTCGCTTAATTAATAAAATTGAAGTAAATTATTTTTGTTACATTGCTCTCAAATATATTTTATGATTCCAAATGGAAGTTATCAAATTTGATTATACATACATGAAAACTTACCATTTTAGTGTACATGCTATGATATTTATTTATTATTATTTTTGCAATTACTTGTGGTTGTACCAAATGAATAAGAAACTCTAGTGTACTCTAACCATTGGTAGTGCCTATAGTGGTGATTTCAATGTTTCAAGGGCATCAATATAAATCTGCATACATGTGTCTTACACACTTCTTACTCAATAATATCTCCATATAAATCTATGCCTAGGTGAGTTCAAAAACTAGTAGATGAGCTAGGTACATTTCATTAACTTATACATTAAGGTACATACCTTACATCCTAGGCTTTTAGTATGCCCTAATAATTGATCTAATGATACTAGGGTTTGTTCTAAACTATTTTCCTATGTTATAGGTGTACTACTTTTTGACCCTAATTGCCATGAGATATGCATGATTGCCAACTTTTTAGTGCTTTGATATCATGTTGTAGAGACATGATCCTTATAATCAAATATTTACAAAATTGCATCAGAAAATATAAATATTTTTTTTTATAATCATGCTTTACATTAGAATTGCGGAAGCTTTGCATAAGATTACAAAATTAGGCATTGGTTCCTATCTACTCTTCAGTTGCTGATATCTCTTGCACATCTCATCTAAGTCTTTCTTTGGTCACATGTCCATGAACTCCCAAAGGGAAGGAAACCATACATGGACCCCAACAAGGGAAACATAGAGTCAAATGATTGGTACAAAATTAGTATTTGGAAAGCAAAAGTATGGACATGTATACAAAGTTCTATCATGGAAAATGCAAAAAGTTCAATAATGTAGGTAAGTATCAAATGATAACAATAGGTTTTCAAATAAAAAAAAGATTTAATATCCAACTTTGAAACTAGCAGTTCAAATTTTCAATTAGATAGCATATTTCAATGTCTATATTGTTGGTGAAGTCATATGCTTTCTCCATGGAGAACGACAACATGCCAACTATGTTTCCCATTATATTGAGGGATCTCATGTCCTTCTCTCCATGTAGATTTGTTGAGACGTTATACCACTTAGCTAATGGGCACTAGTCTACCTTTTTTGATGTTAAAACAACGTGCATTTTTTTCAAAGATTTAATATTTGTGGCTTTGAAAGAAGAGGTATAAGGTTTCCAACAATTTTTAACCAACCAAACTATCTGCTATGCATGAATCAAGAGGGAATAGAGTATTCAAATATAATAGAAATTTTGTACCTTTGAATCAAATGTATCCTAAATGCAAAATTCAAAGTATTGACTCCAAGACACAAGAGATCTACAAATGTAGAGGACTTTTTCACTATATGGCATGGAATTATATGTTGTTCAAATGAAATGAATAGTATAGGTGGCTAGAATTTTCATTTTAGGAGTTTGATTCAATTGTTTTTGGTTCTAGACTTTTCTAGGGTATTAACTAAGTTTATATATATATACATATATATATATACATATATATATAATCAAAGTCTTTAAATTGAGTATAATATCATCATACCATTAGACTTGGTTACTAAAGTCTCAACATATTCTCAATCTTAGGTTTTATATACATATTTGTTATACAATTCATATTTATCTAAGTAAATCCAAACATGTCGAGGTTGCCCACACTTATATCATAGAAGTATATTCCTCATACGTATGCTTTATCTCATATATCAAATTATTCAAATTAGATCAATCTATATAAACATACTTCCAATATTCTTAATGTATTTTCAAAATACCACAATATGGGTTAACCTCAGGTTGTACAAGTCCTCCTTTATGTTTACTTCTCTAGGTTTCAATTGAGAGTTTAATTTAGGTTGACATGATTTATAATTCAATATATTACATCCAAGTATATTCATTAGCATATATAGTTTCAAGGTTTGGACTCATAACATGGATACAATCTTCATAATTACTTAAGTTACTATCTATCACGTACAAATTTATCAATGTGTCTATGCATAGATATTAATACTAATGTGGTAAATATCTACATAATCGACCAACCAAGTTATATGATTGTCATGCCAACATGCACATCTCGCATGTGCTCCTTATTATAGCTATTCTCCTTAATATATACATGTCAATTGTTGTTCATTTACTTAGATAATATAGGTCTACATTTTGCTAATACTAATACCCTAATTAGTGTTATATCTTATTATCGTATCATCAAAGGTTATAATAGTAACAAGTACTTATAGATATGATTTTATGCTCCAGAATACATATGTGTGTTTATGGATACTAGAGTTAATCATTCTAGTATTGATTTGATCTAAAATTGATGTAGGTTTTCCAAATTGTATAAGTATGTTTAACCTCATACCCGTTAATTATTAAATCAGTTTTAGAAACAATGGGAGATATCTTACTTACAAATAATTAGATATTTCTTATGATTAGGCTTGGGGTAGAGGCTATCCAAATATTTCTTTGACAGGTTCCGGTCAGCCTATCCAGAAATGCCATCGGTGGTAACTCTTATCATAGACATGGAACTAGATTTCAATCTTTGATCTAGGTTGTTTCCTAGAGCTTGGGAAATCCTTGTTGTGTATCACTATGGGGATATGTTATCTATTTGGATGGATGGGTTCTATTTTCTATTAGTAACTATTGGTGTCACCGACATTATAGGGAGACGTGTCTCTCCATTACTCGTCAAAAGTAGTGAAGACAAGTTTGGCCGTCAGGTTTCTGTATGATCGTTGGAGGCATTCCCAGTCGTAGTTGGCTACACATAGATGGACTGGACAATGCCATGGTCAAAGAAGTGGTCATTGGATTTAGGTCATTCATGGGAGAACCAATGTGGAGGGAGATAACTAGGCAAGGTAGGGTGACGACGAGATAGTTGCATGTTTCTGGATGTTGGGTGGAGGGACACCATGGTGTTTCTAGGTTGCCAATGACTGAGGAAGGTTTGACCAAGGAGTATATTATAGGTGTGGTGAGTGTTGATCAAGAGAGGGTGATTGGGGTGCTTGTAGAGTCAATGGTGAGATGCACATTGCATGGCTTCATCAGTTGTAGGTTGCGTTGGGGTTCCTTGATCCTGGCTTGAGATCTAGGGGATCTTATATAGCCTAAGGGTTCCTCTGGGTTTTTTGTGGGCAAGGGAGAGTGTCTCTGATTTTGTTGTCACTACTTGGTGTTGAGGGAAAATGCCGCAAGGAAAGTCCTAGAGGTGGACGTGATTTGTAATGGATGGTCTGTCATTGTATCAGTTTGTAGAAACCGGTTGATGTTGTTTAGATTCAGTGAGGTTGGGAAACTAAATGTGGAGGCAATGGGGCCTTCGATGTACTACGACATAGAAAGGATAGAGAAAGGGGTGACGGTGTGATCCCTCATCATCTCTATAACTGCCAACATTATTTGTGTTACACAACGATGGGTTCTCTTCCTTAACATTACCATATTAATACTTTAACCCCAATAAATATTATAACCCTTCTCGATGTATTTATGTCTAAATTTAATAAATCTCATACTAAACATTCGATCACCCTTTTTTTACTTCTATAAAATTATCTATAAAAATAATATCAACACTTATAATTATATGTCTAGCTTTGATTATTTGGGTCATGATCATAATATAATTAGTAATGTATATATCTTAATTTAATTGATACTTTCCATTGATTCCAAGCCAATAGTATGCAAATTGAGAGTACTACATAAATGTGAGTCTAAACCAGATATCTTGGAATTCATGATTCAAATTGAATCTGATTGAGGGGCTACCTTCTTAAATATTTTCTCAAATGAGGGAAATAAATATGTTTAAACAAAGGGAATCAAATTGGAGATCACTATGTATCGAAGACTATGAATCAAAATATCTCATTAGGACTTGGAATGAAGGACAACATCATAAAATCTCAATTTAGGAGAGATTTTGAATAATGCCTCAAAAATAGATTTAGTATCTGAAATCTAGTATGTTACAATATGCTTGTAAGTTTCCAACATAGATCTTCATCATGTTCTCTATTTGTAAAGTTTCTGTCATAATAGCAGACATCACATGCCATAAAGTGTTGGTTCATAGTAGTAGAAGTGGTCGACATGTGCAAGAACAAAGAGTCAATATGCAAATAAAGCACAAATGATAGATAGTACAAAGGAAAGCAACAAGTAAAATGTGCTAATCATAGCACAAGTAGTAAGAATGACATTGTCGAATAGAAATTCAATCAACAGATAGCACAAGTGAAGTAGATAACATCATGCACGCAATCTGGATAGATGATGAAATGATCTTGACAAGCCCTCGATGAGGTAGGAAGATAAATAATAGCAGCAAAAGGATTCATATAACAGCAAAAGAAACATCACATAGTAGCACCAAAAGTAGTGTGAAGATCCATAGAGAAGCATAACTAGATTATTATTCTTCTCTCCTCTATCTTATCTCTTTTGTCTACTCATTATCATATATTATCACCCTCGTGCCAATCATAAAAAGAGTCAAGAGAGTAATTGGGGTGGAAAACTAAAAAGAATGGTAGAGGTAAGGGTTGTGTAGACAAGTATGTCTAGAAAGAAAAATTTTACAGGAGGAAGGGGAAAATAGCATGGTGTCCTCCCTATTTTTTGTGCTATATAAATTAGCACAAGATGTTTAATTTTCTTTGTCATAATCAAGTTTTTGTTGATCAAACATTGGTCAAAGTCTTTATCGTTTTCTTTCCTTTGGCAATCTTAACATTAGAAAGTGATGTACTAGGGAGTGCTTTTTAGGTTGGTCAATGTGAGTGATGTATTTTCCAGAGGGTGCTTTATTATTCTTATGTTAGATGAGCGTCAATTACCACTATTAAAGGAATAATAATGTCCAAGAATCAAGTAACACAGTCCTTGAATAGCCAGTCATTGACGTTCATCCAACAAGCAACAATGTTCTAATGTTGACCGACATACAATTTGAATGAAGTGTTGTGTTACTTGATGCTTGGACATTATTATTTCTTGAATAGTCAATCATTGATGTTCATCCAATAAGCAAAAATGTTCTTATGTTCTTTGTATTACCTTTTCTGTTTGTTGCAATAAAATGAAAGCAATGTAGCACATCCAACTAACTTTAGGATCAGAAAACAATATATCAAAGAAATGACAACCCAACAAGATGGCATTACCGCCTGCAGATTTCTAATAGTAAAGGATCTTTGCAATGTTTATAACCGTGATGCTCATACAAATTGGAGTGAACCCAAATAAAACATCCTAACTGCTTTGTATTCCATGTAAGATCATGAGAATATATAATACAAAGTTCCAACATGATGGCATAAAAGGGGCGACCTTTCAGTCTATGGCTTCTTGGCACCACTGGGTTAGGGAAGTTTCTTGTCAGCCTAGTCTCCTTCCAAACCAATGTAGTGATGGGATATCTCTAACCATGTGGAAGTGGAACAAAATGGTGTGGTAGTAGGTGAGAAATTTGGTGTCTTTATCAAGAAATGGGTCAGGGATTTGGGGAGGATCCTGAGAAGCAACGACTTGATATATAGATAGAACTCAAGGGATATACTGGTTGGTGATGGCCAAGATGAAAAAAAAGGCAAAAATATTAGACTTATATAAAATAAGAAGAGATGGGATGACCATGAAGGCCGATATGATGCATGTTGGGTAGCCAAGCCAAAATAATCGATGGCCAGTCACAGACGGAGGCACTCTCTCCTTTTCTCCCTAGGTTAGGATCGATGCTTTGATACCATGTGGTAAGATGATATGATAGGGAAGTTCCATAGTGTAAAGTTTCTTATTGATAGAAGGAATGACCCCCTCTCCTATAAATATGATAAGTGGAAGAATACAGACTCAATACAAGCCATAATGGGCCAATACACAATTGCGCCCATATAAGAAAGAGACCAAACAAGTTAACTAAATAGACTCTCTAACATATGTTAAAGTAATTCATTAAGGAAATTCGGATTTCTAGCTTATAAATATTTCTTAAATGAGTATAATGACCTCAATATGAACAATAAATTCAAAATGAGATAAACTACTTATTAAAATAATTGAATGAGAGTTGGAAGAGGGATCAATTTGAAATTATGCTGAATTTTTTGGAAAATTATGAATTATAGCTTAAAACATATTATTAGACAAAATCCACTAGATTACAACACTCCACCTCTTGAAAAGGATTTCATTCTCAAGATCATAACATCCAATATCCAACATATTCCACCCTCCACCCCTTAAAAGGATTCTAATAACAATATTAATATGCGTACATAGCATATCGACTAATGTATAGTGTTCTTCACTTTCTTTTGAGAATCAGTATACCACAAAGTCTGAGTGTTATCAATCATGTTCCTATTCAAGGTGACTCTACTATAGGGTTTTACTAATACCCCTTTGATTGTGAATTAGCTCCTGAAATCTTTTTTAAATTCCAATAGAAATCTTCTTTTACATATAGAGTTATTAAGGAAATAATTTCGTGATGGAAATTTCTTTTAATGTAAAATAAAAAATGTCCAAAATAAATGTAAGAACCAAGTCACACTAACGTATTACTAACTTAATAATTACTACTACTCCACCATATTAACTAGTTGACTTAATTGCTAAAAATGATCTTCATGAAACCCAAAGGGCTAATTGAGTAATTTAACTTATAGCATGGTGTCCTATTATTCAGGGGTTCACTAATGCAATCTTGGGACATATAGTCTCATTATTCACCTTCCTCCAGTCCAACATAGTCACTGAATAGGTGTGTTTACAAGCTTCAGTTACATAATCTTCATTTAATTCTTCAAAAGAAATTCATTTTTTTCTCAATTATGTCTTAAAGGTTTACTAGTTTTTATTTCCTTTAAGGGAGGAATATATATTTACTAGTTGGATTACCTAGTATACTAACGTTCCTCTATATGAGAGGTCAAGAAAATACAATATTTTTTTTTATTTTTTTATATATTCTAAGAGTTTTTTAGCATGATGACTATCAAAGAAGATACAACAATTATAATACTTTATATTTTTTCCAACATAATAGAATTTGCACCTTTGTTTGATAGACCCACATCTGTTCTCAAGCTTCCCCAAGACAGATAGTACACCATGCATTGGTGTTCTCATGCATAGTTGATCAAGTTTTCTGTGTACATTGCACATTGGAGAGCATCTAAAACTTGATATTGTGTTTGAGGGGTTATTAATGTGGTAAATTATCACAGTAATAAATTCACTATAAAAATAAGTCCCTAGTTTTTATCAAAACAATGTGCAATAATACCATCATAAGTGTATGGGTCTTATCATAGTGTAGTCAAGGATCGAACTCCAAGGGGGGACTTTTTTTAGAACATTGCTAGCTTATATTCAGTGGAATAAAAGACTAAATATAAAGCAAGAGTTTTGTGGGTTGATTGGACTAATTCCAAGAAAAGTATAAGTGTGGGATTAAAATTGAGTTAGAATAATGATGAGAGTCACTAGGGTGGAATCGAGTTTCACCACTTCTACACACACAAACACATCCATAGCATATCCAGACTTGAAAAACCACTCAATTGGTGCAGAGCAAGTTTCCATCTATAAAGCAAGTTTCCATCTATTGCGTGCAGGAAAGTCATGCCAATATCCCCATGATCACAATGTCTTTTTACTCACATATCATGTATCTACTACTTTGAAGACATCCCTTCAGAAGTTCTCATACGGGCATCAACCAAGTTAATCAATATTCAAAACCTAAGCATTGAGGTTCTAGCATCCTAGGATTATAATAGATCATGAAAAGCGAGAGATCAAGCCACTAAACATGTAATTAAACAATTAACATTGAATCCAAAGAGTTATATACAAGCCATGGAACATAAAAAATGAGCATGCACATATAGTTAGAGAAGCTAATCCCCACACCCAAGTAAGAAGGAGTACTCACTCTTCATGATTAGGAACAAGAAGGGAGAAGGAAGGATGAACCATCATCTTCGCTCGTAGGGATGATGCGGACCAGTGTGAGAAGCATCAACACTTGAACGTGATGGAATGGCTATTTCACATCGAGGGAAGGGGGGAGCATCAAGGACATGCATCGTACATGCTCTTCTTCCTTGATCCTTCTTTACTTGGACTCTAATTCACCAGAGAGGGACCATCAGGTGGAAGGATGGTGATTCCATCATGGATCCAACCACTTTTGTGGCTAGAGGAAAAGCCTTAGACAAGTGGAGGTAAAACTAAATCACAGAGAAAGCACCACAAAAGTGTTGAAGACAAGGAGTCGATGGTGATCGTCTTTTGTGGTTGTGGCTAGAGTAAGGCATCCTTGCAATATTGTATGGAAGAAGAGATCCCTATGAATGGCGGTAGGGTTCATCTAATTATAGGTTGTAGTGTGCATAGTAGATCTACCATTGGATTCAATCCTCAGTTGTCATCTCGTCAAGCATTTGACTTTTTATTAGTTCATGATTGTAGAAGCACAATCAGTCAAAGGGACTGGGATCTAGTTGAGTTGTGGTGTGGAAAGTAGCCATCGAGGAATATATGCATGTTTATCTTGTAGGAGCTTCCTCAACTAGACCTTCATCGGTATACAGATTTGTGTGTCCATAACTCAATGGGGTAGAAGTCTAGTCAGGCATGGTCATTGGGGGTAAATATGCCCATTCGTCGGGGGTATCTTGTAGGATATTTGTTGACTTGACCTACTTCGGTCTGTGGATGTGTATCCATTGGTTGATGGGGGTAGAAATCCCTCCGAGCTTGGTTATCAGTCTACAAACATTCCTAACTATTAGGAGATACCCGTCGGGGGTTCAACCATCGATTTATCCATTTGAGTGACCATTGAAGGGTGGTTTATAGAGATTTACTTGAATCGTCAGACTCAACCATTGCATGATGACCGATAGGTTGTTAGAGCATGTGTGCCATTGGTCGATGGAAATTCTACTCCAAAGCAAACCCAACCCCTGAGGGGGTCATTAATGTGTCATCAGAGGTCAGTGTCAATGAAGGATTGGGTCAATAGGAATGCAGACCGATGAGGAGACTGATTATCAAAATCAGGACCAAATCATCAAATAGTGATTTAACGATCACAATGGACTAAGATAGTGTGTATCTGCTGAAGTTCATATCCCGCAATGAAAACCCATATATTTGACCAAAGCCCTACAATTTATATAAAACTAGGAAAAATTATTTAGAAGAAAAATAAAAAAATAATTAAAGGGATCTAAGCACAAAACTGAACTGAAAGTATGATTGAAACTAATATGAGTATGCATTCATCAAAATACCCAAACTTAAACATTTATTGTCCTCTAGTAGCATAAAATCTAAAATAGTCCCCAATCATATACTTTCAACATTTGTGATTGCCTCATCTTCACATCACTTTAGTTTCTTTGCTGCCAAGTATGACTAAGTATCTAAACTTTCTGAGATCACTCAACCATCTTACAATATCTTTGTTTCGAATTTCATTTCCCAAAAAGACTTCCTCCCCATTGTTTCCAACATGAGGCATCTGTAAGAACTTTGTAAGAGTTTTGAAAGATCTGCATAACAACAAGTGTGCATCTGATTTGACACTGGTGTTTTTCAAGAGGATGGTATATTGAGGCATTTATTGTGTCTATAGGTGGAAAAGACATTTAATGGAGGTATGGAGGAAACTAACAAATCTCTTCTCTAGACGACTTGAGATTTTGCTTTATGTTTGCAATTACACTGGTTACATTTTTATATGCAATCTCTCCTCTATTTGTCTCGAGATTGAATTTTTTCTTGTGTGGACATTGACATCTTTTCTTTCAGATCTTTGGTGGTACACCTGTATTAAACAATGAGGGGTATGGAAGAAGCATGTGAGATAGGGGGTGTTCCACCCCAAACCTATGGTTTGCCACTATTTTTGGCTTTTTGTTTCTATTTTATGGATGGAGTGGTATGAAGATGGAAGAAGAAGTGTAGAAGAGGGTTTGGATCATGATGCAACTTGATTTACAATTCAATACAATAGGTCATTCTTCTTGTCACGCTACACTCAAATAATGACTTGATGGGGATCAAGTGGTGATTCCGTGCATTATTCCATTCATCAGTAGGAAGCATGATGTGTTTGATCCCTTTCAATTCAACTGATTCTTACCATAATATTATCATGATACGTTTTATGATTCATAAGCTTCACAATATGATTTCAAGCCATTGATTAGTTTTAGAAGTTTTTCCATATGAGGCTTTTCTTTGAAAAATAGGGGTATAATAATGTGAGATTGCATGGAAAGAGAAGCTAGCCAGTTAGATAATGGCTTTGATTGTTTGAAAAACACCAATGGTTTGAAATTATTCTATACAATCATTGTTTGAAAATTTTAATAAAAAATGCAATGATGGAAACTTAAGTATGACATAGATAGGTTTGGTTGGAGAGTATAATACATACCACCACCCTCCACCCCAAACTTAGAATTTTTCTCATCCTGATTAAACGCTAAATTCAAGATGGAGGAAGGAAATTGTGTTGATTGAACCACTAGATGTGGTTGCATTCCTATCAACATCATTTCCCCTGTATGAAATCCAAAAAAAAGGAATATTCATAACGTAAGATTGCATCTTGCAATGTGTTATCTAATGAGTGCAAAATTGTCTAATCTAAAATTGAAATTAGAAACTAAAGTGAAGATTGGGTTGCCTCTGGACAAGTGTCTGTGTTTTAGGTAATTGGCTTGGCACATTGATTTCATCACAAATGGGATAATATATTCTTTTGGGTGGCATCCTTTCAGTGATTCCTTTATCTTTGTTAAAATTATTGATGCTTGTATTATCCTCCATATGGAGTGATGAATGTCTATAATACAAGGGGAGATAGTTTGAGTTGTGTGGGGTTGATCTCCACAGCTCAACGCATGATGGTGAATAGTTGTAGGGAATCAGAGATGCATCCTTAATTGGGTAACATTGTGGAGGTTAGGAAGTACAGATCATTTGTTGATACATAATAATTTCATAATAGACATGTTGGTCATTGGTGTCCATGGGGTATGGGGGACTGGTCTTGATAGAATATGCAATCTACATTTCCAAGTGATTCTCCTTTATTGCCACAGGGAATCACAAAAGTATAAGGTGTCATATGGTCCTCATAAACTAGATCTTGTTGAGGAGAAAAGATGGAATGAGTACTTACTATCTATTGGCTTCTGGTGCATGCAGGAAGACAATTGTCTCTTATTGAGATGGCTCGTGGATATTTGAGGAAGGAATTGCACGAATAGTGACATTGTGGGGGGGGAATCTCCTCCACATTTGATGATTTGCATTCATCTTTGAGTAGAGTGTTGCACTCTCAAATCTCTTTACACTGTGGGTTTCTTCTAAAGGCATACAAGGTTAAGGAATTGATGGGGGTTTTGAAGAAAAGGATTATTGTCACATTTGGGTAAATTTGTTTAACAAAGTTGAGAAAATAAACTTCCTCTTCTTTACTGCATTCCTTTGTGTTTCTAGATGCTTGGGAATCAAAAGATCGGTTTCCCACTCGTAGAGTCAAGATTCCTATTTCAATGTCAATCATGGCTATGGTAGTGGAGACAGATGGCCTACCAAAAATGACAGGGTAGTGGGGATTTTCCTTGATGTCCATTACTACAAAATCACATGGGGAGTATAACTCATTGACCTTTATAGGGATATCTTCTATGATGCCAATTGGATTAGTTTTAGGGGGGTATTCAATCTGGATAGTAATTGTTGTGGGTAATAAGTCAGTAAGGCCAAAACTATTGCATAAGCTGAGAAGTATGACAGAGATGCTAGCTCCATGATCAGCTAGACCTTGTTGGAAAGTTGAATCTCCTATTGAGCGTGATATGCCAAAATAGTCTGGATCCTTACACTTGTGATTCATATTATTTAGAATAAAATATGATGATGTTCTTGGTAGCTTCATTGTTTCATGTTCTTCAATTATATATTTTCTATTGATTAAGAGTTTGAAGAATTTAGTCCAATAGGGCATCTCAGCCATGGCATCCAATAGTCAGACATTGACATACAACTTCTTAAAATCTTATTTAAATTTGTTGAACTTGGAATCAAGTCAGGTATGATTCAGCTAATTTTGAAATAGAAAATGTGGCTTATATATTGGAACATCAGGTTGTCATGAGGTAGGTGATTTATTGGTTTTCAATCACTTTTAACATGATGTTTTCTAGGCATCAATTGCATATATGTTCATTTTGAAATATGTTTATGCATTATTTTAACATTAGCGTGCGAATTGGTGTTGCAACAAATATTTAGTAATTATACAGAATCATGCTAATTTATATTTTGGACTTAGGATATTTTCCCTTGTTTTAGGAAATTTGGACATTGAATGGACAACTCGGTGTCACTGACATATTCGTCAGTCGTACCAAAAAAGCACAAATCTACACTAGGTAAATAGAGAAATCTTGGTACTAGAGAGAGCATGTTTGGTTCTACCAAGATGGGCATCGATGCTAATGAGATCATTAGTCAGTGTTATCGACTCAAGATCCAGTGAGCATCAGAACTTGAGAATAATTATCTTGGTGCCACCGACTCGCATGTTGATTGTACCGACTTAAGTATCCAAATCTCAATGAAAAGAAACTCAGTGCTATCGATAATGGTGTCGGTAGTACCAACACAATCTAAGAGTTACAAATCAGTCAACAACTCAATGCCACTGACCCTATCAATGGTACCAACACTATGTGATCAGTTCATATTTGGGATTAAGTCAGATCCAACAAGTGCAACTTAATGACGACCAAAGCACCATTTATGACCTAAGGGGAGTGTGTCTGAAGAGAGGCATCATGTTTTGTTACATAACATCAAGGGATGAAATGGGAGAGGATGAGACGAGGAGTGAACTTCCTAATGGATGCTTTGGACACTTCTAGAGGATAGATATGCAGTCAGAACGATGCAGATCAGGGTGTTCACAAAAGGGGATCATCAAGATGACTATTCCAGGAGAGGGTTTACATTAGTTTTCTGATGTTTAGCCTATTTTCATCCTCTTCCTTTCTTTATACAATGATGCCAGTCATGTGGGCCCAACATTGTATTATGTTCAAATTCTATGAGTTAGTAATGTGTTCCCTTCATTCTAGATGTGAATTTACAATACCTTTGTTGATCTGTTTATGCTTGATCACCATAATCAAAGTCATAGACCATTAATTACTTTGGGAGAGGAATTAGGGGTTGGAAAAGTCATAGATTCACATAGCCTATATCGCACCTCGAGAGAGGGGTTATGGCTATGAAAGAGCAACCTAGAGATTTCACTAATACACCTAAATAATTCCCAAACTTCTATGAAAGTGGGGTTTGTTGAGTCTATGTAGTGTAGTACATTGTGGGAGTGGGAAGTACTTGCTAGTGGTCTTTAGTCTAGAGTAACGGGTGAACAACTATTAATGAAATGGAAATTGAATCCAACGTGCTCGGTAGTGAAACCACAAGTCCTGAGGAATCCATCCATTCCTAATCACAACCATCTTAATTTAGGTTATTCTTTAATGTTACTTTTAATACAATCAATCAAGGTATAGCTGATTGGGTCTCTATAACTAGTAGTCCTTGGTGAACATTTCCCTGAGTTTGACACTCGGTACTCATAGGCCTACATCATAGGATGCATGCACTTGCATTCTACATATGCAGTTTAAGTGTGTCAAGTTTTTGGCATCACTACCGGGGAAACAGAAAATCCAACACTATGAGTATTGTGACCAGCCACTCTAGTCCATTTTCCTTTCTTTTATTTACTTTCAAAATTTCTTTTAAATAAGAGAATATTTGAAGATTTCTCTTTCGTCAATTCACTAGTAGTTTGTGTCTCACATCACCATTTCAATTTTTAGGTACTAGTTCATTGTTCACACTCGAAACAAAGACTACATGGAGTCCACTCCATTGATCATAGATCGAGAAGAAATCTTGCGCAAGGCAAGAAATTTAAGAGCTTCATATTGGAAACTTTATTCAAACCCCCACACCACATGCAGAACAAGCACAAATGATAGACATGGATCTAAATGATGAAGATAATATTGAGGACATGTGTGAGGAACCTATAGTTTGGGAGAAGATAAATGCATCATCTTCTACATCCTCAGCTAGGGCCAATAAAATGACATGAGTGAATCTTGGCAGTAACAAGATCAATCCAGGACTGGTGGCGTTGATCAAATCACAATCATTACATGGCCACAAAATGGAGGACCCTATGGAACATATAAACAAATTTTTGGAGAATTCTGACATGTTGAAGCTCGATAGGGTTCTAGCCACAATGATTTATCTAAACCTCTTTTCATATTCATTAACAGATAAAGCCAAGGCTTGGTTCCTTAGCCTACTTCCAGAGTCAATAGAAACATGGGATGAGATGATAGACACTTTCTTTGAGTGATATTTCTCACCACAAAAGACAAATGAATTGGTGAGAAAATCTACAATTTCAAGAAACATAATGAGGAGTCTATTCATAAGATTGAGAGAGGTTTCAAAACATGCTTAGGAAAGTCTCAGGTCATGGAATTGATCTATTTGGCCAAGCAAAGACATTCTATTACAACCTACACAAAGGGGAGAGGACCACTCTTGATAGTGCATGGGCATGATTCTTCCTTAATAACAAAGGTACATTATATCATGAGATCTTGAAGAACATGGCCAAGAACCAATCGTGGGGGAAGAGAGAGACGCACCAACCATAATGAAGAATGTTATCGAATCAAGGAAGATTATAGAACTTAAAGGTTAAATTGACATACTCATGAGGAAGCTTGATCAGAATTCTGGGAATTCATCTGGAGGTGAAGAGGAGTGCATGTTCGTGTGAAATCATAATAATAGGGGCACCAACAAATATTCATGGAATCATGATCCGAAATTCTCTTGGAAGGAACCAAACAATTTCCACCATGACCCGTCACAAGCACAACAGCCTGAATAGCAGCAGCAAGACAACCCTTCATAGCAATATCAGCATGATAGGAGTCCTAGAAAGAGTGATAGGACTAAAGACATGTTGGGCAAACTTATGAGTCAGAATGAAGCCTTACTGGACCAATCCAAATGGAAGTAGAAGAATAAAGGGGCTGAAATCCATAGTATTATAAACCAAAATTTCACAACTAACAAAAGAGGTAGCAGCAATTAAGAAACCCACTCAGTAGGGATTTCTTGGGAACACAGAGACAACTCATCAACATCGTCACGTAAATTATGTTTCTATTTTCAAGTAAACATATTTTGCTACTAGGGAGATACCAAATAAACACACTCCAAGTTTAGAATGTATGTGCCAAAAGTTGTCTTTCCCAATAACCCGTACGGAAGATCGGGGGATGTAGAGTGTCAATGAATTATTCACACACATGCACCTCAGTCAATCAAGCATCTTCAAAAAGTGACAACGACATTCCATCTATATTGGCTTTGCAATACAAGAGACTTCAAGATTACACTAGTTCCATGTCCATTCTCTGAGTTCCAAAAGTGGTGCATGTGCATCATGAAAGAGTGAAAGTTCTACTCAATAGTAGAACAGTCACAGTCAACAAGAAAGTATCCATAATCAAGAAGGAGCAACCACAATTCACCCCATCCACAAAATACATGTCAAATTATGTCCTAGGGTGGTGCTGATGTAAGATTAGGGGAGGAGATCCCTAATGCATCACACATTCCTCTACACAAGCATGTAAAGAAGCCACACGTGCCATTCCTAGATAGTCTAAAGTTGGGAAGGGAGGACAAGCAATTTAAGAAATTCCTAGACATCTTCTGAAAGTTGCACATTAACATCATGCTTATAGAGACGATAGAACAGATCCCTACATATGGAGGATTTTTTAAGGATATCATCAACATAAAAAGAAGGATAAAATCACATATGTCATGCATTTTTATGAAGTGGTTAGTGATCTAATCCAGAGAAAGTTGCAAACAAAGAGAAAGGACCTAAGATGTTTGTACATCCCTTGTTCCATTGGCAATGAACATTTCCAACAAACACAATGTGACTCTGAGGGGAGCATATATCCCATGCCTCTCTCTACATTTCAGAAGGTGGGATTGAAGAAACCAGACATCCATATCAATCTAGTTGGAGGATGGATCAATTGTGAGGTTGTATGGGTTATGCGAGGATTTTTTAGTCAATATTTACAAATTTATATATCATGTAGACTTTATGGTCATGGATATGCAAGAGATGAGAAGATCCAAGATGTTGTTAGGAAGGTTGTTTCAATCTATGGTGTATGTAATCATTGCCATGGGTAGAGACTACTTGACATTGGGAGTAGATGATGATAGAGTGAAATTCAGACTGTCAGATGATTCTTCACAACCATTCTATGACAACCAAGGCTGAAGATAAGCATCTTGTGGAGCCTATGAAATTAAACAGGGGCACTTATGGGAAGAAACCCATTTTCAATTATGTTATGTACTTTTTCCTTAGTTCATCTCTTTAGTTACAATTCATATTTTTAAAAGAAATGTTAGTTGATGCAATAAAGATACCTTGATTTATTTTGGTTGATATGCAGCATGTTATAGTGTCAATACTACCGACACCATTGATGGTAGCACCGACCGACCATTCAAGAACAAATAAGGAAATTTTTTAGATTTTGCTACCACCGATGGGTGGGTTAGTTGCACTGACTCCATATCAACATGAGACTTTGTGAGAAGCAATCAAGCTCGATAGAATTAATGCCACCATCGATACCGCTGACATTTTTCAAGATGAAATCATAGATATATAAGAAAAGATGGTCGATGCCACTAAGAGGATGCTCGATGGTACTGGTCAATCCAACTCAAAGAAGACAAAGATCAACACATCTTGGTACCACTGACACAATGTTGGTGGCACCACCAAAGAAGGACATACATACCAATAGAACTTGACCACAGATAATGTGGGGAACATTCTGTTGGGTTTTAGAGGAGGCAGAGAAGCAGCGGAAACAAAAATTTTCTCCCCAAGCCCAGAACAAAAGGAATCGCGTCAACGTCTATATAATAGGAAAGATGGTTTTTGAATCATACCTTGTCCTGAGGCTTGCTCAGCGACAGAACCTCGCACCTTGCGCGATCTTCACCTCCGGTCTTGGATGGTGTCTGTGCAGCTCCTGGTCGCACTGAGACTGAAGACTCCTCCTCCTACTGGACTGTCGGATGACAGTTGTCCTCCTATGCGGCAGTGACCTCCCGCCTCTGAAGTAGTCCACACGGACCACCTGGAACTCCACTCTCCTTGTCCCACAAGGAAGTGGAAGGAGTTGCACCCTCCTGTTGACGTACTAGTCCCCAACACACTCTCCTGCTGTCAATTGCATTTGCAGTTGTCCTTCCCTTGCTGCACCTCCCTTTGCGGGAAGCACTTGCTCGGGCTCTCTCTTGGTTACCAAAACCAGAGAGAACGACAACTTTGCAGAGCAACCAACTTGCACTGAGTTGTACTCTGAGAAGCCCCCAATACCCCTATATATATATGCGGGTCATGGGACAGGGTTCTCTGTCCCCGGAAATATGGGACTAAAAGTAGGAGTAGAAGGGTTTGAGATTTTCGACAAAAGCAACCAACTCGCAGCATGAACTGATCGATTCACAAGTGAACCGGTCGGTTGGGGACCTGAACCGATCGGTTTACTACTGAACTGATCATTTGGGACCCTTGAACTGATCAATTCACTCCTGAACCGGTCGGTTGGGGTTCCAGGTTGGTTCCCGATTGACTTTCCTTCTTTTGTTTCCAATTGGTATCGAATACCAATCCTTGTTCCAATCAAATTGGGCAAGTGAAACGCAAGGAAAATTCTCACCAATCCTACTTTCCCAAGTTGCTCGATTGCACCAGTTGAACTGATCGGTTCAACACTTGAACCGCTCATTTCACTCTGTGCATGAGCCGATCGGTTCAACAATTGAGCTGACCGGTTCAGCAACCTCAGCCGACCGGTTCATCACATGAACAGATCGGTTGGGAGTGCAGGTTGTGCAGAATCAGTCAAATGTGATTTCAATCAATCCGATGCTCCAATCAATGCGTCTAACACCTTGAACATTATGATATTGAGCTATCGATTAATTGAGTGTTCAATTAAACTACTAAACTCATTTAGTAATCAATCTAAACATTGCTTGTGGACAAAACTCCTCTTCTAGGTTAAATCCTATGTGTATGACCCTACAGGTCCATTTCACGTTGGCAGTGAAAGTCCATAACACTTATGACTTCACAAGCAAAGAGCGGTGTCTAGTCACACATCATTGCTACCCAAGTGAAATAGAAAGTTGGAGAACAACTTTCATCCCTACAATCTGTGAATGGTGTTATAGTGAATGTATAATTCCTTTGTCACTGATATCCTGAATGAACTCGAGGCATGGAACAGTCATCCTGTCAACGTTCATTCATTTCCTTGATCTCAGAGTAGACCGAGTGAGATGTGTGTGACATCAATATCACATATTAATTCACACGTGCATGTGCATGCCTTTCTCAATCCTACTCATCAAGTGGTCAAGGATATCAAACTCCCTTAGGAGGGGCAAATCCCATATCTATCACTCACCCCTCAAAAGCCCCATGTGTCAAAGCCACCCAATCATCACCTTTATAACAACCCATGTTTCAGGACTGCATTTGATGATGTCAAAGTGTACCCAACGACATGTGTTGAGTGTAGTGATTTCAGGTCTAAGAATCACACTCACCACCATCACTGTGAGAGCTGACTGTGACTACCAAGTCATGGTTCCATGTGTCACTCTCACGGTGGGTCTGTCCAGTACCTTGTTCTCTAACAAGTACCTATGTGCTTGGTTTGATATCACCATATCATGACTAATGAGATTCTATCATCAACCAACACACAATCTAGTCTTCAGTGTTATTGATGTCTATGGTTATTTCCACAATAACAACCGACTAGGGACTAAACAAGAATGTATACTCTTAACATCCGTATGATCTCATCGTTTAGATCCTTAACCTAAAAGCATACATCATTGAGTCAAAACATTCTTTAGACATCTATCATGTTACACCATCATCTCAGAAACAGTTTAAACATATAGATTGGAAATTGCCTTTATTATTATTCAAATCATTTACAAAGTATCCCATTACAATCATCACATGACTTGCTCTATGGGCATACATCCCAATAGACTCCCACTTGCACTTAGAGCCAGTCACCAAGGAATCGCAGTCCTTGTGACCTAGCATGACCATCATGCTTCTGCTGAGAAAGGGCCTTAGTCAGTGGATCAGCTATGTTGTCTTCAGTTGGTACTTTGCAAATCTTCACATCTCCTTGCTGTACGATCTCTCGTATGAGATGGAAGCGCCGCAGTATGTGCTTGGACCGCTGATGTGATCTGGGCTCCTTAGCTTGTGCAATAGCTCCATTATTGTCACAATAAATCTCAATTGCATCACAGCTACTGGGAACTACACCAAGTTCAGAAATGAACTTCCTGATCCCCACAGCCTCCTTTGCTGCATGCGAAGCAGCAATATACTCGGCCTCTGTAGTAGAATCGGCAACTGTTTCTTGCTTGGAACTCTTCCAGCTCACAGATCCATTATTAAGGAAAAACACAAATCCTGACTGTGATCTGTAATCATCTTTATCGATTTGGAAGCTTGCATCAGTGTAACCCCTTACAACCAACTCTTCCTCGCCGCCGTAAACAAGAAACTGATCCTTAGTCCTTCGCAAGTACTTGAGGATGTTCTTTACGGCTGTCCAGTGAGCATCCTCGGGATCTGACTTGTACCTACTCATCATGCTGAGAGCATACGAGACATCTGGGCGTGTGCACAACATAGCGTACATGATGGATCCGATGGCTGATGCATATGGGATCCCATTCATCTGCTCCCTCTCTTCACAAGATTGGGGACATTGAGCTCTAGAGACGGTGACTCCATGTAGCATGGGGATGTTGCCTCTCTTTGAGTTCTCCATGCTGAACCACTTCAACACCTTGTCAATGTACGTGCTCTGACTTAGTCCGAGAAGCCTTCTATATCTATCTCTATAGATCTTAATTCCTAGAATATAGGATGCTTCTCCTAAGTCCTTCATTGAGAAAGTTTTCCCAAGCCAAGTCTTTACCTTCTCTAAGGCTAAGACATCATTCCCCATCAAAAGTATGTCATCCACATACAATATGAGGAATGTGGTTGAGCTCCCACTAACCTTCTTGTACACACAAGGTTCATCTTCATTTTGAATAAAGCCAAACACTTTGACTTCTTCATCAAATCGAAGATTCCAACTTCGAGACGCTTGCTTCAATCCATAGATTGACCTTTGCAGTTTACATACTTTATTGGCATTCTTTGGATCTACAAAACCTTCAGGCTGTGTCATGTACACATCCTCATGTATATTCCCGTTAAGGAATGCGGTTTTAACATCCATCTGCCAAATCTCATAGTCATAATAAGCTGCAATAGCAAGCATGATCCTGATGGACTTAATCATGGCAACTGGAGAAAAGGTTTCATCATAGTCAACACCTTGAACTTGTCAAAATCCCTTCGCAACCAATCTGCCTTTATAAGTTTGCACATTGCCATCCATGTCGGTCTTTTTCTTAAAGACCCACTTGCACCCTATGGGTTTTACCCCTTTGGGTGGTTCCACCAAAGTCCATACTTTGTTGGAGTACATGGATTCCATCTCGGATCTCATGGCTTCAAGCCATTTCTCAGAATCTGGTCCCTCCATAGCCTCTACGTAGGTAGCTGGATCATCATCTATGATCAACTCACCACCTTCCTGAGTCACAAGGTATCCAAACCTCTCAGGTTCAAGGTGGGTCCTACTAGATCTATGAGGTCCTTGTGTTACTTGAGGAGAATGAGATTCCACAACACCTTGTGAATCTCCATTTTCCTCTCGTACATCTACCGGTTCAATGTTTTCTTGTTGGGCTTGAACCTCTTCAAGCTCTACTTTCCTCCCACTATTTCCTTTGGAAATAAATTCTCTCTCTAGGAATACAGCATCCCTGGCAACAAACACTTTGTTGTCAGTAGGGTGGTATAAGTAATATCCCCTCATTTCCTTGGAGTATCCAACAAAATAACATTTATCGGATTTGGGTCCAAGCTTATCAGGAAACATTTTCCTAACGTAAGCCTCACAACCCCAAATCTTCATAAAAGACAAAACGGGACGCTTCCCATACCATATCTCATATGGTGTCTTTTGAACCGATTTAGATGGTACACGATTAAGTGTAAACACGGCGGTTTCAAGAGCATGACCCCAGAAGGAAATCGGAAGATCAGTAAAACTCATCATTGATCGCACCATATCCAACAATGTGCGATTCCTTCTTTCAGACACACCATTATGTTGTGGTGTTCCAGACGGAGTCCATTGTGATACAATACCACGGGCTCACAGAAGGTCCTCAAACTCCTGGCTCAAGTATTCTCCACCTCAATCGGAACGAAGTGCCTTAATACTTTTACCAAGCTGGTTCTGTACTTCATTCATGAAATCCTTGAACCTTTCAAGGGTTTCTGACTTATGTTTCATCAGGTACACATAACCATACCTACTGAAGTCATCAGTGAAGGTAATGAAGTACTGATACCCATTTCTAGCATTAGTTCTAAAAGGCCCACATACATCAGTATGTATGAGTCCTAATAGATCACTAGCTCTCTCACCTTTACCTGAAAAGGGAGTCTTGGTCATCTTGCCCAACAAACAAGATTCACATGTCTCTATTGATTCATAATCAAAAGAGTCTAGATAACCATCTTTATGGAGTCTAGAAATGCGCTTCTCATTTATGTGCCCTAGACGACAATGCCAGAGATATGTTTTGTTTGAGTCGTTGAGTTTTTGCTTTTTGGTGTTTACGTTGTACACACTTATCTCCAAGTCTATCAAGTATAGACCATAAGACATAGGGGCACTGCCATAAAAGATCCCATCTTTAGATATGGAAAATTTTCCATTCTTAATAAGAAATTCAAATCCATCTTTGTCCAAACAAGAGACGGAAATGATATTCCTATTTATGGCAGGTACATAATAGCAGTTCTTCAACTCTATTATTAGCCCACTACGTAGAGTTAACTCATAGGTTCCTACAGCACTGGCGGCAACTCTTGCCCCATTGGCAACACGTAGTTCAACCTCGCCTTTCCCTAAAGGCCTACTTCTCTTAAGATCCTTCACATTTGAACAAATGTGAGATCCGCATCCGGTATCAAGTACCCGTGACGAAGAAGTAGTAAAGTTAATCTCTATTATGTATACACCAGAAGTAGAGATCTCTATCTCCGACTTCTTCTTCCATTGTTCCTTCCATCCTCTCCATGTAGAAGAAATTGGTTTGGCGAGAGAACACTTCTCTCCCTTACCTACTTTCTTCTTCACTAACACATTAAGCGTACATAGAGTGGATTCTAAGGCTCCTGGTATATCTGGATTGTGCAGAACACTTCTCATAGTCCTCAACCAGTTATGGAATTTATTCTCAATTAATTTGCCCATTTTAAAAGATGATTCTTTTTCCATTCTACAAGAGAAAATTTGCATCTGTCAAAACTCCTTTTGATTTGATTTGACTAAATTTGATGATAGTTAATTAGGCCTTTAATTAATTACCAATCCCACTATTTTGACTCAAATTGATAGCCCTCACCATCAATTCGGAAGATTGCAGCGTACAATCTTCTAGTGGGTCAAGATCCTGAAATCCTCTGAGCCATGGACCATCTAGGGATGTCACCCACAACTCAGATCTCTTAGGTAGGCAACTCTTGCCAATTGCATCATATGAAACTCTTGAAAGATGTCATATGCAACTCTTTGCAATGATCATCTCCATGCCTCAAGGTACTAGATCCCATCTAGATCACCTTGTTAAGTCTGACCCAAAGCCAACATGATGAATATGCACCCTGCTAGGGCAGACCCACACATTCATCCTTCACGCTTCCACGAGATAGACGGTGCACCACGCTAGGGCGTGCCCACACTAGGTCGATCAAGCTTTTCACATGTGTCGCATTTGGAAGGCATCTAAAACTTAATATTTAATGAGGGATTTGGTTTTTTTGTATACATATACATATCCAATCACCACAATATATAGTAAGTATCATATACATGCTATATCCCACAGAAAACATGCAAAACGATAAAAAGCAATGATTATGGCCATCCTATTTGTGATTCCTCGAGCCAAGAGGAATCACGGTCATCTAGGTCTACATCACATGCAACCTGTACAAGATGAAATATGTGCCCGCCTTTCTGGGTTTGATCAGCTCATCTCCATGACTGATCGGCTCACCATCAGGTTGGTTGTTCGGGTGCCACCAGCCGATCGACTGGCGCCTCCAGCCGATCGGTTCACCGGTCATCGTGCATCTCCTCAGGTCGCCACCCGCTCGTCTTGTTCCTTGAACCGGCCGTCTGGATCACCAACCGATCGGTTCACTCTTTGAACCGATCGTCTTCAAGTTGTCCGCCGTTCTTTGACATAACAGGAAATAAAATATATCCTATTTACAATTGAATTGTGAAACCCCGAGTTACATTTGGGGGGAGCAAAGGTAGGAAAAGAATTCTCGAAGTATTTCGAGTTACATTAGGAATAGGAGAAGGGAATCGGTGCGCAGACCGAGATGTAAGCAACCACATAAACAACCAAACACAGATATAGGGGTTTATAGGCCATAATCATGCTACACATCCACCACAAAACTCGTTTAAGGGCAACACGTATCGAGTGCATTAATATTACAAATCATATATGTATATTAGGGATTTGTGGATTGGACATGTATAAAGCTGATATTATTCGCATCACATGCAATAAATAAAGGCGACAAACCAAAATCGATCATATCGATAATCCTAAAATATAGAGCGGTTGCGTAGCTCTGATACCACTGTTGGGTTTTAGAGGAGGAAGAGAAGCAGCGGAAACAAAAATTTTCTCCCCAAACCCAGAACAAAAGGAATCGCGTCAACATTTATATAATAGGAAAGATGGTTTGTGAATCATACCTTGTCCCGAGGCTTGCTCGGTGACAGAACCTCGCGCCTTGCGCGATCTTCACCTCCGGTCTTGGACGGTGTCTGTGCAGCTCCTCGTCGCATCGAGACTGAAGACTCCTCCTCCTACCAGACTGTCAGATGACAGTTGTCCTCCTAAGCGGCAGTGACCTCCTGCCTTTGAAGTAGTCCACACAGACCACTTGGAACTCCACTCTCCTTGTCCCACAAGGAAGTGGAAGGAGTCGCACCCTCCTATTGACGTACTAGTCGCCAACACACTCTCCTGCTGTCAATTGCATTTGCAGTTGTCCTTCCCTTGTTGCACCTCCCTTTGCGGGAAGCACTTGCTCGGGCTCTCTCTTGGTTACCAAAACCAGAGAGAACGACAACTTTGCAGAGCAACCAACTTGCACTGAGTTGTACTCTGAGAAGGCCCCAATACCCCTATATATATAGGCGGGTCATGGGACAGGGTTCTCTGTCCCCGACAATATGGGACTAAAAGCAGGAGTAGAAGGGTTCGAGATTTTCCACAAAAGCAACCAACTCGCAGCATGAACCGATCGATTCACAAGTGAACCGGTCGGTTGGGGACCTGAACCGATCGGTTCACTACTGAACCAATCGTTTGGGACCCTTGAACCGATCGATTCACTCCTGAACCGGTCGGTTGGGGTTCCAAGTTGGTTCCCGATTGACTTTCCTTCTTTTGTTTCCAATTGGTATCGAATACCAATCCTTGTTCCAATCAAATTGGGCAAGTGAAACGCAAGGAAAATTCTCACCAATCCTACTTTCCCAAGTTGCTCGATTGCACCAGTTGAACCGATCGGTTCAACACTTGAACCGCTCGTTTCACTTTGTGCATGAGTCGATCGGTTCAACAATTGAGCCGACCGGTTCAGCAACCTCAACCGACCGGTTCATCACATGAACTGGTCGGTTGGGAGTGTAGGTTGTGCAGAATAAGTCAAATGGGACTTCAATCAATTCGATGCTCCAATCAATGCGTCCAACACCTTGAACATTATGATATTGAGCTATCGATTAATTGAGTGTTTAATTGAACTACTAAACTCCTTTAGTAATCAATCTAAACATTGCTTGTGGACAAAACTCCTCTTCCAGGTTAAATCCTATGTGTGTGACCCTGCAGGTCCATTTCACATTGGCAGTGAAAGTCCATAACGCTTATGACTTCACAAGCAAAGAGCGGTGTCTAGTCACACATCATTGCTACCCAAGTGAAATAGAAAGTTGGAGAACAACTTTCATCCCTACAATCCGTGAATGGTGTTACAGTGAGAGTATAATTCCTTTGTCACTGATATCCTGAATGAACTCAAGGCATGGAACAGTTATCCTGTCAACGTTCATTCATTTCCTTGATCTCAGAGTAGACCGAGTGAGATGTGTGTGACATAAATATCACATATTAATTCACACGTGCATGTGCATGCCTTGCTCAATCCTACTCATCAAGTGGCCAAGGATATCAAACTCCCTCAGGAGGGATAAATCCCATATCTATCACTCACCCCTCAAAAGCCCCATGTGTCAAAGCCACCCAATCATCACCTTTATAACAACCCATGTTTCAGGACTGCGTTTGATGATGTCAAAGTGAACCCAACGACATGTGTTGAGTGTAGTGATTTCAGGTCTAAGAATCACACTCACCACCATCACTGTGAGAGCTGACTGTGACTACCAAGTCATGGTTCCAGGTGTCACTCTCACGGTGGGTCTGTCTGGTACCTTGTTCTCTAACAAGTACCTATGTGCTTGGTTTGATATCACCATATCATGACTAATGAGATTCTATCATCAACCAACACACAATCTAGTCTTCAGTGTTATTGATGTCTATGGTTATTTCTACAATAACAACCGACTAGGGACTAAACAAGAATGTATACTCTTAACATCCGTATGATCTCATCGTTTAGGTCCTTAACCTAAAAGCATACGTCATTGAGTCAAAACATTCTTTAGACATCTATCATGTTACACCATCATCTCAGAAACAGTTTAAACATATAGATTGGAAATTGCCTTTATTATTATTCAAATCATTTACAAAGTATCCCATTACAATCATCACATGACTTGCTCTATGGGCATACATCCCAACACATTCCACCGACCACCACCATTATGAGTATTAGGTACCCCCGTTCACCTCTTAGTTTAATTTTTTACTATGAGGACATAGTCAATTTTAAGCTTTGGGGGGTAATGGAACATATTTATCTTGTATTAATTTCTATCTTATTTCGTTTTACTTGTTTCCAAGTAGTAGGATCAACATCTATCTAGTGCAACAGTGGAGCTTAATTTATCATGACTGCATCATACCAAAAGTTGCATGCTCTCTATGGTAATGAAAGAAAAAAATAACCAAAAATTGTTAAAATTTTCTATCTTCTAATCTTAGCTACAAAGTCTAAGACAACCCCAACTACATGAAGTATTTTGGTTTAGTTAGGTTGAGAACATATTATATGAATGAAAATATTAAGTTATCCCTTGAGGACATCTTATATGAATGAAAATATTAAGTTATCCAAGACTTGTTTATGATGACGAGGTTTGAGCCCAAACCAACCAAACAAGTAAAAAAATCTTAAAGGGGAATTTCACAAAGAAAAAATCTAAGGTCACCCTTTACACAAATTGATAAGAGAGGGAGATATCATAGTTAAGAAAGGCATTGTCTCTTAGTCATGTGATTCCATCCACCTTTCATGATATTTCATTCACCACCACAATATGATCAAGTAATCCAAAATGTTTCCTCTTGACTTCATTGAATGGCATAGTAGGTGGATGTTAGTTAGTTATTTCCAATTGTATTAGAAATGAAAAAATATGTGCATGTAATTTTGATTAGTTGAGATGGTTTAGTTGCATAATAATTTCCATACATATTGCACTTTTGTTATGCATCACTTTGCATATTGTGCGGCATATATCTATTTAGCATTCTCCACAAATAAAGAGTGATAGGGTATAACATTAGTATTTCTCCAAATGAATTAAAAAAAAAGAATGAAAGAAAGAAAGAAAGAAAGAAAGAAATGATATGTGGTGAAGGAATCTCAAGCATTAATCATGAACCATGCTGAAATAAGAGGGTAGAAAAAAATACTCAAGATAAGGGAGAAATGGATGTCTTGAACTCAATTTGAATATTCTTAAAGGAGAATGTGAAAATTATTGGTATGTATGCCCAGAGATCCAATCATATGATGATTGTGATGGCATATTAGATAAAGGATTTGATTAATAATAATAAAGGCAAGCTTTCAATTCATTTTGTTTCACTCAATTATGAGATAATGAGGAAAAATAATGAAAGTCTAAAGAATGATACTACTCAATGACGTATGTCTTCAAGGACGTGACTTGAACAATGAGATCATATGGATGCTAAGAGTAAGTACATTCTTGTAATGTCCGGGCCCACTGCCCAAGGCTCTAGTAGAGTTTCAGGAATGACGACTGTCCCCACAGACCACCACTAGCCTTAATTGCACTCTTTGTCCTCACTCACGTGCATGCCAGGAACAACTTCCCGACAGGTCACCCATCCCAATACTACTCCAAGATGGGCACGCTTAACTATGGAGTTCTTTAGTGATGGGCTCCCGGAAAAGGAGGTGCACCTTGGTGATATGGGTAGTCCAATCATTCCTTTTAAGATCATGATATCCGAGGCCTCAAATCCTGGGATGTTACAATCTCCCCCACTTAGACTATTGACGTCCTCATCAAGGCTCAACTATAAGGCCTAATAATCGCTTCCCCATTTCAGTGCAGACCCACAATGGCCCATGGACACCCAGCTCCTGATCACGGAATACCAGTGCAAGGGTGGCTACGTCAACCATGGACAACCCTTTCCTACATGCCTGGACCGCACGACTCAAGACTCGCATGCCATGCCCATGTGGGCCTCACCTACTAGAGGGGAATTGGCTCTGATACCATTTGTAATGCCCGAGCCCACTGCCGAAGGCTCTAGTAGAGTTTCAGGAATGACGACTATCCCCACAGACCACCACTAGCCTTAACTGCACTCTTTGTCCTCACTCACGTGCATGCCAGGAACAACTTCCCGACAGGTCACTCATCCCAGTACTACTCCAAGCTGAGCACGCTTAACTATGGAGTTCTTTAGTGATGGGCTCCCGAAAAAGGAGGTGCACCTTGGTGATATGGGTAGTCCAATCATTCCTTTTAAGATCATGTTATCTGAGGCCTCAAATCCTGGGATGTTACAATTCTTATAATGCCATTGGTCAGTTGTTACCATGGAAGGCAGATAGATAACATTAATACTAAAGGTTGGAGTGTGTGTAGGTTGATAAAAGAATCTCATCAGTCATGATATGGCACACCAAATCAAGAACATAGATACATGTTAGAGAGTAGTGTATCACACAAACCAACCTTGATAGTGACCCATAGAAACCATAATTGGTGGTCATAGTCATCTCTCATATTGAAGGTGGTAATTGTGGTTCCTAGACCTAAAGTTACTACACTCATCACACGCCGTTCGTTGTGCTTCAACATCATCCACCGTGATTCTGAATAAGGGTTGTCATAAAGGTGATGATTGGGTGCACTGTGACACCTGGGGATGAAAGAAAGTGATGTAGATGGATTTGTTCCTCCTACTGGAGCTTGATATCTTGGACACTTGATAAGCGAGACTAAGAAATGCATGTGCATTCACGTGTGAATCAATATATGATATTGAGGTCACATATATCTTAGAGAGTCTGCTCTAGTTTCAAGGAGCTTGGATTGAACATTGAAGAAGATGATGATTCCATGCCTTGAGTTCATTCTGGATATCAGAGATGAAGGAATTATACAATCACTGCAACACCTTAAATGGATTGTAGGTTGAAGTTGTTCTCCAACTTTCCATTCACTTGGGTAGCACTTTTGTGTGACTAGGCACCTCTCTTTTCCTATGATGTCATAAACCAATTATGGACAATCACTTCCAACATGATATGGGACCTATATGGTCACACACATGGGATTCACCTAGAAGAGGATTTTATCAATGAATGATATTTAAGTTGATTACTAAAGATGTTTAGTATTCAATTAAACAACCAATTAACTGACTGGACTAAGAACCATCAAGTTCAAGTATTGGACGGACTGGTTGAAGTGTTAGGTTGATTAGAAATTGAATTGGTTGAATTATGCATGAGTCAGGCTACCAACCAATCAGCTTACTGGGTGAACCTGTAACGACCCCGCCTCCCAGTAACCCCCATTTAAGGGAGACCAAAAGGTCAGTGTCGTTATCCCAATTAACAGGATCAAAGGTTCGACAAATAATCAATAATAATTAACAAATTTTACTAACTAAACTGAAAACTGGTACAAAATAAAGCTTTGCATACCTTTTTCAAAACTGGGATATCTACATCTATCCGCATCAGGAGTCTACTCTAACTAATCCTCCTTTGTACTTTAACTCTTAATTCATTTCACATATGCCACTTTACTGTTTGTCCTTTTCAAGCTTGTACCTAAAACGCCGATAAACAAAATGTCGGTCAGCATATCAGGATATGGTGATATGTGGGGACAACCAAAAGTTTGCACATATGGATAACAATCTAATTATCACAATCAAGTTAATTAACAAGCCAATTTATGCTTTTTAGTATGACATTCTCCACCGCTTTTTCCCTAACCCTGGCATACCCACCTTAGGGTTTCTTTTGCCAATGACTTAAGGCCACCCTCTCAATCCCGAGCTTGGTTCCTGGGGTCACCACTCATGGTGCCCTCTAGTCATGCAATATCATAGGCCACCTTCTCATTCCCAAGCTTGGTGCTTGGGGTCACCACTCTTGGTGCCCATGGGTCATCCCTCCTGGGCTTGACCTCTTTGCATCATCCATCAGGGTGGCATGTAGGTGCGAGAATACATACTTATAATATAATTGTGATAATCGTAGTGACTTTATAATTTTGCAAGTATGAACATACAAGTGTTTAGATTGCATTCAATGCGAGGAAACATTCAGAAAACCATCGGGAAACTAATGCGATTAACCATAATTAACCACATACCTGTCAGGCAGACTCGGGTGCAGGAATAATCCAAACAAGCAAGTAATCCAGAATCAAGCAAGCACACAATTCAGTCCTGAAATTACATTCAATTCCTTTTTATCAAAATCTATCCAAACCATCTTGCTACTTATGGTTTCTATCCCTTTTTAGGGTTTCTTCCCCTTTTTAGGGTTACTTGGAAATTAGGATTTTACTTCATCTTACTCTTTTAAACCCTAATTTTCTCATCTATCCTTCACAAAAGTTATTAAGGTTACCTTTTACAAATGCATAACCTTAATTCTAGATTAAAGAACAATTAACCATCAATTAAGTCCATTAAGCCTCTTTTTCATTAAAGCTACCATTTGTATCCTCTTTAATCTATGACAAAGTCATTATACTCGTTTATCATCAATTCATAGTTCATTATGCTCTAATGCTCGTATGAACGTTATTTATCAATAATTCTACCTTTTATCCACAAGGAAACCCTAATTTCCACATTAAGGGTATTTAACAACAATTAAGAACTTTAATGCTCGAAATTTCTTAGAATCATCATATCTTAACTTTATTCATGATTTTGAATAATTAAAGCCATTAAGAGTCACATTTACCAAATATTAGGGTTTCAAGGCCCATTAAAATAGTATTTAACCACAATTAGGAACTTTAATGCTCAAAATAGCTTAGAATCATCATATCTTAACTTTATTCATGATTTTGAATAATTAAAGCCATTAAGAGTCAGATTTACCAAATATTATGGTTTCAAGGCCCATTAAAACATACTTATGCACATGAACTCTCAATTAAACTAATTACGTGTAAAATTCATCTTTTTCGATCTTAATGTATCTCTTTATGATTAACATGTTAATAGTTACTTTAATCATTAATTAAACCCTACTAATCACATTAATCATATCAAAATAGGGTTTCTTAATCATTATTACATTCAAGTTGATAACTTACACTACTTTTCAAATTTCAAGAGGAATTAGTCTCTAAATATATTTTTATTGGATTCCTCTCATTTTTCTGAGAATATTTCATATTTTATGTGTAACCATACGAGCTACCATTTATGAGATATGAATTTCACAAAAATACTTACTTTGGGCAATCCAGGAGCGCCACGTGGCCATTTCCATGCAAAGCGGCTCGCTACTTTGAAAACATAACGAAAAGAGTAAAATGCCCTTGGTAAGTCAAGTGTTCCTTTATTCCGCAGAGGGGCATAACGGTCTAATGGCCAGCCCATCTTCTTCCTCACGATTCCTTACTATTGCCGCTAGGTTTAAGAGCTGAATGCGGACCAACCGATGATCTCCCTCCCAACTCTAGACCCGAAGCATGCCGACGACTGATGCTCCGCCTCCGACGCCCTCCATCGCACTCAGTAGTGCCCAAAACCCGCGGCTAAGGAAGTCGGCTGGTGCTGGCCATGCCTGCAACACACAGTGGCCCTGCAGCCATGCCGCTGCTGCTACGCGTGATCTGGGGCATGATTTCGACGGCCAATCATTCCCTGGGTGTCGTGGAAGCATCCTGCATTGATCAAGCTTGTCTAACGACTTCTTATAGCACCAGGGTCGTGCTCCCCTTCTTGGTTAGGGTTTGGAAGAAAACTTGGAAGCAGAAGAAAGTAGAAGAATGTGGGGTTCTCTCTTCCTTTTGAACCAAGGCTCTACCCCTTATATAGGGGTGGGAAACGAAGCCATAGGTTGTCTTATACACGACTCAAAGAGTCCCTTTCCAAAAGGAATCATATTCCTTCAAGGAGAAGTAATCCTTCTCTCTCTTCTTTATCCTTTTGATATTCTCTATTATTTGTATAAATAGGAATTCGAAAATTTATGCCATTATTCTCTTTAGTCTTGCCTTTTAATTCATTGGCTTCAAAGTATATTTTCCTCAAGTAGGAAATACTTCCTTTTTAACAATACCACATAATTTATTAATAATGTATCACATTATGCTCTTATTTTACAATTTTGGTATTTTCTTTTTCTTTCCTCTTTATTGGGGCTCCTTGGATCCCAAGAAACTCTATTATTTTGAAATCCTTTTTATTGGATACTCATTATCCTTCTAGATGCATCTAAATGCATTATTCTTCATTATCATGTTTAATTCTCCTTAAAATATCTCTTTTTGAGGATTTCTCTTCATTTCTCTTTTATTTTCCTCATTAGTATTCCTTTTATCATTAGGAATCCTTGGGATACGAAACTCCCCCAAGGATAACTCAATTATACCTCTTTCCACTTATTTTCCACATTTTACCATTATTTTCAATTTCTTTCTTAATAAAGAAATACTTAATTGATCTTTTCTTTTCTTATTGCATTATCTTTGCAACTTTGGACTCCTTGGGACCCAAGGAATCCACCTTTGGATTAAGTTCTTTTGCCTTCTAGAGGTTTCCACACCTTTCTTTTCTCATAAACTAAATTATTCATTTACTAATTGAATTTCCTTGTTATTGGGCCCAATAGCCAATAAAGCCCACAACACAATCATCAAGGCTATTGTAAACGAAATTCATTTATTCAAAACAAAGTATATCATTATTTGTTCCAATATCTTTAATATGAGAAATTACATTTCTCACCAAAGGAACCCAAAAAATTGGGGTTGTAACAGAATTGATTATCTCAGGTTGGTGAGATGACCGGTTCACCTAGTGAACTGATTGACTCGGTCATGCCAACTAAAAATTCTGGTGATTTTCCCGATTCATGAGAATAGTTGATTGTTTCACTTATTCAATTTGATTGGTACAAGGAATTAATGTTGGCAATTTAGAAGCAAACTTCATATTCAAATTAAAATTGGGAAACCTATGAAATGATCAACTCATTGAGTGAATCGATCGACTCACTATCCCAGCGGTTCGACTCACCATTGAACTGACTAAGTCCCTTGTCATAGGGCAATTAATTTATAGAAATTACGGTCCCTTCTACTCCCACACAGACTTGGAACCAAGACCCTAACCCCTCGTATAAATAGAGGGGTACTGAGGGCTTCTCAGACACAACTCAATTGCCTCTAACAATTGTTGTCTTTTCTAATTGTGGTAACCAATAGAGAGCCTGAGCAAATCCTACTCGATAAAGGGATAGCAAGGGAGAAACAGTTGTGGGAGAGCAAGTTGGTGACTAGTACACTGACATAAGGGACAACTCTTTGTCTGTTCTATTAGAATGATATGAATTCTAGGTTGTCCATGTGGACTTCTCTAGAGGCATGGATATTTTTCTAGATAGGAGGACAATGTTAGCCTACATTCCATGGTGGAGGATGCATACACCATCTGATTCAGCAATCCATGGTGAAGACCACGAGTTACATAGACACCGTCCAAGTGCAACTTGGAGTGTTGCACTACTACAATGAGTTGTAGTCTCTAGACTTGCTCTAGGACCAAGTATGAACTTGTTAAATCATCTTTCTCATTACATAGTTGTTGATGTGATCTTGCTATTCTGGAGAGTATGGGTAGATAAATTTTTATTTTCGCTTATTATTCTATGCCATATTTCCCTACAAAAATAGCTTTAATGTATGCATCCTTCTACCCACACTCATCATTAGGATGATACATTCGGTGCATTCATCATCCCACCATAATATTAGCCACTAAGAGTCATGCATTTTCCATTTCCTCCATTTTGTAGGTGCATCTATTTTTATTTCATGCATAAAAAATTTGGATCTTACTTGTGATTCTTGTTTCATATCCACATATTCCATTTCCACACATTGCTTTGTATGGTGGGCCATATATATGATTAATCCCCTGATCCATGTCTAAGGGGAAACTACTTCCAACATAGTTTTTTAGGTAGATCAAAGCAATGTAGATAGGGGAATCACGTGGTGCATTATGTGTATGCCCTATTGACTGTGATATCAGATGCTCCTTATTTATTGTGTATCATTGATCTTGTTGTGAACATCTTTAATGAACATTTTTTATCACTACAGAGTACTTATTTGTTCAGTGGTTGGTAAGGGCCAGTTCAAGACCATCAGATGGGGATAATTGAGAAAAATAGTTCATATGATTTATCCTCTTGAGGACTCTTTCAAACATATCTAAGATTAGTATTTCATGAGGGAGAGCAACATTTAAGCTTAGGGGATTTTGATGTATTGGTTTTTAGTCACTTTTTACAGGCTATTTTTTGGGCATTAATTGCATATATGTTCATTTTGAGATATTTTTATGCATTCTTTTCTATCATAAGCCTTTGAGTCAATGTTGCTTCAAATATATAGTAATTTTATGAAATGATTTTAATTTATCATTTATAATTTGGCCTTATGGTTATTTTCCCTTGTTTTAGTCAATTTGGGCACTGAGTGGACAACACTATGCCATCGACACATCCATCAGTGGTACCAACGAAAAATGAATCTACAACAGGGAAAAAGAGAAATCTTTTTGCTACAGAGAGCACTCTTAGTGCTATTGAGGTATGCATTGATGCTACCAAGATCAGTAGTTGGTGTTATCAGCTCAAGATTTGAGGAGTATCGAAACTCAAGAATAATTATCTCATTGCCACCAACTTGCATGTCAGTGGTACTAACTTTAGCATCTATATATCAATGAAAAGAAACTTGGTTCTATCGACAATGGTGTCGATAGTACCAACATAGTCTGAGAGTTACAAGTGAATAAGTCAGTGTTAGTGACACCCTATCTATGGTGTCAAACTATGCAATCACTTCATATCTAAGATAAATTCAGATCCAATGACCATGACTTAATGACGACCAAAGCATCACTTATGACCTAAGGGGGGTAAGGACAAAGAGAGGCATCACATTTTGTCACATAACAGTAGAGGGTAGAGCTGAGAGAGGAGGAAATATTTGTTGATCGGATGCTTCGGGCACTTATAGAGAACTGATTGTAGTCAGAACACCATAGATCAAGGTGTTCATCAGAAAGGATCGTCGAGATGACTACTCTAGGGGTTTTTACATTAGTTTTTTAATGTTTAGCCTATTTTTTTCCTCTTCCTCTCTTTATACAATGATGATAGCATGTGGGGTGAATCTTCTTATTCCTTCAGAATTAGGAGGAGCTTTACATTGTAGTGTACTATAATTCTATGAGTTAGTAATATGTTTCCTTCATTCTAGACGTGAATTTATGATATCTTTATTTATTTGGTTATGCTTGATCACAATAATCAAAGTGATAGATCAGTAATTGCTTCAAGAGAGGGATTAGGGTTTGGAAAGTCATAGATTTATATAGCCTATATCAAAAAGTTGGAGAGGGCTTATGGCTATGAAAGACCAACCTAGATATTTCAATAAAGCACCTAACTAATTCCTAAACTGCTACAGAAGTGGGGTTTTCTTTAGTCTAGGTAGTGTATTACATTGCATGAGTGGATAATACTTGCTATGGGTCTTTAGTACATTTGTACGGGAGGACAATTATTTGATTAAAGGGAATTTGAATGCAATGTATGGCATGGTGAGAAAATGAGTCTTGAGGAATCCATCCATTATTGATCACAACCATCTTAATTTGGGTATTTTTTTCTCTTAGTTCTAAAACAACCAATCAACACTTTTTAGTCTCGCTGATTTGGTCATAGTAAGTAGTAGTCTTTGATAAACGTTTCCCCGAGTTCGACACTTGAGCCTCACATGCATGTATCACATGACATGTTTGTTGGATCTAGGGCTCTAGACAGGGGTAAATAGAGCTTCAAAACTTACACAAGAACAGTTAGATCTTCAATTTATATCAATTTAAACCAATTGCTAAAAGTGAATTTGAGGTCTTATCTAAACAAGCATGGCAAGGATGAGAGAGATTGAAACAAATACTTGAACAAGGTGTTTAGAGTGGTTCCAATCTCCAAACTATGAGACCATCAATCCACTACATATAAAGGTTAACCGCTAGGACTTTGCAACTCATGTATACTTATATTCCATTACAGGATATACAAGAAGACCATCTTACATCCAAGGGGTTACTGATACAAGACAAGAGTCTTCAACCTACACAAGGACTTACCCACTTGATCAAGATGTCTTCATCCTTCACCAAGGACTTACCCACACTTGCATCAAGTCTTTCGCCTCGTAGGGATTACCCACTTTTCTTGGATCTTCTACCTTGTTCTTGTCCTTCACTTGGAGAAGATCTTCACACCTTCTTCAGCCTTGAAGAAGAACAACAACTCCTCCTTCACTCGGAGAAGATCACTTCAGCCTTTTCTCTTGGAGAAAGGGGATTGGGAAGTGGGGAGATGGAGATATTTATAAGGTAACAATGAGATAGATCTCTTACAACATGCCTAACTCACTCATAATCACAAAATTCTTTGTAAATGAGAGAGAGAAAGGGGCTTAAAGGGGTTTAGCACACTCAGCTATAGAAAGGACCAAGGCTATCATGAATGAGCAACCTTGGAATGAACTCCAAGAGGTCATGTTTATATTAGGGGTGTTCCTTTGAGTGTGGGATCACTTAATAACAAAAAATTGTTGTTTTATAACTTGCAATGGATCTATTTCATTTTTAACAACTCTCCAACTGTTGGAATCACTTTTTTTGCATTTTCCATATAGTGCATTATGTCAAGTTTCAATAAAGGTAACTCGACCGATCCACTATCCGATAAAGCCAATTTTCTAACTATCAGTCGAGCTTGTTCGAAAGTAACTCAAACGATCAACTAAGATCAACTTTGGTCAAAAAGTTGGTCGGTCAAGTTATGTGAGTGTACAACTCGATCGATCCAATCATTTCCAAAATCCATCACTAATCGGTCGAGATTCAAACTCGACTGATTAAGTTGTTGTGATAAATTTTCCAAAATGATTTTTAAGTGATCAAACGATGGAATTAAGTGTTGTTGATTTTTTTTCTCATCTTAATTACAAGTGATATCAACAATACAAATGATTATAAAAATATTCTAAGGTGGTTTGGAGTATTTTCCACAAAAGCACATTTGCATTTCTTTTGAATTGATCTTAGACAAGCTAGGGCTTGTGTAATTTGATCCTTTTCATTTACCTAAAACCTGAAATCAATCTTAAACAAACATATTAGATGCATATTAATGGAATGATTAATTTACTATCAAAATTGGAGAATGTATAACTCTCAAGTCAACATTCTCCCCCTTTTTTGACAATGACAAACCATTCCTCAACATATTGAAAAGGATATGTAAAGTTATACCTTGTCCTTGTGAATTGAAAGGGAATTCATAATTTTAACAATGTGAATTACTCCCCCTCAACCTATGCTCACTCTTATCTACATAGTTACTCTTTCTACACAAATCTATATAACATATGTATTATATGTTCCTTTAGCAAGTAACATGATAAAACATATACTTATACAAGAAAAGGATCACATAGATAGCGAAAGCAATATGGTTGAACTGTAAAACATAAAACTTCTCTCCCCCTTTTGGCATTATCAAAAAGTAAGGGGGTAGAAGAGAATAAAAATGGGTCTTCTCCAAGCACAAACAAAAACATCCAAGGGCAAGATAAAGCATGCAACCACATAACACACATCAAACATATACAAGAGAGAAAAAAGAAACCTATGTCATAATCAAAATATGGGTTACATACCACCAACTCATGAGATATAGTCAATCAGAGAGTAAGGGTACATATGATTAAGATTACAACACATAAGCATGTTCTCAAAGCAACTGCAAGCCAAAATGGTGAAAACAACTAGATGATATAATAGTAGATTTCAGATAATGTCTTAAGTACAAAATAGTCTATAAAGATATATATGATCAGTATCTAAGGACTAAAAACTAAAACATCTAAAATCTTTGGAATCTATGTCCACGACATCATCATCATCATCATCATCATCAGCTTCATGCTCATAGTTATCATCTCCATCTAAAGGTGCAGCAACATCACCTTCATTACTAGAGCCACCAGCAAAGCCATCATCATCATCAGAACCATCCTCAGGGCCATCATCCACTGATGCCTCCTCGTCATCAACAGTAGCTTCCTCATCAACTTGGTTGGGCATCTCCTCATCTGCAGAAGGACTAAAACTGCGATCAGGCCACATGACATTCTGCTCATCCCAAGTCGTGCCAAGATCATGGAGTTCCTTATCCTGAGGCAAGGTGGGATAAGAAGTGCCAAGGCCTACAAGAAGGGTAGATATGGGGCTAGTAGGGCGAGGTAGCACTCTATGGGTAAGTGCAGGGGAAGATCCACCAACAGCAGAGGGTGTCGCAACAGAAGTAGTAGGTGGAGGGGCTGGGTAGAAGTGATTACATGCATAGGAAGCATTATCACCACATGGGTAGGGCTAGTAGGTAGGGTAAGGATGGACACATGATAGGTTCTTGGCGGACATGATTTGGAAAAGATACTAATGTAGGTGTTCCTGAACCTGTAGGTTGTACATCGGTCAATGCACTATGTAACCCATGAGGGCTTCATTGGATACATGATACGAGGCACGAGAGGTCGGGATGGAGGTGGAGGTGACTGGGTGGAGGTAGAGCCTGTGGGTTTGGTGGAAGAAGATGTAGATAGAAAGGTTTTCTTGATAGTGGTCTCACTGATACAGACTCCTTTTCTAGAGGGTTTGTAATGAAAATCATGAAAAAGAGACTTCTCAGTCGCAAAGGTGAAGATACCACATATCAAGGCTGGGTAGGGAGGGTGGGTGCCTCGTATATTCTTCTCAGAGTCAAAGCAGGCCATGTGGTGAATAATATATCTAGACCACTTGACTCCTATGTTCTTGAAAAAGCAAAGCATAATCACTGTGGTATTCTCTGCAATTTCAGTTTGATTCTTCTTGGGGTGAATATTGTAGTTGACTACCAGAGCTAGTATGCAGTTTTTGAGACCCAAGGAAGAGGATGGGATGGTGGATTTCTTCCTACAAGGTGTCTGAGACTTCTTCAATAATTTATGAATGTCAGGGATAGTAATATCATATTGTTTGTAGAAAACCTCAGGGTCAAGGAGGTCAAAATACTCAGGATAGTCTTTCCTCCATGTGTCATTTACCTCAGTACCATTAAGATAGATGTTCAAGGTATCTTCTGATATAGTGAATTTCTTACCAGAAATCGTGGAAGTGATAATCACTTGAGTATTAGGAGGGGGTATAATAGTGTCATAATTCCATCACATATTAGCATAGAATTCATGAATCGCCTTAGTGCTTGTAATGGAATTGTGAAAGCTAGCATTCGACACACTCAGAGCAACAACGTGATGGTCATAGAGAAACTCGGCTACCTCATCTATCACCTCTTGTTTACGCGGATGAGGCTCAAATAAGGCATGAAAGGGAAGGGGTTCCCAGGAAGGAGCTCCTTGTACCTATTTAGAGCTTTGTTGGAAATAAAGAAGGCGTCATTGAACTGAATGAGGTGAGAGTTGGAGGAGGAGTATGGTGCTCCAGGAGGGGCAGCTCTCTTTCTTCTATTGGAGACCATGGAGGTGAAAAGGAGAAGATTGAGAGACGAAACACAAGAGAAACACTACCAAGGGTTTCCTAACCACCTAGGGCAGATGGGAAAGGGTGCTAGGTGGGGCAAATGAGGGTTGGATAGGGCTAGGAGAGGGAAGGTCAGGGCTAGGGTTGAGAGCTTGAGAGATCTAGAGTGAGGATCGGTTGACTTTTCTCTGGTTAAGAGGGAGAAAAGTTGGTTGAAATATGCCTTAAGATTTGTTCTATCCCGTCCATCGGTCGAGTTCTATGAGAAAGAAACTCTACTAAATGGATTTTTACAGAAGCCCTCGGCCACCAGTCAATCGAGTTGGCAACTCGACTGACAGAGCAACTGAGAGAGATTATGTCACAAACTTAAATAATTTAGTTTCTAGCCATTTGAGTGCTAATTAAATTATATTTTCTAGTCCATTTTGCATTTTATACATACTTGGGAACATATCACTCATCATTGGATACTATTTAGTGATAAAACAATTGTTTGCAGAAAATACCCAAAACGAGCAAAAAAACAAGGCATAAAAACATGAAAAGTTTAGCACTTTAGTAAGAAAAGGTGATCAAGACATGAGCAAAGCATATAGGACATATAGCAACTAGCTAGAAAGCATATCAGATTCATCGAAAGCAGTTAAGAGCAGTTTAGATCTAATAAAATTAAATTGCTCTCTAGCTAGAGGTTTAGTAAAAATGTATGCCAGTTGATTCTCTGTGTCAACATGCGTGATATAAATATCCTTTTGGCAATGTGATCACACAAAAAATGATGAAAAACCTATATATGATTGGATCTACTATGCAATATAGGTTTGTAAGATAAATTGATTGCAATAGTATTGTCACAAAAGATAAGAGAAGCATAAAAAATAAATGTTAAAGTCTTGGAGCATTTGATTCATCCATAGAACCTGGGTACAACAACTCCTGGCTGCAATGTATTCAACCTCGATAGTTGATAGAGTCACTGTGCTCTGTTTCTTGGAAAACCAAGACACCAAGCATGGTTCTAGGAGGAATGAAGTTCCACTTGTACACTTCCTATCAACCAAACATCCTACATAATTGTCATCACTATAAGCATTAACAAAGTCCCTTGACTTAGGATACCATAATCCAAAATTTTGGGTTTTGTCTAAATATATCAAAATCTTCTTAACAGCTATAAGATGTGATTTCTAAGGATTTGATTGAAAATGAGAACAAAAGCCAACAGGAAACGTTATATCAGGTCTAGAGGCAGTTAAATAAAGTAAAATTTGAATGTTCCTTTATAGAACTTCTCATCCACTTTCTCACCTTCTTCATTTTTATCAAGTTTGGCGGTGTTTGACATGGGGGTGTTCATCAGCTTGGTGTTCTCCATCCCAAAGAACTTGATTAGCTCACTTGTATACGTGCCTTAGTTGATGAAGTTCTCATTTTTTTTTTGCTTGATTTGAAAGCTGAGAAAGAAACTAAGCTCACCCATCATTCTCATCTTGAACTCACTCTGAATAAAATCACTAAACTCCTTGCAAAGATCAAGATTAGTTCCGACAAAATGATATCATCAACATAAATTTGAATGATAAGAAAATTGTTAGAAGTGTGTTTGATAAACAAGGTAGAATCTATTTTTCCCATGACATAGACATGATCTAACAAAAAGTCCTTTAGTTTCTCATACCAAGCTCGATTGTGCTTGTTTGAGACCATAGAGAGCTTTTTTCAATAGATAAACATAGTTAGGCAAACTATCATGTTCAAAGTCTGGAGATTGTGCAACATACACTTCCTCCTCAATTGTACCATTCAAAAATGCACTTTTAAAATTCATTTGATATAGAAGAAAATTCTTGTAACTAGCAAAAATAAGCAACACCCTAATGGACTCAAGTCTAGCAAGAGGTGCATATATTTCATCAAAATATATACCTTCTTGTTGATAGTAGCCTTGATCCACTAACCTTGCTTTGTTTCTTACCACATTCCCACTTTCATATAGTTTTTAGTGGTTGACCCACTTGGTGTCAATGATCTTTCTATCACATGGTCTTGGCACAAGTGTCCACACTTTGTTCTTCTTGAATTTTTCTAGTTCTTCTTGCATGGCTAATCATCCCCAAGAGATTCTTTGACATTCGTTGGTTTGAGTTGTGAGATGAAGGTGTTGTTTTCTTGTTCTTTGTTGTAGGCAGCCCCATCTTCACTCTATCAAAGGGATCACCTATGATTATCTCTTTAGGATGATTCTTTGTTAAGCGGGGAGTTGGATCCTTCTTTTCTTCATATATCTCTTCTTCTTGATTGACCACCTCTTTTCCTTTTTGGGTGATGTTGAGTTCTTTTAAGATAGGAATTACTTCATATTCAACATCATATCATTAGTAATTTCCTTTGAAATAGAGGGGTTAGTCCCAATAAATTTGACATTAATAGATTCTTATACTTTAGATAGATCAACATTATCCACTCTATAAGCTTTGACAGTAGTGTTATAGCCAAGAAAGAAAGCCTTGTACGATTTCAGATCAAACTTGTCAAGAGAATCTTTCATGTTCAAGACAAAATAAGGACACCCAAAAATGTGAAAATAATCGATAGAAGGCTTCCTATCATGCCATAGCTCATAGGGGGCTTTCTTCAAAGAGGGATGTGTTAAAACTTGATTTTTCACAAAACAATGGCTTTGGCCCAAAACTTCTTTGGAGTGTCATACTCTAAAAGCACAGTCCTAGCCATTTCCTGTAGTAACATATTCTTCCTCTATAAAACCCCATTTTGTGGAGGTGTTCGAGGTGAAGAAAAGTTATGTACATATATGGACTCTTCACAAAAATGTTCAAAAAGATCATTTTCAAATTCTCCTCCATGATCACTACGGATAGAAACAATGCGGAAAGAAGCTTCTTTTTCAACTTGTTTGCAAAAATTAGAGAAAACATCAAGTGTATCACTTTTAGAAATGAGAAAGAAGGCCCAGGTATATCGAGAGAAATCATCAACAATAACAGGACAATACTTGGAACCACAAAGTGATTGAGTTCTCATAGGTCCAAATAGATTAATATGGAGAAGTTTAAGAGCTCTCTTAGTGATAAGGAATCCTTTGGATTTAAAGGACAACTTGGTTTGCTTTCCTTGGGTACAAGGTTGGCATTCCCTATCCTTTTCAAAATCCAATGTGGGAAGTCCCTTGACCAAGTCCTTTTTGCTCAACTTCTTCAATTGAATCATATTTACATGACCTAGCCGATGATGACATAGAGAAATATCATTTGATTTAACTACTAGGCATATACCAACCACAGGATTAATGGATTCAAGCACATTTACATAAAGATTACCATTTCTAGTTCCCTTATATATGACATTGTAAGTGAGGGAATCTAGAAGCAAGCATTCAAAAGAAGTAAATAGCACAAGGTAACCATTGTCACATGATTGACTAACACTTATTAAATTGTGATGTAGGCCATCCACAAAGAGAACATTCTTGATACACAAGGATTCACCTACATCACCCTCACCTTCTACTTTACCTTTCTTGTTGTCCCCAAAAGTAATTGATCCTCCTTTCTTATTCGTGAAATTTTTGAAGTGGTTTGTGCCACTTGTCATGTGCTTTGAGAAGCCACTATCAACAATACATATTCCTTTTTTCCTACAAAAAAGGAGAGTGTCAGTTCTAAACTCAAACTTTGGGATTTGGAGTTAGCTTGGGGACCCATTTCATCTTTGGGCTGGCCCCATTAGGCTTATATGAAAAATAAATGGAATAATGATCATCACTCTTGTAATGAAAAAAATCATAGGATCATTTGATCTATAAGACTCTCCATGGAAGAAAGGAGGTTCCTTACTCTTTTTCTTACATTTTACCTTACTCTTGCCCTTAGTATCTTCCCCTAAAAATCCCAAACAACTAGTACCACTTTGTTTGGTAGAATGGTCAAGGATTTCAATGAGGGAGTTCTTCCCTTTGAAGAATTTCTATAGAGAGGCTTTAAGTCTATGATTGTTATCAGTAAGAGAGATAATAATAGAATACAAACTAGCAAGATCATCTCTAGCATGAACAAGGTCTGCCTCTATGTAGAGGGATTTAGTCAAATAAGAATCCTTTTCAAGAGTGACAGAAGCAACATCATTAATAGGCAAAATAGGTATAGAAGATAATTCATTAACTTGAGCAACAAGTCTAGCATTTTCATATTTAATCAATTGAATTTCTTTGAGTAAAAAATCCCTCTCATCTCTATGAGCATCACCAACAAGCATAAGTTCATCATTTTCAGTTTTAAGTAACTCATGCTCATTTAGGCACTTTTGGTTATCTTCCTTAAGAGATGCAATATTCTTAATATAGACACCATTCTCTACTTCAACTCCATTGTATTGGGGCTCAAGATCAAGAAATTATCCTTGCAAGGAATCAATGCTCTCAAGATGATTTTTTTCATTTTTCTCAAGAATATCAAGTTTAGCATACAAGTCGTCAATGATTTCACCCAACCTCTTCTTTCTATATTTATATTTGGAATAAGAATAACGGATAGAGTTAAGCATGTCAATAAGAGTTTCTTTAGCTAACTTATGAAAACACCAATATCTTCACTTGTGGAGGCCATGAGTGCAAGGTGGCATTCTCCATCTTCATCGGAGCTTGAGCCACTAGATGATGATCCTTCCCAAGAAACATGAGCAACATCTTTGTTCCTCCTCTCCTTCTTGTCCTTCCTCTTGTACTTGCTATCTTTCTTATAGTCTTCCCCCTTATCGGAGCTTCTCTTATAGTGTGACTTTCTAGCCGTAGGACATTCACTCTTGTAGTGTCCTTTTCTACCACACTTGTAGCACCTTGGAGTGGAGGAGAAAGATTTCTTTCCTTTGAAGTGTTTTCCCTTAGAGAAGTTGGATTCATACTCACTAGGGCCATCATCTTCACTAGAGGAGGAGGGAGAGATCCTTGAAGCAAGTTGTTGTTGAAGGATGAGAGCCTCCACTTGAGCTTTGAAGGCACTATCTTTGATCTTCTTTGATTCCTTTTCTTCTTGCATTGCTTCCTCTTCTTGCTTGTCAAGTCTTGGCTCATGAGCTTTTAGATTGTCAATAAGCTCCTCAATTGGAAGATCATCAAGACCTATTACTTCTTCTATGGAGGTCACCTTTGACTCCCATCTCTTTGGAAGAGACCTTAGGATCTTTGAGTTGATTTGTCCTCTATCCAAAGTGTGTCCCAAAGCAGCTAGGTCATTGATGATGATGTTGAGTCTTGAATACATCTCATCAACTCCTTCTTTCTTCCCCATCTTAAAGTTCTCTAGGAGGTCATTCAACATGTATATCATTGCCTCCTTAGCTTGCTTTGTGCCTTCATCAGTGATGCACAACTTATCCAATATCTCATGGGTTGTGTCCCATGAAGAGACGTGGTTGAACTCAGATGGAATGAGGGTTGCATAAAAAATGCTAATTACTTTGGCATTGAGTTGGACATTCCTTAAAGCCGCTTCATCCCAAGTTGATATAGCTCTGGTTGGCTCCTTGTAGGGTGCAATCATCACTTTCCACATGTCAAAGTTCATTCCTTAAATATAAAATTACAACTGCCGCTTCCAATAGAGGAATTTGGTGTCGTCAAAGACTGGGGGCACATGGAGAAGCCTCCCTCTATGTTGAGGGAACCAAGTAGGTTCTCACCCATCTTATCATCTTGTAGGAGATTTGTTGGAGAAGATCCTTGCTCTAATACCACTTGTTGGATCTAGGGTTCTAGAGGGGGTGATTGAAGATTCAAAATTTGCACAAGAATAGTTAGAACTTTAAATTATATCAATTTAAACCAAATTATAAAAGTGAATTTGAGGTCTTATCTAAACAAGCACAACAAGGATGAGAGAGATTGAAACAGACATTTGGACAAGGTATTTAGAGTGATTCCAATCTCCAAACTAGAAGATCGTCAATCCACTACCTAAAGAGGTCAACCTCTAGGACTTTGCAACCCATGTATTACTTATATTCCATTATAAGAGATACAAGAATACCACCTTACATCCAAAGTCTTACCTATATAAAAGAGTCTTTAACCTACACAAGGACTTACCCACTTGATTAATATGTCTTCGGCCTTCACCAAGTACGTACTCACACTTGCATCAAGTCTTTGGCCTCACAGGGATTACCCACTCTTCTTGGATCTTTAGCCTTGTTCTTCTCCTCTACTTAGATAAGATCTCCACACCTTCTTAAGCCTTGAAGAAGAAGAGCAACTCCTCATTCACTCAGAGAAGATCACTTCAGCCTTTTCTCTTTGAGAAAGGGGATTCAGAAGTGGAGAGATGGAGAGCTTTACAAGGTAACAATGAGGTAGCTCTCTTACAACATGCCTAACCCACTCATAATCACAAAATGCTTTATAAATGAGAGAGAAATGTACTCAAAGGGGTTTAGCACACTCAACTATAGCAAGGACCAAGGATAGCATGAATGAGCAACCTTGGAATGAACTCCAAGATGTCCTTTTTATAGTTGGGGTGTTCCTTTGAGTGTGGGATCACTTAAGAACAAAAAATATTCATTTTACAACTCGCAACAGATCTATTTTCATTTCTAACAACTCTTCAATGGATGGAATTGCTATTTTTGCATTTTCCATACAGTGCATTCGGTTGAGGTTCAATAAAGGTAACTCGACCGATCCACTATCTGACAAAGCCAATTTACAAACTATCAGTCGAGTTTGTCCTAGGATAACTCGACCAATCAGCTAAAATCAAATTTGGTCAGAAAGTTGGTCGGTCGAGTTCTATGAGTGTACAACTTGACCGATCCAATCATATCCAAAAATCCATCACAGATTGGTTAAGACTCAAACTCGACCGATTAAGTTATTGTGACAAATTTTCTAAAATGATTTTTAAGTGATCAAAGGATGGAATCAAGTGTCCCTGATTTTTTGTCATCTTAGTTACAAGTCATATCATCAATACAAATGATTACAAAAATATTCGAAGGTATTTGGAGGGTTTTCCACAAAAGCACATTTGCATTGCTTTTGACTTGAACTTGGACAAGCTAGGGCTTGTGTAATTTGATCATTTTCATGTACCTAAAGCCTAAAATCATTATCAAACAAATATATTAGATACATATGAATGGAATGGTTAAGTCATTATCAAAATATGGACAATGTATAACTCTCAAGTCAACAACGTGCACTTGCATTTTAGATGTACATTTTAAGTGTTTGTGGGCATGCATTTTTTTGGCTGAGTTTTTTTCATGTTATGTTGGTAACCGCACTATCCTTGTCATCTTAGCAATCTGTCACGATGATATGAGTTGTTCTTTCTGGCAAGACAAGGCCATATTGAGTTTTCATATATAAAGTTGTTCTATGTGCTTTGGATTGTCTTCTAGACATCCTGTAAAATCTCTTGTAAGTGGGATAAGATAAGTTGAGAGTTGAGCCAATTGAGACTCAACGGATTTATGATGTACTTGCTAATTTGCAATCATAGTATGTGTGACTGTAAAATCTTTTTGATGGTTGGAAGTTTGTCATCAAATGAGGGAGCATTTTCATGTTGTCCCTCTTATTATTGTTGTGGGACCTAGTTAGGATCATGATATTGAATTTAGATCCTATCTTGAGAGGTTCCCCTATACTTTCCTTAATTCTTGTAGTTTTGTTGTAGATTTTGAAATCCTGTAGGGCCATGAACTTGATTTCTATCTTGTATCATTTGTTGTGAGTTTTCTGCTCCTCTAGGATTGTCATACTGAAAACTAGGATGGATTATGATATGATTGGGAGTATATACCCCTGGATAGGAATATTATGGATGGACTTTAGATCCTCCATCTGATTGGCATCTTCTGTGACTCCATCATTACTCATTACTGTGTCAATAAGAATATTACAACCCAAGGTGGAGTGGTAAGTGTCTTAGCATGCTTCATATAAGCAACATTTGTTTTACTGCATTTACCTATTGTTGTCATGGTGGTGAATTTCTTTTTTCATATGCATTGAAGTATGTTTCAAGGTTATCTTGCTTGAGTAGCTGCTTTAGAGATTCAGAATAGAATTCATCTCAGAATTGCACTTTGTCATAGATACCTTTAACACTTCCTTGTCTAGATATCTGCCCTAGTTAGCTTGATTTTCATATCCAAGGCTCACTACTTTCTAGACGTTATCATAACTTTAGCGTATGAAGTTTTCTCTAGATAAGGAGCCTAGAAACTTCTTGATATCATCATCCACACCTCTATAGAAAAACTCAATGACCTGATTTTCAGATATGCCAAGGTGTGGACGCTTGAGGAGAAGTTCATTGTATCTTTCCTATGCCTCTCCTATAGTTTCACATGGGACATGTGTAGACTACATTATCTGGATTTTAATGGTGTATGTGAGGGAAGGAGGATAGAACTTCTCAAGAAATTTGTTCTGAAGTTGTTCCCATATGGTGATGGGATCACCTAAAAAAGCATTATACCAACTCTTTCTTTGTCTGCAAGTGAATATTTTGAAAAGATGGAGTCTAATAGCATCATCAGAAACACCATTTTCTTTAGTCATAGCACATAGATCCACACATTTTAAAATGTGCTATTGACAATCTTCTCCTTGTTTTCCTAATAAGGGTCTACTTTATAGCAGCGTGATTCAATATATCTTCATTTTGAAGTTAAGAGGATTGATAGGAGGTGGATGTAATAGATGTTAAATATCGATAACCTTAGTGAATGAGAACAACCTATTCTCCTTATGTCACTTGGCCTCTTGTGAAGTAGCTTGTATTGTACAAATTTCCTCTTGAATGATAGCCCAGACTTCTTATATAAGCCTCTCTCTCAGTGTGCTACATTGGCCAGGTTCACCCTTCATGTGTTCCTCTTTGGCCATTATGGTTTGGTTCTCTTTGTTTCAACGGTGGAATGTTCATTCTATCTTAAGATAAAAGCTTGATGCAAGTCGATGTCAATGGATCATGGCATGCACTAGTTTGTGGTATGTGAGATGGAAATATCTTTGACAAGTTGGGTGGATGTAGAAAGATAAATTTGAAAAAAGTATTCAATAGTTTCAATGGTAAAAGTTGTTAGGAAATATGAGCACAGAGTATAGCAGTGGAAAAAAAGTATCTATCTACATTCCCATGACAGCAAGATTGCATCAACTATTATGAAATAGGAAGGATAGTTTTAGCAAGTTATACTTGGTCCTAGAGCAAGTCCAGTGAAAAAACTCACTTCTTTGCAACTATTTACTAGTTGCTCTTGGACGGTGGTTGTGCAGCTCCTGGTCTTTACCACAAACAGTTATCTGTGCAACCTCTACAATGACTTAGGTGGTCTTTCCATGGGCTACATGTTGACTTTGCTCTCTGAACAAAAACCAAAGGAATTTTTCCTCTAGAGTAGTCCATACGGACCAACTAGAACTCTTATTATTCACCAAGAACTAATAGGAAGGATTTGTCCCTCCCGTTGGTGTACTAGTCACCAATCTACTCTCCCACAACGACAATTACCAGTTGTTCTCTCCCTTTGGCTATCCCTCAATGTAAGGTAGGACTTGCTTGGGCTCTGTTTGTTACCAAAACCAGAGAGGACAACAATTTTCAGAGGAACTAATTCTCTGTTGTCTGTGTTGTGTCTTGGGAAGCCCCAAGTACCCCTCCTTTTATAGGTGATGTTAGGGTCATGGTTCCCAGTCTGTACGGGATTGTGTGGGAGTGGAACAGACTGGAAGAACATGAATTTTTGCAACCTGCAAGAGCCGAAACAGTCATTTCCCACACCCATACAGTCGTATGGTGTGCGAGACAGTCGTATCATACTGTCAAATAGTCATTTTGTAGTTTCCCAATCGCACATGAATTTGGAAATTTTGACTCCAATTAATATCTCATATTAATTTACTTTCCCATCAAGTTTGTGCAATCAAAACTATTCGGGAAACATCCTAAACCTTCTTTCGGTCCCAACAAAGCTGTCTCACCCAAGAGAGACTCCCGTATCACTCATCCATATGGTCGTCTGGTGAGGCCAGATGAGTCGTTCAGTTCAATCACATTGAACCAGTCGATTCAAGGGTAGAACTTAGCCAATTCGAACTTTGATTACCATAACAACCCAAATGGTCGTATCAACACTTGAGACGCTCATTTGGCATGCCCAAATAGACATTTCACTTAGTGAGATGGTTGTTTGGTACACCAGTCAGCCAATCAAGCAATATGTTCTACGAATTGAATACTTAAACACTTTAATAATCAATCCAATTCTCATTCAAGTTCAAACTCCTCTTCTAGATGAGCTCCAATGTGTGTGAGCCTATAGCTCCCATATCACATTAGCAGTGAATGTCCATAACTAGTTTATGACATCACAAGCAAAGAATGGTGTGTAGTCACACTTCAGTGCTTCCCAAGTGAATGGAAAGTTGGATAACAGCTTCAACCCACAATCTATGCAAGGTGTTGCAGTGATTGTATAATTCCTTTGTCTCTGATATCCAAGATGAACTCTATGCATGGAAGGTCATCCTCTCAACATTCAATCCATGTTTCTTGAACCAAGAGCAGACTATCTGAGATAATGTGACCTCAATATCATATATTGATTCACATGTGGATGAGCATGTGTTTATCAGTCTCGCTTATCAAGTGGCTAGGATATCATAGTCCAGTAGGAGGGACAAATCCCATATCTATCACTTGCAGTCTATCCCCATGTGTCAAAGTCACCCAATCATCACTGTTATAACAACCCATGTTTTAGGACTGTGTTTGATGATGTCAAAGCGTACCCAACGACATGTAAAGAGTGTAGTGATTTCATGTCTAATAATCACAACCACCACCTTCACTATGATAGATTATTGTGACCACCATAACCATGTGTCACACTCAATGTAGATCTGTCTGATACATTGTTCCCTAACATGTATATGTGTTCTTGGTTTGATATTGCCATATCATGACTAATTATATTTAGTCATCAACTAACTCACACTTTGATCTTATGTGTTATTGTTGTCTATCAACCTTCCACAATAACAACTGATCATGACATAATGAGAATATGTATATGTACTCTTAACATCTGTATGATCTGATATACAAGGTTAGTAACTTGACAACATACGTCATTGAGTAATATAATTCTCTAGACATTCACTCTGTATCCTTATTATCTCATAACTGAGTGAAATAGATGAATTTGAAGCTTGCCTTTATATACGTGATTATTAATTAAATCCTTTTAGGTAATTATGCCATGTCAATCATCATATGATTGGATCTACAGGCATACCTTACCAACATACTCCCACTTATACTTAGAGATAATCACCAACGGATCTCATCCTTAGTGACTTAAACATGTACAACATGCTTCTTTTGTGCTAGTGCTGATTTAGCGGGTTAGCAACACTTTGCTTATAGTTGATATATTGCATGTTTCTTATCTCTTTTCTCTGAGATGAAACCACTGTAATATGGTATATGATATTCCTTGCCTAATAATTAGCTCCATTGTTGTCATAGTATCACTATTGTGTCATCAAAGGTTGGAACATCTATAAGTTCATCATATGAACCTTTAGATCCATATAGTATTACTTTTTGTTCATAATACAAGTATACTCACGTTCAATTGTAGACTAGAATTAATGGCTATTAGTTTGGAACCCTTCCAACTAATCAACACTTATCTTTTAAATCAAAACATATTTTAATTTGTGATCACTTTTGTCATTTATGGAACTTTACATCGATGTAACTCTTTCCATCCAACTCTTCGTATTATTGGTATCATCATTGACTAGCAATCTTATCCTTAAGTACTTCACAAGTACTAATGGATGTCTTTAATAACTTTCCAATAACCCTTATTGGATTTTGAATCATCTTGTCATGTCCAATACATACAAGAGTATATGGGATAAGTGTGCTAATAGCTTACATGATAGATCCACTGTTGGGTTGGCCCGTGAAATCTTATTCATGATATTTCCATTCATCTCAAGAATCAGAATATAGGGTTCATGAGAGACTAATATGAATTCTCTCTCATTGAATCCTTCCATGTTGGGTACTTTCAACACATTGCTATTATATGTGCTTAAACTTCCATTGTGAAACATTCAAAAACTATCTCATAGGTCTTGATCCTTATCTCATAAGATTTTTCAGTTAATCCTTCATTGTTGAAGGCATTTTTCATGCTAGATCTCAATATTGACAATATTGAGATGTTATTCCTCATATCATGTGGAATATTCATATATGCTCCCACAAAATATTTTTTAATCTTGAATTTCATCTTTTATATTGATTCAAGTCAAACTCTTTGACTATCTTGTCAAAATCAAAAGATCCCATCTCTGAGATGCTTGTTTCAATCCCATATTGAACTTTGTAGTTTATAGACTTTATTTGCATTCTTGAAGTTATAAAACCCTTTAGGTTGTGTCACGTACAATCCTATGATGTATTCCATTAAGGAATCTAGTTTTATCTTCATATGCCAAATCTCTTAATCTATTTAACTACAACAACAAGCTTGACAATTGGCAATGGAATGTGTACCATCTTCAATAACTTGAACTGGTTCGAAATACCATTCAACCAATTGTCATTTTATGATATCCATGTAGGTCTTTTTTCCATAAGATCGTATTGCACCCTTTGGGTATTACCCCTTTAGGTGGCACTATCAAGGTCCTACCTTGTTAGCTTACATGGATCCCATATTACTCAGGAATAGCTTCTAGTTTACCAATTGGCTCATCTTGTACAACCAACCCATATGAATTGTTGGATTCACAATTCTCCAATCTTAGATGTCTATTCTATGTTACTTGATGAACATGAGTTTCCACAACAACTTGTGATTCTCTTAGATCTCACCGTACCTCTTTGTTGTCCTCGAACATTTTGAGTTTTACTTTTACTCCAACTTATTCTTTAGGAACTTAATTATCCTATCAATAAAACAATTTTGTTATTAGATTGGGATTAATAGTAATGTTCAACAATCATGGTTTATGAATAAACCTTCTTCAAGAAACTACTTTCTCAATATAGGTTTTAATCGCTTAGACATATTGGGACATTCCCAAATCATATCATATATGATGTCTCATAAGCCATTCAGATGGTATATTATTTAGTGATAGGTATATATTTATGAGAATGTATGAATATTGGGTTAATTTATTAATTATATCATGACACATCATGGTATAATTCCTTCATTCTGACACATCATTATGGTTAGATGGTTTTTACTTGTGATAAGTTTTCATAGTTCTTTCTTGAAGGTTCTCAGGACATTGATGCAAAATATTTCAACATTTGATCTTATCAAATTTTCTTAATACTTTCATCAAAGTCATACTTTATTTAAAATCTCCTTGAACATTTCAAGAGATTTCTATTTTACTGAGTAATTATCATCATAGTACCAGTAAATGAAATGAGGCATAAACAATTATCTATAACATTCATGTATAGGATCTTCATGCATCACATGTATGAGGTCTAATGAAAGTTTTATCCTCCCACGACGTTAGTGAATGGTGTCATCTCATATTGTGTGTGAATAAACTTGTATGTTTCCTTAGGCTCAATAACCAAGGGAATCTAGATCAGTATCAATATGTATTCTAGGCATGCAATTCTCATATTTGCACAAGATGACTAATGTTGATGATAGTCTTGAGTTTATCAATTATAATCCTTTGGTATAAACATTATAAACATTCATATTTGGATCATTTCTCATAAATATCACAAGATATTTTTTAGACAATGCCATGCAAGATCATATCTTTGAAATAGAAGCACTAATAATTCTTTATTGATAATAATCCTTTTCCATACAAGATGCATAAAGAAAATGTTTCTATTCTAATGGCATAATGAAATAGCAGTTCTATTAAATCTATTACATTCCCATTGGGCTAATATAAATTTAAATGTAGAGTATGGCTTCCGCAACACTTGCTCCACTTTGTCCATTTTGTCCTTCCATGAGGGCTTTTACTTCTTTTCAGATCTTGCACATCAGTATGTCAGATCTCTTATCTGGTATCATATACCAAAATTTAAGAAGTAATTAAATTTATCTTATGTTGTTTATACTCAAAGTGGAGGTCTCAGTGCCATCCTTCTTATTCTTTAGTTCCTCTAACCAGAGTGGGCAATTTCTCTTCCAATGTCTAGGCTGGTGACAGTGGTGACAATCGCCTCTTTGTTTCTTTACTCCACCTTTTACCTTGAGATTTGAAAACTTGGGCTTCTGGCTAGATTTAGAACTTTTCCTAGCTTTTAGTTTGCCTTTAGACTTCCCCTTTGTATTGCTAATCACCATCACAGACTTGGGCTTGTCTTTCTTTTATTTATGTCTCAGTTGTTCTCAACATGTCCAACAACTTTGTCAGTGGCTTGTCAAAGTCATTCATGTTGTAGTTCATGACAAACTGGCTATATGACTCTGGCAGGGACTATAAAATCACATCAGTGGCCAACTCTTGGACCAAAGGGAATACCAGTCAAGATAGGTTCTCCACATACCCAATGATCTTGAGTACATGAGGACTTATTGGATCTCCTTCTATCATGTTGTACTTGAACAATGCCTTCGAGACATCGTATCTCTCCTATCTTGCATGGTCTTAGTACATGTTCTTGAGATGTGTGACCATCTCAATAACCCCCATGTTCTCATGTTGCCTTTGTAACTCATGCTTCATGTAACATAGCATCAGACACTTGACATCCACAAGGTCCTTGGTATGCTTCTTATAAGCATCCTTGTCAGCCCTTGGAGCATTTTGAGATGGTTCCTCTGGTTTTGGCACTTCCAAGACATAGAGCTTGCACTCATGTGTGAGAACAATTCTCAACATCCTGAACTAATCGTGGAAGTTTTTCCCAGTAAGTTTGTCCTTCTTAAGGACCGATCGTAGAGAAAAGTGATTGTTTGTTGTTGTCATTTAGTTCTACAAAAGAATTTGTAATTTTGTCAAAAAAATCATTTTCAATTTGATTTGATTTGATTTGATTGAATTTGGGTGGTAATAATTTGATATTTAATTAATTATCATTCTCAGTATTTTGTTCAAATTGATAACCCTCAAGTATCAATTTGGAAAACTACAACAAATAAATTTCTAATGAGCCAAGATCCAAAATGATTCAATTATTACTCGGCCTACACCAGCGTCCATAATCAATCATTAAGGTAGGAAATCATGCCAATTTCATCATATACAATTCTTGGATAGATGATATGTGCAACTCTTTACCATGATCATCTGCATGCCTCTGGGCTTGAGCTCTCCAAGTCACCAGTTAAGCCTGACCCAATAGCCAATATGATAGATACGACCCATGCTTTCTACAAATCTACTTATCTACCATCGCACTTCCATGAGATAGACGACACACCATGTTTTATGCAAATCTATGCTTGGTAGACCAAGCTTTTCATGTGTATTTCTATTGGAAAACATCTTAGACTTAATATGTTTGATTGAGGGGTTTTATATACATATATTGTATCTGACAACCACATATATAGTGTGTATCATATACATGCTACATCCTACAATGTAAACATGGCTATGGCCATGTCTACTTGTAATTCCTTGGAGCCACAAGGAATTCCTACCACCTAGGTCACATCACATCATATGTATGAACTTGTTGTTGGTGTCAATATGTGCTTGCCAATCTAGGTAAATCGGTTCAACCCTTGAACCGGTCTTCTCTCCTCTTGTCCGATTGGTTGATTCTCCTATCAAATAATTGTTTGGACTCCTTCCAAATGGTCGGTTGGGCCCACCAGATAGTCGTCTGGTTCCATCATTCTATCCTCCACGGTCCTCCATACAGTCAGCTCGTCTCACGAATTGGTTGTCTCAAATGGCGATGAACATATTCATCATCATTTCATGAAAAGAAATTATGCTATTGCTTATTTATTACATTGAATAAGAGAAACCTCGAGTTACATTCGAGGGGAGAAAAGGTAGGAAAGCATTAACTTTACATTGGGAAGAGGGAGGTAGAGGCTCAGTATGCAGACTGAGATAAATAGGAACCAAACCATCCAACCACACACAGATATAGGGTTTAGGCCATAACAACGCTGCACATCCACCATCAAAACTGCTTTTAGGGAGACATGTGTAAATTGAATATATATATATATATATATATATATATATATATATATATATATATATATATATATACATATATATATATATATATTAGTTTGGGATTATGTGGTCTTAGATTGGATACACATATGTGAGCAGTTTAAATATTCACATTGTATGCAATGAAAAAATGATAAAATGAAGATCCAATTATATCAATTATCCTAAAACATAGCAAATTGGCATGGCTCTGATACCACTATTGGGAAATACAGGCACAATGTATAGCAGTAGAAATAAAAAATTTATCAAACTATATTCCCATGATAGCAAGATCATGTCAACTACTATGAGATAGGAAGGATGGTTATAGTGCGTTATACTTGGTCCTAGAGAAAGTCCAACAAAAAAACTTGCTTCTTTGAAACTATTGACAAGTTTCTCTTGGACAGTGGTTGTGCAGCTCCTGGTCTTTATCACAAATAGTTGTATACACAACTTCTATAGTGACTCCGGTGGTCTTGCCATGGGCTGTAGGTTGACTTTGCTCTCTAAAGAGTAGTCAAAGGACTCGTACCTCTAGAGTAGTCCATACGGACCAACTAGAACTCTTGTCGTTCACCAAGAATAGATAGGAACAAGTTTTCCCTCCCGTTGGTGTACTAGTCACCAACCTACTCTCCCACAATGATAAATCAGTTGTTCTCTCCCTTTGGCTATCCCTCAATGTAAGGTAGGACTTGCGTAGTCTCTCTTGCTTACCACAACCAGATAGGAAAATAGTTGTTAGAGGAAACAATTCTCAGTTGTCTATGTTGTGTCTTGGGAAGCCCCCAGTACCCCTCCTTTTATAGGTGAGGTTAGGGTTAGGGTTCCCAGACTGTACGGGAATGCGTGGGAGCAGAAGGGGCCAGAAGAACTTGAATTTTTGCAACCTGCAACAGCCAAAACAACCATTTCCCACACCCAGACGATCATATGGTGTGCAAGACGGTTGTCTCGTACTATCAAATGGACGTTTGGCAATTTCCCAATCGTATACAAATTTGGCAATTTTGATTCCAATTAATATCTCATATTAATTTACTTGACCATCAAGTTTGTGCAACTGAAACTATTCAGAAAACATCTTGAACCTTCATTCGGCCCCAACCAGGCCATCCCACCCAAGTGAGACGCCGGTCTCACTCACCCATATGGCCATCTGGTGAGTCGAGATGAGTCGGTTGGTTCAATCACATTGAATTGGTCAGTTCAAGGGCATAACTTAGCCAACTCAAACTCTGATTACCCTGACAGCCCAAACGGCTGTCTAAACACTTGAGACTCCCGTCTGGCATGCCCAATCAGTCATTTCACTTAGTGAGATGTTCGTTTGGCACATCAGTAAGCCAATTGAGTGATCTGTTGTGTGAATTGAATACCTAAACACTTTAGTAATCAATCCAATTGTCATTCAAGATCAAACTCCTCTTCTAGATGAGTTCCTATGTGTGTGACCCTATAGCTCCCATATCATGTTGGCAGTGAATGTCTGTAACTAGATTATGACATTACAAGAAAAGAGTGGTGCCTAGTCACACATCAGTGCTTCCCAAGTGAATGGAAATTTGGAGAACAACTTCAACCTACAATCTATGTAAGGTGTTGTACTGATTATATAATTCCTTTGTCTCTAATATCTAGGATGAACTTGAGGCATGGAATGTCATTCTCTCAATGTTCAATCCATGTTTCTTGAAGCAAGAGCAGACTGTCGGAGATAATGTGACCTCAATATCATATATTGATTCACATGTACATGCACATGTGTTTCTCACTGTTGCTTATCAAGTGGCCAGGATATCATACTCTGATAGGAGGGACAAATCACATATCTATCACTCACAATCTATCCCCATGTGTCAAAGACACTTAATCATCACCATTATAACAACCCATGTTTTAAAACTGTGTTTGATGACGTCAAAGCGTACCCAATGACATGTGACGAGTGCAGTGATTTTAGGTATAAGAATTACAACCACCACCTTCACTATGAGAGATGATTATGACCATCACAACCATGTATCACTCTCAAGGTGGGTCTGTTTGATACATTGTTCCTTGACATGTATCTGTGTGCTTGGTTTAATATTGCCATATCATGACGAATGAGATTCAGTCATCAACCAACTTAAAATCTGATCTTGGGTGTTATGGTTGTCTATCAACCTTCCACAATAACAACTAATCAGGGACATAATGATAATATGTATATGTATTCTTAATATTTGCATGATCTGATCCACAAGGTTAGTAACTTGACAACATACGTCATTGAGTAATATAATTCTCTAGACATTCACTTTGTATCCTCATTATCTCGTAATTGAGTGAAATAGATGAATTTGAAGCTTGCCTTTATATATGTTATTATTAATCAAATCTTTTTAGGTAATGATGCCATGTCTATCATCATATGATTGGCTCTACCGACATACCTTACCAATAAAAGTAAAATCCTAAATTAATCTTAATAGAACTGGATTAACTAGATGATTCAATTTCCCCAGCAGCGATACCAGAATTTGATGTGGTAAATTATCACACTAACAAATTCACTGGAGAAATAACTCCCTAAAACAACATACAAAATACCACCCACAAGCAGAAGAGTCTTATTGCACTATAGTTAAGGATCATATCCCACTGGACATCTTTTTTAAGAACCTTTCAAGCTTGCCTTCAGTTGGACTAATACTAATATTTAAACCAATAGTTGATTGGATTGAGTTAAACTAATTGCAAAGGAAAGTATAAGTGTGGGATAAAAACTAATTTTAAATTAATGATGGGAGTCATTGGGATGGAATCAAGTTTCACCGCTACTACACACACAAACACATCCATAACATATCTAGACTTGATAAAACCATTCAATTGGAGCAAAGCAAGTTTCCATCCATTAGCTAGGGAAAATCACATGGATATCTTTGTGTGAATGATGTCTTGTTACTCATAGATCATGTATGTACTTCTCCAAATACATCCCTTCAGAAGTTCTCATATGGGCATCAACCTATTCAATTGATATTCAAAACCTAATCATTGAAGTTTTAGCAACGTATTAAAATATTAAATCATGCAAAGTGGGAGATCAAGCCACTAAACATGCAATGAAATGATTAACATTAGATTTAAAGAGATATATACAAGCTATATAACATCAAAAATGGACATGTAAGTATGGATAGTGAGGCTAATCCCCACACCCTAGTGAGAGGGACTATTATCTCTTCATGAAAAAATGAAAAGAAGAATAGGAGAAGGAAGAATTAGCCATCATTTAAATAATAGGGTATATGTGGATGGGTGTGAGTATCAACAACACTCAAACTCGATGGGATGGACATTTCTAGTCAAGGGAAGGGAAGAGCACCAAGAGTAGGCATTACACATGCTCCTTCTTCCTATATCCTTCTTTCCTTAGACATTGATTCACCAGAGAAGGAGTAGTTGGTGGAAGCATGTAGATGGTGTCATGGATCCAACCACTTTCATAGATAGAGGACGAGGCTTGGCAAAGTGGAGATGGAGCTAAACTTTTCTGATTTCACCTTCATCGGGAAGACTAGTGATCCTCTACATATATGAGATCAAGTAATTAAAGAGGCATTCACCATTCGACTTTGAATAGTTACAATCTGACCAAGGAGCAACACGTTGGCTTTCTCGTATGTCATTGAAAGGAGAAGTCCTTCAAATCCAATTCATGAGATATAACTCTTGAATAGGTTCTTCCTCTATCGCAACTCTTTCTCGAGGCAATTCCTATTGGGATACCTTTTTATTGGAGGGGCAACCGTCTGTTGAACTACCAAAAAGGGGTAAACCAATGTGATCATTACATTATAGGTTCTTGCAATGGGACAGATGCAACTTAACTCATAAGTCATGGGTGGCACAGCTCATTGCAGAAGTCCCCGTAAAAGCACCAAATATGAGTTGGCAATAAGGGGTCAATGGCAACCGTATCTTTGGATGTGGCTAGAGCGTAGCACCCTTACGGCATTGTGTGGAAGAAGATATCCCTATGAATGAAGGTGTAACATACTGAATCGCAAATTCTTTTGCATTCTTACCCATTTTCAAGGTTTCATTTCCTTCTTATCCTTTAAGACCTTTTCCCTAATTTTTACTATCTTTTGTATCCATTTTTTCCTCAATGTTGCATTTGAGCTATAGTTGATGGTTTGAACTACATTTACCCACATTCATAACAATGAATGGATGTTTGCACATATATCTCAAATTATGTGTTGATTAGAGTCTAATAATGCAAATTGGACAATTATGAGAGGTAATGAGTAGATTATGTTAATTTGGAGTAATTATTGCTTTTGGGATAAGAAATAAGAATTGATGTGAAATTGAGTTTAATTAATGAGATAATCTCCCTCTCAACCAAATTGTTATTAAACCATTAAAAAGGAGAATAAGAAGTGGGACATGACACTTGAATGGGTTTATAATATTTATCTCAAATTTTATTAAAGGATTTGCTAAGAAAATAGTTTTGTATTAATTCACTCTTTTAAAATGCATTAATATACACATTAATGGAAAATATGATGGTTGATGGCCATAGCTCATGAAAAATGAAAATGTAATTACATAGCATTAATCTAGGAATTTATATTAGCCTATGGTTCAAATTTGAGATCATTTGACCCATGCTTGACCCTCCAAATTGATTTTATAAAATTGGAGTAAAGTTTAACTATGATTTTCAATTAATTTCATTAATGTGCCGCATTTACCTATAGTTTCGACTTTAATAGATGTCATGCACTCCTTTTTTCCCCTTGTGTACCAGAGGACAGCCTAGATCTGATCATCTGGGTTTCATCGCGATCGGATGGTCTCGAACCCATCCTCTTCCTCCAGCTCCTCGCGAGTCAGAGCCGTTTCATGACCGATCCATTCGACGAGCCCGTTCTCCCTCGACTGACCATCAATTCGAGTAATTTATTCACGGTTGAGTTCATCTCTCTCCAATGTTTCCAACAGCCTTAACTCCCCTCTTCTCTCACCTTATACACGAAATGCCCAATAGGGCAGCAACAACCCCCTCCATCGTTGTTTTACAGAGGGAACACTAGCTCACATCCCGCCTATATAAGGGCATGTAGAGGACCCTCAGTCACCACACATTCCTCCTCCTCGCCCAATTGGTCTCACACTACCCCGAAAACCCCCGACCTTCTCCTCCTCCACCTCTAGCAACCTCAGTCAAGAACTCATATTCCCAGCCACCTCAGTTCAAATTAGTTTAGCAGTAAGCACCTCTGGACTCCGTTCTTTAATTCATCGTCGTCCTTTTGGCTCAGTGTGCCCCCTACCATTGGGTCCTATAGATCATCATGAAGCCCCCTATGGCACTTGTTTTTCTTACTGCTATGTGCCACTCTGACCATGGAAACGCATGCACTAGAGCCGCCTTGGAACTGCAAAGGTCTTCTGATCAATAGCTTTTTGTGCTTCAGCTTTAGCACTTGTTTTAGGTCTCAGATTGGCTCCCCTCTTCTGGCCATGGCTGGACCTTGTTCTGGTGTTCTCAGGCACACAAGTTCTTGTCTAGTAGATCCCTATGACCACGAGACCTTAGGGAACTCATTCCCAATCTCTGATTGCGATGGTAGTGCCTCAGTGGCAATCTCAATCAGTGTGTCATGACCCTAGGGTGCTGCTCGAGCCATGGCTCGAAGCAGAAACAAACTTGGAGGTGTTTTGACCTTTGGGTCCCCACGTCTTTGATTCATCATTTACATTGCATGGTCAATATCAATATTTTTCCTTCACTTTGTATTCTCGCAATGAAGTATATAGTTATGTCTTAATGACCCTAGAGCCCTCACGATTTTAATTGGTCTATTTTACTCACAAGGGCATTCTCGTCCTTTACACTTTGTTTCAATTGAGCACTGGATTGAGCCCCATCTTGCTAGCTAGCAGATGCCGATTGGCCCAAGTCAGAGCGGGCCCGAGTCCTCTGACCGCGGACTGGATTTTTAGATATACACACATGTATTTTTCTTGAAATGCGATTGGTCGATTTTCAATAATTCCTAGTAATTCGTAGGTTTATCAGAAAAATACAAATAAGTAGTCATTGGAAATCATTTTTCATGTAGAATCCGAATTTAAGGTTTTTGAGTGTCGATTTGTATCCCTATTTTAACGTTTATTTTAAAAACCATTTTAATTATATAAAATGCCTTAAATTTATATATAATTCATTTTTACTCCAAATTTAAGAAATAAATATGTTTTCTTAATTAGGAGAAACCAAGTAATCGATTGGTCCTAGTTTTAAGTCCTAAATTGATGGTTTTCATAGGAAGTCCAAAAATTAGGGTTTCTCACCTAATATGATTTATAAACCCTAATGCATGTGTGTAAACTTGTATCTAGGACAAAGTACATTGGACATAATTAATTGATGAAAGATCTTCTTTAAGAATCTCAAGTGAGGTATGTATGTGCAACCCTATTTATTTATGAGTTTGAACACTATCCTTCAGTTAGGCAATTGATATCCAACCCTAATTTCCAATGAGGCATTGCTAAGCCTTTATTCTCTTCATTCCCTTCTTGTGGCATTTTTTACTTCAATTACTCTAGGGTCTTGAACCCCACTTGCAAAAGTTAACCATTTCTTATATCTGCCATTGAACTATTTTAGCATGATGATGTAAATGACTAATTAGCTAATGTAGTGTACATGAGTACAAACCACCCATAGTTTTGGGCATGAGTCCAGGGGAATGTGACCACTCTCCCCAAGGGAATGTGATGATTCTCCCCACTTTATATATATTCAGGTGTTTGGGAATGTGTTACTCCCCCTCACCCAGAGGTTGAGGTCTGGTAGGTGCCTCAGCCCTATATTAGTTTAATGTAGTCACCTTTAATCATGCATGCTACTTATTATTTTTTAACTTGGTAGAAATTCTTATTTGTTTTACTTTCGTCATGTTCTTGACCCTCTTAGTATAGTGACTCTTTATTATTTCCTACTTTAGTTTATAATTGTCCTTATTCTTTATTTGACACATACATTTTTTCTCCTCTTGTTGGGTGATTCCAACCACCCATGTTAGGATCAGAGTGCGCAACAGGAGCATGGTGATCCAGTCTATGACTATGAAAAAGGATTCCATCCTTCCCTCAAGGATTTACTTGTTAAGTTGTTTATTTTGGAGACATATTGGTGTAGTATAGTTTCCCTCTACTTAGATCCTCTCTTTGTATAAAGCATGTACACCCTTTTGCGAAAATTTATGTACTCTTTATTAAATTGAATATAGTCAACAAATTTAACCTTCCGCTGCTATCCAATTGGATTTTTTTACCATTGTTATTAGTAGTGAGGTGATTGTCTCACTTCTTTACAGAAGGTAGGGGTCATCTATTTATATGCTAAAATGTGTGTATTATAGGTAACGTTGGGCTCAATCGTTGGTTGCCATTTTGTCAGTCATTATATGATTTGTCATTTGATGGTTGCAAAAGAATCATCGATCAACAAAACTTGGAGTCATAGAGGCATGATGAACAAAGTGGTCGTTGATGGTAGAACTGATTGTTCGATGAAGATAGCTTGCATGAGGTTGTTCAATTGGACCTTTGTTGGGTAGAACATTCATGTTTGTCGGTCAACATGGATGGAATTGCTATCATGATTGGTCATTGGGGTTAACTCTGCTTGTTCATTGAGGGTTGCTTGTAAGATCTTTGTTCATTGGACCTTCCTCGATCATGGATATGTGTGTATGTTGGTCTCCAGGGGTAGAAGTCATGTTGGGCTTGTTTTCGATTGACGTGTCTACCTAAACATTGGATTTTTACCCAATAGGAGTTTGACCATCAGTGTATCTATTTGATTGACCATCGAAGGGTGGTCGACGGAGAGCCAGAGGGACTATTGGGCTCGACCATCGGGTGACAAGTGGGGGTTTGTTAAAGCTTGTGCGCCATTGGTCGATGGTAGTTTTTCTTCAAATCTAACCCACCCCCAGGGGATATTAACAATATGTCAGAGGTCAGCATCAATGAAGGGTTGGAGTGATGTGAATGCAGACTGATGAAGGGACTGATCATGGAAAATTAGGTATAAATCATTAAAAAATTCTTGGGCCCACTAGTCGGTTGGCCTAAGATGGTGTGCATCTATTGAAGCTCAAATCCTGCCATGGAAACCCATAGATTTAATCAAACCCCTACATGTTAACATAAAACTAGGGAAAATTATATAGAATACAAATCAAAAGTAATTCAAGGGATCTAAGCACAAAATTGAACTAAAAGTACGAATAAAACTAAAAGGAATATGCATTCATCAGATATATATACATTATATATACACATATATAAACACATATATACCCAGGCACCACATACTTATGAAATGTATCGTAAATAGATTATCTCTGCAATCCCCAAACATATGACATTGCTTATGGCCATTCTAATGTAATATTTTGGAGCCATAAAGAATTATTGTCCATCTAATGCATCATCAATCTGTGAACTCCCACATAAACATGCATTTGTGTTGCACCACGACTAGTGGCTCCATGGATGCTCCTTGGATCTTCATGGCTCCCTCGCCAAACCAAATCCTCCAAAACTAATTATATTCCTATCTAATAATACATGATATGTAGAAACCTTGATTTACATTTGAGGGGAAATAAGAAGAATAGAAACCATTACGTATGGAATACATATAGATGAGTCTAGGTATGCAAGTTGAATAATTTATCAACGAAATTCCAGGAACCTTACATACGAAGACACATGCACACAAAAGGGTACTTGGCCATAAGCATCTACCATTCACCAAAAAAACACATTTCAAAAGGTGGCATGCATGACTTTTAATTACATCATGTCTTATACCCCACTACACGCACACACACAGATATATATGGGACTAATAGAGGCATTATGTCCCCCTATCTCATGCCTGTGACAAAGGCTGAACGTCTGGAAGGGTGGAAAATCAAGGTGGAAGTTGAGATTCAAACATGGATGCATTTGTCAAGGGACACTGTGTTTGACCATTTGAGCCACTATATATATATATATATATATATATATCTGTGTGTGTGTCTAAATATTAAAGATTGCATCTTTGCATATGACACAATATCCATGAAATATTTCTGATATTCATGTAAACAAGGTGGAGTATGACGGTAAGCTCCCCCATGTGAGGATCCCATTTCCCGATCAACTAGTGAGGTTTGAGGAGATGTTGCCCCTCGCAAGGTCTCCATGGTAGGACCACTGGTTAGGTATATGGAATTTTACTTCTACACAGTAGTAAAGTTGTAATTTTCATTGTTGACCCATCTCAAATGTCAGAAATCCATATTGCAACGTATGTGAATTTAAGAGGATATGCACATTAACATGTTTATTATTCACATAACATGTAATACACAAAAGAGGTAAAACACATTTGTTCATATGAAATTTTAATCATGATACGATGCAGATTGATGTGGCTTTAATACCATCACTAGGAAATCATAGGTGACATGCACAATGGAAGCAACAAAAGTTTCCATGTTCCCACAAACATATCTCATCAACAATGATGTATCAGGAAGGAAGGAGTGAGGCATACATTATCATCGAGTAGTCTAGCTACATTCATCGGATGGAGATATAGGTGCATGTGATGATGCACCAGCGATGGTTGATGCTTCCCTACTAATCCATTCATATAATGCACGTGTCTCTACATAGACCACACAGATGACAAGAACTTCATGTTGCATTGCAAGAGCTAACAGGGAAGGATCATCCTTTCTATTGGCAACGAACTAGTGTTGCACTCTATCTCCTTATTACCCTTGTGGGTAATGATGCTTATGGTTCACATGTCAAAATATTTAGCCAAAACTATGGTTGTCATGCCTTTATATAGGGCATGCATGGAATAATTATTTTTAGAACACTGAGAAAATAAAAGGTAGCAATTTCATTTAAATGATCTTCTCAGCAATATCCAGTTGACTGAATGGTCAATCCATTTGATTGAATGAACTGATTAAAACTTTATAGAACTGAATCACATGCCTTATTAATCTTGTCTAGTCTGTCAATTTGACTAACCAATAGATCAACAGACTATTCTCAAGTTTGCTCTATTAGACCAACCAGTTGATTGATTGGGCTATCCAATCAGTTGATTGTGACGATCTTGACTCAGTTGTCCAACTTGACTTTCCAATTGATCGAATGGTCCGTCGATTGGAACTTCTAATTGGCCAGTTGGGCTTTCCAATTGGCCGATTGGGCTTCCAGACAGTCTATTAGTTATCAAATTGCCTTTTAGTAATTAGTTAATCATGTGTCCCTGATTATAATCCTCTTCTTTGAACATCCTATGTGTGTGACCCTATTGGCTCCACATTTCATTGGCAGTGATGTGTATAATCATATTACAACTTTGCAAAAAATGATTGATATCTAGTAAGACTTCATTGTCATTGATTGATTGGACAATTTGGAGAACACCTTCAACCTAGTGTTGTGACCAGTGTAACAATGATAATATAATCATTTTATCTCCAATATCTAAAGTGAATTTGAGACATGGAAACATAATCCTCGTAATGTTTAATATTTGTTCAATTATCTAGAGTAGACCATTTGAGATATATATGAGTTACATATCATATATTGATTCATATAACCATGTCCATTCATTTCATTGTCTCACCCATTAAGTGTTTGATATATCATTCCAATAGGAGTGACAAATTCCATCTACATATCTCAAAATAATGCATATGTGTCACAATGCACCCAAACACTACTCATATGACAACCCTTAACCCATGTCAAGTTGAGTAGTGTCAAATGCAATAAACGACATGTGATAATTGTAACAACTTCAAATATAAGGACCATAGTCATCATAGGTTTAACATTGAGATATTATTTTGACTGTCAATTCTGGTTTCCTTGAATCATAATCAAGTATGTATGTCAGATACACTTGTTCATAACAAGTACTTATGTGTTTGGCTTGACATCCAATATCATGACTAATGAGATTTACTCGTCATTCAAAACACATACTAGTCTTAATGTATTATTGTCATCCTCATTTAATAATTTTTTACTATGGATCTAGATTGGATTGAATGTTCTTAGCATACACATGATCTCATGTTCATGTCCTCATTCCAAAACCACGTCAATGAGTCATACATTCTTAGGATATTGTTATATTTATTCATTATCTCATGTTGAAGCAAATGTGATATATTTAATTTCCTTTATTAATAATGAAATTAGTAATAAAGTGTGCCATTACAATCATAATATGATTGACTCTCAGAGCATACTGGCAACATCTAGTGCATAATATTTAGTGTTATCTTATTTCTGGTTTGGTTCTTGCTTAATAACAATAATTTGAAAATCTCTAGTTGGTTCGAACTAAGAAATATATTTGTAACCGAATGGAATGGGTCCGAAAGATGAGTAATTGAAATAAATAATAAAATGGATCTTTAATCATGTAATGTATGCCATGGCAACATAGATTTATCCTAGTGTTAGAGTAACTGGATAGTGAAACGTGTATCCTTGTAGCAACCCCTAGGGTTGTGAGAAGGTACTTGAGGTCATATACTTTTGACTATATGCAAGTGAACAAGGGGTAGGTTTCTTAACACTCGAGGATTGATTTGTATATGATTGTGGTTGATGTAGTATGTATAGTGTCCATGGTACTCATGCCACTGATATTATAAAATATATGTGATATGTGATATGTGATATGTGAAATGTGATATGTTATATATATAAGTAGTCCTCCCCATGAGATAGATGGCATGCCTTGTGTACTTGGAATGGACCTAATGTTGTAGGTTGGCTTTTGAGCTCCTATGAGTAGGTTTAGTTGATGTGCCCACTACTTACCTCATGCTGATCAATGTGGGGGTGGGGGCTCTTATAGAGAATATCTATCTTGTGATCTTATACAATACACTTAGGGACTTCACGGTCACAAGATTGTAATTTGGAAAATATACTCCATATTAACCAATGGAATATTTTTATATGATATACACTCAAGTAGGATACAAATACTTATGCTAATCATGATATTTGAAGGATGTTCATATTAATCACCAAAAGAACTATAAGTGATATTAATTGGTTTTGCTTAAGATGTTTGGTATAATGAACATCATTTCAAAAATCTAAAATGTTTTACATCTTTTATTAAAAGATACCTTGTTTTTATTTTTAGGATGAAGTGATTTTGGAAATAAAACTAAATAAGAGTACATTGTCTTATTTTTACAATTCATATTAATACATTGTCCATAATTCATATCTTGGTGAGAGTAATTATTTCTTTGGGGCTCTTTATGAGTCTCACATTGTTCTCACACAATATTTAGGCGTCATGGCACAACTAAAAGGACATGATGATCATGTTTTAATAAGAAGTAGCATATGTATGTCTAAAGTTCCATTGTACTCTAACTATCCAGAGTGGTGTGTGGGTAGTTGTTAATGTATGTGATAAATTGTTAAATTGGTATTTGGGTTATGATTATGAATTTTTAATTGCTTTTCATATAATGGTGTACCTTCTAGAATACGGACCTTTCTATAATCATGTATAGTGATGTTAATAGAGAGGTTTGTATTTGTTTTCTCTAATAGACCTTCTTATGAAATGATGTTTATGACAAATAGTATGGGTTTATATGAATCCATGTGATGTTTACGAATACGTTTTGTTTGTACTTGGAATTTTATAGAGTACTCCTTATAGGTTTTTCTTTTTGGTTTTCTATTATTGCAAGTTTTAAGTTGGGTACGGTAGAGGACTTGTCATGATTATAATTTGGGGTTTGATCAATAGGATGGGTCCTCACACTCACATACTCTGTCATTGACTTCTCACATACCAAGAATCATCACATTAAAATTAAATTAATCCTAAACAAAAGAAAAATAATGTTACATGGACAATTATAAATATATATACATTATTTATAACAATCTCCCATGTAGTCCATGTAAAGACTTAAATGATTCAATGGAAAACTATAAGCATATATCATAATATTGAATATACCAAGTTATAATTTTGAATAACAATGGCATGATTGAATCATGGTGGTTATATGTCATATGTGCCAAATTTCCTTCCATGTATTATACAATCAAAATAACTCAATGTTACTTTTTATATAAATATATTAATTTTCATCATGTCGTCTTGGAAATACATAATTACATTGTCCACCAAGCTATACATGTACACAATGTATTGTTTAATATATATATAACAAAAACTTAACTTTTGTTGAGATAATATATCTCATTGCATCATGATAAAGTGAAATGTATATGGACATATGATCAACATAGTTCACACTACTTTTTATGCACCAAATTAGTTCATTTAGTGAACCAAATTTCATGCTTTGGCTACAATTTAAGCTTGTGATGTAATTAATGTAAATTATTTTTCTAATGCCATTTAAACTTATCAAAGGTGTTCAATGAAAATATTATGAGGCTTGGTTCTTTAAAACCAATGATGTCTGATCAAAGGTGTTCAATGAAAATATTATGAGGCTTGCATCTTTAAAACTAATGATGCCTTCATCATTGATAAAGGAACTCCATAAATCAAGAGTAAGCTTTTCTATGTAGAGGCATGACGTGCATCCACCCATGCATGGTGTGCATCCATCTAGATGTTTGCTTTAATTCTTCAAGTTTCCTATACAATGTGCCACTATATGTGCACATGAAATGCAATCCTAGAGTTGTTGACAAACCTGACATCAACATGCACAGTGTGCCACATTCAAGCATGTCATGTACCACATCAGAAGCAACAACTTTGGCGATCATCAGCATGTGTGACGTGTCTGGTCGAAGGCAGATTGCGCAAATCAATCTCCTGAGTTTCTTCTCCCCACGACCTTTAACATAATGTTCACCTTCTCATGCATGGTGGTGATAAACTATTTTTAGCATGACCTTTTGGCCACTTTCATGGTGGATGTCGTGCAACATTTTGAGCATGACATTATTTACTCTCACGTAAGTGAAAAGGTGTAGAAAGGTGGTATGGTTGAGATATCTTTCAATTTGGTTTGTTATGACTCAAGAAAAGGAGTATAGGAGACTTATAAGATGACTCAACTCAATAATAGGTTGAAAGGAAGAATAATAATAATAATAATAATAATAATAATAATAATAATAATAATAATAATAATAATAAGAAGAAGAAGAAGAAGAAGAAGGATCCAAAGGTGGATTTTTCTCTCTTTGAGCATGGAAATATTTAGGTGTAGCATCAATGTGGCATCCAACTCATAAAAACAAGATTAACTAATGCGGAAGCGTATCATTTGCAGCGGATTACTGAAAATCACTAAAAATTAAAACCATTTATAAATATATCCATTCTTAGGAAAACTCTTTAAACAAGAACCAAAGTATTATAATTACATATTGGTCCACATTGTACATTCCAGGTACCATCTCTTCTCGAGGAATATATATACAACACTTTGCCTTGATAAAAGCACAAGTAAAAAAAAATCTCGAGGAATTCAAACTAAAATCTCAGATTGATTATAAAAACACTATCTACTGACTCCTAGGACCTGAGAGTATAGAGACGACACATAAGACTTTATTTACATATGTACAAACCCTGACAGCGAGTATCCCCACCTGGGATATCACTGTTGTCCCTGTTGTTGTTGTTGCTCTTCCCCTACTATAGAGTTTCTGCCTCTTTGTCTGCACCTACCTAAAAATGTTGGATCCCACGGGGGTGAGAAAATTTGTTAATTTCCCCAGCGAGAGATATAACTCTCCGCCGAAAACATTATTATTGTAGTTTAATAGAAATAAACTGAACAGTGGAATCATATATTTCTATAACATCCCTGACCTGGGTTATGTTTTAACCCTAGGTGATTTGCTTAATAAAGTTGATTAGATGCTTGAACTTAGCTTTTGAAAAGTAATTAAGGATCTTGAGGAACTTATATTTCATTTTTAGTCCTTTTTGAATAATGTTGAAACATTGTTTTGTTAATTTTGGACTAGAGTGCAAATGACCCAAGTTGAGGGTTTAACTTGCAAATTGCACATGATAAAATTCTCCTCTAATGTTGAGACATCATAAGAATGAATATGATGTAGTGGTATGGTTTCCACAAGCTTGAGCATCAAGATAAAGCTTGTAGAGCAGTCCTTGTGCATTAAAACCTAGTTTTGGTGTAATGTGCAAATTACCCAAAACCTAGGGTTCAATATGCAAAATACCACCTCTTGAGGGTCCCTCATGTTTCTTGGCATCAATTAGAGCAAATAAAATGAGAGGGGAGCCTCATTTGAATTATCATGGAGGAGAGAGAATCTTGACATTAAAATAATCAAGATTTAAGCATAAATGGAACTTTAATTTAGTTTAATGCAAAAAGAAATAAATTAATTGAGGAGCCCTTCAACCAAAAGTTGAGGGATGAAATAGAAACTTATTGGACGAGCTTGTGCCTTTCTATGGAACAAAAAGATCTTGGTTGAGTGGAAGCCCACTCACATTATTATAATAAAAAGTATTATCCATTAAAAGTTGGATATTAGTATAAAACTCGTTAAGGTGCTTAATTCCTTTTCCATTAATTCTTGGATAATGGAGAGGTTTTGCAAGGAAATTAAGGTGGATTCGTGTTCAAGGAAGGGAGGGGTAAGTGGTGGAAATAATTTCGGAATTTAAAGAAAATAATTTCTTTTTCTCTTTCCTTGAAAGTCCTTATACATATCCTTTTTCCAACCACTTAAGGATCTTTTCCTTGGAATTCCTTTTCTCATTTGCTTTGGACCGACCACGGGAGAGCTCAGGAGCAGGAGAAGGAGGACTCTAACCTGTTGGTAAGCTTTTGATCATCTTCCACCTTGGATTCATGGTGAAAACCCTAAATCAATGCTTAATCATTGGTTTTCTTCACTCGATTTCCAATCGTAGCCAACTTGTTCATCCAAAAGCTCACGAACGGACCTTGGGCAGTTGCTAGAACTTCATCCACCATTATAGCCGTGGAGCTTGGAGCTTTTAGATCATATTCAAAGGTGGGTTTTATAACTTTAACCCTTAAACATTAATATTGCATCAAATTCTCTATGATTTGTTGATTATTTTCTTCTATTTGATACCCTTTTGATTCATTGCTGGAATTCCCATGAAGAAAGGTTGTAGTTCTTGGAAGAACTAAGGAAGATGATGATTACATCATCATGGACATTTTCCCAATAAATTATTAGGCTAAACGGTTTCAACAAGTTGCTCAAACAGTTTCCCAAACCGTTTGGGAGCAAACGGTTTCAAACCGTTTAAGGGCAAACGATTTCATCAAACTGATTAAGAGCAAACGGTTTCAAACCACTTGGAGGTGTTGACTAGGGTTGACCATATGGATATTTTTTTATAATTATGTTGGTTAATGACCCACTAATTATAATTTATTAGTTTCAATTGGTTCATGAGTTGAAGGACAATCAATCACCAAACCCTAATCGGGTTAAGTGCTGATTTCTAATTTGATTGAGTTAGAACTTCGGGTTGATTGACCCAAACGGTTTCAAAACCGTTTGGGGATCACCCAAACGGTCTCAAGACTGTTTTAGGGTCACCCAAGACCGTTTGAAGGTCTAGAGTTGAGTATGGTTAGGTGTTTGAAAATCTAAAGATACCAAGTTGATTTGCAATCAAATGTTGATTTGATGATCAATCCAATGATCCAAACCCTAAATGAATGTCTTGAATTTGGATGTTAAGATGGGAAAACGGTCTCAAGACCGTTTGGAGGTCATCCAAACGACCTCAAGACCGTTTGAGGTTAGGTCATGTCCATTTTGGATGGTGGCTCAATGGTTTCAAAGTAACTAATTTCACAATGATTAATATTGAAGGTGCATTGGTTCCAAACCCTAATCCAATTGATTCAAAACCCTAATTGGTGATCAAATGAGGGTTAAATCAGTTGAAGGATGACCTATTAATCTCACTTTAAGTATGGTGTTAGGTTCAATTGATGAGTGGTTATGTGAATTCAATCGATCAGGGGATCAACATTGGAAACCTTAAATCAACATGATTGGTGGAGACCACATTTTGTCCATTCAGTTTTGAGGAGGTTTGGACCAAACGGTCTCAAGACCGTTTGGGACCAAACGGTCTCAAACCGGTTAAGGTTCAAACGGTTTCAAATGTCACTTTATCAAATGGTTTCAAGAATTACTTTGGCAAACCGTTTCAACCTCTTACTTTACCAAACGGTTTCAAGGGTATGTTCAAGACCGTTTGGAGGTCTAAACGGTCTTAGACCGTTTGGAGGTGTTATAAGAAAGACCGTTTGAGGTCTGATTGGTCAAGATCGTTTGGGGTCTGAGAGACCAAGATGGTTTGGAAGTTAATCATCTAAATCATATGAACTCTTAAAGTGGTTGAAGGTCAATTGTTTAAGTGAACAATTACATGATGTAATCCAAGGGTGATTATAATAATGGTACCCTTAATGATATAGGGTGATTAGTACCCTTTAAATAATTAAGTTTTAATGATCATGGTGATAATGTCATAACTCATGGTGTCAATTCTTCTTTCAAGTTGAGTTGACTTAGCTTAATTAAGGCTGAAGTAAGCATCTTTTATAGAAGATGAGAGAGAGAAGACTTCTTACATGAATGATAACCATGTAATGGTTAAGTCTTAATACTTTTACTATGGATGAATGTCTAATGAGGGTATAATTATTTATAGGAATATTATAAACCCTAATCATGAGTACAAACCCTAATTAAGAAGGTTAATGAATCATAACCCTAATTGAGGACATTAATAGGTGAAATCCTAATACATGATGATGGTGTGAACTTAATTCACGGTAATGACATGAGAAACCCTAATTCAGGGTACTTTGAAGATCACTCCTAATTAAGGTGAATAGTAAACCCTAATTGTGGGTTATTGTATATAAACCCTAGTCTAGGGTGATGCAACGTGAATAGTAAAACCTTAATTCCAAATAAGGTGAATGAAGATATGAAACCCTAATTCTGGGTTATACTTCATAGCATGAAGCTCTAAGGTTGAATAATGAAATGATGAGTCATTAATACTAATTGAACTAAGGGGATGATTAACCCTAATTTAAATGAAAAGGGAAACCCTAACCCTAACAAGGGCATAGTGGTGTAACCCTTGAATAATGATGTTGTAATTGTTTTACACTGTTCTGATATGAAATTGATGTATCTATTATCATTTGTACTAATCATGCAGGTTTTATAAAATAGTGAACATAGCCAGGTAAGAGCTATGATGCCTTATTTATTGAAAGTACTTTATGAACCTTGTGAGCAAGGATATGCTATGTTGCCTAGTGAGAGGTAACCAAAGCGATTATTAGGCTGTAAGAGCAATGTGAAATACATGCACTGTAATTATCATGTTTACACTATCAGATGACTTGATGGCATTAAGTTACGTACTAAAGTGGTAACAAGTGTTTTGATGATCTAAGGGTTTTAACACCTATATTCTTGAATCATAATGATGAGATGATGAGGGATTGAGATCCCAATGTTAATAAATCTATGAAATGAACTTGATAGAAATAGTACTCATTCTTTATAGCAATTGTTATAATGTTTTATGTTTGAAAACATGCCTGATGCTAAAAGAATGTTTTAATGTACTTAAATAATCAACTGAAATGATATCATGTAGAGCCCAGACCATAGATCCATCATCGTCAGTAGTTGGTTGATGGTGAAACAGGTTTTCCTAAGGGAACTCCTGGAGGGCATACTTTTGAGTATGTGGGGGTTATGGGCGCGAATATCCTTACGCCCTAATGGAGGAATTGATGTGAGATCAACATTTAATCTCTCAATCCTTCATTATATGCATATGCCGGGATGATGTATCACTAATCTCCTGATGATGATGTTAATGTCGAATCGATGTGAGATAAATAAGAAATATTTTGATTGTGAAGAGAGTACAACATGCCACTGTAACTCTAATAGCGAAGTTGCCAGTATACCCTGGAAAGCTATTTGGCAGAGACACGAGATGTCCTGCAAGTTGTTCCTCACACTGAATGAGGAGGATGAGGTCATAGAAATTTGGCTCTTTTATTGACCTATGTATGGTACCGATTTCGATTTCGCAATGGTCGGTTGGAGTATGAGCGGTATACCTCATCTCCTCAGGGCATAAGTATGTTTGTAAAATGTAATCAGTCGTGTATCACATTTGTTTAGGGTTGAATTACGAGAATCAATGGTTGATGATACATTGTCTATTATGTCCTAGTTGGATAAATGTTATACATGTTCTTCATATTCCTTATTGAATAAATGACAGGCTGCTTATCAAGTTATTATTGAAATGAACTGCATAGAGAATACTGCTCTATAAAGTTTAATCAATAATTTACATGTTGCTAAACATTTATAATTTTACTGCTCAGTGTTATTCTATTATCTGCAATAACAATGTTTCTGGCGGAGAGTTATATCTCTCACTGGGGTAATTTTCAATTGTCTCACCCACATGGGATTTAATTTTTAGGTAGACGCCGAGGAAAAGGTAGAAACCCTACAGAGGGTGAGCAGTAGCAGTAGCAGCAACAACAAGGACAGAAGTGATCCTTAGGTGGAGACATTGTCTGTCAAGTCCTGTATATAGAGAGTCCTATGTGTCATCTCTATACTCTCAGGTCCTAGGAGTCAGTAGATGGTTTAATATCGATCTGAGATTTTTAGCTTGATGCCTCGAGATTTTTGTATACTGCTTATGTACAATTCAATAGGGCAGTCAATGTTTGTGACTCTCGAGATGAGATGATACAGAGATGTACTGATGAATCAAAATGTAAATAACTTACTTTGATTCTTTATGAAAGAGTTTTACAGTTTGTGGATCTCTTTGTAAAAAGTTTTAATTTTTAGTAAATTTTAGTAATTACGCTGCTAATAATATGCTTCCGCATTATTTAATCTTGTTTTTGCGAGTCGTACATCACAAGTTAGTGGTATCAGAGCTCTAGGTTCGCTGAGTCTACAGAGACATAGGACTAAGGTTGTTGAGTCTGTTCTAGTGTCTTCCAGTCTATCTGATAGTGTCTTCTACTGATATAGGAGGAGAAGAAGAACTAAAGATGTCTGGATCACATGATGAACATGTTGCTGAAAGTAGTGTTGCGGCACCTGGAGGAGGTGCAAGGGACCAGGGAAGGGAGGAGCTTGTGCCTGAACCACCCCAGTTCAATCAAGATGACATGGGGAACCCAGCCTTCCAAGCCATGTTTGGGCAGTTTATGGCTGCCATGATGCATATGACCGATAGGATGCCCATACCTACACCTAGGGCACCTTCCCATGATGAAAGACATGGAGTCGGCAAAACGTTTGAATGACTTTGCCGGGTTGGAGCAACAGAATATGTTGGGACAGCTGACACAACAGATGTTGACATGTGGCTAACTGAACTAGAGAAGGCCTTTAGAATCCTTAACATCCCTGAAGCTAAGAAGGTTAGGCATGTTGTGTACCTTCTTAAAGGGAGTGTTGGTCACTGGTGGACCATAGAGGAGAGGAAAAGGCCAGGTGTGGAGATTGAATGGGAGGTTTTTCGACGGGAATTTGTCAATAGATACTTCCCTAAGACGTTCCTAGATGAGAAAATCTCTCAATTTGAGAGGTTAAGACAAGGACCAATGAACATTAGCAATATGAGGCTAAGTTCATGGAGCTTTTGTGGTTCTATCCGCATATGGCAACTACAGATGAAGAAAGGATTCGGTGTTTTGCAAAGGGATTAAACGTTGAGTTGACCACCCATGTGTCTGCCCTGGAGAACAGGGAAATATTTGCTACTTGTTTGGAGTATGTCAGAAGGATAGAGAGGTATGTGACTGAGAAGTGATAGACCAAGAACAAGAAGGTGTACCCCCACTTCCAAGGATCCTCATCCAAAAGTTTCAAGAAACTGAGGTTTTCTGCACCAATGGCACCACCTAGATTCAATACCCAAACACAGTGGATGTCAAATAGGGGTAGAGGATGAAGTTTACCACCAGAAGGAGCCCACAACTCAGCATCTGTGTTGGTTACAGGACCATCCAGACCACAGCCATGGATCAGAAGTTGTTTCATATGTGGAAAGATGGGGCATCTGATGAAGGATTGTAGAGCCAGAGAGGCAAGTGTGACTCAACCTCAGAGACAGAGTCAGTAAGCTTCTCAGAGGAGATAGTTTCCAGGTGGAGCTATAGGACGTGGACAAGCATCCCAAGATGGATCATCAGCACCCAGTAATCGAGCACCGAATCAACTACAGGCAATGGTGAGATTCTTTACAATGAATCCACCTGATGCAGTGATCAACCCTTGGGTTGTGACAGGTCAGATGGAACTATTTTATTCTGATATGTCTACATCATGTGTCGTATCTGTTTTGATTGATCTGGGTGCTACACATTCCTTTATCACTTAAAGAGTGATTCTTGAATGCAACATGACTACCAGTCATAGAGCAGATAGTCTGTTGTTAGAAACTCCTTTGATGGGATCTGCTGTGTTGCGGGAGGTGTGTTCTCCCTGCATTCTTTTCTTTTATGAACATCGCATTCAAGTGGATCTTATACCACTTGAGATGCATGGGTTCGATATAATTCTTGGGATGGACACCTTAGAAAGGTATAAGGTTGTCTTGGATTGTGAGTCCAAGCAAGTTGTGTTCATAGATTATAGTGACACATGGATCTTTCAAGGAGAGAGAAAGATTCTTCCAACCTGTCTTGTGTCAGCTATGGTAGCTGAGAAGTTGATGAGGCAAGGATGTTTTGCACTCTTGGCCCATGTGGTAGATACCACCATAGAGAGTTCTAATCCTTTTGAAGTTCCTATAGTCAGGGAATTTGAAGATGTATTTCCTGAAGAATTTCCAGGTGTTCCTCCGCCCCGAGAGATTGATTTTGAGATTAATCTAAACTCGGGCACGCAACCAATAGCACAAACACCGTACGGGATGGCGTCTGCTGAGATGGCGGAGCTCAAGAAATAACTTTAGGAATTGCTTGAGAAGGGTTTTATCTGACCAAGAACTTCACCTTGGGGTGCTCCAGTCCTCTTTGTTAAGAAGAAGGATGGATCGATGCGGTTATGTATTGATTACAGACAGTTTAATAAAGTAACTATAAAGAATAAGTATCTTTTACCAAGGATTAATGATTTGTTTGACCAGTTGTGTGGTGCAACTGTTTTCTCAAAGATAGATCTGAGGTCTGGATATCATCAACTATGTATTAAGGAGGGTGACATACCTAAGTCTGCCTTTAGGACAAGGTATGGTCACTATGAGTTCACAGTTATGTCATTTGGACTAACTAATGCACCAACTGCATTTATGGAACTCATGAATAGAATCTTCTGACCTTTTCTTGATCAGTGTGTAGTTGTCTTCATAGATGACATCCTAATCTACAGTAGAGATGCTCAACAGCATGAGCAGCATCTTCGTCAGGCTCTAACTTTTCTAAGAGAGCATAAGTTGTATGCTAAGTTTAGCAAGTGTGAGTTCTGGTTACCAGAAGTTTCTTTTCTTGGACACGTAATATCTGCTTCAGGTATTCGTGTTGATCCTAAAAAGGTAGAATTTGTTTTGCAATGGGAACATCCGAAGAAACTGATGGAGATTTGTAGTTTCTTAGGGTTGGCAGGCTATTATAGGAGGTTCATTAAGAACTTCAGTTCTATAGCCTTACCCTTAACCAAGTTAACCAGAAAGGATGTTCCTTTTGTTTGGAATGACAAGTGTCAACAATCATTCCAGTTGTTGAAGGAAAGGTTGACAAGTGCACTAGTGCTAGTGCTACCTGAGCAAGGGGAAGGGTATATAGTTTTCTGTGATGCTTCTAAGAATGGACTAGGGTGTGTGTTAATGTAGGATAAACAAGTGATTTCTTTTGCTTCTCGACAGCTTAAGAAACACGAGGAGAATTATCCGACACACGATCTAGAACTAGTTGTTGTGGTCCATGCTTTGAAGATCTAGAGTCATTATCTCTATGGAGAGACATTCTAGATTTTCACATACCATAAGAACCTAAAGTACATCTTCTCTCAGCATGAGCTAAACATGAGGCAACGCCGCTGGATGGAGTTAATCAAGGACTATGATTGTACAATTGATTATCATCCAGGGAAGGCCAATGTGGTTGTTGATGCATTAAGTAGAAAGTCAGCAACACCAGCCTTAGATAGAGCACACCTGAATTCTTTGGTATGCTCTAGGAGGGATATGCTTATCTCCTTAAGGCAAGATAATGTACATTTAAAAGTGTCGTTGTTATCTGGGTTGTTAGCGGAGATGCACATAAAACCTACTCTGAGATAGCAGATTAAGGAGGCACAGTAGGTTGATGTTGCAGTTCAGCAGATTAGATCAGAGTATGGTAGTGAGAAATGAGATGGTTTCCATGATTCAGATGATCAGAAAGCCAGTTATCATGATAGAATGATAGTGCCTGATGTTGATAACTTAAGGAAATTAGTTCTGGAAGAAGCTCATTCTTCAATGTATGCTATGCATCCAGGAAGCACCAAGATGTATCATAACTTGAAAGATATATATTGCTGGTCTGGTTTGAAGAAGGATGTTGCTGAGTTTGTTATGCGGTGTCCAGTGTGTCTACAAGTTAAAGCTAAACACCAGAAGCCTGCAGGAACAATGCAGCCTTTACCCATACCGCAGTGGAAGTGGGATCATGTAACCATGGACTTTGTGGTTGGTTTACCTAGAACAGCCAAAGGTCATGATTCCATTTGGGTAATAGTTGATAGGTTGACAAAGACAGCACATTTCTTACCTGTCAAGACAACCTATTCTGCAGAGAGACTGGCATAGTTATATGTAGATGAGATAGTGTTGTTGCATGGGGTCCCAGTTACCATTGTTTCTGACAGGGGTCCCCAATTTACAAGTCGTTTTTGGGAGTGACTTCATAAAGCCTTAGGCACACAGTTAAGGTTTAGTATAGCCTTTCATCCTCAGACAGATGGACAATCTGAAAGGACTATACAAACCCTAGAGGACTTGCTTAGGGCATGTGTCCTCCAGTTTACAGGAAGTTGGGATCTACATCAAAGCTTGATAGAATTTGCCTACAGCAATAGCTATCAACACAGTATTGACATGGCACCAAATGAAGCTTTGTATGGTAGACGTTGTAGATCTCCCTTATGTTGGTATGAAACTGGTGAATATCAACTTTTGGGTCTTGATCTTGTGCAGTAGACCACCGAGAAGATTAAAATAATACAACAATAGTTAAAGACTGCACAGGATAGGCAGAAATCCTACACTGATAAGCGTCGTAGACCTTTAAAATTCCAGGTTGGAGACAGAGTGTACCTCAAGGTCTCACCTTGAAAGGGGGTTCTTAGGTTTGGAAGAAAAGGGAAGTTAGCTCCTAGATTTATGGGGCCTTATCCAATCATTGAACGGATTGGAAAGGTAGCTTATAAGCTAGAGTTACCACCTGAGCTGCAAAAGTTGCACCCAGTATTCCACATTTCCATGCTAAGGAAATGTCATCCTGACACAGAATCAGTTCTGCAGCCTATGGAAGTAGAGTTAAAAGATGCTATATCCTATGTTGAAGGACATATGCTGATTCTTGACAGAAGGATCAAGAAGCTGAAAATGAAAGACATTAGTCTTGTAAAAGTCCTCTGGAATCATCGTGGCGTTGAAGAAGCTACATGGGAACTATAGGAAGAAATGAGAAGGAAATACCCTACTCTTTTCTCTTAAATATCTTGTTAATGATTTCGGGGACGAAATCCTTATAAGGGGTGGATAATTTGTAACATCCCTGACCTAGGTTATATTTTAACCCTAGGTGTTTTGCTTAATAAAGTTGATTAGATGCTTGCACTTATCTTTTGAAAAGTAATGAAGGCTCTTGAGGAACTTATATTTCATTTTCAGTCCTTTTTGAATAATGTTGAAACATTGTTTTGTTAATTTTGGACTAAAGTGCAAATTACTCAAGTTGAGGGGTTAACTTGCAAATTTCACATGATAAAATGCTCCTCTGATGTTGAGACATCATAATAATGAATATGATGTAGTGGTATGGTTTCCACAATCTTGAACATCAAGATAAAGCTTGTAGAGCTGTCCTTGTGCATTAAAACCTAGTTTTGGTGTAATGTGCAAATTACCCAAAACCTAGGGTTCAATATGAAAAATACCACCTATTGAGGGTCCCTCATGTTTATTGGCATCAAGTAGAGCAAAGAAAATTAGAGGGGCACCTCATTTGAATTATCATGGAGGAGAGAGAATCTTGACATTAAAATAATCAAGATTTAAGCATAAATGGAACTTTAATTTAGTTTAGTGCAAAAAGAAATAAATTAATTGAGGATCCCTTCGACCAAAAGTTGAGGGATGAAATAGCAAAGTATTGGACGAGCTTGTGCCTTGCTATGGCACAAAAAGATCTTGGTTGAGTGGAAGCCCACTCACATTATTATAATAAAAAGTATTATCCACTAAAAGTTGGATATTAGTATAAAACTCTTTAAGGTGCTTAATTCCTTTTCCATTAATTCTTGGATAATGGAGAGGTTTTGTAAGGAAATGAAGGTGGCTTCGTGGACAAGGAATTGAGGGGGAATTGGTGGAAATAATTTCGGAATTTAAAGAAAATAATTTCTTTTTATCTTTCCTTGAAAGTCCTTATACATATCATTTTTCCAACCACTTAAGGATCTTTTCCTTGGAATTCCTTTTCTAATTTGCTTTGGACCGACCACAGGAGAGCTCAGGAGCAGGTGAAGGACGACTCTAACCTGTTGGTAAGATTTTGATCATCTTCCACCTTGAATTCATGGTGAAAACCCTAAATCAATGCTTAATCATTGGTTTTCTTCACTCGATTTCCAATCCTAGCCAACTTGTTCATCCAAAAGCTCAAGAACGGACCTTGGGCAGTTGCTAGAACTTCAACCACCATTAGAGACGTGGATCTTGGATCTTGGAGATCAGATTCAAAGGCGGGTTTTATAACTTTAACCCTTAAACATTGATATTGCATCAAATTCTCTATGATTTGTTGATTATTTTCTTCTATTTGATACCCTTTTGATTAATTGCTGGAATTCCCATGAAGAACGGATTTAGTTCTTGGAAGCATGAAGGAATATGATGATGTCATCATCATGGACGTCTTCCCAATAAATTATTAGGCTAAATGGTTTCAACAAGTAGCTCAAACGGTTTCCCAAACCATTTGGGAGCAAACAGTTTCAAACCAATTAAGGGCAAACGGTTTCATCAAACCGATTAAGAGCAAATGATTTCAAACCATTTGGAGGTGTTGACTAGGGTTGACCATTTGCAGATTTCTTGATAATGATGTTGGTTAATGACCCACTAATTATAATTGATTAGTTTCAATTGGTTCATGAGTTGAAGGACAATCAATCACCAAACCCTAATTGGGTTAAGTGCTTATTTCTAATTTGATTGAGTTAGAATTTTGGGTTGATTGACCCAAACTATTTCAAAACCATTTGGGGATCACCCAAACGGTCTCAAGACCGTTTGAGGGTCACCCAAGACTGTTTGGAGGTCTAGGGTTGAGTATGGTTAGGTGTTTGAAGATCTAAAGATACCAAGTTGATTTGCAATCAAATGCTGATTTGATGATCAATCCAATGATCCAAACCCTAAATGAATGTCTTGGATTTGGATGTTAATATGGAGAGGTCATTCAAATGACCTCAAGACCATTTGATGTCAGGTCATCTCCATTTCGGATGGTGGTTCAATGGTTTCAAAGTAACTAATTTCACAATGATTAACATTGAAGGTGCATTGATTCCAAACCCTAATCCAAATGATTCTAAACCCTAATTGGTGATCAAATGAGGGTTAAATCAGTTGAAGGATGACATATTAAGCTCACTTTAAGTATGGTGTTAGGTTCAATTGATGAGTGGTTATGTGAATTCAATCGATCAGGGGATCAACATTGGAAACCTTAAATCAACATGATTGGTGGAGACCACATTTGGTCCATTCAGTTTTGAGGAGGTTGGACCAAACGGTCTCAAGACCGTTTGGGACCAAATGATCCCAAACCAGTTAAGGTTCAAACGGTTTCAAATGTCACTTTATTAAACGGTTTCAAGAATTACTTTGGCAAACGGTTTCAACCTCTTACTTTACCAAACGGTTTCAAGGGTATGTTCAAGACCGTTTGGAGGTCTAAATAGTCTTAGACCGTTTGGAGGTGTTATAAGCAAGACAGTTTGAGGTCTGATTGGTCAAGACCGTTTGGTGTCTGAGAGATCAAGATCGTTTGGAAGTTAATCATCTAAATCGTATGAACTCTTAAAGTGGTTGAAGGTCAATTGTTTAAGTGAACAATTACATGATTTAATCCAAGGGTGATTATAATAATGGTACCCTTAATGATATAGGGTGATTAGTACCCTTTAAATAATTAAGTTTTAATGATCATGGTGATAATGACATAACTCATGGTGTCAATTCTTCTTTCAAGTTGAGTTGACTTAGCTTAATTAAGACTGAAGTAAGCATCTTTTATAGAAGATGAGAGAGACAACTTCTTACATGAATGATAACCATGTAATGGTTAAGTCTTAATACTTTTACTATGGATGAATGTCTAATGAGGGTATAATTCTTGATAGGGAGATTATAAACCCTAATCATGAGTACAAACCCTAATTAAGAAGGTTAATGAATCATAACCCTAATTGAGGACATTAATAGGTGAAATCCTAATACATGATGATGGTATGAACTTAATTCACGGTAATGACATGAGAAACCCTAATTCAGGGTACTTTGATGATCACTGCTAATTAAGGTGAATAGTAAACCCTAATTGTGGGTTATTGTATATAAACCCTAATCTAGGGTGATGCAATGTGAATAGTAAAACCCTAATTCCAAATAAGGTGAATGAAGATATGACACCCTAATTCTGGGTTATACTTCATAGCATGAAGTTCTAAGGTTGAATAATGAAATGATGAGTCATTAATCCTAATTGAACTAAGGGGATGATTAACCCAAATTGAAATGAAAAGGGAAACCCTAACCCTAACAAGGGCATAGTGGTGTAACCCTTGAATAATGATGTTGTAACTGTTTTGCATTGCGCTGATATGAAATTGATGTATCTATTATCATATGAACTAATCATGCAGGTTTTACAAAATAGTGAACATAGCCAGGTAAGATCTATGATGCCTTATTTATTGAAAGTACTTTATGAACCTTGTGAGCAAGGATATGCTATTTTGCCTAGTGAGAGGTAACCAAAGAGATTATTATGTTGTAAGAGCAATGTGAAATACATGCACTGTAATTATCATGTTTACACTGTCAGATGACTTGATGGCATTGAGTTACCTGCTAAAGTGGTAACAAGTGTTTTGATGATCTAAGGGTTTTAACAGCTATATTCTTGAATCATAATGATGAGATGATGAGGGATTGAGATCCCAATGTTAATAAATCTATGAAATGAACTTGATAGAAATAGTACCCATTCTTTATAGCAATTGGTATAATGTTTTATGTTTGAAAACATGCCTGATGCTAAAAGAATGTTGTAATGTACTTAAATAATCATGTGAAATGATATTATGTAGAGCCCTAACCATAGATCCATCATTGTCAGTAGTTTGGTGATGGTGAAATAGGTTTTCCTAAGGGAACTCCTGGAGGGCATACTTTTGAGTATGTGGGGGTTATGGGCATGAATATCCTTATGTCCTAATGGAGGAATTGATGTGAGATCAACATTTAATCTCTCAATCCTTCATTATATGCATATGTCGGGATGATGTGTCACTAATCTCCCGATGATGATGTTAATTTCAAATCGATGTGAGATAAACAAGAAATCTCTCGATTGTGAAGAGATTACAACATGCCACTATAACTCTACTAGTGAAGTTGCCAGTATACCCTGGAAAGCTATTTGGCAGAGACACGAGATGTCCTGCAAGTTGTTCCTCACACTGTCTGAGGAGGATGAGGTCATAGAAATCCGGCTCTTTTATTGACCTATGTATGGTACCAATTTCGATTTCACAATGGTTGGTTGGAGTATGAGCGGTATACCTCATCTCCTCATGGCATAAGTATGTTTGTAAAATGTAATCAGCCGTGTAGCATATTTGCTTAGGGTTGAATTACGAGAATCAATGGTTGATGATACATTGTCTATTATTTCCTAGTTGGATAAATGCTATACATGTCCTTCATATTCCTTATTGAATAAATGACATGCTGCTTATCAAGTTATAATTGAAATGAACTGCATAGAGAATACTGCTCTACAAAGTTTAATCAATGATTTACCTGCTGCTGAATATTTATAATTTTACTACTCATTGCTATTCTATTATCTGCAATAACAATGTTTCTGGCGAAGAGTTATATCTCTCGCTGGGGCAATTTTCAATTGTCTCACCCCCATGGGATTAAATTTTTAGGTAGACGTCGAGGAAAAGGTAGAAAGCCTATAGAGGGTGAGCATCAGCAACAGCAACAGCAAGGACAGCAGTGATCCTCAGGTGGAGACATTATTTGTCAAGTCTTGTTTAGAGAGAGTCCTATGTGTCGTCTCTGTACTTTCAGGTCCTAGGAGTCAGTAGATGGTTTAATATCGATCTAAGAATTTTGGCTTGATGCCTCGAGATCTTTGTATACTACTTATGTACAGTTCAATAGGGCAGTCAATGTTTGTGACTGTTGAGATGAGATGATATTGAGATGTACTGATGAATCAGAATGTAAATAACTTACTTTGGTTCTTTATGAAAGAGTTTTACAGTTTGTGGATCTCTTTATAAAAAGTTTTAATTTTTAGTAAATTTCAGTAATTCCGCTGCTAATAATACGCTTCCGCATTAGTTAATCTTGTTTTTGCGAGTCATACGTCACAATTTCAATAGAAGATAAATCAATGTCTATGCAGATTAGAGCAAAAATCCTATTCAAGTATTTCAGCTATAACTTGATAAGGAAGCATGTCTCTTATTCAATACGGAATTAAAGAACATAAGTAATGTTTATGTATCAAGGACATGCTAAGAAAGATAACATCAATCAGTGGTTCTCGTATTTCAATCTTATGCAAATATGCTACATGGATGATTACATTTTACAAACATACTTAAACTCTGAGGAGATGAGGTATACCACTCATACTCCAACCAACCATTGCGAAGTCAAAATCGGTACCATACAAAGTCAATGGAAGAGCCGGCTTCCAAGACTTCCCACATCTCAGTCAGTGCGAGATCACATGCAGGACATCTTGTGTCCTGCTACATAGCTTGCCAGGGTATAGTGGCATCTTCGCTATAGAGCTATAACGGCGGCTGTACTCTCTTCCCAATTGAGAGATTTCGTGTTTACCTCCATCGATCCAGCATTAACAACATCGGGAGATTTGTGATACATCCATCCTGGAACATATAATGAAGGATTGAGAGGTTTAATGTTTACCTTTCATCAATACCCCCATTAGGACGTACGGATATTTTTGCCCATCGACCCCCACATATTCAAAAATATGTGAACTCCAGGAGATCCCATAGGAAAACATGTTTCACCGTCACCAGCTTCTGACGATGATGGATCTATGGTCAGAGCACTACATGAAAATATTTCACTTGATTAATTAAGTACATTATCATATTCTTTTAGCATCAGTCAAGTTTTCAAACATTACTTATTAGGACAAATGCTACAAAGAAACATGTACTATTTTCATCAGCTACTTCTCAGTCTTTAAAAGACATTGGGATCTCAGTCCCTCATTTCAATACTGGGAATACCCATCCCTTCACAAACTCAATGCCATAATCATATGGTTCTAGGTATTCAAACCCTCAGCTCATCACTGAGCACTGTTACCACTTTTTTAGGTAATTGTCACCTTCAAGTCATCTGACCAAGGTAGACATGACACTTGCTACACCAGTATCTCTTATGGCACTTGAGGCCCATTAACTCTCTTGTTACTTCTTACTAAGCAACAAGGCATATTATGGCACATAAGGCCCAATAACAATTTGAATGCATAAAACGTCATAGCTCATACCTGGCTATGTTCATCATCTCATGATACCCACATGGTTAGTACAGATGATAACAGATTATATCAATCATATTTCAGTTCCATGTTATTCAAGGGTAATACCACTATTCCCTTACCAGGGTTAGGGTTTCCCATTTTATTTCAATCAGGGTTACTCATACCCTTTGTTCAATTAGGACCAATGATTCATCATTTCATTGTCCAAGATTAGAGTTTCTTGCTATCTAGTATAATCCAAAATTAGGGTTTCACACACCTTCACCCTATTTAGAATTAGGGTTTACTATTCACATCACATCACCCTAGATTAGGGTTTATATTCAATAACCCATAATTAATGTTAACTATTCACCCCAAATAGGGTTTATCATCAAAATACCCTGAATTAGGGTTACTCATGTCATTACCCTAAATTCATATCACATTATCCTCCTGGATTAGGGTTTCACTCAGAATTGCCCTAAATTAGGGTTTGAGTTTATCAATTAACTCATTTAAGATTTCATGATCTCTTTATCAAGGATCATACCCTAAATTGTATAGCACACTTATTTTGAATGTGTTAGGCTTGATTGCTATAGGATTATCTTACATGTATGAATCTCTCTCTCATCCTCTTCTAGGATGTCCACTACTCAATTCTTGATTAGATTGAGCCTACTCTTTATTCAAAAACATGCATTTAGGGTTAGCATTATATATTGAATTATTGCATCCTTATGCATCAATGATTAATCCCACTAAGGGTATCAACCATCTAAATACATTTGGTGTCCATAACATTTGATCAATGGAACATTCACTTACATGAGGTATCCAAATGAATTGACCAATTGAATCTTCAATTACATTGGGTGTCCAAGTGGATCAACCAATTGAGTCTTCAATTACATTAGATATCCAAATGGATTAACCATGTTGAACCTCAAATGGTTTTGATTATTTAGACCCTAAACGGTCTTGGTCTCTCAGAATTCAAACAACCGTTTGGAAAATTGCCCTTGAAACTGTTTAAGAAAGAAATGTGTTGAAACTGAATGGACTTGGATCCCCAAATGGTTTGAGATCATTTGGACCCAAATGATCTTGAGACCGTTTGGTCCAAACCTTCTCAAAACCGAATGGAACAAAAAGGTCTTTCAACACTTAAACAATTCAAGGTTTTAAATCAATGAACCACCTATCAATTGAATCCTTGATTCATTCATCAATTGAACTATTGAATCATCCTTCAATTGGACCATCAATTAGGGTTTTGAACGCAATTGAACTAGGATTTATAATCAAGAAACCATCAATTAGGGTTTTGAATTCGAGGAACCATCAATTGTTAACATTGAGGAACTAATTCAATTGAAATCAATGAATCATTATCAAATTATGATATGACCTGACCTCAAAAGGTCTTGAGGTCATTTGGATGACCTCCAAATGGTCTTGAGACCATTTGCCCCATCCATCATTAAAAGTTGTGAAATCCAATTAGGGTTTGCGTCATTCGATTGATCATCAAATTGGTTATTGATTGTATTTCAATTTGATATCTCTGGATCTTCAATTACTCAACCGTACTCAACCCTAGACCTCCAAATGGTCTTGGTTGACATCCAAACGGTCTTGAGACCATTTGGGTGGTCTCCAAATGGTCTTGAGACCGTCTGGGTTAATCAACCCAAAGTTTTAGATCAATCAATTGAAATTTCAGCACTTAACCCGATTAGGGTTTCTAATTGGAGGATTGTCCATATATTGAATCAATCAATTGGATCCATTAGATCATCATCCAACATGTACTAGGGTCCTGACCTTAAATGGTCAACCCATCCAAATGGTCAACCCTTCCAAACGGTTTGAGATCCAAACCTCCAAACAGTTTGCAAACCGTTTGGACCAAGGTCTTAAAACCGTTTGCAATAGAAACTTGTTGGAAAGTGTGCCTAAGATGATGTCATCATCATGAAGCCTTAGTCCATCGAAAACTACTGCCATTATCATGGTATTTGCATCAACTAATCAAAGGAATTGTAAGAAGAGCAATTGAACATAATTGATTAAGAAATTGAATTCAATAACAATGAATAGGGTTCAAGTTATATAACCCGCCTCCAAATGAGCTTCAAAGCTTGAATCTTCACGTCCACAATGGTGAAAGAAGATTTTTCACACCACAAGGTTCATTCCTCAAGCTTTTGAGTGAAAAGGAATGGTTAGAATTGAAGATGGGATCGAGATAAGAAGAAATCATGCATTGATTTGTGATTTTCACCATGAAATCAAGGTGAACGAAGGTCAAGAAGCTTACCAATAGGTTCGGAGTCGTACTCCTACTGCTCCTAGCTCCCTTGGTCATTTTTTCACGCAAAGAGAAGTAGTGGATTCGAAAAAGCCTTTGGTTTGAGTTGTAAATATAAGAAAATTAATGAGAGAGAAAATGCCTTATAAAATTCTTTTAATTCTGAAATTGATGCCACCTCTTCCCCCTCAATTCCTTGCATGCAAATATATCTTCTTCACCTCCAAATTCCCTTCCATTATCCATGAATTAAGGGAAAAGAAATCAAGCACCTTAACCTTTATAATATTATTATCCATAAGTTAGTGGATATTTCTTTTTATTTTCTTAATGTGAGTGGGTTCTCCACTCACGTAGATATTTCCTTTACCTTTGCAAGGAAAAAGGACATTCACACTTGAGCAAATCCAACCATCTCGTTTTTGGTTGAAGGCCCTTCAATTATTTTATTTATTCTTGCATTAAATTGAATTAAGGTTTCAATTATGCTTAAATCTTGATTATTTTAATATCAAGATTATCTCTCCCTCAAAGTGATACAAATGAGATGCCCCTCTCATTTTCTTTGCTCTACTTGATGCCAAGAAATATTAGGGACTATTTTTGAAGTGGTAAATTGCATATTGAACCCTGGGGTTTGGGTAAATTGCACATTACACCAAAACTAGGTTTTAATGCACAAACATAGATTTATCAGCTCTTTCTTGGTACTCAGGCTTGGGGTAGCCATACCTCTACATCATCTTCATTCTCATGATGCTTAAACACATGAGGAACATATAATCATGCACAATTTGCAATTTAACCCCTCAACTTGGGTAATTTGCACTTTAGTCCAAAACAAGCAAAACATTATTTTCAACATTATTCAAAAAGGACTAAAATTGAAGTATAAGTTCCTCTTAAACCTTAATTACTTTCCAAAAGATAATATCAAGCATATAATTTTCTTTCTTAAACAAAACACCTAGGGTTAAAGCATAACCTAGGTCAGGGATGTTACAAGTTACCCACCCCTTACAAGGATTTTGTCCCCGAAATCATCAAAGAAAACATTAAGAGAAAAGAGTATGGTATTTCCTCCTCATTTCTTCCTCTAGCTCCCACGTAGCTTCTTCAATGCCACGGTGATGCCAAAGAACTTTTACAAGACAAATGTCTTTCTTTCTCAACTTTTTAATTCTTCTGTCAAGAACCAACACAGGTCCTTCAACATAAGATATATCATCATTTAGTTCTACCTCCACCGGTTGCAGAACTAACTCTATGTCAGGATGACACTTTCTCAACATAGAGATATGGAACACTGGGTGCAATCTATGTAACTCAGGTGGTAACTCCAGCTTATAGGCTACCTTTCCCATCCTTTCAATGATCGGATAAGGCCCCATAAATCTAGAAGCTAACTTCCCCTTCTTTCTGAATCTCTAGATACCTTAAAAGGTGAGACCTTGAGGTATACTCTGTCTCCAACTTGGAATTCTAGGGGTCTACAATGCTTATCATCATAAGATTTCTGTCTATCCTGGGCAGCTTTCAACTGTTGTTGTATTACTTTAATCTTCTCAGTTGTTTGTTGTACTAGGTCAGGACCCAAAAGTTGATATTCTCCTGTTTCATACCAACATAATGGAGATCTACAACGTCTACCATACAATGCCTCATATGGTTCCATATCAATACTGTGTTGATAGCTATTATTATAAGAAAATTCTATCAAGCTCAGGTGTAGATCCCAACTTCCTACAAACTGAAGGACACATGTCCTAAGCAAGTCCTCCAAGGTTTGTATGGTCCTCTCAGATTCTCCATCTGTCTGTGGGTGAATGGTTGTACTAAACCTTAATTGCGTACCCAAAGCTTTATGAAGTCATTCCCAAAAATGACTCATAAACTGGGGACCTCTATCAGAAACAATTGTAACTGGAACCCCGTGCAAACGCACTATCTCATCTATGTATATCTATGCAAGCTTCTCAGCAGTGTAGGTTGTTTTAATAGGAAGGAAATGTGTTGTCTTTGTCAACCTATCAACTATCACCCAAATGGAATCATGACTTTTGGTTGTTCTAGGCAAACCAACCACAAAGTCCATGGTTACATGATCCCATTTCCACTGCGGTATGGGCAGAGGTTGCATTGTTCCTACAGGTTTTTGATGTTTAGCTTTAACCTGCTGACAAACTGGACACCGCATAACAAACTCAGCTACATCTTTCTTCAAATCAGGCCACCAATACATATCCTTTAAGTTATGATACATCTTGGTGCTCCCTGGATGCATGGCATACATTGAAGAATGAGTTTCTTCCAGAACTGACTTTCTTAAGTCATTGGCATCAGGTACCACCATCCTATCATGGTAACAGACTACTTGATCCTCTGACTCATGAAAGCCATCTTGTTTCTCACTACCATACTCTGACCTGATCTGTTGGACTACAGTATCAACTTGCTGTGCTTCTTTAATTTGCTATCTCAGAGTAGGTTTTACTTGCATCTCAGCTAATAGACCGACTAACAATGACACCTTAAGCTCTATATTGTCTTGCCTTAAGGAGATAAGCATATCTCTTTTAAAGCAAACCAAGGAGTTCAACTTTTCTTTATCTAAGGATAGTGTTGTTGATTTTCTACTTAATGCATCAGCAACTACATTAGCCTTTCCTGGATGATAATCAATTATACAATCCTAGTCCTTGATTAACTCCATCCAGCGACGCTGTCTCATGTTCAGCTCATGCTGTGAGAAGATATACTTTAGGTTCTTATGGTCTGTGAAAATCTGGAATGTTTCTCCATAGAGATAATGTCTCCAGATCTTCAAAGCATGGACCACAGCAGCTAGCTCTAGATCATGTGTCAGATAATTCTCCTCGTGTTTCTTAAGTTGTCGATACGCAAAAGAAATCACTTGTTTATCCTGCATCAACACACATCCTAGACCATTCTTGGATGCATCACAGAAGACTATGTACCCCTTCCCTTGCTCAGGTAACACTAACACAGGTGCACTAGTTAACCTTTCCTTCATCAACTGGAAGGATTTTTGGAACTTGTCATTCCAGAAAAAAGGAACCTCCTTTTTTATCAACTTCGTTAGGGGTAAAGATATAGAACTGAAGTTCTTCTAAAATCTCCTGTAATAGCCTGCCAACCCTAGGAAACTGCGTATTTCCGTCAGTGTCTTTGGCTATTCTCATTGCAAGACAGATTCTACCTTCTTAGGATCAACACGAATACTTGAAGCAGATATTACATGTCCTAGAAAAGAAACTTTTGGTAACCAAAACTCACATTTGATAAACTTAGCATATAACTTATGCTCTCTTAGCAAAGTCAAAGCCTGACGAAGGTGTTGTTCATGTTGTTGAGCATTTCTACTGTATATCAAGATGTCATCTATGAAGATGACTATAAACTGATCAAGAAAAGGTTGAAAGATTCTATTCATGAGTTCCATGAATGCAGTTGGTGCATTAGTTAGTCCAAATGACATAACTATGAACTCATAGTGACCATACCTTGTCCTAAAGGCAGACTTAGGTATATCACTCTCCTTAATACACAACTGATGATATCCCGACCCCAGATCTATCTTAGAGAAGATAATTGTGCCCTACAACTGATCGAACAAGTCATCAATCCTTGGTAGAGGATATTTGTTCTTTATTATTACTTTATTTAACTGTCTGTAATCAATGCATAACCCCATCGATCCGTCCTTCTTCTTAACAAAGAGTACCGTACCACCCCATTTTGAAGTACTCAATCAGAAAAAACCTTTCTTAAGCAACTCCTGTAGTTGTTTCTTGAGCTCTGCCATTTCAGCAAGTGCCATTCTATATGGTGTTTGTTCTATCGATTGCGTACTCGGGATTATATTAATCTCAAAATCAATCTCTCGGGGCAGAGGAACACCTGGAAGTTCTTCAGGGAATACATCTTCGAGCTCCCTAACAATCGGAACTTTAGAAGGATGAGGGCTCTCCATTGTGGTATCTACCACATGAGCCAAGAATGCAAAGCATCCTTGTCTCATCAACTTCTCAGCTACCATAGCTGACACAAGACAAGTTGGAAGAATCTTTCTGTCTCCCTGAAAGATCCATGTATCACCATTGTCTATGAACACAGCCTGCTTGGAACCACAATCCAAGACAACCTTATACTTCTGTAAGGTGTCCATCCCAAGGATTATATCAAAACCCTGCATCTCAAGTGGTATAAGATCCACTTGAATGTGATGTTCAGAAAAGGAAAGATTGCAGGGAGAACACACCTCCCACAACACTACAAATCCCAATAAAGGGGTTTCTAACATCAAACTATCTGCTCTATGACTGATAGTCATGTTGCAGTCATGAATCACTTCTTGAGTGATAAAGGAATGTGTAGCACCCAGATCAACTAACACAGATATGAAGCAGGATAAAGACATATCAGAATAAAATAGTTCCATCTGACCTATCACAACACGAGGGTTGACTACTGCATCGGGTTGATTCATGGCATAGAATCTAGCCGTTGCTTGATGTTGACCATGTGCTTGGTTGTTGGCTGCCGACAATCCAACTTGGGACGCTTCTCCACGTCCTCTAGAATTATTACTAAATTTTCGCCTCTGTGAGCCTTACTGACTCTGCCTCTGGGGTTGAGTTACAGTTCTGACTTTCTCAGGACAATCTCTCTTCAAGTGTCCTGACCTCCCACACTAGAAGCAGTTGTAACTTCCCAAACTCTACCTGGGTGGTCCCGTCACTGATGTTGATGCTGCACTGGGGGCTCTACTTGGAGGAAAACTACGGCCCCTGGCCCTACTTGACGTCCACTGCGTCGGGGTATTAAACCTTGTTGGTGGTGGTACAGAGAATCTCGGTTTCTTGAAGCTCTCGGACCTCTGTCCTTGAAATTGAGGATACACTTTCTTATTACTGGTCTGTCGCTTTTTGATCACAGACCTCTCTATCCTCCTAACGGACTCCACAAAAATGGAAAATTTCTCCTTGTTCTCCAGAGCAGACACGAGAGTGGTTAATTCAGTGTTCAACCCCTTCTCGAAATGTTGAATCCTCTCTTCATCAGTAGCTGCCATGTGAGGACAGAACCACAAAAGTTCCATGAGCCTAGCTTCATATTCGCTAATGTTCATCTATCCTTGCCTCAACCTCTCAAATTGAGAGATCTTCTCATCTAGATACATCTTGGGAAAGTATCTAGAGACAAATTCACGTCAAAATTCATCCCATCTGACTTCAACACCTGGTCTTTTACCTTATTTAATGGTCCACCAATGACCAACACTCCCCTTTAGAAGGTATGCAGCATGCCTCACCTTCTCTACTTCAGGGATGTTAAGGATTCTAAAAGCTTTCTCCAGCTTCGTCAACCACAAATCTGCATTAGCTGGGTCAGCTGTACCAGCATAGTCTGTGGCTCCCACCCGGCGAAGTTGTTCAAAGGTATTGCCAGCTCCTTGTCCTTCATTATGGGATGGTGCCCTTGGTGAAGGTGGTGGCATTCTGTCTGCCATATGTGTCATGGTCGCCATAAACTTCCTGAACAGGATATGGAAAGTTGGGTTCTCTAATGCATCTTGATCAAGTTGAGGAATCTCAGGTACGGGTTCCTCCCTAGCTTGATCCCTTGTGCCTCCTCCTGGTGCAGCAATGCTACTCTCAGCAGCATGTTTGTCATGTGATCTAGACATCTTCAAGTTCTTCTTCTCCTATATGAGCAGAATACACTATCAGATAAACTGGAAAACACTAGAACAGACTCAACAATCTTAATCATATGTCTTTGTAGACTCAGCGAACCTAGATCTCTGATACCACTAAACTTGTGGCACTAATGCGGAAGCGTATCATTTGTAGTGGATTACTGAAAATCACTAAAAATTAAAACCATTTACAAAGATATTCATTCTTAGGAAAACTCTTTAAACAAGAACCAAAGTATTATAATTACATACTGGTCCACATTGTACATTCCAGGTACCATCTCTTCTCGAAGAATATATATACATCACTTTGCATGATAAAAGCACAAGTAACAAAATTCTCGAGGCATTCAAACCAAAATCTCAGATTGATTATAAAAACACTATCTACTGACTCCTAGGACCTGAGTGTATAGAGATAACACATAGGACTTTATTAACATATGTACAAAGCCTGACAACTAGTATCCCCACCTGGGATATCACTATTGTCCCTGTTGTTGTTGCTGCTCTTCCCCTACTACAGAGTTTCTGCCTCTTTGTCTGTGTCTACCTAAAAATGTTGGATCCCACGGGGGTGAGACAATTTGTTAATTGCCCCAGTGAAAGATATAACTCTCTGCCGAAAACATTATTATTGCAGTTTAATAGAAATAAACTAAACAGTGGAGTCATATATTTTAATAGCAAATAAATCAATGTCTATGAAGATTAGAGCAACAATCATATTCAAGTATTTCAGCTATTCATATTCAAGTATTTCAGCTATAACTTGATAAGGCATCATGTCTCTTATTCAATACAGAATTAAAGAACATAAGTAACGTTTATGTATCAAGGACATGCTAAGCAAGATAACATCAACCAGTGGTTCTCATATTTCAATCTTATGCAAATACGCTACACGGCTGATTACGTTTTACAAACATACTTAAGCTCTGAGGAGATGAGGTATACCGATCATACTCCAACAGACCATTACGAAGTCAAAATTGGTACCATACAAAGTCAATGGAAGAGTCGGCTTCCATGACTTCCCACATCTCGGTCAGTGCGAGATCACATGCAGGACATCTTGTGTCTCTGCTACATAGCTTGCCTGGGCATAGTGGCATCTTCGTTATAGAGCTACAGTGGCGGTTGTACTCTCTTCGCAATCGAGAGATTTCGTGTTTACCTCCATCGATCTGGCATTAACAACATCGGGAGATTGGTGATACAGCCATCCTGGAACATATAATGAAGGATTGAGAGGTTTCATGGTTACCTTCCATCAATTCCCCCATTAGGATGTATGGATATTTTTGCCCATCGACCCCCACATATTCAAAAATATGCGAACTCCAGGAGATCCCATAGGAAAACCTATTTCACCATCACCAGCTTCTGACGATGATGGATCTATGGTTAGAGAACTACATGAAAAGATTTCACTTGATTAATTAAGTACATTATCATATTCTTTTAGCATCAGTCAAGTTTTCAAACATAACTTATTAGGACAAATGCTACAAAGAAACATGTATTGTTTTCATCAGCTACTTCTCAGTCTTTAAAAGACATTGGGATCTCAGTCCCTCATTTCAATATTGGGAATACTCATCCCTTCACAAACTCAATGCCATAATCATATGGTTCTGGGTATTCAAACCCTCAGCTCATCACTGAGCACTGTTACCACTTTTTTAGGTAATTGTCACCTTCAGGTCATCTGACCAAGGTAGACATGACACTTGCTACACCAGTATCTCTTATGGCACTTGAGGCCCATTAACTCTCTTGTTACTTCTTACTAAGCAACAAGGCATATTATGGCACATAAGGCCCAATAAAAATTTGAATGCATAAAACATCATAGCTCATACCTGGCTATGTTCGTCATCTCGTGATACCTGCATGGTTAGTACAGATGGTAACATATTATATCAATCATATTTCAATTCCATTCTATTCAAGGGTAATACCACTATTCCCTTACCAGGGTTAGGGTTTCCCATTTTATTTCAATCAGGGTTACTCATCCCCTTTGTTCAATTAGGACCAATGATTCATCATTTCATTATCCAAGATTAGAGTTTCTTGCTATATAGTATAATCCAAAATTAGGGTTTCACACACCTTCACCCTATTTAGAATTAGGGTTTACTATTCACATCACATCACCCTAGATTAGGGTTTATATTCAATAACCCATAATTAAGGTTTACTATTCACCCCAAATAGGGTATATCATCAAAATACCCTGAATTAGGGTTACTCATGTCATTACCCTAAATTCATATCACATTGTCCTCCTAGATTAGGGTTTCACTCAGAATTGCCCTAAATTAGGGTTTGAGTTCATCAATTAACCCAATTAGGATTTCACGATCTCTTTATCAAGGATCATACCCTAAATTGTATATCACACTTATTTTTAATGTGTTAGGCTTGATTGCTACATGATTATCTTACATGTATGAATCTCTCTTTCTCATCCTCTTCTAGGATGTCCACTACTCAATTCTTGATTAGATTGAGCCTACTCTTTATTCAAAAACATGCATTTAGGGTTAGCATGATGTATTGAATTATTGCATCCTTATGCATCAATGATTCATCCCACTAAGGGTATCAACCATCTAAATACATTAGGTGTCCATAACATTTGATCAATTGAACATTCAATTACATGAGGTATCCAAATGAATTGACCAATTGAATCTTCAATTACATTGGGTGTCCAAGTGGATCAACCAATTGAGTCTTCAATTACATTACATATCCAAATGGAATAACCATGTTGAACTCCAAATGGTTTTGATTACTTAGACCCTAAACGGTCTTGGTCTCTCAGAATTCAAACGGTTTGAATCCATTTGGGAAAATTGCCCTTGAAACCGTTTAAGCAAGAAATGTGTTGAAATTGAATGGACTTGGATCCCCAAATGGTTTGAGACCGTTTGGACCCAAACGGTCTTGAGACCGTTTGGACTCAAACGGTCTTGAGACTGTTTGGTCCAAACCTTCTCAAAACTGAATGGACCAAAAAGTTCTTTGAACACTTAAACAATTCAAGGTTTTAAATCAATGAACCTCCTATCAATTGAATATGTGATTCATTCATCAATTGAAATATTGAATCATCCTTCAATTGGACCATCAATTAGGGTTTTGAACCCAATTGAACTAGGATTTATAATCAAGAAACCATCAATTAGGGTTTTGTATTCGAGGAACCATCAATGGTTAACATTGTGGAACTAATTCAATTGAAATCAATGAAACATCATCAAATTATGATATGACCTAACCTTGAAAGGTCTTGAGGTCATTTGGATGACCTCCAAACGGTCTTGAGACCGTTTTCCCCATCCATCATTAAAATTTGTGAAATCCAATTAGGGTTTGCATCATTGGATTGATCATCAAATTGCATATTGATTGCATTTCAATTTGATATCTCTGGATCTTCAATTACTCAACCATACTCAACCCTAGACCTCCAAACGGTCTTGGTTGACCTCCAAATGGTCTTGAGACCATTTGGGTGATCTCCAAATGGTCTTGAGACCGTTTGGGTTAATCAACCCAAAGTTTTAAATCAATCAATTGAAATTTCAGCACTTAACCCGATTAGGGTTTCTAATTGGAGGATTGTCCATATATTGAATCAATCAATTGGATCCATTAGATCATCATCCAACATGTACTAGGGTCCTGACCTCAAATGGTCAACCCATCCAAACGGTCAACCCTTCCAAACGGTTTGAGATCCAAACCTCAAAATGGTTTGCAAACCGTTTGGACCAAGGTCCTAAAACTGTTTGCAATAGAAACATTTGGAAAGTGTGCCTTAGATAATGTCATCATCATCAAGCCTTAGTCTATCGAAAACTACTGCCATTATCATGGTAATTGCATCAACTAATCAATGACAATGAATAGGGGTTCAAGTTATATAACCCGCCTCCAAATGAGCTTCAAAACTTGGAGCTTCACATCAACAATGGTGGAAGAAGCTTTTTCACACATCAAGGTTCGTTTCTCACGCTTTTGAGTGAAAAGGAATGGTTAGAATTGAAGATGGGATCGAGATAAGAAGAAATCATGCATTGATTTGTGATTTCCACCATGAAATCAAGGTGAACGAAGGTCAAGAAGCTTACCAACAAGTTGGGGGTCGTCCTCCTGCTGCTCCTAGCTCCCTTGGTCGTTTTTGCAAGCAAAGAGAAGAAGTGGATTCGAAAAAGCCTTTGGTTTGAGTTGTAAAAGGTGTTTTTATAAGAAAATCAATGAGAGAGAAAATGCCTTATAAAATTCTTTCAATTCCGAAATTGATGCCACCTCTTCCCCCTCAATTCCTTGCATGCAAAGATATCTTCCTCACCTCCGAATTCCCTTCCATTATCCGTGAATTAAGGGAAAAGAAATTAAGCACCTTAACCTTTATAATATTATTATCCATAAGTTAGTGGATATTTCTTTTTATTTTCTTAATGTGAGTCGGTTCTCCACTCACGTAGATATTTCCTTAGCCTTTGCAAGGCACAAGGACGTTCACACTTGAGCAAATCCAACCATCTCGTTTTTGGTTGAAGGCCCTTCAATTATTTTATTTATTCTTGCATTAAATTGAATTAAGGTTTCAATTATACTTAAATCTTGATTATTTTAATATCAAGATCTTCTCTCCTTCAAAGTGATACAAATAAGACGCCCCTCTCATTTTCTTTTATCTAAATGATGCCAAAAAATATTAGGGACTATTTTGAAGTGGTAAATTGCATATCGAACCCTGGGTTTTGGGTAAATTGCACATTACACCAAAACTAGGTTTTAATGCACAAACATAGCTTTATCAGCTCTTTCTTGGTACTCAGGCTTGGGGTAGCCATACCTCTGCATCATCTTCATTCTCATGATGCTTCAACACATGAGGAATATATTATCATGCACAATTTGCAATTTAACCCCTCAACTTGGGTAATTTGCACTCTAGTCCAAAACAAGCAAAACATTATTTTCAACATTATTCAAAAAGGACTAAAATTGAAGTATAAGTTCCTCTTGAGCCTTAATTACTTTCCAAAAGATAATATCAAGCATATAATTATCTTTCTTAAACAAAACACCTAGGGTTAAAGCATAACCCAGGTCAGGGATGTTACAATCAATGTGGAGGATACCCCCTCTACAGGTGTTTTTCTCTATTTCTCCTTCTTATTTGTGACTCTATTATCTTCTTTTTAATACATAGAACTTATTAACTTCATGATATCAAACCTTGTTTGTGTATTACTAACATATATGGAGCATTTTCCTTGTGTTTGGTTTGTAAATGGGAAATATAGTCATGTGGTGAATAGTTTTTTCTTATATTAGGAATTTCTCTCTAGTTTCATTAGTTTTAATAACTTTTGTGAGAATCAAAGGCCTACGTTCCCTATGTCCCAGAATTTGTATCTTGAGAGAGGTATGAGTTTATTGGAGGGAAACTAGCATTCTAATTCTTACTACATGAAAGTCAATAGGGACTCCTACTTTCTAAGTCTCTTTCAGAAAGTAATGGAGATGGCTTTATGAATCTCTTTGTGGTGATATAAAATAGCTTGATATCTTGTTCTAGAATTACAACTTGAGAGATGAGAAATCTAGCCACCTAAGTTTTTAATAGGTGAAAAACATTGATCATAATATAGTGTGAGTTGTGGATGATAGGAAATCATATATGTTTGTATAATTGTGTATCACATGATTGGTAGTTGTTACAAACCAAATGCATTTACTTGAATTCTCATTTGAAATATAATCCATTACAACTTTAATCTAGTTTAGGACTTAATCAACAATTCAACTTTTCTTGTTTGAATTGCATGATTATTGATGAAGCTAAAACTTACATCAAGAGATTACTCTTCCAATGGAAGTACTAAAGTGCACAAAAAACCCTAGGGAGTTGATGTTCTCTCTAGGTTTACCTACAACTGGTGCTAGATAAATGCTCCAACCCCACAAGAGTGTGGAAGCCTTATCGTAGTACAGATTTAGGATCAAACCCAAAGGACAACGTTAAGAATCATAGTGTCTTTTTCTCATTTCGTATCAATCTAAGTTAATCATCTAAGACCAGAAGTTTGATTTGAGTTATTTAACCTAAAACATGCAAAAGTAAAGGTAGGAAATAAAACTAATATGAGGGTTAAACTAAGATTTAGAAAATAATGATGGATCACTGGGGTGATGCGGGTATTCACCACCACTACACATGTATTGTACATGTACCAATCATAGCAAGACTTGCGAGCGAGATACATGGATATTATCCAATACCGATGTCTTGTAGGACAAGAGTAATGCACACATCCTTCACGGGTTAAGTGACTCTCATCTGGTACATATCTATGTGTCAATGGAGATATGTAGTCTCCGAAGAGAGAATCTTACTCAACCTCGTGAAACGTGTATCAGAAAACTAACAAGTGAGCGATAATTACCAATTCGATTAGTATCCTTATAGACTATCCCTCTTTTGAGGATATAGCTATGAGAAACATGGGAGTGTTGCAACGTCAGCCATTCCTGAACGAATGGTCAAGTACTTTGCACCACTCTCTCCTTAGAGTGTGTTCCTCGACCCATCAAGGTTGTACTTTTGTACGTCAACTGATTCCATTTCATAGTAAAAAGGTACAATGATGGAGGTGAGTTTACTCCACTCCTTAGAAAGCGTTCCTAGATACCGAAACAGATGTGCGGTGGATACACACACCAGAAACCAACAATAAATCGGTATTCGAGTCCCAAGAGCGGTCATAGACAAACCACACCAAAAGACAATAGATGCATACAAGAACGCGGCCAATATTCAAGCATGTATGAAACAATTTAGTATTGAATCAGAAAGATAACATCTTTTAGTATAGATTACAAAACATGGGCAGTGGGGCTAGTCCTTGTGCCCCAGTAGATGGAACTACTCGCTCCTCATGCGAGAAATAAGAAGAATAAGAAAGAGAGAGGAATCCGCCATGAACTCAGTGCAGAAGGTAGTCGTAGCTCGGTGAAGATGATGTGGTCTTCTACGTCGTGTCGGAGCAGATCTGGACACGGAATGGGAGACGTCAAGACAGTCCAGATAGTCTCTCTTGCTCTGTCTTCCTTCCCTTCTCGGTCTCCTTGATTGCAACACGGGCAGTCGGTGGAATGAAACTGGCATAGACGGGACTGGTTTTGGATCCAGCCTATGTACAGGCAGCCTCCTGGCCTTCCAGCTCCGGTCTCAATCCAACAGCCTTGGGCTGTAGTGAGATAGATGTCCAAGACCATGCCTTTACCCTTATATTTATAGGCTTTCCATGTGTCTTGGACGGGTTGGGTCAGATCTGCAAATTGCCCAAAATATCTTGGGCCAAGGAGTCACACCTTGTGCGTGTCCTTTTGTCCCATGTTGTTTGCTCCCACAATTGCTTCATGCGGTTTGCTCATGCGGTTTTGGCCTTAGTAAATCATCAGGTTGCTCATGCGGTTTTCTAGGTTCACATGGACTTCTACTAATTGGGGCCATGCGTTCTCCATGCACGCATTAAAATGAAACTGTGAGCCTTCTCCTAATCTCACGGTCTTGGTACTTTAGCTCCTGCGGTTTTGGTTCTTTAGCTCCTGCGGTCTTGGTTCTTTAGCTCCTGCGGTCTTGGTTGCTCATGCATGATCGGTCTTCACTCAATTCTTCACGTGGGCGCAATAGCTGCTGGCCATTCAATTTTGAATGCAGTGATCCATTCATCTTGTTAAGTCATGTGGACTCTACTAGTCTTGGGGTCATGCGTTCTTCATGCCCACGTGGGGCCATGCGTTCTCATGCCCATGTTAAAGCCATCGGCGCTGCTGCTGTCTTTGCTCATGCGGTTTCGTAGCTCATGCCTCCAAGGCTGTGTGCATGCGGTCTTGCTGCACTTCTACTCAAACGGTCTTGCATAATCTGTAGTTCAGCCACCCAAATGATCTTACGATGGCCGCCCTATTGGTGTCTTCGACCGGTTGCAAGCTGTTATGTGCGGAGGAGTGGGTGACGGTGGCGTAGGTACGGAGCTTGTGATTGGAGGCAGACGAGCGGGCACCGTCGTTGCTGCTGATGGTGAGGTAGACGACGCCGACGCTTGTGGCAAGTAGGCCATCGTGGGCAGCGGTGGTGTCAGCGAGCAGGTCATCGGCGCTACTTGCGTGAGCTGTAGAGCGTGGATGTCGACGGCGTAGGTACGAAGCTTGTGATTGGAGGCAGACGAGCGGGCACCATCGTTGCTGCTGACGGTGAGGTAGACGAGCGGGCGTCGTCGATGCTGCTGACAGTGAGGTAGACGATGTCGGCGCTTGTGGCAAACAGGTCGTCGTGGGCAGCGGTGGTGCGACCTGGGACTGGTGATGAATTCGGATGGCGGCAGCACTGCTTGGTTTTGAGATTGAGAGAGCAAACGGAATGGAGGTCAAGACCGCATGGAGGTCAAGACCGCATGAGGTCAAGACCGCATGAGGTCGAGACCGCATGGAGGTCAAGACTGCATGAGGTCAAGACCGCATGGAGGTCAAGACCGCATGGAGGTCAAGACCGCATGGAGGTCGAGACCGCATGGAGGTCAAGACCGCATGAAGGTCGAGACCGCATGGAGGTCAAGACCGTATGAAGGTCGAGACCGCATGGAGGTCAAGACCACATGGGGTCGAGACCGCATGGAGGTTAAGACCGCATGGAGGTCAAGACCGCATGGGGAAACCAAATGGATCAAGACTGAATGGTGGTCAAGACCGTGGTTGGATGAAAAGGAACTGTTAGATCTCGATCGGATGGTTGAGAGTGATCTGCAAGGAAAAAGGAAAGTGAGTAAGGGGGGATAAGATCAAATAAACTGAAAACTAGAGTAATTAGAACTAGTAAAGCATTATTTACATGAAACTGAAGGGATACTTAAAATAAACCCAAAGTGAGGGTAGATCAGTCGATATGCGGCACAAAATCCTTAGAATTGGCGACTGAGAGGGTGAATCTGGAGGATTCATCAATTATTTGGAATTCTTTTGTATTGAATTTCATTGGCTTCATGTGCTGAAAATCCTAATATATACTACATGTTGACAAGTCCTTATGAACAACATAAAGGTAATTTAGGTTTTTATATTATGGATAGTGTGCAAACACTTTTACTCAACATCAACTTTTGGAATTGTTTCAAGGGAGTTAATGTATTTTGTTGATACATCCTTCACTTGTTTAAAAAAATGTAAGTGGTGAGTGTCAATCTAGGGCAGCACATTGTGCTCTAGGTCAAGTACATCTTCCCCTTGAAGTAGAAACCACAATTGCCTATGTCAAATAACCCCTACTAAAAAGCAATCACCAGTATTATTTGCACCATAGCTCCCTCCATCATCGACCACTACCCAGATTCCTCCTAAGAGTGAGCAGGATAATCAAATCCCCTCTAGATGCTAATTGTTTTCTTGTAGAGTAGAGGAGATTCTTTACAAACACATCACATATGCTTCATGATTAACTAAACTAATGCCAAAAGGAGTTGGGGAGAGAGAATGCCTCAACTAGAGAGTTCGCTTTTACCCTAACCCTAGATTACCCTCTCTTAGGGTTTCTTGTTGCCATTGACCTAAGGCCACCTTCTCCATCCTGAGCTTGGTGCCTGGGGTCACCTCTCATGGTGCCCATTAGTCATGCAATAAAGACCACCTTCTCGATCCTGATCTTGGTGTCTGGGGTCACCTCTCATGGTGCCCATGGGTCATCCCTCTTGGGCTTGCCCCTTTTTGCATCTTCCATCAGGGTGGCATGTAGGTGTTAGTGTACACAGTTATATTTTACTTGTGATAGTCATAGGGAATTTATAACTGTAAATATGAACATCTAATAGATAGATTGCATTCAATGCAATTAATCATTTGGCAATCCTTCGGAAAACTAAGGCGATTAATCATCATTAACCACATACCTGTCAGGCAGACTCGAGTACAGGAATAATCCAAACAAGCAAGTAATCTAGAATCAAGCAAGCACACAATTTGGCCCTGAAATACACATCCAATATTTCTTATCATGGATCATGATATCCAAGTCTAATAGGCCTAATCGTGCTCTAGGGTTACTAGCCCCTTGTTAGGGTTTTGACTATAATTAGAGTTTCACTTCCTTTTTACCACCTTAATTCTACTTTTATCAAAATATCCACCAAACCCTAATTACTTCATCTTATTTTTCATCAAGATCCTAAGATCAGGTTTGGACCACAAAACCCTAATTTTCAGATTAACTATATTTTTTTTCCTCTTTTCCCTTACTTAGGGTTTTCTAATGATATTATCCAACATATTAGGTTTAAACCCTAAATCTTGCAATTCCATCTCCAAAATAGGTTAAGATTCATCTTAATCATTAAATAAGTTAACAACACTCGAATTAATTTATTTGCAACATCAAATCTGCCCTTAATCATTAATTAGGGTTTCATGTGTAAAGTTTATTCATTCGAGTTTCCTACTAATTTCTAGGATTTTCGCAAGAAAATGCCTTTTTCTAACTTAATTGGATTGGAGGGGAAATTACCGAAAAATAGGTGGCCGCTTGATCTGTGGACCTATGGTCCGCTCCTCGGATCTGATGGTCGTGGTTGTGCGCACCTACAATAGCTGCTCCCCCCACTTTCTCATTAGATCCCTTATCGGGATCACGATGGACCGCGATCGGACGATCACTGGTTGTCTTCTTCCTTCGATCACACGCAGAGGGGCAGTCAACTCCTCAGTTGACTTAGAGCTCTACACCACCAGTGAAAGAATGAAGGTGCTCGGAAGCTCCGCCGTCGCTACCCGAACTCGAAGAGCCACTCAATTTCCCACACGGACTCAACCTTCACTTCGAACTACTTATCGGAGTTCCTCCGTGGCTCGTTGGTTGCATAGGGGGTAGGTCAGGTTAGAACGGGCGATTGAAGGTTTCATTGCACTTGCCGATGCGCTCTGCAGTGATTGGGGTAGGTTTTAGGTCTGCTGATACCCTCGGGTACCCTCCCCTAATATAGGGTTGAGCTTGGGGAGTCTGGCGAATTGGGGGTTTCTCCCCTCATCGATGACAACCCTCAAAGTTAGGGTCTAGATCCTTCGGAACGATCTCCCGAACCTGATGGACTTGTTAGTTCATCAGATTATCGCTTCAAAATTGAGAAAATTGGATTCCTAGATTGCCTCCCAGTCCCACTAAGACTCAAGGTAGATGATGCACAGTGGCCCTTGGATCTTTGGTCCCCTAGACCACGCGGTCATCCAACGGCTGGCATCGTTTCCCTCCTTACTATTATCTAAAAACGAATAAAAAAAAGGCATTTTAACATGATAACTTGGAAAATTCATTTCTCTCTCCTCGTTTAACATTTTCTTCTCGAACTTTAGGAAAAACTCCATCTTGGCATTATCTAACTTTCCACTAAATTTGAAGGTTAAATTCTAATGATTGAGAGTGTTTCCTTCCCATCCAAGTTATTCACTAATTAACTCAATTTTAATTAGTATTTCTTTTTCATTTTCCATTATCTAAATATCTCGGGTCCCTTGGCCCTCAAGGAACCCTAAGGGTACAAAACCTCCCCTTGGGAATTATCTCCTTGCCTTTTCCCCAATATATTTATCCTTTTTCTATATCTCCCTTTTTATTAGGCAATTCCTTTCCTTTTTTATTTATATTTCTTTTCAATTGGACTCAATGGCCAATTAAGCCCAATTATACTCAATCAAGGCCATTGCACACGAACTCCACTAATTAAAGCAAGCAAATCAATCATAGAATGTGTTCATTATTGAAGAAAAGGAATTACACATCTCATTACATTATTCAGGAAATTGAGGTTATAACATCCTCCCCTCCTTATAGGAATTTTGCCCTCAAAATTCAACAATCAAACAAACAAGTTTGGGTATGCTTTTTCCATGTCCATCTTCATCTCCCATGTGGCCTCATCCTCTCTATTAAAACCTCGATTTTTCCAAAATATGTAATGAAATTATAAATGTTATTTTTAAAGATAAATGAAATCCATGGTTGATGCGATGAATTGTTTGAAAGGATTGAATGGATTTTTGTGTTTGATAGCTTGTATGTGTTCTTATTGGGCCTTTTTGAAAATCCAACCACTCTGAGCTATAGCTAAAAATAGAGGAAAGTTGAGTCCCCGATATGTGGGTCCGTTTGAGGTTTTAGAACGGATTGGTGAGGTGGCTTATCGTTTGGCGTTACCCCCTCAATATAGTATGATGCATGATGTGTTTCACGTGTCCAATCTGAAGTGATATGTGCAAGACCCAAGCCATGTGTTGAGCATTGAACCTATTGAGCTTCAAGGAAAGTTGTCTTATCCTGAGTTACCTTTGTGTATTATAGATACTAAGGTAAAAGAGCTCAGAAATAAGAATATAGAGATGGTAAAAGTTCTTTGGAAACACCATGGTGAGGATGAGGCCACATGGGAGCTGAAGACGGACATGGAAAAAGCATATCCTGATTTGTTTGCTTGATTGATGAATTTTGAGGGCAAAATTCCTATAAGGAGGGGAGGATATTATAACCTCGATTTTTCCAAAATATGTAATGAAATTATAAATGTTCTTTTTAAAGATAAATGAAATCCATGGTTGATGTGATGAATTGTTTGAAAAGATTGAATGGATTTTTGTGTTTGATAGCTTGTATGTGTTCTTATTGGGCCTTTGTGGCCATTGAGCCCAATTAAAGGATTAAAAGAAAAACAAAAAGAAATGAAAAGAAGGAATTTCATTTAATAAAGGAATATATGAGGAAAATAAAAATAAATGATTTTAAGGCTAAAAGATATCTTCCCAAAATAAGATTTCGAGTTAGAAGGGTTCCTTGGGGTTCAAGGAACTCAGGATAATTAGATAATGGCAAAGGAAATAAAGAATATGTGGGAAATACAATTAAATAAAGGATAACTTGAAACTGAAGTAAAGGGCTAGTTTCTTTTGGATAATGACTCCAATTTTTCTACAAGTAAATATAAAGGTATAAACGAGTTTTCCTCAAAATTTGAGATAAAACGGAGTTAAGGATTAAGAGTTATTAAATTTTCAAGTTATCATCAAAATAGACTTTTCCCTTGAATAATTAGGAATTGATTTTCCTTTTTGGTTTAAACTCGGACAACGCTGACCGTTGGATTTTAATCCAACGGATCGCGGTCATCGTCTAGAGTCCCAACAGGACTCGGACAGTAGCGCGATACAAGGGTTTTTCCCCTCGATTTTCCAATCGATACAGGGCATGTGCACTCATGTTTCGTGTCCCGTTGAGTTCGGGAGACCCGGGCGAAGGATCTAGATCTAGGTTTTGATGGATTTCATGGTGTGTACTCAAAACTCCCAATTGGGTTGAGGACTGGGACGGCGGCATGGTTGGGAAACCCTAGAGAGGCCCTTGCACCCTATAAATAGGGGTCCTTCTAGTCGGGTGCACCTTCACGAACACGAGCGGCCACTTTTGAGAGTTCATAACCCTCTGCATCCCCCGATTGACTTAGCACCGGCGAGGGATTTACGCGACACCTCCGTGTCCTGGAGTGAAGAAGACGAGCAGCAGTCTTCGTCCGATCGTGATCTAACGGCCGGGCCAAATCGAGGCGGGAGCCCTTGATCCTGATTCCACCGTGGACCCGGGGAGATCCGACGATCCAAGCTTTGAGGCGCGCAAGTCAGGGGCCGAGTGGAGTCACTTTGCGCAGACCATTGGATCAGGAGACCACCGTGGACCGCGGCGCATCCGACGATCCACATAATTGGTAATTTCACATCTCTGATAGAAATTCAGGAAAAAAGGATTTATCTTGCGAAATTAATAGAAATTGCTAGGATTATCTAATGAGAAAACTTTATATATGAAAATTGTATAGAAAAATACAAGGAATCTGTTAAAAATGATAGTATAACCTGATTCCAGATCGTTTTGCAAAAGTACCTTAAATTGTTAATAAAGTGTATTAAGAATTGATGAGAAACCCTAATTGCATGGTTAAAGTGTATTTTGGTAAATCAATAGATCAAATTGATAAGTTTAACTTTGTTAATGATAAAGGTGATGTGATTATCAGTTTGAATGCAAAAGTGTGAGATTTAGAGTTATAATGCCTAAAAGGAAGTTAATTTACATGGAAACCCTAATTTAGGGTAAATGAAAGTAGAAACCTTGTTATTTTGATAAATTGCAAGATAATGATCCCAAAAGGCCATTAGGAATGTTAAAAGGATGTAATTTAAAGGTTTTGGGTGTATTTAATGGTTTAGGGTTCATAATATCTAAGAAGGAAAAGAAAACCCTAATTCTCAAGAAAACCCTAAAATTGAATAGAAATCCTAAGTAATATGATGAAAATTAGATAAATATTAATAAAAGGAAAATTAACCTTTTATTTCAGGTTTTGCTTGTTGATTGGGTTTCTCTTTCTATCTTGAAATCTGCAATTAAAGGTATGTGGTTACTTATGAATAACCGCTTAGGTTTCTCGATGATTTCCGGATGTTTAATCGCATTGAATGCAACTAAACTGTTTGGATGTTTATTTCTTTCATGCAATTATAGAGTGACTATGGCTATCACGTAATGTATATGCCTTCTAGCTCAATCCTTGATCCCCTCTGTGTCGTAATGGCTGACCTAGTACATGGCTACCTAGAGGGTAGGTCCATCAGGTCATGAATGACTTTGGCCGCCTAGAGGGTAGGTCCATCAAGTCACCTTTATAGAGGTACCATATAAGTCCTTACAGGGACAACACAGAGTTGTGGAGAGATATGGATTGAGTAGTTAGGCTTAAAATGTAATCTTGATTGCTAAATGATTAACTGAGTGATTATATTGTTAACCTAGTTGAACATTATCTGTTTCCTCCACATACCAGCTTCGGCTGATCGTCGTTTTGTTTGTCGGAGATTTAGGTACAAATCTCAAAAGGAACAAACAGTAAAGCCACACATTGTGAATTCAAGAATTAAAGAACAAGGAGGAATTAGTTAGAATAGTTCTTCTGAGGATAGAAGTTATTTTATTTCCCAACTTTTCAAAGGTATGCAAAGAAAATTTTTATTACCATTTTCAGTATAGTTTGTTAGAATTTAATAATTATTTATGGTTATATGTCGAACCTTTGATCTGGAATTAATGGGTGCGGCTTCAACCTCTTGGTCTCCCTTAATTGGGGGTTACTGAGAGGTGGGTCTTAACATTTGGTATCAGAGCCTGGGTTCTTCATGTAACCATTAGTAATTATTAAATTTTACAAACTCCATAGAACCCAAGGGAGTTATTAGAGGAGTATCTGAAAGACGGAGGTGTCTAGAAAGGGATCACGACCGGGGGCTGGCAAGATTTTCCTCCGCACCGCTAGTCGGAATACGAGGACTCCCGGACCCGTGTGACCGCCTGGCCAAAGTCTTAGGGTATGAATCGATATAAGATACCTTTAGGACTCTCTCATCTTATTCATCCCTTCTCATCACATATTCTATTAAGGCTTTAAGAGTAGGATTCTCTCTCTCCTCCACACTCATTTGGTATGGGAAAATAAGTTATGGGTTTAAGAATCCTCCAGCAAATTAATAACTGAACATAAGTATAACTAGTTTAAATGATAAACTAAAGGTTTGTTTGTTATGCTTATGTAGATGGCACGAACCAAGACCGTTGCTATTCCTGAGGGCTCGGGGAAGCCGGCTAGGAGTGTTTGGCCTCCCCGAAAAGGAAAGGAGTCATCTGAAAAGAGGAATAGGAACCATGATGGTGGATCCTCTAAGAAGAGGAAGAGGTCTGAAGAAGTCACTCAAGAGGTCTCTAACCCTAACCTGGTACCATTTAGTAACCTGAACCAAGAAGAAGATCAAGGATATGAAGAGCAGCATGTGTATGAGGAAGAAGCCAAGATGGATGAGGACCCAGTCGATGATTCAGAACCCACCATGTTGATCCATACCCCGGATACCTTGTGGTTAGAGCAACAGAGGAAGTTGACAGAGGCTATCAATGTTTTGGCCCTTTGAGATATAGTTAGAGCCGAGAATGGTGAACCACACCCTGTTCGTCCACGTGTGGGGGCCACCATCCTAGACTTTGTCAAGCTGAACATAGAAAAGTTCTGGGGGGAAGATAAGACTAAAGTGGTTGATAAAGCAGAAGCCTGGATACTTGCAATAGAGAATGGGTTCCGCATGCTTGAAGTGTAGCTGAGCAAGAAGGTCCTCTTTGCTGCTCACCTCCTGGAAGGAGCAGCTAAGATATGGTGGGAGACTCACATCACAGGCCGATATCTGACTGAGGAACCAATGGAATGGGCTGATTTCAAAACCATCTTCACTTCCAGATTCGTCCCGGTTGCAGCTAAGAAAGAAAAGGAAAGGGAATTCACTAACATGACTCAAGGGAATTCCTCTGTGGCAGACTTTGGGCGCAAGTTTCAGATCCTGGAACGTTTTGGGTACAAGATGGATGAAGAAAGGAGGGTGGATCACTTCATAGAGAGTCTTCACCCTACCATCAGGCCTCATGTGATGGCAAGCAAACCTAAAACCTTTGCAGAAGCTTACAACACTGCCTTAGACATAGAAAGAACTGTGATGCCTGCACAGCTTCCGCCCAGGGGGTATTTGGGTTTCATTGAGGGAACCCGAGGACAGAAGAATCATCATAAGAAGGGTCCAGGTCGTCACCAAGCCAAGGGAAGACAGGGAGGAAAAGGGAGACCCCATCAAGAGAATAATCGACCGTGATGTCGCTCATGTGGGAAAGGGCATTTCGGTGAGTGCCACCACAAGAAGAGAGTATGTTTCCGTTGTCACCAAGAGGGACATATCCAAGCTGCTTGTCCTCTACCAGAGCCAAAAGGACCAGGTCCAGTGGCAGCACCACCAGTAGCAGCTCCACCAGTAGTTGTGGCCCCACCTACTGGAGAAAGAAAACAAGCTCGAGTGTTCGCTATTGACAATGAAGAAGCTCAAGCTAATGCTAATCGGTTGATTGTGGGTAATAACCCTTAGAGTTTTTCTTTATGTTTTGAAAGTTAAGCATGTAATAGTCTAATGTATGGTGAACAATAATGTAGGCACGCTTGAAGTCATGGGACATAATGTAAAAGCATTATTTGATTCTGGTTCTACTAATACTTTCATTTTGAGGAATCTTGCAACTATGCTTTGTTTGGATATCAAGGATTTAGGATATGTCTTAGATGTTACAACCCCAAGTGGTTGAATCTTTACCTCTCTTTTGAAAACTCCGGTGATACATGTGAAATATCGAGATCATGAGTTTCCTACATACTTTATCCTTCTTGACATGAATGATTTTGATGTGATTATTGGAATGGATTGGCTTTATACTTATAGGGCCCAAATCGACTGTAGGGAAAAGAAAGTGATCATTAGGGAACCAGGTCACCCACCCTTTGTCATTAGAGGTAGGAAAGATGCCACCACCAGTTTGTATGTGTCATCCCTTAAGGCAGAAAGAATGATGAGTAAAGGTTGTCAAGCTTTCCTAGCAGTTGTTACCGAGCCCAGACCCAAGGTGCAACCCTTAGAGGAAATAGAGGTAGTCAAGAGCTATGTAGATGTTTTTCCGGATGATCTACCTGGGATTCCTCCCGAGAGAGAGGTGGATTTTTCCATAGAGCTAGCTCCAGGAACAAGCCCTATTTCACGTGCACCTTATAGAATGGCACCTGCAGAGTTGCTCGAGTTGAAGAAACAATTGCAGGAATTGCTAGACAAGGGTTTTATCCGGCCTAGCACATCACCATGGGGAGCTCCAGTCCTGTTTGTAAAGAAAAAGGATGGCTCGCTCCGTATGTGCATAGACTACCGGATGATTAACCAAGCTACCATCAAGAACAAATACCCTTTACCCCGAATAGATGACCTGTTTGACCAGTTGAAGTCTGCTCGAGTCTTTTCCAAAATTGACTTAAGATCGGGTTACCACCAGTTGAGAGTCAAGAGTGAGGACATTCCAAAAACAGCTTTTTGAACACGATATGGCCATTATGAGTTTGTGGTTATGCCTTTTGGGTTGTCTAATGCACCCAATGTGTTCATGAACCTTATGAATAGTGTGTTCCAACCCTTCCTTGACTCATTTGTCATAGTGTTCGTAGATGACATACTGGTTTACTCCAATGACTTAGAGAAACACCGAGACCACCTATGCAAAGTCCTTGATATCCTAAGAAAGCAGAAGTTCTATGGGAAATTCTCAAAATGTGAGTTTTGGATAGACCGAGTCATGTTCCTTGGACATATCATCTCAGGAGGAACAATCGCCGTGGATCCAGCCAAGGTGTCAGCAGTTCGAGACTGGCCTACACCGAAGAACCCCTCCGAGATCCAAAGCTTCTTGGGGTTAGCAGGATATTATCGACGCTTCATTTCAGATTTCTCAAAGACTGCCCTGCCCTTGACCATGTTGACTCGGAAGGATGTGAAGTTTGTGTGGTATGATGTTTGTGAGACTCGTTTCCAAGAACTGAAGGAAAAGTTGACCACTGCACCAGTTTTGACTCTACCATCAGGCAATGAGGGTTTCATGATCTTCACCGATGCATCCAAAATGGGTTTGGGTTGTGTATTGGAGCAGAATCGACATGTGGTTGCATATGCTTCTCGACAACTCAAGCCTAATGAGGTGAATTACCCGACAAATGACTTAGAGTTGGCTGCTATCATTCATGCCTTAAAGATTTGGCGGCATTACCTGTATGGTGGTACTTTTGAGATCTTCACTGACCATAAGATCTTAAAGTACCTTCTGACACAGAAAGACTTAAACTTACGACAACAAAGATGAATGAAATACATGAAGGATTATGACTTTACCATTGCCTATCATCCAGGGAAGGCAAATGTTGTGGCAGATGCATTGAGTCGGAAACAGCTCAGGTGTGCAGCTGTTCTGTCTAGTCAGTGGAAGAGCTTGGAAGAGCTGGTGAAATGGTCTCCTCAACCATTAGGTGATCGAGTTCGATTGGCCAACATTCAGATACAGTCTGATTTTTTGAGTGAAATTGTGGCAGCACAGTTGGTCAGTAGTGAACTTGACAAGATGAGAGGCTTGATGAAGAAGCCTCAGACCTGTCTTTCTTTGGGAGTAGACGGAGGGATCAGATTCGAGAATCGTATATGGATTCCTGAAGACTCACCACTGAAAGAGCGTATCTTAAAAGAAGCTCATGGTTCTAAGTACACAGTACATCCAGGGACTACTAAGATGTTTAAGGACATGCAGAGGTTTTTCTGGTGGTCAGGGATGAAGAGAGACATTGCACCCTATGTGGCCAGTTGTCTTACGTGCCAGATGGTGAAGGCTGAACATCAACGACCTGGTGGACTTTTACGTCTATAGAGATTCCGGAATGGAAATGGGATCAGATCACCATGGATTTTGTGGTGGGTTTACCCCGGACCAAGAGAGGTCATGATGCAATATGGGTTGTGGTGGATCGCCTTACCAAGTCAGCACATTTCCTTGCACTGAAAACCACTGCCAAAGTGACTGATTTAGCTGAGTTGTACATTCGAGAGATAGTGTGTTTGCATGGCGTACCCAGTTCCATCATATATGATAGAGATCCGAAGTTTACTTCCAAACTGTGGAAGCGGGTTCAAGAGGAACTTGGTCGATGTTAAAGTTCAGTACCACTTATCACCCCCAGACAGATGGACAGTCAGAAAGGACAATCCAGACTTTAGAGGATCTTTTGAGAGCTTGTGTGCTCGATTGGGGTGGATCATGGGAGCAGTACTTACCTCTAGCAGAGTTTGCATACAACAATAGTTACCAAGCCAGTATCGGGATGCCTCCATATGAAGCTCTATACGGGAGACCGTGTCGGTCACCACTTCACTGGGATGATGTTGGTGAGAGGACCTTGTTGAGGTCAGATGAACTCCAAGTGTATGTTGATAAAGTCGCTTTGATCAGGAAAAGGCTAAAGAGAGCCCAGGATCGACAGAGGTCATATACTGATGCGAAGAGGACTGATGTGCATTTCACTGTGGGAGAGCATGTTTTTCTGAAAATCCGACCACTCCGAGCTATAGCTAAAAATTGAGGAAAGTTGAGTCCCCGATATGTGGGTCTGTTTGAGGTTTTAGAACGAATTGGTGAGGTGGCTTATCGTTTGGCGTTACCCCCTCAATATAGTATGATGCATGATGTGTTTCACGTATCCAATCTGAAGCGATATGTGCAAGACCCGAGCCATGTGTTGAGCATTGAACCTATTGAGCTTCAAGGAAAGTTGTCTTATCCTGAGTTACCTTTGCGTATTATAGATACTAAGGTAAAAGAGCTCATAAATAAGAATATAGAGATGGTAAAAGTTCTTTGGAAACACCATGGTGAGGATGAGGCCACATGGGAGCTGAAGACGGACATGGAAAAAGCATATCCTGATTTGTTTGCTTGATTGATGAATTTTGAGGGAAAAATTCCTATAAGGAGGGGAGGATGTTATAACCTCGATTTTTCCAAAATATGTAATGAAATTATAAATGTTCTTTTTAAAGATAAATGAATTCATGGTTGATGCGATGAATTGTTTGAAAGGATTGAATGGATTTTCGTGTTTGATAGCTTGTATTTGTTCTTATTGGGTCTTTGTGGCCATTGAGCCCAATTAAAGGATTAAAAGAAAAACAAAAAGAAATGAAAAGAAGGAATTTCATTTAATAAAGGAATATATGAGGAAAATAAAAATAGATGATTTTAAGGCTAAAAGATATCTTCCCAAAATAAGATTTCGAGTTAGAAGGGTTCCTTGGGGTTTAAGGAACTCAGGATAATTAGATAATGGCAAAGGAAATAAAGAATATGTGGGAAATACAATTAAATAAAGGATAACTTGAAACTGAAGTAAATGGATTGTTTCCTTTAGATAATGACTCCAATTTTTGTACAAGGAAAGATAAAGGTATAAACGAGTTTTCCTCAAAATTTGAGATAAAACGGAGTTAAGGATTAAGAGTTATTAAATTTTCAAGTTATCATCAAAATAGACTTTTCCCTTGAATAATTAGGAAATGATTTTCCTTTTTGGTTTAAACTCGGACAACGCTGACCGTTGGATTTTAATCCAACGGATCGCGGTCATCGTCTAGAGTCCCAACAGGACTCGGACAGTAGCACGATACAAGGGTTTTTCCCCTCGATTTTCCAATCGATACAGGGCATGTGCACTCATGTTTCGTGTCCCGTTGAGTTCGGGAGACCCGGGCGAAGGATCTAGATCTAGGTTTTGATGGATTTCATGGTGTGTACTCAAAACGCCCAATTGGGTTGAGGACTGGGACGGCGGCATGGTTGGGAAACCCTAGAGAGGCCCTTGTACCCTATAAATAGGGGTCCTTCTAGTCGGGTGCACCTTCACGAACACGAGCGGCCACTTTTGAGAGTTTGTAACCCTCTGTATCCCCCGATTGACTTAGCACCGGTGAGGGATTGATGTGGCACCTCCGTGTCCTGGAGTGAAGAAGACAAGCAGCAGTCTTCGTCTGATCGTGATCTAACGGCCGGGCCAAATCGAGGCGGGAGCCCTTGATCCTGATTCCACCGTGGACCCAGGGAGATCCGATGATCCAGGCTTTGAGGCGCGCAAGTCAGGGGCCGAGTGGAGTCACTTTGTGCGGACCGTTGGATCAGGAGACCACCGTGGACCATGGCGCATCTGACGATCCACATAATTGGTAATTTCGCATCTCTGATAGAAATTCAGGAAAAAGGATTATCTTGCGAAATTAATAGAAATTGCTAGGATTATCTAATGAGAAAACTTTATATATGAAAATTGTATAGAAAAATACAAGGAATCTGTTAAAAATGATAGTATAACCTGATTCCAGTTCGTTTTGCAAAAGTACCTTAAATTGTTAATAAAGTGTATTAAGAATTGATGAGAAACCCTAATTGCATGGTTAAAGTGTATTTTGGTAAATCAATAGATCAAATTGATAAGTTTAACTTTGTTAATGATAAAGGTGATATGATTATCAGTTTGAATGCAAAAGTGTGAGATTTAGAGTTATAATGCCTAAAAGGAAGTTAATTTACATGGAAACCCTAATTTAGGGTAAATGAAAGTAGAAACCTTGTTATTTTGATAAATTGCAAGATAATGATCCCAAAAGGTTGTTAGGAATGTTAAAAGGATGTAATTTAAAGGTTTTGGGTGTATTTAATGGTTTAGGGTTCATAATATCTAAGAAGGAAAAGAAAACCCTAATTCTCAAGAAAACCCTAAAATTGAATAGAAATCCTAAGTAATATGATGAAAATTAGATAAATATTAATAAAAGGAAAATTATCCTTTTATTTCAGGTTTTGCTTGTTGATTGGGTTTCTCTTTCTATCTTGAAATCTGCAATTAAAGGTATGTGGTTACTTATGAATAACCGCTTAGGTTTCTCGATGATTTTCGGATGTTTAATCGCATTGAATGCAACTAAACTGTTTGGATGTTTATTTCTTTCATGAAATTATAGAGTGACTATGGCTATCACATAATGTATATGCCTTCTAGCTCAATCCTTGATCCCCTCTGTGTCGTAATGGCTGACCTAGTACATGGCTACCTAGAGGGTAGGTCCATCAGGTCATGAATGACTTTGGCCGCCTAGAGGGTAGGTCCATCAAGTCACCTTTATAGAGGTACCATATAAGTCCTTACAGGGACAACACAGAGTTGTGGAGAGATATGGATTGAGTAGTTAGGCTTAAAACGTAATCTTGATTGCTAAATGATTAACTGAGTGATTATATTGTTAACCTAGTTGAACATTATTTGTTTCCTCCACATACCAGCTTCGGCTGATCGTCGTTTTGTTTGTCGGTGATTTAGGTACAAATCTCAAAAGGAACAAACAGTAAAGCAACACATTGTGAATTCAAGAATTAAAGAACAAGGAGGAATTAGTTAGAATAGTTCTTCTGAGGATAGAAGTTAGTTTATTTCCCAACTTTTCAAAGGTATGCAAAGAAAATTTTTATTACCATTTTCAATATAGTCTGTTAGAATTTAATAATTATTTATGGTTATATGTCGAACCTTTGATCCGGAATTAATGGGTGCGGCTTCAACCTCTTAGTCTCCCTTAATTGGGGGTTACTAAGAGGTGGGTCGTAACACTCTCCATGGTGCTTCCAAAGAACCTTTACCATCTCTATATTCTTGCATTTGAGCTCTTTCACCTTGGTATCTAGAATCCGCAAAGGTGTCTCAGGATAGGTTAGCTTCCCTTGAAGCTCAATAGGTTCAATGCTCAGCACATGGCTCGGATCTTGCGCATATCACTTTAGGTTGGACACATGGAACACATCATGCATCATGCTATACTGAGGAGGTAATGCTAAATGGTAGGCATCTTCACCAATCTGTTCTAATGCCTCGAACAGACCCACGTATCGGGGACTCAACTTTCCTCTGTTCTTAGCTATAGCTCAGAGTGGTCGAATTTTCAAAAACACATGCTCCCCTACAGTGAAATGCACATCAGTCCGCTTTGCATCAGCATATGACTTCTATTGATCATGGGCTCTCTTCAGCCTTTTCTTGATCAAAGCAACTTTATCAGCATACACTTGGAGCTCATCTGACCTCAACAAGGTCTTCTCTCCCACATCATCCCATTGACGTGGGGACTGACACAGTCTCCCGTATAAAGCTTCATACGCAGGCATATCGATATTGGCTTGGAAGCTATTGTTGTAGGCAAACTCAGCTAAGGGTAGGTATTGCTCCCATGAGCCACCCCAATCAAGCACGCAAGCTCTCAGCAGATCTTCTAGTGTCTGAATCATCCTTTCTGACTGACCATCCGTCTGGGGGTGATAAGCGGTGCTAAATTTCAACATGGTACCAAGTTCCTCTTGAACATGCTTCCACAACTTGGAAGTAAACTTTGGGTCTCTATCTGAGATAATTGAATCTGGTATGCCATGCAAATGTACTATCTCCCTGATATACAGCTCAGTTAGGTGTGACACCTTCATAGTGGTCTTTAAGGCAAGGAAGTGTGCTGACTTAGTAAGACGATCTACCACGACCCATATCGCATTATGACCTTTCTTGGTCCGGGGTAGACCCACCACAAAGTCCATGGTGATCTACTCCCATTTCCATTCTAGAATCTCTATCGACTTTAATAGCCCACCAGGTCGTTGGTGTTCAGCCTTCACCATCTGGCATGTAAGACGGCTGGCCACACATGCCGCAATGTCTTTCTTCATTCCTGACCACCAGAAAAACCACTGCAAGTCTTTAAACATCTTAGTAGTTCCTAGGTGCACTATGTATTTGGATCCATGAGCCTCTTGCAAAATATGTTCCTTTATCGATGAATCCACCGGAACCCATATGTGATTCTCAAACCTTATTCTCCCATCTACTCCCACGGATAGACGAGCATGTGGATTCGTCATCAAACCTTTCATTTTGTCTAGCTATCTACTGGTCAAATGTGCTTCTATGATCTCATTTAATAGCTCATACTGGATCTGGATATTAGCCAAATGAACTCAATCTTCAAGCGGTTGTGGAGTCCATTCCACCAGCTCCTCCAGACTCTTCCACTGACTGGACAATACAGTTGCACACTTAAGTTGTTTCCGGCTCAGGGCATCAGCTACGACATTCTCCTTACCCGGATGATAGGTGATGGTGAAATCATAATCCTTCATATACTCCATCCATCGTCGTTGTTGTAGGTTCAGATCTCTCTGTGTCAGCATGTACTTCAAACTCTTATGTTCGTTGAAGATCTCAAAGGTAGCACCATATAGGTAATGCCTCCATATCTTCAAGGCATGGATGATAGCAGCTAACTCCAGGTCATGTGTCAGGTAATTCACCTCGTTGGGCTTGGGATGTCGGGAAGCATATGCAACCACATGCTAATTCTGTTCCAACACACAGCCAAGTCCCATCCTGGAAGCATTGGTGAATATCATGAAACCCTCATTTCCAAATGGTAAAGTCAACACAGGGGCAGTGGTCAATTTCTCCTTTACCTCCTGGAAATGAGCCTCTCATACGTCAGACCACACGAACTTCACATCCTTCTGGGTTAACATGGTTAGCGGAAAAGCATTCTTTGAGAAGTCCTTAATGAAGCGATGGTAATATCCGGCCAAACCCAAGAAGTTGTGTATCTCGGAGGGGTTCTTCAGTGTCGGCCAGTCACATACTGCCAATACTTTGGCTGGATCTACGACGATCATTCCTCCTAAGATGATGTGTCCAAGAAACATGACTTGGTCTATCCAAAACTCATATTTTAAGAACTTTCCAAAAAAAACTTGTGCTCTCTCCAGATACCAAGGACTCTACCCAGGTGGCCACGGTGTTGGGTTGGGTCATTAGAGTACACTAAGATGTCGTCTATGAACACTATCACAAAAGAGTCAAGGTAAGGCTGGAACACATTGTTCATGAGGTTCATGAAGACGCTAGGTGCATTGGGTAATCCAAACGGCATGACCACAAACTCATAGTGGCCATATCAGGTTTGGAAAGTTGTCTTATGTATATCCTCACTCCTTACTCTCACTTGGTGGTAACCTGACCTCAAATTGATCTTGGAAAAGACTCGAGCTGATTTGAGTTGGTCAAACAGGTCATCTATCCTAGGTAAAGGATACTTATTCTTAATGGTTGCCTGATTGATCATCCGATAATCAATACACATCTGAAGTGGCACATCCTTCTTCTTTACAAAGAGGACTGGTGCTCCCCAAGGTGATGTACTGGGTCAGATAAAGCCTTTATCCAACAATTCCTACAACTGGGTTTTCAACTCAAGAAACTCTGTAGGGGCCATTCTATAAGGTGCCTTAGATATAGGGTTAGTCCCAGGAGCTAACTCGATGGAGAAATCTACCTCCCTCTCAGGGGGAATCCCTGGTAGATCATCCGAAAACACATATGCATACTCTTGAACCATCTCTATCTCCTCTAAGGATCGCCCCTTAACCCCAGGGGTAGAAACTATGGCTAGGTAGGCTCGACAACCCTTGGACAACATCCTCTCAGCTTTCAAGGCAGACACATAAAGGCGGGTTGTCACATCCTTCTTTCCTCGAATAGTGAAGGGTGGATGGCTGGTTTTTCTAATAAGTATCTTCTTTTCCCTACAGTCAATCTGGGCTCTGTAGGTGGAAAGCCAATCCATCCCTATGATTACATCAAAACCATTCATATCGAGAAGGATGAAGTTAGTGGGAAGCTCATGGTTCAAATACTTAACTGGAAAGACAGGGGTTTTCAAAAGAGATGTATAGATACGACCACTCGGAGTTGTGACATCCAAAACATACCCTAAATCCTTGATATCCAAACAAAGCATAGTCGCCAGATTTCTCAAAATAAAAGTATTAGTAGAACCAGAATCAAAAAACGCTTTTACATGCTGTCCCTTGACTTCCAACGAGCCTACATAGTTCATACCATATCAGAAATCTATTACATATCCTACTGAACAAAAGGAAAACTCTAGGGTTTATTACCCTCGATCATCCTATTAGCATTCGTTTGAGCATCTTCATTGTCGATGGCAAACAATATAGATTTCCTCCTCTCTCTAGCTAGGGGTGCTCCTGCTGGGGGTGTTGCAGCTACCGGTTGTGTTGCCACTAGTTGTGACCCCAAAGGTCCCCTCGGGTCAGGATGAGGGCAGTTGGCGATGAAGTGCCCCTCTTGCTGACATCGGAAACACACCTTCTTCTCAAAGCGGCACTTTCCAGGATGTGTCCGTCCACAGACGCGACACTTTAGGAAATGATTTTCACCACATGGTTTGCCTTTGTGTCCATGCTTGCCTTTGCTGTGGTTGTGCCCTTGCCCCTTCTTGTGCTCATTCTTCAGTCCCTGGGCTCCCTCAGCAAAACCCAGGTATCCCTTGGAGGGATTCTGTGCAGGCATCACCATCCTTTCCATGTCCAAGGCAGTGTTGTAGGCTTCAGAGAAAGTCTTTGGCTTACTATCCATCACATGGGGCTTGATGGCAGGGTGTAGATGCTCCACGAAGTGGTCCACTCTCCTCTCTTCATCCATCTTATATCTGAACCATTCTAGGATGCGGAACTTGCGACCAAAGTCTGCAACTGACGAGCTCCCCTGAGTCATGTTGGTGAACTCCCTTTCCTTCTCCTTCTTAGTTGAGATGAGGATGAATCTGGCGGTGAAGATAGTCTTGAAGTCAGTCCACGCCATCAGTTCTTCGCTTAGATCCCTACCTATGATATGATTCTCCCACCATATCATGGATTCACATTTAAGGAGATGAGCAGAAAAAGAACCTTCATGTTTGGTTGCACCTCAAGCATGTGGAACCCATTCTCGAATGCAAGCAGCCAAGCCTCTGCCTTGTCGACCACCTCAGACTTATCCTCTCCCCAGAACTTCTCAATGTTTATCTTGACGAAATCTATGATGGTGGCCCCCAGTCAAGGACGTACATGTAGTGGCTCGCCCTTCTCGTCTCTAGTAATGTCCATGAGGGCCAGGGCACAGATAGCCTCGGTCAACCAATTTGGTTGCTCCATCCAGACTGCATCAGTGGTGTGAACCACCATAGTTGGCTCTGTCCCACCAGACTGGTCCTCCTCCATCTGGGCTTCTTCCTCGTACACATGTTGCTCCTCGTATCATTTCCCCTCCTCTTTTTTAAGGTTTTTGAAGGATATCGGGTCAGGGTTGGGGGCCTCAGGTGTAGCTTCCTCTGGTCTCTTCCTCTTCTACGAGGATTCGCCGCCATGATTCCACTTCCTCTTCTTGAAAGACCCCTTCTCTTTCTGGGGAGGCCCACCATTGTTGGTGACCACTGGGATAGTGACGATCTTTGTACGAGCCATCTACATAAGCATGGAACAGATCCTTTAGTCCATATTTAACTAAGTATACTTATGTCGATGACATCTTTATTATGTATCTTTTATTAATTTGGTGGAGGATTCCTTAAACCTTATCAACTTTACCCATACCTCAAGAGGGTGAGGAAGAGAGAGGAAATCCTAATCCTTGAAATCCTTAACATCATTGGAGTTGATAAGGGATGAACAAGATGAGAGAATCCTAAAAGGTATCTTATTTTGAGTCAAATACTGGGACATCGGCCAGGTAGTCACACTAATTCGGGAATCCTTGTATTTTGACTAGCGGTGCGGAGGAAAATATTGCCAGGCCCCGAACGTGATCCTTTTCTAGACACCTCAGTCTTTCGGAAAATCCTCTAATAACTCCCTAGGTTCTATGGAAATTGTAAATTTTAATAATTATTAAAGAATAAGTGAGGAACCTATGCTCTGATACCAATTGTAATGTCCCCACCTCCCGGTAACCCCCACTTAAGGGAGACTAAGGGATCAGATGCGTGAACCCAATAAACTGGATCAAAGTTTTGACAATTAATCAATAATAATTAATAAATTCTACCAACTAAACTGGAATTTTGGTATAAAATAAAACTTTTCATACCTTTTGAAAACTTTGGAACTCTAACTCTATCCTCAATTTGAAACTATGTTATCTAATCCTCCTCACACTTTATTTTGTAATTTCATAATATGTCACTTTACTATTTGTCCTTTTTCATAGATGTACCTAAAACACCGACAAATAAAACGTCGGTCAGCATAATGAATATGCTGGTATGTGGGGACAACCAAAAAGTCACACATAAGGCTAACAACCTAATTATCACAATCAAGTTATATTAACAAAGTGATTTACATTTTCAATGTGCCACACTCCACCGCTTTTTCCCTAACCCTGGATTACCCTCTCTTAGGGTTTCTTGTTGCCATTGACCTAAGGCCACCTTCTCCATCCTAAGCTTGGTGCCTGGGGTCACCTCTCATGGTACCCATTAGTCATGCAATAAAGACCACCTTCTCGATCCTAAGCTTGGTGTTTGGGGTCACCTCTCATGGTGCCCATGGGTCATCCCTCCTGGGCTTGCCCCTTTTTGCATCTTCCATCAGGTTGGCATGTAGGTGCCAGTATACACACTTATATTTTACTTTTGATAGTCATAGAGACTTTATAATTGCAAATATGAACATCCAACAGATAGATTACATTCAATGTGATTAATCATTTGGCAATCCTTCGGAAAACTAAGGCAATTAATCATAATTAACCACATACCTGTCAGGCATACTCGAGTGCAAGAATAATCCAAACAAGCAAGTAATCCAGAATCAAGCAAGCACACAATTTGGCCCTGAAATACACATCCAATATTTCCTATCATGGATCATGATATCCAAGTCTAATAGACCTAATCGTGCTCTAGGGTTACTAGCCCCTTTTTAGGGTTTTGACTATAACTAGAGTTTCACTTCCTTTTTACCACCTTAATTCTTCTTTTATCAAAATATCCACCAAACCCTAATTACTTCATCTTATTTTTCATTAAGATCCTAAGATCAGGTTTGGACCACAATTCCCTAATTTTCATATTAACTATATCTTTTCTTCCTCTTTTCCCTTAGGGTTTTCTAAGGATATTATCCAACATATTAGGTTTAAACCCTAAATCTTGCAATTCCATCTCCAAAACAGGTTAAGATTCATCTTAATCATTAAATAAGTTAACAACACTTGGATTAATTTATTTGCAACATCGAATCTACCCTTAATCATTAATTAGGGTTTCTAACCACAAATTAACACCTTTTTTACCAAAATTATATACTTTTGCAAAACGATATAGATTTAGGCTTTCAAAGTATTTTTAACTTATTCCTCGTATTTTTATGATCAACTCATGTGTAAAGTTTATTCATCTGAGTTTCCTACTAATTATTAGGATTTTCGCAAGAAAAAGCCATTTTCTAACCTAATTGGATCAGAGAGGAAATTACCGAAAAATAGGCGGCCGCTTGATTTGTGGACCCGTGGTCCGCTCTTCGGATCTGACGGTCACAATTGTACGTACCTACAATAGTTGTTCCCCCCACTTTCTCGTTGGATCCCTGATCGGGATCACAATGGACCGCGATCAGATGATCGATGGTTGTCTTCTTTCTTCGATCACGTGCAGAGGGGCAGTCAACTCCTTAGTTGACTTAGAGCTCTACACCACCAGCAAAAGAATGACGGTGCTCGGAAGCTCCGTCGTCGGTGCCCGAACTCGAATAGCCACTCAATTGCCCACACGAACTCGACCTTCACTTCAAACTACTCACCGGAGTTTCTTCGTGGCTCGCTGGTTGTAGAGGGGTAGGTCAGGTTAGAACGGGCAATTGAAGGTGTCGTTGCACTTGTCGTTGCACTCCGCAGTGATTAGGGTAGTATTTAGGTCTCCTGATACCCTCGGGTACCCTCCCCTTATATAGCGTTGATCTTGGGGGGTCCGGAGAATTGGGGGTTTCTCCCCTCGTCGACAATAGCCCTCAAAGTTAGGGTCTAGATCCTTTGGAACGATCTCCCGAAACTGATGGACTTGTTAGTTCATTGGATTATCACTTCAAAACTAAGAAAATCGGATTCCTAGATCGCCTCCCAGTCCCACTGGGACTTGAGGTAGACGATGCACGATGGTCGTTGGATTTTTGGTCCCCTGGACCACGCGGTCATCCAACGACTGGCATCGTTTCCCTCCTTACTATTATCTAAAAATAAATTAAAAAGGGCATTTTAACACGATAACTTGGAAATTTCATTTCTCTCTCCTCGTTTAACATTTTCTTCTCAAATTTTAGGGAAAACTCCATCTTGGACATTATCTAACCATCCACTAAATTTGAAGGTTAAATTCCTACGGTTGAGAGTGTTTCCTTCCCATCCAAATTATTCACTAATTAACCCAATTTAATTAGTATTTCTTTTTCATTTACCATTATCTAAATATCTCGGGTCCCTTGGCCCTCAAGGAACCCTAAGCGTACAAAACCTCCCCTTAGGGATTATCTCCTTTCCTTTTCCCCATTATATTTATCATTTTTCTATATCTCCCTTTTTATTAGGCAATTCCTTTCCTTTCTTATTTCTATTTCTTTTCTATTGGACCCAATGGCCAATTAATCCCAATTATACTCAATCAAGGCCATTGCACATGAACTCCACTAATTAAAGCAAGAAAATCAATCATAGACTTTGTTCATTATTGAAGAAAAGGAATTACACATCTCATTACATTATTCAGCAAATTGAGGTTATAACACCTAGGTCTTTTGATATTTATAAAAGTGGGTTTAGACACACTTATAAACTAATATGAAAGCACATGAATCATATGTGATTGGAATGTTGGGGTCAAACTCAAGGGATAGAGGAGGCAATAGAACTTAGTTTCCTTAAGTAAGGTTCCTAATGCAGAGACTATGGCTAAAGGGGTTGATCTTGGATTTTGAGTTAAACTAATGTGGTGAAACAATCAATAAAGGCATGATCAAAACATAAGTTAACCCTAGAAAGTTAGTCTACAAGGATAATTAATTATGGGAGGAGCAATTTTCTAAAGCAAACAAGAAAATTTATCACTGAGTACTACACTAACAAAGTAATCACAATTAGAACACCTGGAGAGAAATTAACTAAGCTACGCAAGAAGCAACACTAGATTAGCAACTAGGCAAGAAAGGAAATTTAAAGACTACACTAGCAAGGGACTAGCTAGAACAATAACAACAAACTACAAGAGAGAACTAACTATCTTAGCAAGATTAAACTAGCATGAACGGGGAAAATTACTAAGAAATCAAGTAATTAAGCTAATTAGACAACAATATCTAAGCAAGCAAGCAAATTAGGGTTTTAAGAAAATATGGGAAGTGTAGGACATTTGTGCTAATGTGATTATCAACTAGGTTGGGGGTCATAACATGCAAATATAAACCATACATTTATGTTATCAAATCAAACAAGCAAGTTAGATGAAAGAGAATTGCCCTAAACTACTAATTGGCCTTCAATGGAATAGGGTTTATCTAGGGAAACTAATCCCTATCACCCCATCCAACCTTGTAAGGATCATTTAATTAGGTTTAAGTGAACTCATGTATGATCTAACAAATCTAGTTTGACTAAATCACTTGGGGAAATTGGGGACCAAGGTAGTAATTAGGGTTTTACATCTCGTTCACCTCCCATCTAGCCTTTAAGTAGCTCCAAGCCGATAGCACTAAGTACCCCCAAACTAGATACTTAGATCTCACACCTAAGAGTAAGAGAACAGATACATATGTAGGAATATAGGTATCTAGTTAGAGATCCACTAGTTGTACCTAGGTGCAAAATTCCAAAATAGCAACATATCACCTATTTCTCCAACTACCAATGTGTTTTCAAGAACAAACCACAAAGTAGTCCATGGGAAATGAGATAGAAGTAGAATGCAATCATTAGTAAATGAAATAATATAGTTTGCATATCATTTTCCATGCAGCATGGTATCAAAGTCATATTTTCAACCCCAAACAACCCACCTAAGGAACTTAGCTACTCATAATACAAAAAAGGGAGAAAGAAAGAGTAAAAGACTAAAATGGCGTGTATGCTCAATGAATACTCCTCCTTCTTCACCTATAATCATAGATGCACGAACTTCTTCATCTTTGGTGGATGAAAAGCATGGAAATGTGGATAGGAATGGTCAAATCCTAGAAATTTAGGATTTTAACATGGAAGAAGGTGGAATGAAGTGGAGATTTGTGAAAATGCGAAGGAGAGTAGTAGGTGGTGCCTTCAATGCTTGGAGTGGGTAACCTCTATCTCCAAACTGCCACCAATGGCTATATAGTGGCTTGGTAAGTATAGGGTTAAATGGGGATATTTAGGTAGAATGATCTCGAGTAAGTAGTAGGATTTGGTTGGAAGCATGGTTGTATAGGGAAGAACGGATATGGTGGTAGGGTGGTGGAATGAACATGATGAGGAGGAATGTTCATGGTGGTGAACAAAAAAGGATAGTGGATTTGAGTTTTGATGTGGTGGTAGCACGGTCGTACTGGGCAGCATGACCATGGTGGTGTCTTGGTAAAATGATCATACATATCACATGTAACAACCCCCACCTCCCAGTAACCCCCAGTTAAGGAAGACCAAGAAGTCAGTGCCGCTATCCCAAAACAAGATCAGTGGTTTTGCAATTAATCAACAATAATTAATAAATTCTACAATAACTAAGCTTTAAAATGGAATAAAATTTTTCTTTTCTCATACCTTGCAAAATATAGGAGTGAGGGACTGTAGCCCATATAACATCTATCTATCTAATATCCTCCAATCTTTATTAAGTTTTATTCCATCATTGTCACTTTAAAGGAATATCCATTTTCTTGATAAACCTAAAATGCTAACAAATAAAACGACGATCAGTATAACAAATTATATTGGTATGTGGGGGAACCAATAATCAAGCATTTAATTGTAACAACATATTGCAAGAAATTATGATTTAACAACACAAACTTTACATTTTAAACATAACTACTCAATCCTTACATACCCTAGCCTCTGTGTTGTCCCTGTAGTGGACATAGATACTACCTCTCATATGGTAGATCTCAACCAACCCCCATGATCCTACCTTACATGTAGATCAATACATAGGGTTGTGGAGTCGCATGGCCCTACCCAAAGGTAGTCCAATCCCTAACTCGAGATAACCGGATGATCCTACCTCACGGGTAGACCATGTACTAGGTCATCTGATGACCTGATGATCCTACCTCATGAGTAGACCATGTACTAGGCCATCCTTCTCATCATTAACAAAGCTACAGAGGAGGACCAGGATATGAGCTAGTCATGTACGTATAATTATGGTGATAGTTGTAGTCACTTTATAATTGCATGAAATAAAATACAATCAAGCATTTATTCCAAGCAATTGGGAATTGCCGGGAAACTAAAGTGATTTAATCATAAGCGTAACCACATACCTGTCTGAGAAGAATTTCTGGTCCAAACAGGAATAGTGGACTAAATCACAATCAAGCAAGTCAACCTAAAATCAAAGGCATACACTCATGTGTCACTATATGACTCTAAATCCCATCAAAGTACTGACTTGATTCTCAAGTTAGGTTTTTATGTCCATTTTCCTATGTCTTTATTCTCTATAACTCTTTTCTCCAATTATTGCCTTGTTTCCATCTCCTAAAACCACAAACCCTACTTTTAGATACCATAAACACAATTATGCTACAAAGGGTATCTTTTATGCAAAAGTCTCAATTTTTTTCCTTTTCGAGCCAAATTAGGGTTAGGGAGGTGAAAAGATGAATACTTGACAAATACATGCTTATTGGGCAGACAAACCCTAATTCCATCATTTAACTCTTTTATGCATAAGAAACCCTAATTCCACAGAACTTGGATTTTAATATTCATATGAGTCCAAGGTTATCCTTCCTTTCATAAAAGATCAAACGTTGATTAGCAACATTGATTAAGTTTATTAAACTCGTTAATATTCACAAATTAGGGTTTTGGTCCCATTAAAGTATTAAAAGCATCAACTTTGCACATCTTTTGAATTAGAAGTAGATAATGACTAATATTATATTTTTAACAAGTAGATCACATTTTTCTAATCAAAATGCATATATTACTTGCTACTTTTAGACAACCCTATGATTTATTACGATTTTTGTGAAATAAAGCCTTTGGACCAATCACGGGCCGCCACATAGGCAACTCGCTCGCGCGGAAACCATCCTCTAAAGAAAAGGCAAAAGGACCTAAAACTCATTACCTTATGTTGAAGCAGACCAGTGAAGTTAGTCTTTTCATGGTGTGTTGTCTTCAACCTCTGCTCAGCCTCTGCCTTGCGAGCTGCGGTCCATGCGAGTCAACTCTAAGGTTGACTCTAAGTTTCCCACCTCCCCGGCTCCAAGAAATGACACCCAATCCTCCACCTGGGCACCGCAAAGTCACAGAGCCCTTCAATTTGTTTGGGGGTGGTTTTAGATGGCGGTGTGATGAGGGTGAAACCCTGGCGAGTTAGCAGCTAGGACCACGGTAGGAACTTTGATTCCTTGGGCAATTGATGGTAGTAACCTAACGAGCAACTCGCATAGGTCCTTCGGGATCGCTTGGTGGGTTCACAGAGGGGTTGTACACCCCCTTTTATACCCACCCTTGGCGGAAGGGTCTGTGGTTTGGGTGAACTTCCTAGAAGGCACCGATCAGGGCAAAACCTGGGGTAGGATGGCTCGAATTCCTCTCTCGAATCCAATGGGAAAGTCATCTAGGTTCGAGAAAATTGAGATCTCAAGAAATCCCGTCAAGAGTCCAACTCCAGTTGTTCTGGTTTCCCAAACCATTCCAAGCTAGGAGATGACAGCATCACTGTTGGATCCCTGGTCCAATGGTTTACAACACGCGCGATGTAAAACAAAAATAAAAAAATTGTGACATGTATTTGACATCCTTTCACTTTAGGAAATTTTGGAAAAAATTATAACTCTCAAACCATGACTCTGTTTAATCCCAAATTTTGAGGGAAACTTAATAATGACTTAATCTATTGGCGTACCAAATTTGGAGTCATTATTCACAAGAAAACGAACCTTTTCTTTATGTGCAAGTTTTTTTTTGTCGTCTAAAAATCTTGTTGCTATTTAATCCAAAAAACTTTGGGCTTATTTACAATGGATAAACCCCTAACAGAAGAACCCTATTTTATGATTGCATAACCACGTAGGGCTTGCATCATACTATCTAAGACTACGAGCAAAGAAAATTTAGGGGCTATAACAATCTACCAGAGACAAACACAAAACAACCATCCTCAAAGTTCTAGTTACAGTAGCAAGAAGAAGACACTGACAAAAAACCCTTCACAGAAAGTGTGCCTCCTTTGTAGCTGAAGTAGAGCCCCTTAGATCATTGTTTGAGGACTGTTCTGATGAGAGATAGTAAGTCTTCAATGTCCCATGCTCGATCAGAGGACTACATAAATGCTAGGTCCTTCCATAAAGGATAGAAGGACCCAGTCACAGGGAAGACGTAAGTCCTGGCTTTGGCAGACTGAAGCAAACAGGAAAATAGGGGTCAAACTCTCAGTTTCTTAGGTGACATTTATATATCCACTCTCACCAACCAACTAATAATAAATTCACTTCTGAAATTGTAGCGGAAAGAGCAACAACCAAGTGTATCCCTTGAGGCTGAAGGCAGTACTGTCCTCAAGTTAGTTACAACCAACCAAAGCAAAGCAGGACAACTCAAGGCATAACTGTGTCAGGCTAAGAAAATATAGAAGAGAGAATCCAAGAGGGTTAGATAGAGTCATCTATCCAAGGTATCTCATCATTTTTTACTCTTCTTATCTTCTTCTTTTTCTTTCTTACCTTTAGACTTTCACTGAGTTTGAACTCCAGGACCTCAGGGTCAGGTTCATATGAATTGGTGGACCCATCATCTGTTATGGGTTCATACCCTTTGCGATATTCAAACACAATCTTGAATGCCTGAAGAATCTTGTTGCTTTGTACAGTTATGTTTAGATTAGAGAGGGTGAGTTCCCATTCTAAATCTAAACCATCTTCTGGGGAGTAGAATGGGTCGCAGTGCATATCTGGTTCTTCAACTGGTATCTAAATCTTGCTTGGAATTCCTGTGTTATCGTTGGTTCTGCTAGAATGACTCTTGGCAAAAATTTGTCGAACAGGTGGGAGGCCTCCAGGTTTCCCTGACCGGGTCTACAAGTCGCTGCCCAGCATCTTCCACCTGGGCTCCAGGGGACAAGATGTGAATCTATGCCCAGAGTGCTTGCACTTGGAGTAAAAGAGGGGCCTGAAGATGAATTCAACGCCAAGCTTCTTAGAGATCTCATCTACCTCGATCAAGACTTCCTTGGGGAATCCAGCACTGGATTCAAGCTCCACACAAACCACATCCTCTTTGAGGCAATTAGCTAATAGCACTGTCTCGTCGAAATCAACCGGGAATCCAAGAAGGCTAGTTGTACCTTCTAATCGGTCCAACGTCGAGGGGACACCTGGATTTGCGATCTTGGACCACACCAGAAGTTTAGCAAAAGAGAGGGGTTGAAGGGGTTCACCGGGAGCCCACGGATGCACGATGACGAGGGTGCCATCAAGAATCCATGGATATTCATTGAGAATTCTCTCTTGCTCTATATCAGTCGGGAGCTTGATGATGAATCCCTCGGGCTCCTCCACCACAATCTGGAAGTCCACACTTAGCCTCCAACGCCGCCTGATCCACCCTAGGACTTGGCCCCTGAAGGGCTTTCTCCCTGTAAACCGGAGGGAGACATACTCCTTCCAGCTAGGTTTAGGATCCTTCCAGCTTGAGAATGAGAAAAACTTCTTACCTTCCTTGACGGTTGGCTCCACAAACTTGAGGATAGGGGTGTCATCGCTCACTCGACCCATCGACTAGAATGAATCCAATCAAGAACAGGAGGAGGAGCAGAGGAATCACCGCTCTTCTCTGGCGGGTGTGTTGAACAAGAGGGGGTGGGGGTGAGTGCTTGCAGATGTTGCCCCTTTTGGATCCACGGGATTCTGAGAGGAAGAAGTCATGCTCGCTCCATTAGCCTCTCTTGAGCCAATCGGAGGAGTCGAAATCGACTCTGAATCACCCTCTCTCCCAGCTTCTGCGCCACTGCTAGGGTGTCTCCCTCTGCCTCGCCCGCATCCTCCTCATCCTCTCCTCGCCATCTCTTTTGGACTCGACATAATTATTGTGTGCAAGTTATTGCTTATATATATATATATATATATATATATATATATATATATATATATATATATATATATATATATATATATACTTCATATTTCCTCTTTCACACATTATTATTTTCCTTTATTTCAATTCCTTGCATCTAAAGGAACCATGTGGGGTTTGAATCACCATCCATTATGATCAAACCCATACTTATCTATTTATTTCTTATATTTTCACCTTTATCCCAATTTTCATTATTATTTATGAAATTCTTATTCCCTTTTAACTTTCCTTCCTCTTTTATTATCTTAGACCCATCATTACCAAAGGTTCCACAAAAAACCATGCACAAGGAAGAGTTGTAAAAGAAATCCATATATTTATCATAAATCATGAAATTTAAAACCAAGTAAATTTCTTTTGAAACAATTGCAATTACAGCAAAAATTGAGGTTGTAACATCTAAAAATTTTGCCCTCAAAATTACATCAAGCATACAAACAATTCATGATAAGACTTTCCTATGTCCATCATTGGCTCCCATGTGTCTTCATCCTCTCCATGGTGTTTCCAAAGAACCTTTATCATCTTCTATTCTTTACTCTTGAGCTCTCTCTCACCTTGGTATCTTGTACCCTCATAGGTGACTTAGGGTAAGTTGCCTCCCTTGGAGTTCAATAGGTTCAATGCTCAATACATGGCTCGGGTACCTCACATAGTGATCTGGATCGGACATATGGAACACATCATACATCATATTATCCTGAGGGGTAAGGCTAAACATAAGCAATTCCACCAATCCATATCAAATGGACCCATGTATTGGGGACTCAGCTTTCTCAGCTATAGCTCAGAGGGTTTGGGTTTTTATAACACATATTCACCCACAGTGAACTGCATGTCAGTCTGCTTCGCATCAGCACATGACTGTCAATTCTGGCTTTCTCAGCCATTTCTCGATCGAAGCTGTAACATCCCTGACCTGGGTTATGCTTAAACCTAGATGTTTTACTTAATAAAGTTGATTATATGCTTTCTCTTATCTCTTAAAAAGTAATTAAGGCTCAAGAGGAACTTATATTTCAATTTTAGTCCTTTCTGAATAATGTTAAAATAATGTTTTACTTGTGTATGATGAAAATGCAAATTACCCAAGTTGAGGGGTTAAATTGCAAATTGTGTATGGCAAAATGTTCCTCATATGTTGAAGCATCATAGGAGTAAGTATGATGTAGTTGTATGGCTTCTACAAGCCTGAATAACAAGAAAGAGCATGTTGAGCAATGTTTGTGCATTAAAACCTAGTTTTGGTGTAATGTGCAATTTACCCAAAACCTAGGGTTCAATATGAAAAATTACACTTCAAGATGGTCCCTCATGATTTTTGGCATCATGTAGAGAAAATAATTTGAGAGGGGCGCCTCATTTGAATCATTTTGGAAGAGAGAGAATCTTGATATTAAAATAATCAAGATTTAAGCATAATTGGAACTTTACTTCAATTTAATGCAAAAATAAATATATTAATTGAAGAGCCCTTCAACCAAAAGGTGAGGGATGATTTTGTAAAAGAATGGACGACCATGTGCCTTGCAATGGAAACGAAATATCTAAAGGAAGTGGATAACTCACTCACATTATTAAAAGAAAAAGAATTATCCACTTACTTTAGGATATTATTATTATAAGGGTTACGGTGCTTAAATTGCTTTTCTTTAAAACATGGATAATTGAGAGGAATAAGAGGAAAAGAAGATAGCCTCATAACCAAGTAAGGGAAGGGAGAAAGTGGCAAAGAAATGGAGGAGATAATCCCTACTTTCTCTCTCTTAAATGAATTTTCAATAAAATTCATATATATGTTCCTTTATCCATGAGTTGAAAGGGTAATTTCGGAACCACTTTCACTTATTGCTTTCAAAAACGACCAAGGGAGCTTGGAGCAACAGGAGGATGACCCCCAACCTGTTGGTAAGCTTCTTCACCTTCTTTCACCTTGATTCCATGGTGGAAATCAAAAATCAATGCATGATTTCTTCTTATCTCCATTCCATCTTCAATTCTAGCCATTTCTATTCACTCAAAGCTTAACGACGAGCTTGGGATAGTGGAAGGTGTTTCTTTCACCATTAAATACGTGGAGGTTGAAGCTTTGAACCTCAATTGAAGGCGGGTTATATAACTTGAACCCTTGAACTTTGTTATTGATTCCATATCTTTATCAATCGTTGATTCCTTCTTTATCTCGAAATTTTATTTGGTTCATTGATGCAATCACCATGAAAATCACAGAAAGCTTTGTGGGTTTATAGCTCAATTATGATGACATCATAATAAGCACACACCTCCACAAATATCTATTGCAAACGGTTTCATAATTTTGGTCCAATCGGTTTCACCAAACCGTTTGGAGACCAAACGGTTTGCAAACCGTTTGGAGGTTTGGATCCCAAATCGTTTGGAAGGGTTGACCATTTGAGGTCATAACCCTAGTACATGTTGGGTGATGATCTAATGGATCCAATTTATTGATTCAATATATGGACAATCCTCCAATTAGAAACCCTAATCAGGTTAAGTGCCGAAATTTCAATTGGTTGATTTAAAACTTTGGGTTGACTAACCCAAACGGTCTCAAGACCATTTGGAGGTCACCCAAACAGTCTCAAGACCGTTTGGAGGTCAACCAAGACCGTTTGGAGGTCTAGGGTTGAGTATGGTAGAGTAATTGAAGATCCAGAGATATCAAATTGAAATGCAATCAATAGTTAATTTGATGATCAATTCGGTGATGCAAATCCTAATTGATTTTCACAAATTTGAATAAAGGTTTGAGTCAAACGGTCTCAAGACCGTTTGGAGGTCATCCAAACAGCCTCAAGACCATTTGATGTCAGGTCATGTCATGGTTTGATGATGATCTAATGATTTCAATTGAATTAGTTCCACAATGTCAATCATTGATGGTTCCTCGACTTCAAAACCCTAATTGATGGGTTTGTGGTTATAAACCCTAGTTCAATTGGGTTCAAAATCTTAATTGAAGGTCCAATTGAAAGTTGATTCAATGGTTCAATTAAAGAATAAATCAGTAGTTCAATTGATAGATGGTTTAATGATTGAAACCCTGAATTGATAAAGTGATGGAAGACCTTTTTGGTCCATTCGTTTTGAGAGAGTTTGGACCAAACGGTCCAAATGGTCTCAAACTGTTTGTGGACCCAAGTGGTTTCATGTGTAAATTGTCCATACGGTTTCATTATTGTTTCGCTTAAACGGTTTCAAACCATTCAAGGTCTGAGTGACCAAGATCGTTTGGGGTCTAAGTGACCAAGACTATTTGAAGTTCAAATTGGTCAAACCAATTGGACACCTAATATGATTAAAGGTCAGTTAGCTACTCGATTGATAATGATGTAGTCCAAGTGTGATTATAATGGTTAACCCTAACTGTGTGTACTTAAATGAAGAGTTGACCTAGATCAATCTTGGAGTACTTAACATCCTAGAGTGGATGAGAGATAGTAGGAGAGAGAGAGGAATGCTTATATAATTAAGCCCTAATCCTCTCATTATGAATAAAATATTTAATTAGGGTTTGATCCATAATAATGAGATCATGAAACCCTAATTGAAAAGATTATTGAGCCCTGACCCTAATTTAAGAGCAAAGCTTAGTGAAACCCTAATCTAGGGTGATGATGTAACCCTAATTTAGATAATGAGGTATGGGAACCCCTAATCGGATGTGAATGGTAAACCCTAATCCCTAAAATAGGGTAAAAGTATATGAAACCCTAATACAGGGTAATGCTATGTGAAGCCCTAACACTGGGTGATGTGATGTCAAACCCAAATTTCAAGTAATGCTATGTGAAACCCTGAATGTGAAACCCAAATGTGGAAAGATGTTATGAGAACCCTATTCCTAATAATGGAATAGTAACTAATATATTGATAAGAGAAATACCTAAAGAGGTTGATAATAGAAATATTTATATTAATAGTTCCTAACTCAAAGATGAGTCCATACCACTGGCAATGGTTGTATATTCTAAATAGGTGACGTATGACCAATACATTACATGATAAATGTGATGAGTTGATGCATAAAGTATTAGGATGGGAAATACCCTAATACAAGCTAAGTGGATGGATTCAAGTAAGATAAAGGTGAGGAGGGAGGTGATACATCAAGACATGATAGATATCACATCCAGCACCTTAAGATTTATACACCTTGATGTATTTTAAGTCCAATATATTTGGATTAGTGATACATGAAATGTATCATGACAATTGTTATATTATGAAGTAATGCACTTTGATAAGTGTAGGCTAACATACCTTAAGAAAAGGTTAAACCAAGTTAATAAAGTATGATGCAATCATATTTTGGTAAAGATGAGAGAGAAACCCATACTTTGTGTTGATAATTCATTTAATGATAAATGATGAGAATAAATGAGCATGATTAAATGCTTATGTTATCAATGTTGGCACCTAGCTGTGTGGAGCAATGAATTAAGGTTTGATCATTAATAACATGATCTTAAGAATCTAAATGGTTATTTGTGGAAAACCCTAATGGAGGGTGATGATATGTAAGAGGAATCCAACCCCTAAAATGGAATAGTGGTATTACTTTGTGTTGCATTGTGCTGATATGTAAGCATTATAACTGTTATCATGAAGTACTAAACATGCAGGTATCCTGAGAAGATAAACATAGCCAGGTATGAGCTATGATGTTCCTTTTATTAAAGTTGTTAATGAGCCATAATATGCCTTGTTGCCTTCAAAGAGGTAACAAGAGGTGAAATGAGTTTTGTGAGATATGTAGAATGCTTGTGTAGCAAGAATGATGATTACCTCGATTAGTTGACCTGAAGGTATTAAGTTACCTGTTAAGTGGTAATAAGTATTCTATGATGAACTAAAGGTTTTAATACCCATATTATATAATCACGATGATGAACTTGTTAAGAAATGGAAATGTACTTGATGAGATGAGGGATTAAGATCCCAATACTTTGTTAAAAGAATATGGCTACAGGCCATGACTCCACAAAACAATGCCAGGCATTAGCTATGTGATCTAATCCTGAAGAGAGTATATGTTGCGGCTATAACTGTATAGTGAAGATGTCAATATACTTGGGCAAGCTAATTGTAGTTTGATACATGATGTGTAAAATATAATCAGCTGTGTAATGTAATTACATAAAGTTGAAATATGAGAAACATTGGTTGATATTATCTTGCCTAATATAGTAGATAAATGTTATACATGTTCTTCATATTCCTTAATGAATAAGTGACATGCTGCTCTATCAGATTATAGCTGCAATGCTATAGATAAGGATAATGTTCTAATCTGATAGACAATTAATTAACTGTTGTTAAACAATTATGATTCATCTGTTCAGATTTATCTTATTAAGCTGCAATAATAATGTTTCTGGAGGAGAGTTATATCTCTCGCCGGGGCAATTTACAATTGTCTCACCCCCGTGTGAACCACATTTTTAGGTGGACGCGGACGAGGAGGCAGGAACCCTTCAGTAGGTGAAGGACAGCAGCAGCACCAGGAATAGCAGTGAATTCTCAGGTGGAGACACTGGCTATCAAGTTTTGTATATGTGTGAATAGAGTCCTATGTGTCATCTCTGTACTCTCAGGTCCTCGGAGTCTGTAGTTGGTTTTAATGAATCGATCTGAGATTTTGGCTTGATGTCCCAATGTTCCTATGTTGTCTGAATACAGTTTAACAGAACAGTTGTTGTTGTAATCTTTGAGATGAGATAATCCAAGACATGTACCTTTAAACCAGAATGAAAATGTATTACTTTGATTTTGTGTGAAAGAGTTTTCCTTTGTGGACCTCTCTGTAAAATGGTTTTAATTTTTAGTGATTTTCAGTAATCCGCTGCTAATGAACGCTTTCGCTTAAGTAAATCATTTTTTTGTGATCGGTGTGTCACAGAAGTGTCTTCATCTGCATACACTGTGGTCTCTTTGACCTTTACAAGGTCCTCTCACCAACATCATCCAAGTGAAGTGGTAACCGACACATCCTCCCTTACAGAGCTTCATACATCCTGATACTAGCTATGGTGGTCATCATAACAAGTAAACTCTGGTAGGGGTAGAAACTACCCCCATATATCACCTTGAACGAGCATGTATGCTCTCATCAGACCTTCTAGAGTCTGGCCCATACTCTCTTGATTGTCCACCAATTAGGGGTGATATGCTATACTAAACTTCAACCTAGCATCGAGTTCTTCATGTTCCTACTTCCACCACATGGAAGTGAACTTGAAATCATACTCGAGATATTGAACTCAGATCATGGTGTAATTGAACTATCTCTCTATCTCATATATATAGTTCAACCGATTCTGTCACGTTGACATTGGTTTCTCTCTTAGGCAAGGTGATCTACCATAACCCATATTGCATCATGACCTCTCTTAGTCTAGGGGAGACCCGCCACACTGTCCATGGTGATCTACTCCCATTCCCTCTCAAGGACTCTTCATTATCCATGGCAACTCACTAGGTTACTGGTGTTCGACCTTCACTCTCTGGCATGTATGGCAACATGCCACATGCAACTCTATATCCTTCTTCCAAGTACCACTGCAATTCTTCACCATCTTGGTAGTATCATAGTGTACGATATACTTAAAATCATGAACGATTTGCATGACATGATTCCTCAAGGTTGACTCCTCAAAAGCCTAAAACACTCTAGTAGTGGGTTTCACCGCCTTCTTTTCCCAAGAGGTGTATCTGAGGTTCTTATATCAATCCTTCTATCTCATCAAGCTCTGGGTTGACTAACTGAGCAACCACCAATTTGACCAATGGGCCTGGTTGTAGTTGAATGTTAGCCACACACATCTAGTCTTCTAACGATCGTAGGGTTCACCTAACAACCCTTTCCAGTCTCTCTACTGGGTATGCAAGATAGATGTACACTTGAGTTGTGTCCTGCTGAGAATATCTTATTACCACATAAGCTTGCTAGACATAAACCCTCATGTACTTCACTCATCATCCTCATCTCGAGTTTAGGTCTAACTGAGTCAAGAAAACTTTGAGCTCATCATATCTATTATCAAACCCAAACTTATGACTCATAGATTTCAACTACTTCTAGGAAGGTACGTTCTTCATATCACCTTTGTTCTCTTTATGTTTTCGAACCATCTTTCCAACATACTCTCACAAGGTGGGTTACTTCTTCTATCCTCAATCATCATACAAGGGTTTCAACTCATATCACTTCCATCCTTAGTATATGGCATGAATTTTGCCCTATATCTTACACCCATAACAAGATGAAATAAGCATTTGGTTGTAGTCCAAACACAGAGTTCAACCTGTTCCAAGAGTAGAGATGGTGCATCACACATCGCCATCACACTTTCCAATCTAAGTTGAAACATACATCAAATGTCTCCACACCATGAACATCTCCAATCTACATTCACATCCATGGAAAGGTTGTTCCCAAACACTCTTGGGTCTTCACATCACTTTTATGTACAATCTGTAGTCATCACCTCAAGGTCCCTAGGGTGTCGGAACTTTTTGGGGTGATATGACCCTTATGCATCTAGGGAGTGCCTCTCACATTTACCGCTTAGGCCCCATGAACTCATGAAGGTGGCCAACCTCATTACCCACGAGCGTCGAGAAAATGTAGCTATTACCTCCTGACCCTATGGTCTTGTGCATTCAGAGAATAGACAACTCCTACTTCCATCGGTCTTATCCCTTCCTGATCTTGGTATTGACTTAGAATTTCATCATAGTACATCTCAAACCTGAATCCTTACCTAAAACTCCATCATCTCTTTGAGCACTCATGGTCAAACTTACATTTTTTCATGGGGGTCATGGCGACCTACCTACCTCGATCTGGCCCCATATAGGTTACCTCCATGGAAACATATCCTCTTGCCATTAGAGATGATCACACATGGGTCTATAGAATCATGGCAATACTATGTGCTTTTATTCTTAGCTCATCAAACTCTTATATGAGACCTCTTCAGGTTACCTCAAACCTAATCAAAAGTTGGTGCTCACCCTACATAAAGGGTTCCTTCCCAGGATGGGAGAAAACCATCTCTTGATAGCAACAAAGGTCACAAACGTCCTTACTTCCAGGGTTTACATCATCATGTATATGCTTAGCTCCTAACATGATACTTATGCATGTATCTAGTAAGAAGACAACCTACTAAGCCATGTCTTGTTCCTTGGTATGTCATATGTATTCATCATTCCTCATGGTTGGACCATTATCATATGTCACCAATCTTGTGTGAGTGGTTCATATATCTCAGTTTGAGTGGGGTTTCCTTTTACTCTAACACATGAGGGGTGTCATACTCAAATACTATGAACATAATGTGCACCAGGTACTGCTGCTTCCCTTCTTTGGTTCAGAAACCCAGGTTCACCTCTTACACATCATCAATCTAACTGCATGCTCAGTCATGAACCGAACCTATGGAAAGTGTATCATATACTTCATAACACTCCTCCACGTGAACAACCTTTAGAGGCAACTGGGTACGATGCCTCACTGATGTATGCATATATTGTCATTATTTTGATATCTAATTTGGTTATTTTCTGTGTCATTTGTGCTTAATTGAATATCTTTTTAATACATATTTTACCAAATTAGTAAAAATCACTTGTGCATCATTTCTTATATTTTTACATGTATTTTACATGTTTTAATTATTATAATAATTATTTGATTTTATTCATTGATTATTTTATTGCAGATAATTATTATTTGCTGGAGCAAAGTCGATACCATCAACTTGCAACTCGATGGTACCGACATGGCATCAGATTACAAATTTTTTTGTTCCAGATTTAAAAAGGAAAATGATTTTTTACTATGAAGAAGTCGATACCATCGACTTCCAACTCGATACCATCGACTCAGACACTGCAGACCAAATTTTAATGTATTAAATCTAACACATATTGTATTAAAAATTACATTTTAGGTTTCCTCTTGACCTAAACATGAACGACGGCTATAAAAGACATCATTAGAACTGCAACTGGGAGATCTATCATGGGGGGACGATAAGGCAGCCGAATAGAGAGAGAAAAGTAGAGGAACCCTGCACGGAAGACCTCGGAGGCATTTTGGCGGCGAAAAAGACGGAAAATTCTCTCCATCTTCTCTAGATCCACTCTTTAACCCTTTCTCCAACTTACTGAAATTCATGTTTTACATCTTTTCGACTTACTGTGATACCATGTCGTCTATTTTCGGCTAAAAACCGTAATTCCTTAGGACCCGGGAGTAGCCCGGGTATGCATTGTGTCTGATTCTTATGAGTTAATATATATATTCCTCTTAATTTTTGAATATGAATCTATGGAAATTGCATGTCCTTATGGTGTTTGATCACCACAATTCGCTTATCAGATCCTTAATTACTGCTGAAAAGGGGATTAAGGGTTAGAAACACATAGGTTCACCCGTTTATTGGCGTCCCTTGGGAAAGGTGAGGCATAAATGGGAGGAGATTACCCAGAGTTAAACCAAAAGTACCTAACTAATGAATCAATTACTATGAGAATAGAATTGGCTTTAGATTAGGTAGGAGAATTACATTGTGGAAGCAGGTAGTTTCTAGCTACAGGATCTTTATTCAAGATTAGGAGGGAGTTATATTAATAATTAGGGATTAGATTTAGTGTTGCCCGTGGTGAAACCAAAAGTCCTAAGGAATTCATCCCTTCTTGATCACAACAACCTTAGTTAGATTTACTTTTTGTTCTTAGTTAATTAAACAGCCAATCAACTCTTGTTTTTGGCTTAGATGATCAATCCTAATTAGTAATAGTCTTTAACCTCACAACTCCCCGTGTTCGATAACTTGTAACTCATAATTCCATATTACTTCGACACGTACGCGTATTACACGCATGTTATACGCGTGTCAAGTTTTTGGCGTCATTGCCGGGGAGTTGGCATGGTTAACACTATAAAAAGTTAGGATCGGCCACTCTGGGTCGTTGTATTTTTTTTAGTTTTTTTCTTCCCATTTTTCATTACATAAAACTTTACTGTTATTTTAGGCATTGTACATATTCATCTAAATATTTCTTTGTAGTTAGTCTTCTTTCATTTGAAAAAAAGGTAAAAAAAAGCACATGGCCCCTATTTGTTCTGAGTGTGGAAATGCACATGTAGGTTATAAATGTCTGAGTCCACCTTCATTACATCATGATAAAATCTCAAAAGAAATTCATCATGAGCATATTAGGATTATGGTTCATTATGTTTTAAATCATAAAGGTCCTATTTCTAATGGAGGATAGGGTAGAATAGAGAAAATGGAAGAAGTTGAGATTGAGGATAAGGAATTAGAGAGTGAAGATAACATGCTGGAAGAAGTTTTAGAATCACCTCTATCATGTCCTTCCATTGAGCCCACAACCACACCCTTGACTCCTAGGATTGATCTTGAATATGATTGGGGAGGAAGATGAGGAGAATGATGCAAATAAGGTGGAAGACAATTTTGATACATGTGTTTGGGATATGAGTGAAGGAGAGGAGGATCCAGAAGGTGTTTTATTTGATAGTGATCTTAGAGAGGAGGGAGAGAGTGAGGAAGAGGATACTGAGAGTGAAAAGGTGGAGGAATTTCCCATTGCCCATCACATAATTCCTTCACCACAAGACCCATCTCTTCATTTCCTTATTGAGGATCCTATATGGGATATATATCCAGATGATAATTTTGAAAGTTTTATGAGGATATTAATGAATGTGGGGGAATTGAATTATTAGAAGAGGAGGAGCCACAGAAATTGACCTTTGATATAACCCCTCCATTATGTGTAGATAGGAGTGATCCATTGGGGATGGTCATAGAAATTAAGGATCAATCATCATTATACCTTTCACCTCATGGCTATCTATTTTTGCATGTGCTCCCACATCAAGACTTGATTGTGAGTCATGTTCATGTTCATGTTCATTGCAATGATAATTTATTGTTGAAATGGAACGTCAACCATACATGTTGGTCTTCTGACTATTATTTATTTTTTTCTCATTGTTTCAAGGAACTGGATGTTTTGAAGGAAGAAGCAGAGAGAGCTTCACCCTCCTCCATGACCACCTGATTATTGTTGATTGACATGTGTCCATCCTAGGACGTTAAACAAGGAAGCTTGTGGGAGGCAACCCACCAATTAGGTTTATTTTGTTAAACTTTCAATTCTACTTTTACATTCCTATTTGTAGATTGTGATATCTAGTTTTGATGCAAGTAAAAAAGGTGCCTTGATATGTGCATTCAGTGTGTAGGGACACACTGAGTCGGTACCACCAACTTCACTGTCGATAGTACCGAGTTTTCATTAGTGACATTTCACAAGCTGAGCAAGCATAGACACTTCACTGAGCTTAACTGCATATTGGAGAACAAATTATCATGTGGATCACATCTACTTATCTTTGACCCTAGATTTCACCACCCATACTGGTACAGTCGTTCCATGTATCTTCCTTTGCTTTTAACATTGAGGACAATGTCATATTCAAGCTTAGGGGGAGGAATGGAACGACACTTCTATCTTTATCTTGCATCTTTACTTTTTATCATATCTCTACATGTTTTTCTTTTGTTGTTTGATTTTTTTTCTTAGGGTCCACTTCTATCTAGTGTAATTGTGGACAAAAATATAAAATTTTGGTTAGCATTAGCCGTTTGTTGATGATGTGGTATCAATTCTGAAAATTCTAAATAAAAATTTGAATGTGCTTTTATGCTTTGCTCTTTAAGCTAAATTTGCTATGTTTAGGAGTACATAACTGGAGGAATTGTTTGGATTAGTCAGCTTGAAGACATACTGATTGAATGAAAAACCTAACTTAACCCTATGGCTTGTGTTATGACGATGATGTTTGAGTCCAAACCAACCAAATAGTAATGTGATCTTCAATGTGAATTTTAGAAATAAACTCTAAGGTTACCCTGTTACACAAGTTGATAGAAGAGGGACATAGCATGGTTGGGAAAGACATTGTCTATTAGTCATGTGATCTCATCCACCTTCTATTCATCTTCATTCACCACCATAGGATGATCAAGTTTAATCCAAGTTATTTTCCTCTTGTATGCATTGCATTGCATGATAGGAAGAATATAGTTAGTTCATTTTATTATGCATTAGAAAAGGAAAAAAATCATATAATCTCTTTTGAGCACTTGTAGTTTTCATAACAAAATCACATATAGTTTCATTTGCATTGCATATTTCATAAGGTGTTACATATTTGTTATCTTCTACCATCTTCTGTCATGAAAGAGTGTAAAAAAAGTTGTATCCTCTTACTCCCCCTTCTTAAAAAAAACCCAAGCATGAACTGTTCACCTTGCTAAAAATAGGGTAAGAAAAAAATGAGTTATTGAAAAAGAAAAAGAAAAAAATAGGAGAAAAGGTGGAAAAGGATTTTAAGTTCAATGCCATATTCTCTCTAAGCAACAAAGGAGGTGATCGTGATTCTTTTTGTAAACACATTTCCACATATATTCACCATTAGGATGAGACATTCATTGCATGCATCATCCCACCAAAATAAAAAAAATAGGCATTAGAAGGAAAACATTCAAAATTTATCCATCATATAGGTGCATCATATTCTTTTTCTGTCTTATATAAATGATTTGGATTATTCTTGTGATTCCTATTTTCATAGCCACCCATATTTTCCACCCATTGCTCTGCATGGTAGGCCACCATCATAATTAATCCCCACATCTATGTTTATTTGGGGATCTGCTTCCAAGTAGTTTATTTAGGTAGATCAGAGCAATGTAGATAGGGAGATCACATGGTGCATCAAGCATGTATCCTACTGGCCATGATATTAACTGCTTCATATTGATAGTGTTTTTCATTAATCTTATTGTGGACATCTATTATGAACATGATTGATCGATTTAGAGTAGTTACTTGTTCAGTGGTTGGCAAGGATCGGTTTGGGACCGACTGGTGGAGGGCAGTTAGAAAAAATAATTCATAGGTACTTGTCTTCTTGCTGACTTTTTAAAACAAATCCAAGAGTAGTGTTGCTCGAGGATGAGCAATATTCAAGCTTAGGGGTGTGATGTATGCATAAATTGTCATTATTTTGATATCTAATTTTGTTATTTTCTGTGTCATTTGTGCTTAATTGAATATCTTTTTAATACATATTTTACCAAATTAGTAAAAATCACTTGTGCATTATTTCTTATATTTTTACATATATTTTACATGCATTTTACATGTTTTAATTATTATAATAATTATTTAATTTTATTCATTGATTATTTTATTGCAGATAATTATTATTTACTGGAGCAAAGTTGATACCATCGACTTGCAACTCGATGGCAGCGACATGACATCAAAGTACAAATATTTTTTGTTCTAGATTGAAAAGAAAAAGGATGCTTTACTGTGAAGAAGTCGATACCATTGACTTCCAACTCGATACCATCGACTCAAACACTGCATACCAAATTTTAATGTATTAAATCTAACACATATTGTATTAAAATTTACATTTTAAGTTTCCTCTTGACCTAAACATGTACAACGGATATAAAAGACATCATTAGAACCGCAATTGGGAGATCTATCACGGGGGGACGATACGGCAGCCGAACGGAGAGAGAAAAGTAGAGGAACCCTACATGGAAGACCTCGGAGGAATTTTGGCGGCGGAAACAACAACAAATTCTCTCCATCTTCTCCAGATCCACTCTTTAACCCTTTCTCCAACTTATTGTATCTCGAAATTCATGTTTTACATCTTTTCGACTTACTGTGATACCATGTCGTCTATTTTCGGCTAAAAATCGTAATTCCTTAGGACCTGGGAGTAGCCCGGGTATGCATTGTGTCTGATTCTTATGAGTTAATATATATTTTCCTCTTAATTTTTGAATATGAATCTATGGAAATTTCATGTCCTTATTGTGTTTGATCACCACAATTCGCTTATCAGATCCTTAATTACTGCTGAAAAGGGGATTAAGGGTTAGAAACACATAGGTTCACCCGTTTATTGGCGTCCCTTGGGAAAGGTGAGGTATAAATGGGAGGAGATTACCCAGACTTAAACCAAAAGTACCTAACTAATGAATCAATTACTATGAGAATGGAATTGGCTTTAGATTAGGTAGGAGAATTACATTGTGGAAGCAAGTAGTTTCTAGCTACATGCTCTTTATTCAAGATTAGGAGGGAGTTATATTAATAATTAGGGATTAGATTTAGTGTTGCCCGTGGTGAAACCAAAAGTCCTAAGGAATTCATCCCTTCTTGATCACAACAACCTTAGTTAGATTTACTTTTTGTTCTTAGTTAATTAAACAACCAATCAACTCTTGTTTTTGGCTTAGTTGATCAATCCTAATTAGTAATAGTCTTTAACCTCACAAATCCCCATGTTCAATAACTTGTGACTCATAATTCCATATTACTTCGACACGTACGCGTAATACACGCAAGTTATACGTGTGTCACTCACCACTTGTTACCACACCTTTTCGAGGTCTAAGGAACTCTTCTTCATGCTCCTTAAAGGTAGGTACTCATATCGTCTATATGTTCATTCTATCCCCTTTATAGGGTTTGGTTCCTCTAGAACATCCAAGGTACAACAAGCCTCCAAGGATTATGCATGAGGCAACCACAACTATCTACTCTAGGTAGTCTAAACTAGGTCATATCATATCCAACTTCACATGGTTCCTCATGTCTCAGAGTCAAGGTGTCCAACCTTCCTCATCGGGTCTCACTCTCTCTCTCTAAAGCTAATCCTACAACTGGTCCTACCACTGGAGGTTCTTTCACCAAATATGGGTCAAGCTCATAAGGGTACACGTCTATCCCTACTTGGTGAAGCGTACTATCAAAACTTATATTCAGTTAAGGTCATCCAAAGCTCTTTGCATGCCCATCTCAGAAACTATTAGGCACAACCTATCTAGCTTAGGTCTAAAACCTGCTGCCAGCCTTGGTACCACTCTCTTCTATGTAGATACATACCTCTTATTTACTCATATACAACTGTTAGGGTTCCTATACGGTTACCACTTACCTCCTTAATGAGGGTACTATCCCTCACCCTAATAGGCATGACCCTCCCAAGGTCAGGTCGCCACAAGGTACTAGGGTCAAACTACACATGGTTCCTATTTCTCATGGATACTCAAACCTCTTCACAACATGCATGTCTAACCCACATACGTGCATGCATGGTCAACTATGATATCCAACTCATCATGTCTTCTCTTTCTCTAACTACCACTTAGGGTTAGGGTTAGGGTTAGGATTATCCTCAGAGTATGCGTCAGGTCTCTTCCTCTTCCTGGGGCATCTGCCCCCAAGGCTATCTCTATCCTCGTCCTCCTATAAGAAGTTCTAACCTCATATCTCTCCTAAGGTCATGAAAAGACACACCATGCAACCTTAAGCATGTAACTGATCTTTAGTTTACGCTTAAACTATTAAACTTATGTCCATGACATCTTGTTTACATGTTTTTCATTATTTGGTGGAGGATTCCTTAATCCTTATTACTCTTATTCCAAACACAAGAGAGTGGTGGAGAGAGAGAATAACCTAAGCGCTTAATATTTCTCCAGAAATAAGAGGTAGAGAAGGGACAAAATTAGATGAGAAGACCTAGAGGTATCTTATTTTGAGTCAAATCCTTTGATTTTGGTCAGGCAGTCACACAGATCTGAGAGTCCTCATAGACCGACTAGCAGGGCAGAGGAAAATATTGCCAGTCCCCGGATCGTGATCCTTTTCTAGACACCTCCGTCATTGGAAAATCCTCTAATAACTCCCTTGGGTTCTATAGAGTTTGTAAAATTTAAAAATTATTAGAAATTAAATGGAAAACCATGGCTCTGATACCAAATGTAACGACCCCACCTCCCCATAACCCCCAATTAAGGAAGACTAAGAAGTCAGAGCCGCTATCCCAAAATACGATCAGTGGTTTTGCAAATAATCAACAATAACTAATAAATTCTACAACAACTAAGCTTTAGAATGGAATAAAAAATTTCTTTTCTCATACCTTGCAAAATATAGGAGTGAGGGACTGTAGCCCATATAACATCTATCTATCTAATATCCTCCAATCTTTATTAAGTTTTATTCCATCATTGTCACTTTAAAGGAATGTCCATTTTTTTGATAAACCTAAAAAGCTGACAAATAAAACGACGGTCAGTATAACGAATTATACTGGTATGTGGGGGAACCAATAATCGAGCATTTAATTGTAACAACATATTGCAAGAAATTATGATTTAACAACACAAACTTTACGTTTTAAACATAACTATTCAATCCTTACATACCCTAGCCTCTGTGTTATCCCTGTAGTGGACATTGATACTACCTCTCATATGGTAGATCTCAACCAAGCCCCATGATCCTTATTACAGGTAGATCAATACATAGGGTTTTGGAATCACATGGCCCTACCCAAAGGTAGTCCAATCCATGACTCGTGATAACCTGATGATCCTACCTCATGGGTAGACCATGTACTAGGTCATCTGATAACCTGATGATCCTACCTCGCGGGTCGACCAAGTACTAGGTCATCCTTCTCATCATTAACAAAGCTACAAAGGAGGACCAGGATCTGAGCTAGTCATGCACGTATAATTATGGTGATAGTCATAGTCACTTTATAAGTGCATGAAATAAAAGACAATCAAGCATTTATTCCAAGCAATCGGGAATTGCCGAGAAACTAAAGCGATTTAGTCATAAGCATAACCACATACATGTCTTAGAAGAATTTGTAGTCCAAACAGGAATAGTGGACTAAATCACAATCAAGCAAGTCAACCTGAAATTAAAGGCATACACTCATGTGTCACTATATGACTCTAAATCCCAATAAAGGACTGACTTGATTCTCAAGTTAGGTTTTTATGTCCATTTTCCTATGTCTTTATTATCTATTACTCTTTTCTCCAATTATTGCCTTGTTTCCATCTCCTAAAACCACAAACCCTACTTTTAGATACCATAAACACAATTATGCTACAAAGGGTATCTTTTATGCAAAAGTCTCAATTTTACCCTTTTCGAGCCAAATTAGGGTTAGGGAGGTGAAAATATGAATGCTTGACAAATGCATGCTTATCGAGTTGATAAACCCTAATTCCATCATTTAACTCTTTTATGCATAAGAAACCCTAATTCCACAAAACTTGGATTTTAATATTCATATGAGTCCAAGGTTATCCTTCCTTTCATAAAAGATCAAACTTTGATTAGCAACATTGATTAAGTCTATTAAAATTGTTAATATTCGCAAATTAGGATTTTGGTCCCATTAAAGTATTAAAAGCATAAACTTTGCAAATATTTCGAATTAGAAGTAGATAATGACTATTATTATATTTTTAACATGTATATCGCATTTTTCTAATTAAAATGCATATGTTACTTGCTACTTTTAGACAACCCTATGATTTATTATGATTTTTGCAAAATAAAGCCTTTGGACCAATCATGGGCCACCAAATAGACAACCCGCTCACGCAACAACCATCCTCTAAAGAAAAGGCGAAAGGACATAAAAGTCATTACCTTGCATTGAAGTAGACCAGGGCAAGTTAGTCTTTTTGTGGTGTGTTGTCTTCAACCTCTGCTCAGGCTCTGCCTCACGAGCTGCGGTCCAGGCGAGTCAACTCCAAGGTTGACTCTAAGTTTCCCGCCTCCCCGGCTCCAAGAAATGACGCCCAATCCTCCGTCTGGGCACCGCGAAGTCACATAGCCCTTCAATTCATTTGGGGGTGGTTTCAGACGGCAGCACGATGAGGGTAAAACTCTGGCGAGTTAGCAGCTAGGACCAGGGTAGGAACTTTGATTCCTTGGGTAATTGATTGTAGTAACCTAACGAGCAACTCACATAGGTCCTTCGGAATCGCTTGGTAGGTTCGCAGATGGGTTGTACACCCCCTTTTATACCCACCCTTGGTGGAAGGGCCTATGGTTTGGGCGAACTTCCTAGAAGGCACCGATCAGGGCAAATCCTGGGGTAGGCTGGCTCGAATTCCTCTCTTGAATCCAATGGGAAAGTCAGCTAGGTCTGAGAAAATTGAGATCTCAAGAGATCCCGTCAAGATTCCAACTCCAGCTATTCTAGTTTCCCAAACCGTTCCAAGCTAGGAGATGACAGCATCACCGTTGGATCCCTGATCCAACAGTTCACAACACACACGATGTAAAACAAAAATCAAAAAATTGTGACATGTATTTGACATCCTTTCACTTTAGGAAATTTTGGAAAAAATCATAACCCTCGAACCATGACTCCGTTTAATCCCAAATTTTGAGGGAAACTTAATAATGACTTAATCTATTGGAGTGACAAATTTGGAGTCATTCTTCAAAATAAAATGAACCTTTTTTTATGTGCAAGTTATTTCTTAAATATATATTTTATTCATATTTCCTCTTTCACACATTATTATTTTCCTTTATTTCAATTCCTTGCATCTCAAGGAACCATGTGGGGTTTGAATCACCATCCATTATGATCAAACACACACTTATCTATTTATTTCTTATATTTTCACCTTTATCCCAAGTTTCATTACTATTTATGAAATTCTTATTCCCTTTTAACTTGCCTTCCTCTTTTATTATCTTGGACCCATCATTACCAAAGGGTCCATGAAAAACCATGCACAAGGAAGAGTTGTAAAAGAAATCCATATATTTATCATAAATGATGCAATTTACAACCAAGTACATTTCTTTTGAAACAATTGCAATTACAACAAAAATCGAGGTTGTAACAAAACACGACCACTATGAGGGAGTTGAGTGGGGGTCATTCCCCTTGGCGTGATTATATTGGGTGCTAGGCAACACTGTTATTTTGGCTGGCACAGCCGTGCTGAGGTCCTCTTGGCATGACCATATTGACTAGTGTGTCTGTGCTACTAAGATTCTTGGTGGCTTCTTCCTTGTTGGTTTTCTCTATGAATTTTCACTTGGTGGCACGATAGTTCTGTGGTAGCATGTTTGATCTAAGGGTCTTCTAGTGCACTTTTATATTGAGTTCACTTATCCTTGATGTGCTTTGACTTAGCTTGATCCTTGGCCACTAGGAGTAGGTTGGAGTAATTCTTGCGCTCTCTTTAGGATACTCCAATGGTGTAGAAACCCTAAGATCCGCCTCCTTCTATCCCTTTCATCCAAAGCATGGTTAAAGTACCTAAAAGGCATGCAAAGAACATTTAAATGTGAATTTGACAATAAACCCTTTATTGGGAGAAATCACATGCATTATAACATGTATATGGTTAAAGAGCAAAATTGCACAATATGAAGCCCTAAATTAAGGTTGCATCACCACCCCAAACTTAAAATATACTAGTTCTTGAGTGTGCTCCAACTTAATCTCATTCCCAATTCATTCTAGAAAGACATGGAATAATGCAATAATCAAAATTCTCATTGCCTAATTTGAGTTCAAATATGAATTAGGCATGCAATCCATTACTCTCAATTTATTTTACTATTTTTGATGTAATTCAAGCACATAGAACAAGCTTCAAATATGGGACACCAATCACATATGTAAGTTATGCAACTTTTATAATGTTCTGGGCAGATTGTATCATGCATGACATACATAAAAAATGGTTAGATTTGTTATTTCGGTTGTTAGGATTCAATACTACATTTCATTCCACCTCATATGACCCACTTGGATTTCCTAATGGTGTGTGGGCTAGGGTTGGGTCATGGAAAGGAGTGTAGTGCTATTACACAGGAGCACCAATATTTTTTTATCTTTTTCTTTTCTTTTCTTAAGAGACTATACATAGAGCCATCTCTTATTTACTTTTCTATTCTTTTTCTTTTCCCCATGTGTAAAGTAGAGAATATGGTGATTGGAAGAAGTGAGGGAGTATAGATACGGACAAACCCAAACTCTTTGAGGGTGGCAAGGCTAAGACTGCGCTTTGCCATATTTTGAAGAGACAAAGAGGTAAGAAAATGGTAGAAGAAATGTCAGGTCATAGAGGGATTAAAGTGATGATAATCCATGTATGACTTCATTAATGCAAGCTAATCCAAACAACATTCACCAAAATATACAAGTCAAGCAAAAAAATAGCAATCATGGCATATCACACTCTTCCCACATATATGAAGTAATCACGAGCATTCAAGACTTTCAAGAATTGCATTTTTATTAGAATAGTCAATTTCCTACAAAAGGCTTGTAGCACATACAAAACTCCAACATATAACTCATCTAGCAAAAAACATTAGAAATTGGTTCCATTCTCTTTTAACCATTCACATTATAATAAGTAGATATTATGTCAAAAAATACAATTAGGCAAATAGACTTAAGGTGGGCAGGATTGGACAAAATGGTGCCATATTTTCCTAAAGTCACATCCAAAATAAAACTAAAAAGTAGTGAATAGTAAGTAAGCAAATCCTAGTTACAAACACATAACAATTATAAAACTCTAATGAAATGCAATTCAATGCATGGAATGGCAAGAAATTTTGAAAAAGTGCGCAAAATGCAGGGAAAAAAAGCTAAATGGTGTGCATGTATGCGAGGAAAAATCTAAATGACATTTTTTTAGAAAAAATAAATTTCATGATAGTATAATCATGAGAGAAATGAGGGTGTACCACCCTATTATTGTGTTTTAGGGAATCCCTAGGGGAACAACAAAATAACAAACATTTCCCGTTCTACCCAGGTTGTTGGATCTGTCACAGCCATAAAACATTAGTAAATAAAAGGCATAAGAGGGAGAAAAGGTGATACCTTTGTGCGCACTACTTGTCCAACAAGTAGACATGTCTTATGTCAGTGAACAACTCGATCCTTTAGATCTAGATCTGGCACAACCACCAAGAAGTCTAGATAAATAAGAAGAAGAAGATTTGGATTGTTTACCAATCAGCAACTTGTTGTCATCTTGAAGGATGTGATCTTCAAGCCTCAGCACATATTCCTAGGTGTCTGCTTCATCCACATGAATAAGGGAGAATGTGGAGCAACTTGGCCACCAAGTTGTAGAGGAACAGGAGTTGTCAGCGTGCTAGGTGTCCTAAAACTCCCTTTATACTCTTATCTTGGGAAACAGTCATTAGGGTGACTTCCTCTCCAAGAGATAAAAGTTTGACGTCCAACATATCTCACAAGCTGTCTCAAGAGTTGTGTCACATCCTTTAGGACGTGCCCTCTATATATAGGAGGGTCAAGGTCTTGGGAAAACCTATTTCCAAACCCTTTCCTATTTGCAACCCAAAAAATAGTTTAATGTTTAAAACTCAAACATGATTTGTGATTGATCAATCCCATCTCATGATCCCCCCAATGATAACCCTCGGTTGACCAATCACAATAGTCCAGATCTATATCTAACTTGTTTTCGACTTTTAGACTTTTTGTGTAACATAGTGATCATCTAATCAACTGTCCTAATCAATCGATCACATGTATCCAGCAGAAATCTCATAGTGATCATCTAATCAACTGTCCTGATCAATCGATCACATGTATCCAGCGGAAATCTCAATCATTCAATTTATAATCAATTTGATCTATTTACCCAATCGATATGATCATCCAATCAAACATTCACTCGATCATAGGGTAAATGAACATGTATATCATTCATAACCATTTTAATCATATGTCTGAATGTGAACTTCAATTCCCTTATGCATCCTTATGCATGTGACCTGGTAGGTTCCTAACTATGATAGTAGTGGTCTCCAAATCAACACAGAAAAAATTGGTGTCTGACAACAGATCATTGCTAGCCAAGTAATAGAAATGAGTTTGAGAACAACTACAACCTATAAGGTAGTCAATGTTTCCATGATCATATAACACCTTTGTCACAGATTTCCAGATTAAACTTGAGGCATGGAGTGTCATTCACTCAATATTCAATCTTATTCCTTCAACTAGAGGAGATTACTCAAGATATTGTGAGCTCAATATCATATATTGACTCACATGAGACTGAACATGCATTTCATAGTCTCTCTTATCAAGTGGTCGGGTATATCACTCCAAAGGAGGGACTAATTCCATCTACATCACTCACAATAGGCCCCATGTGTCATAGTGTACCCAATCATCACCTTTTTTGGAAACTTGTACTTTAGATCACGTGGGGTCATATCAAAGTATACAAAGCAACATGTGCTACTATAGTTATTTCAAGTCTACGGATCACAGTCACCATTGTCCCATTGAGAAATGACTCTAACATGTCAAAACATAAATTCCACATGTCAACCTCAAGGTGGTATGCCCAGTACAACTTGTTCTCTAACAAGTACCCATGCATCTGAGTTGATGCCCAATACATGACTAAAGAGTCATATTCATCACTCACCATACATGCTAGTCTAGTGTAGTGTTGTTTTCCTATATTATTCACAATAATAACTGACTAGGGACATACAAGAACTAGAACCTTTATCATACATATGATCTGATGTTTAGGTCCTTAACCCAAACCATTATCAAGTTAAACATTCTTAGTATATTGTTAAGTTTATTCATTATCTCAAAACTATTCAAACATAACAAGTGGAATTTCTTTATATTAATAATCAAATCAAGTACACATATCCCTTTTACAATCATTACATGATGGATCTCAAGGCATATAACCAATAGTCTCCCACTTGCACTAGAGCCAGTAACTCATGAATTTAAGTCCAATAGATCTAAAATGACCATCATGTTTCTGCTATGAAAGTGCTTTAGTTAGAGGATCAAAAACATTGCTTTCAATTGGTACTCATCAAAGCTTAATATCTCCCCAATGTACAATCTAATGTATGAGATGGTAGTGCTTGAGTATGTGCCTAGAAAGACAATATGGTATGGATTCTTGTTCTTGTGAATTAGCTCCATTGTTTTTGTAGTAAATCTCTATTGCATCTTCAGTGAATGTAACCAACTTCACCAATGAACATCTTGATCCATACTTCTTCCTTTATTGCACTATAGATAGCAATGTACTCGACCTCTATTATAGAATCAGCCATTGTCTCCTATTTGGAACTTTTCCAGCTTATAGCTTCACCGTTTAGGCAAAACACAAATCCAAATTAGAATCTATAATCATCCTTGTCAGTTGCGAATCTTGCACCAGTGTAACCTTTTGCAACTAATTCTTACTTACCTCCATAAATTAGGAATTGATACTTAGTTCTTCTCAAGTAATTAAGGATGATTTTTACATATATCAAGTGATCATCACCTAGACGTGACTGGTACTTTCTTGTCATGCTCAAAGCATATGAGACATCTAGGCGCAAACATTTCATTGCATACATTAAAGATCCAATTGTCGAGGCATATGCAATCTTACTCATGTGTGCCTGATCTTTCAAATATATGGGACATTAATTTCTAGTGAGACTTATTCCATGAGACATTGATAAGTTCCTCTTGTATAATTATGCATGCTAAAACTCTTTAGCACTTTTTCGATGTATGTACTTTGGCATAGTACAATAAGCATTCTAGATCTATCTCTATAGATATTGATTTTAGAATATAGGATGCTTAGCCTAAGTCTTTGATGGAGAAGGTATTGTCCAATCATGTTTTAACCAATTGTAGAGTATGTATGTTATTTGTCATCAATAGTATGTCACTGAAATACAATGTAATGGATAAAACTATGCTCCCACTAACCTTCTTGTAGACAAAAGGTTCATATTAATTTTGTGAAAAGCCAAACTATTTGATTATTTTATCAAAACAAAGAGTCAACTCTGAGATGCTTGGTTCAATCCATATATTTACCTTTATAGCTTATAGAATTTATTATCTTCATTTGGAGTGATAAAACCTTCAAGTTGTGTCATATACACTTCATGTAGAAGAATCCCCTTAAGAAAAGTAGGTTTACTGTCCATTTGCTAAATCTCACAGTCACCATGGCAACTGGGGAAAAACTTTTATCATAGTCAACACCTTGAACTTGTTTGAAACCTTTTGCTACCAAACTAACTTTTTAGGTCTATACATTACCCTCCGTATCTGTATTCTTATTGAAGAACCATTTGTATCTTGTGGATTTTACCCCTTCGGGTGGATCCACTAATGTTCATATTTTGTTTGTATATATGGAGTCCATATGAGATCTCATGGCATCAAGCAATTTCTTAAGATATGATCCCTTAATAGCCTCATTGTAGGTAGTTGTTTCATCATCATTGATGACCAGCACATCATCTTTATTATCCATATATCTCTGGGTCAAAATGTGCCTTACTAATCCTTCAATGTTCATGTGCTATGATAAGGACTTAAGGTTTTACGACAATTTGTGGTTCCTCTTGTTCCTTATATACCTCAATAGGTTTAATGTTATCTTCTTGGTCTTGAACTTCTTCAATTCTATTTTCCACCCAATGATTCCTCTAGAATAAAGTTCCTTTTAGAGGAATACACCATCTCTGGCAACAAACATTTTGATGTCAAATGGAGTATATAAATAGTAACCCTTTTTTCCTTAGGGTATCCAACAAAGATATGTTTATCCTATTTGGGTCCAAGATTTTCACAGAACTGCTTCTTGACATAAGCTTCACATCCTCAAACTTTCATGAAGACATAACATTTTCCATTTCGTATCTCATATGGTGTTTTCTCAACATATTTGTAAGGTACTCAGTTAATTGTAAATAAGAAAGTATCAAGAGAGTATCCCCAAAACAAAAGTGAAACATCAAGTAAACTCATCATTGATCCGAACATATCCAACAAGGTGTGATTCCTTCTTTCTAATACACTATAATGTTGTGGTGTTCTAGGTGGAGTCTGTTGTGATACGATATCATAATACCTCAGAAGGTACTCAAACTTTTAGATAAACTATTCACCACTATGATTAGATTAATTCTTTTGACAAGTTAGTTGTGTACTTCATTCATGAATTACTTAAACTTTTCAAAAGATTCTGGTTTTTGTTTCATAAGATACATATATCCAAATCTATAGAAATCATCAGTAAAAGTGATGAAGTATTGATATCCACCTCTAGAACTTGTCCTAGAATATTTACACATGTCAGTATGTATGAGTCCTAATAAGTCACTCTCTCTCTCACTCACTATTTCTAGTGAAAGGCACTTTTTCATCTTGTCCAATAACAAGATTCGCATGTCTCAATTTATTCAAAATCAAAAGAGTCTAGATAACCATCTCTGTGGAGTCTAGAAATGTGTGTATCATTTATGTGACCTAGACAATAGTGCCAAATTTGTTTTGTTTGAATTATTGAGCTTTAACTTCTTGGTATTTATGTTATATAGACATAGGTGCATTGGCGTAAAAGATTCCATCTTTAGAAATGGGTATGTCCATTCTTGATTAGATCTCAAAACCATTCTTGTCCAAACCAGATATAGAAACAATGTTTCTACTTGTGGTAGGAACATATAAGCAGTTCTATAACTCTACAACAAGCCCATCAGACAAAGATATCCAATAGGTGCCTACTGTAATGCCAACAGCTCTTGCTCCATTTGCAATGCGTAGTTCCACCTCCCCTTTGTTCAGAGTCAACTTCTTTTCAGATCATGTATATTTGAGCATATGTGATATCCGCAATTGGTAACCATTACCCATGATGAAGAAGTAGATAAGTTTATTTCAATAAAAAATATACTTGGAGTGGAGATATCTATCCCTTCTTATTGTTCTTTAGAATCCTCAAGGTAGAGAGGGAAATTTCTCTTCCAATGTCCAACTTAGTGACAATGGTGACAATTACCTCCCTTAGTCACTCCCCCTTTTGCTTTAAGTGCAGACAACTTTTGGCTAGCTTTAGAGCCCATCTTAGCTTTGTCTTTTCCCTTTATGTTCCCTTTTATAACCATCAAAATGGAACTAGGCTTGTCTTTTTCCCATCAACATTTCTCAAAATTCCAAGTAGCTCAATCAATGACTTAACAAAATTGTTCATGTTGTTATTCATGACAAATTGCTTCTTTGAATATAGAAACAATTGCAATACTACATCTATGGCATACTTTTGACCTAAATGAAATCCTAATATTGCAATTCTTTCCACATACCCTATTAACTTGAGTACATGGGGTCCAACTAGATCACCTTATTCCATTTTTCACTTAAGTAGGACCTTGGATACATCATACCTTTCTTTTCATCCTTGTTCTTGATATATGTTCATGGTATGTGTTATCATGTTAATAACATACATGTTCTCATGTTGGTTCTAAAGCTCATGATTCATGGAGCAAATCATCATGAGTTTGATGTCCATAGCATCATCACAATGCTTCTTATATGCATGCATTTCCACTTTAGGTGCATTGCGAGTTGGTTCATTAGGTATTGGTGTGTTCAGAACATAGAGCTTACACTCATGATTGATAACAATTCTCAAAGCATTGAACCATTCATTAAAGTTATTCCCATTTAGTTTCTCTTTCTCAAGGACGAATCACAAAGAAAACATATTATGGTTTGTGTTCGCCACTGATTTACAAAGAAGATATTTTTTATGAATCAATTGTTTTGAAAATTAATTTGATTGATGGGAATAATTTTTTACTTTAATTAATTACAATCCCACTATTTCATTTAAAATATTAGACCTCGATAGTAATGTGGAAGATTAAAGTAAGCAATCTTCCAGTGAGACCAGATCCAAAATAATTAAGTTATTGCTCAGCCAGTCTGACACCCATAACTTAATTTCTAAGGTGGGTAGCAATTACCAATTGCATCATATACAATTCTTGGATAGACGGTAGAACAAATCCATGCCAGTAATTTATCATATGAATTACATGCCATATTTATGCCTCTAGGTGTTTAATCATGTTAAGGTCACCAAGTCAAGTTCAACCTAAGGACAATACAAAGTACGCACCCCACTTGGCTGGCCCACATACTTATTATTACACTTTCTTGAGGTAGACAGTGCACCACACTTGGTCAAATAAGGTTTTCAAGTGTATCACACTTGGAATTCATCTTCAACATTTATAGTATATTGAAGGATTAAGATATATCCTTTTGTATCCAATCACCATTACATATACATTATTATATGTATCATGTACTATAACAATCACCGCATGTAGTAAAATTGGATACAAAAACTAGTATAGCAACTTAAGCCAACAAGTGTTGTAGAAAAATCACTAAGAGATTCACATCTATATATAATCCTAATGTTGCCTATTTTTAAGGTTCCTAGTCACCTAATTAGGTAAGCTGATTGGATGATCAGAAGTCCCTAGTCTGGGAAGATTTTGTGTTTTTGTTGTTCCATTGTCTCATCTTGATCACAAAACCTCCAAGGGCCATCCTCTTCAATGTGGGATTGTGATTGTCTCCTCCTCTCCACCATGGTCCACTATATAGTGATGTTTTTATGTCATCATATTTTAATTGTATAATTAATATTTACATGAAGAATTATAGAGAGATGCATGGCATGCAAGCCATATACATGTTATATGATGTTTGATCAAACTTAATATAGAAAGATTCAAATCACACCACAATTATCTAATTTACATATCCACATTCACCAAACAAAATCGATTTGCAAGACGTCACTTTGGTATATATAATACATATCATATATGATATTAGGTGATAATGTATATAATATTACAAACTTATTCATCCAACAAATTATTTGTGGTTCAAAACTCAAATCAGCATTAGAAGCATATGACGTCGGCTTAGGTGCCACTGTTGCATTTTAGGGAAGGGGGCACGACAAAAAAAATCCCTTTCTATCCAAGCCATTGGATCTGTTATAGGTATAAGACATTTGTGAATAAAAGACATAAGAGGGAATAAAGGTGATACCTTTGGGAACACTACTTGTCCAATAGGTAGACGTGTCTTATGCTAATGAAGATCCCAATCCTCTAGTTCTAGATCTAGCACAGCCACCAAGAAATCTGGATAGATAAGAAAAATAAGGCATAGAATGTCCACCGAGAAATAAACTTTTCGTAGTCTTGTAGAATGTGTTCTCCAAGTCTCTGTACATATGCCTCATCTCTACTTATCCACACAGATGAGGGAGAATGGGGTTCACCACCTTGGCCACCAAGTCGAAGAGGAAAAAGAGTTGTCGACATGCTAGGTTTCCCAGAATTCTCTTTCTTCTACTATCTTGGGCAACAATCCTTAAGGTGACTCCATCTCCAAGAAATATAAGTTTGATGGCCAACTTGTCTCACAAGTTATCTCAAACGTTTTGCCTCACCCTTTAAGACTTGCCCTCTTTTTATTAGAGAGTCATGGGATTGGAAAACCCTAATTCCAATCCTTTTCCTATTCGCAATCCAGAAAATATTTAATGTTGAAAACTCGGACATGATTTGTGATTGGCAAATCACGTATTATGATGATCTGATCACAAGCCTGATCAATCAATCATGTTAGTTGATTGAATAATCATGATAATCTAGATCTAGATCTGACTTGCTTTCTAATTTCATACTTTCCATGTAACGTTCTTATTGTCTAATCAATTGGCTTGATTGAAAAAAACATGTATCCTGTGGAAATAGAAATCAATCAATTGACAATCAATTTGATATGTTAACCCAATCAATATGGTTGATTGATCAAATATTCAGGTCGCTCGAGCATAGGGTAAATCTTCATGTTTTCAAAACCATTCTAAAAATATGTTTTATTGCAAACTTCAATTCTCTTATGCATCTTTATGCATGTGACTTGGTAGGTTCCTAACCACATTGGTAGTGGTGTTCAAAACAACACAAGAATAGAATGGTGCCTAGTTGGACATCATTTCCACCCAAGTAATAGGAACGAGATGGAGAACAACTACAACTTGTAAGGTGATCATTGTTTCCATGAGTGTATAGTCCCTTTGTCACAAATATATAGATTAAACTTGAGGCATGGTATGTCATCCTTTCAACATTCAATATTATTCCTTGAACTAGAGTAGACTACTCAAGATACATTAGCTCAATATCATATATTGACTCAGAAGATCATGGCCATGCATTTCATAGTCTCGCTTTTCAAGTAGTTAGATTTATCATTCCAAAAGAGGGGAAATTTCCATCTACATCACTCACAACATGCCCATGTGTTATAGTGTACCAAATCACCACTTTTTTGGCAACTTGTATTTCATAGCACGTTGAGCTAGTGTCAAAGTACACAAAATGACATGTGTTACTTCAGTGGCTTCAGGTCTAAGGATCACAGTCATCACTGTCACATTGAGATTATAATGTGATATGTCATAACATGACTTCCATGTGTCAATCTCAAGTTGGGTTTGTCCAATACAACTTGTTCTCTAACAAGTACAAATTCATCTTAGTCAACATCAAATATCATGACTAAAGAGACATAGTCATCATTCACCACACATGCTAGTCTTGTGTATTGTTGTTGTTCTATACTATCCATAAGAGTAACTAACTAGGGATATAACAAGAATATGTACTTTTATTATATATATGATCTCATGTGTAGGTCCTCAAACCAAACCATATGTCATCAAGTTACACACTCTTAGGTCATTATTAAGTTTAATCATTATCCAATATTAAACAAACATAATAAGTGGAATTGTCTTCTATTAATAATCAAATCAAGTATGAATATCCCTTTTATAGTCATCACATGATGGCTCTCATGGCATATAACCAGCACCAGCCTAAGCTTTTGAATCATGTTGTGCTTGGCATGACACTAAAATATAGGAGTGATAGGGTAGAAGTCATTGTTGTTGTGGCAACTCTATGGTCCTCCAGGTGGCAGAGTATGTTGGTTATAGTTCCCCCAATAGTCTGCATGTGGAGGTGGGTATGTCTCCCAGTATTCATATAGGGCTCCCTGCAAATCATTCCCCCAATGGGGGTTCCTTAGCACCCGGGCATGTTGATAGTGGTACATGTGGTTGATCAGATGGTGCATTTGTTGTTGATCTAACCACATGGTCTCTTGCATCTTTTGGATACCCTCTAGATGTGCCTATATGATGAACATGTCATGAGTGTTCAATGTGGGATGGTTTTGTGGAGATGTGGCCTCTTCTCATCTCCTCAAACAATGTGCTTATCTCTCTTCTACCACCCTCAATTGGTCATTTGAATTTGTCTTCCCCACTTACTCATGTGAATCTATAAGGGATCCATCCAAGCATCTCTATATTTTCCTCATGCTCCCATCTCCTCAAAGTGTCTAGGAAATCTATAAATGGACCAAAATCCACTAGGAGAGGTGGTGTGGTAGGATAGTTAGAGTGTAATGTTTTTACATGTGGGGTTGACTTCGTAGATGATTATTTGTATACAATGAAGATCATGATCGAGCATATTGTTAGTCTGCATGTTTTCCTCCATCTACGTTGGTGAAGCATGTCCAATCATAACCTAGGGTATGTGTAATAGAAGTCACAATCCCTCCCATGACAAATGGATTCTTAATATTAAAGGAAAATGTTTTCATGTGTTCAATTTTCAACTCCCTCTAAGTTGACATGCTTGCCTTTTATCATTCATCCATTTACACAAACAAATATTTCTTTGTGAATCTTAGATGGTTTTCATACCCAGAAAAAATTATATTCCTTCGAACCTTTTGAATATACCTTATGCAGGGGTTATGGATAAAACTCATAACTAATTTTTCTACCACAAAATTGTTGTGCTCGATCAACCTCTCACATATACCCACATAGTTAACATTAGAGTCCTTCTTAGTCCTCCTTCATCAAGCATGGTTGTTACTTTAGGGTTGGGATCAAAAATTTTGTTGAGCTTGGAGGCGGTGAAAATGTGTGTGTCATCCCCCAATCTAAAGCGGATGCCCTCCTCTCCTTTGTATAAAATCTTCTCCAGAGTGGTGAGAAAATGGAATTTAAGCTCAATGTATCTCTTTTTGACAATAGTTTTCACATCAAACAAGCCAATCAACTCCATACTATCTTCAAAATGGAAATGGATCCCCACTGCCTTCATTTTACTTTAGCAAGCATTGAAGATGGAAATCACCCATCTAGTTGTGAACTCTAGGTGAAGAGGCTTGAGAATGATATACCTTTTTATGCCCCTCCCATATGAAACACTCTCAGGTGTTTCCCAAGTTCTTTTAATATTTCAACCTCTAGCCTTGTTACAATGGAAATAGGATCTTGCTAAAGTTCCTCATCCACAGTGTCCTCTTCCTCTTTCTCCTCCTCATAGGTGTGTGTACTTGAACTGGTATTTAAGTTCGATTGCATCACCCTTGCGGATTTATCCTCTTCCTCATTTTCAGCATTGTCACAAGATAACTATCATTATGTTCATGGCTACAATTGTGGAAATTTCATCACCATGAAGTAGAATGGTGTAAAGTCATGGGTTGTGGTGGAGCATGCGAGGAAGATGTGATAGTTGTAGCTTTTCCTCTTTGTGGATGGGTAGTGACTTGCGGTTTCACATATTCAATCATGGTATCCATGCCCACATCAGACACCTCTTCTTCATCTTCATTGTAAGTGGCATCTAAAGTGTGGTGGTTGGATGAGGAGTGAAGGCAGGATTGACTTCACAATGTCATGTGAGTATGGAAGTCAAAGATGGAGCTGGAGGGACATGGGGTAGGGTTGTGGGATGAAAATGGAATGTTAGTGGAGGAATTTTTGAAGAGACAACGGTAGAAAACTATGCTTTTGGATCCCTCCTTCAATTGCTTTCCAATTGCCTTCATTCTTGGTTGAAAAGTTGAGGTGGAGCTAGGCTTTTGTTTTTCAGAGAGGTGGGGTGGAAAGTTGTTGTAGATAGATATTTGGAGTGAAAATGGATGGGAAATGAGAGGTGGAGGTGGTGAGAAAGGTCTCTAGATTGAATTGTAACTTTATTGGAGGTTTATGAGGGAGATATGGAGCTTGGGACATCCTTGGGCATCGTTGGAAGTTTCCATTTCATGTAAAATGGTTGTGTTGGTTGCGAGAAAATTACTTGGGTCATGTTGATGTTCTTTCATTTATTTGACTTGAAATGGTGGGGTCAAGGATACCATGCCCGTTCTGGAAACCACACACGTGTTGGCTAGTTGGTGTCATGGTCTTGTTGGTAGCCACGCCTATGGTGACTGGCTTGCCCCACAGTTGAGTTGGTCATGACGATTGTGGTACATGCTCATCCTTCAATTTTCCTATAAAACTATGATTCCACCACCACCATTTTTATCTATCATGGACTTTATGGATGCTTTAATAAGCAAAATCATTTCAAAATTCAATATCTCATCAAACTTTGGACCAAAATGATTTGTTATTTAGTTCTTTTACATTGAAGTTGTTGTACCTCGTTTCCTTACTCTCCATTCACATACATGTCTAAAGCCTAAAGAAAAACTATTTAAAACAAATGTGTGTGTGTTTCTTATAATGTGCAAAAATAAAACTATATCAAAATAAGGTTTTCAATCAAAGGATACTCAAACCATGGTGGGTTGTCCCCCACAAGCATTGAGTTTCATGGCTTCATCCAAGCTTGGTTTTATTTGATTTATATTACATTGACAAACAAGGCATTTCTTTCCTCAACATAGGTTGTCCTCTCAAGTTCTTTCAAAACACGATCCTCATCCCATAGATTGTGTGAGAATCTCAAGTGTTCTTCTTTATATTTACCTTCTTTAAAGTTGTCATAGTCGGTCTCAAAATAGTGGTCCTTGTCAATCAAGTCTTCATTCACTAGTCATGAACATATAGATTTTTATCTTTTTGTTCAAGTAGGTGATCATCAAAGTGTTGTGTGCACCTCTATATCTACATCGACTATAGATAAGAATGGTATTATCAAGATGATGGGAAACCTCTTATCCTTTGGCTTCATGTCTATGCAAGAATATTGGACGGGAATGTTGCATATGCCTTCATGTCCACCACTACTGTCATGTAATTTACCTTAACCATGGGTATCCTCGTAGATCCATCAGCCAATTAAAGAATACTATCATCCTCCTTCAATTTTACCAATCTCAACTTGTCATACACATTGTAGGGCATGATGTTGAAAGTAGAGACTGGGTCAAGAAGTGAGTGAGCAACGAGATGGTGATTAATATATTAAGGGTCGGAAGGAACACATGGATCACCCTTATTCAGGGAGGGAAGGCTGTAAAATGTGGAATTCAGTTTCCTATCAGTGGGATCTTCTTGGGTATCCTCCTTTCATCTTTATCTAGAAGGTAAAAACATATTTAAGAAAATTTTCATAGGTTGGAATTTGCTTGATGACATCAAGGAACGTGATGTTTACATTCACTTGCATATAGACTTACAAAGTGTCTATGTTATGCTTTTTCTTCCATTTAGTGGAGGGATCTTCTAAATCATCAAATAATGGGAGCTCAAACAACATTTTTCTTGCTTGAATTTTCTTGAGGACCTTGGAGTATCACAAGAGGGATCTTTGAATTAGCGGTCAAAACAATTGGTGTTATTATCTCAACAAAAGGTGGGACACTTTGTGTTATCATCTCAACTAAGGGTGGTACACATGGTGTTATCATCTCAAAAGATGGTGGTACACATGATATATCATATTAAATGATTGTTAGACAACATAATTTTCAGTGCTCTTGGAACTCTCACAAGACTCTTCCAGAAGTGTTGCTTCAACATGACTTTGTAAGTTTTCTTTTTGCCCCTCTTTGTCTGCTTGACGACCTTGCCACACCTCAAGACAGTCACCATGTTCACTTGATCATGGAGAAGAGGGGTAGCTTGTGAGAGGAGAAATTATGCTAAAAAGGTAAGAAAGGTTATTGTAAGCAGTGCACTAATAAAGTAATCATAATTAGCACACTAGAAAGCAATTAACTAAACTAGGCAAGAAGCAACATTAGACTAGAATACGGGTGAAAAATGTAATTAAAAGACTATAGTAGAAAGAGACTATCTAGAACAAGAACAACTAACTACAAAAGAGCACCAACAATGTTAGAAATATTAAACTAGCATGAACAAGGTAAATGGGTAAGAAAGCAAGTAATTCAACTAGAAGTATATAAGAAAGAAAGTAAATTATGGTTTTAGAAATTATGGGAAGTGTGGGACATTTGGGGTAATGTGACTATCAACTAGGTTTGGGTCATAGCATGCAAACCTAAATCATCCATTTATATTATCAAACCAAACACACAAATGATAGAGAAATGCCATAAAGTGCTAATTGGACATGGATGAAATAGGGTGTGTATAGGGTGACTAATCCCTATCACCCCCAATCCAACCTTGTGAAGCTAATGTGATTAGGCTTTAGGTGGAATTTAACTAAGATCTAACAAGTCTAGGTTTCTAGGATGGAAGCACTTAAGGTTATTGGGATCCAAGGGTAGTAATGGAGGTGTAGATGAGGGTTTTACATCTCATGTCAACTCCCATCTGGCCTTTAAGTAGCTCCAAGCCAATAGCACTAAGTATCTCCAAAGTAGCTACTTAGATCTCACACCTAGGGGTAATAGAACGGATAGGCATGTAGGAAAATGGGTAGCTATCTAGGGATCCACTAGTTAAACCTAGGAACAAAATTCCAAAACATACACATTTCACCTATTTCTCATACTACCTAGGTGTTTTCAAGCATAAACCACAAAGTAATCCATGGTAAATGAGATAGAGATAGAATATAATCATTAGAAAATGATATCATAAATTTTACATATTATCCCCCCCCTCAATGCAGTGTAAAAAGTGACATTTTCAACCCCAAACAACCCACCTAAGTGACTTCGCTACTCATAATACAAATAAGGGAGAAAGAAGGAATATAGAGTAAAATGTGGTGGTTACTTGGTGAATACTCCTCCTTATTAACCTATAGTTGTAGATTCACGAACTCCTTCCTCCTTGGTGAATGAAAAGCATGGAAATTTACATAGTAGTGGTCAAAACCCTAGAAAACTAAGGTTTTGAGGTGTAAGAAGGTAGAAATTAAGTGGAGATAGGTGAAAATGAGAAAGAGAGGAGTAGGTGGCACCTACAATGCTTGGAGTGGCTAAACACTAGCTCCCAACCACAACCAATGGCTATATAGTGGCATTATATAGGTAAAGTAATCAAAGGAAGCAGTAAGGTTTGGGTGGCATCACGATCGTTCTGTACAGAACAATTATGATGGTAGGGTGGTGTAATGGACATGTTGAGGAGGAACACCATTATGGGGAAGGAAAAATGATAGTGGAAATTTTGGGTTTTGGAATGCTAGAGCACGGTCGTGGTGGTATATTAGTGGAATGATCATGCTTGAGAGCAAGTATGTGGTGAGGGAGTTGAGCGGGGGTCATTCTCCTTGGAATGCTCATTGTGGGAGCTAGGAACCACTATTGTTTTGTCCATCATGAGCGTGCTAAGATCTTCTTGGCATGGTCATGTTGGCCATCATGCTTGTGCTACTGAGCTTCTTGGTGGCTGGTTCCTAGCTACATTTCTATGTGAATTTGCACTTGGTGGCACGACCATTCTGTGGTACTACGTCCATGTTGAGGGTCTTCTAGTGCACTTTGATCTTGAGTTTTCTTATCTTTGATTCTATTTGCCTTATCTTGATGCTTGACCACTTAGGTAAGTTGGGGAAATTCTTGTCCTCTCTTTAGGCTCTTGTAAGGGTGAAAAACCCATAGGATTTGCCTCCTTTTATCCCTTCCATTCAGAGTGTTGTTGAAGTACCAAAAAAACATGCAACAAAAGTCTTTAAGTGCATTTGACGATAAACCGTTTATTTGGAGATATAACATGCATTCTAACATGTCTACATATGATTGAAGAGAAAAATAGCACAACATGAAACCCTAAATTAAGTTTGCATCACTTCACCACCACCCGCTGGAGGCACGTGAGGATTCCCTCATCTTTTCCTGACGTTACCACAACCCTACACCACATTTTCCTTCTACATTGAGTTGTGACTGTCACATTCCACAACTTTAGCTTCTCGACGCACGATGTGTGCCATAATAGTGTATGATGTGTAGGGTTCTTACAAGATAAACATCCCCTCAATTTGCATATTTTGTGAATCCCCAGGTGCATGTCATGTACAACAACAAAACATCCAACATCTCCACCGTTCTCACCTCCCACGCCTTTCAATCTTCATCACAAACATGGTTAGTAGATGAGGAGGAGGCGAGAGGCCACCAACAGAGTTGTCTCACACTTAGGAGCCTAATCACAAGCTCAATTTTAAGGATGATGAAGTGAAGAGGAGGAGAAATAAGGCTCTTATGCATTTGCACCCTTCACCGTTCAATCTTACGACAAGCTTGAGTACTTCTAGAAGGTCATCATTTTTTGTATCCATCCGACCAGCTCAGAGGAGTTTGAGTTGACCAATGAATTCAAGCCCATGCTCAAGAACATCTTCCTCCTTAAGGTGGTTTCAACGGTAATAGAAAGACCTACCCCACTATTATTCTTGAGTTTCTTGTGACTTTGCATGAGTAGACAATCAATGATTCAGGTGATTACTTTTTGGAAGGGTGATAACAAATTCTCACTAGGGGGGATGAATATTCTTGTAAAATAGTGTATATGAGAAGAGGGATTCTCAACATAGTCCAGGATCACTAATGATGAAGCCTATGATCCCAAAAGGGCTAGGGCAACCCACATCCACAATGTTCTTCTTCACATACTCAATTGTGTTTAGTTGAACACCGTCTTTGGGAGGAAGAAGACACATGGTGGGATTTCTCGACTAAAGCTTTATTATATGTGGTGCATGATGCACAAGAGGTGTGCTAATGTGGGTCACTTTTTGACAGACATTTTTTTAATGGTGGATGCGTGTATGAAATCTAACTCATTGGAAGTTTGATCTCCAAGATACCAAAGAGGCTGAAAGTGGTATCCAAACAGCCTTTCCTTGAGGTCAATGACTTGACTATACTTATCTCCTAGTGGAGTGAACTATTGTGAGATTCAAAATAAGAAGATAAAACTACCATGTTGACATACACAGACATCCTTAAGCCTCCTCCTCCTAGCCTTATCTAGTTTGGGTCACCTTATATGACTCAACGAACCAAGTTCCATCTACAACAACAACATGGCACAAATGGAGTTGACACCTCTTCAACACATTTGGCCCTACTAGCACTACCTTCCACTAGGATTCAAATGGAGTGTACATGGTTCACACTTGATAGGTAGTACATGTAAATGTTCATGTCACACTCCTTCTAACAACATTTGACCAGGGTGAACCCTAATGACACAGAGGTCTAAGCTCTCTGCAACAAATACCATTGGATGTCTTCCATCCTCATCTATATGGATGTTTGACACATTAAACATCACTACCTAAACCCGTATGCTCCAGAAGCCACCCCAAAAGGTCAGTATGCCTATGGTTGGCCCATGTGGCCCAGATAGAAGCTAGAGTCATTTGACCCAAATACCCAATAGAGATCCAATTATGCCTTGACCAACTTATTCTTATAGTGTGAAAACTAATTCATATAAGCTTGATTGGGTGACAATTGGAATTTCCTTGCATTTGTCCATTGTGTCTCTTTTTATTTCGAACTCCTAACATCATGCCAACCTTCCTATGTGCTTATGTAACAATTTTTTGTTTTTTTCCATGTATTTTTCATGTGTGAAATTTTCCATCTTGGTGTTTAGCTCTTGCATTTAGTGCAAGAAAGTTTAAATTTGTTGTGTATCTAAATAATTGCAAGCTTTCTTATAGACTAAATGTAATGAATTAAAAAAAATTAGAAATTTATCATTTAAATTGGGCATTGGACATTGTTATTGAACTAGTTCATCATTTCATTTCATTACCTATATTGTGTTTTTCCATTCTTTTTTTGATATAATAATGAAATAACATGTCGCACTATTAAAAATGCCATACTTAAACTACTCAACTTGAAATAGTTGTAGTGATATAATTGACCCAAGGACGTGATTAATGAAAATGAATATCACAAATGTTGAAACTAATTAATTTATCACTCTTTTCTTTTGATATAAGGAGTCAACCCTCCTCATTATTTTCATGAATCAATCAACCTAGAGTGCTTCATAATAGAACCCAAGGGCTATAATTGTTAGAGAAACTCATGATTAGCATTAACCCCTACATAATTTCATTTAATTTGTGAGGAGGATATACATTTTCCACATAGTTGCTAACTTAACTTAAAACACTGATTTGGTCTTTCTGGCCAGGTGTTTGGTGAAAAATCTAACTAAAACTCTATATTTTTAAAATCCAAAAGTTTAAAATGCCAATTTGGTATAAATGGTTGGGTACCTTGATCTTAACTGAAAGAGGTGGCAATGTGCCCCTGCCTGAATAGTTGGAATACTTTCATATGATACTTAAGGAATAGTTCAGTTGAGATGAAGAGTTTCTAGGTGGAATCATTTAGTTGTTGTTTGGGGGTAAATATTTAAGAACAATGAATTCTTGAGGATAGGGGGAGATAGCTTTTATATCATTTGCAAAGAAATATACCTTTCATAATAATGTTTCAAATTCATGTCAGCAATTCATAATAACTTCATTTGATAATAATTTACTTATATCTTTTGAACATGTTATTATGTTATATGATTCTCACTTTGCATCTATTTTTCTTGTGGACAAGCAATGGTTTAAGATTGGGGTGGTTTAATGAACATAGTTCATAATACCTTTTGTGCCTTGTTTAATGCATTTTATGAATCAAATTTCATGCTTCGGCTACATTTCAAGCTTTCAATTGCATGATTTGTGTAAGTTAGTTTGTTGTTGTATTCATACACTACATTAGTAGTAACAACTCTAGTGATCATCAACATGCACAACATATATGGTCAATATCACATTTTGAATCTCATCGGTAACCACTCTCCATGACATCTGACACAATATGCACCTTATTGTGCATAGATAATAAAGGCAGGGAATGTTTGAACTTGACCATTGGAAAATTTCGAGCTACACCACATACAACATCTTATGCACGATGTCCACCCTTATGTAATTTACAAAAAAATAGGAAGATAGTTATGAAGCAATAGATTGGTTTGTTCCAATTTGGGAAAAAGGAGAGAGGAATATCCAAAGGGGACTCAACTCTAGAGGAAGATAAAAGGAACAAGAAGAAGGCTTTCAAGGCATATTTCTCTCTCTAAGTTTGATAAGCTTCAATTACAACTCCATTATTGTGGATACCTCCTCTAAAAGTGTTATACTTTGTTTCTTTTTCTTCTCAACTATGTTTTCTTCTTTACTCTAAGGAACTTGTTAATTATATGATATACAATGTTGTTTGTGTATAACCTACCATATGGAGTAGTCTTCCTTGTGTTCCATGCTTAAATGAAATCAATTGATCATTTGATAAACATCTAGTTTTTATATTATGAATGTCTCTCTTGTTTCTCTAATTGTTGCTAATTGTTAACGAGAATCAAAGGCCTAGGTTCTCTATGTCCCCAAATTTGTATATTGAGAAAGGTATGGATTTAGTGAAGGGAAATTAGAGTTTTAGTCTTATTATATGAAAGCAAATAGGGGTTCCTACATACCAAGTCTCATTAAGCAAGTAATACATCTTGATTGATGACTCTCTTTGGAGCTTTCTAAGAGAGCTTAATTACTTGTCGATAGAATTTTGAGTGGGAGATGATTATTCTATCCACTGAAGTGGTTAATAGGCAAAAGTCATTAATTGTAATGTAGTGTGATATGTGTAAAAAAAGAAACAACATATGTTTCTTATAATTGTTCATCACATGATGATAGGTGTTTAGGCATCATGTGCTTTTCTTTGAATTGACCAATTCTATGATAACTCATGATAAATTTAGTTTAATTTAGGACTTAATCAACCAACTAGATTTTCCTATTTTAATTTCATTATTAACCAAAACTATTTTGTGTTGACTTGCAATGACTTCCTCTTGAGATGACCCTAATCTAAACTATAAGTTGACCCATCCTATTGCAGGCCACTTGTGTATATTTAGTGTAAGAATCTTGGCCTAGCTTAATGCTTAATTGTGTTTCCTTGTATAATGAGATCCTTAAACCTTAATCTAATCTCTTGATATGTCTTAATATAATGTGATGAGCTTATATTTTCATTTTGGTCCAATTTGTCTAATGTTTGAACTATCTTTACAATATATGTTCTTATTTTGGACTGGTTTGCAATTTATCCATGAGAGAGGGCTATCTAACAAAATGTCACATGAAGAGAGTGTTATTTTTACTTTGGAATCATGAGAGAGAAGATGATACAATGGGGCACCTTGTTTGAATCATGGAGGATGGTGTGACATCATCGTGTGATATTAGGGTTTCTAGGGTTTGCATAGTCGATAAGTGATTGACTTAGGGTTTCAATGTTGTAACCCTATACCACTTGTGGTGAGAATCATGATGAAACACATGATTTGGATGCATGATCGCGACTGCGACAAACTTGTGAAGGGTGGGTCGAAACACCTTATCTTCTAGTGCCTCCACCATGTACATGTGAGAGCTAGGGTATCAACCTTGAAGTGTCTCGACCGAGATAAGGGTGTGCTTGAGAGTGTCTCGATCTAGACATGAGGGCAACCGACCTTAGAGGTCGCGACACTTTGTTGGATAAACATGGACAATTCTATTTATGTATGCATTCGGAAATAAGGATATTTCCTTGATGAGCAAGTGTCCCTTGGTGATCTAATATGTTGACACCTTAAAATCTTCTACTTCCCTCCTTCTTTGGGATATTTAACCCCTTCCCTTCCTTGCAAGTAAATATTTTTGGCCTCACACTTCTTCTTCTACCTTGAGATCGTCCTTGGAGCTTCAGGAGTAAGGAAGGTCAGATCTTGCAACCTTGGGTGGTTGATCCACCTTGGACAGTGAAGATCTTGTGCTAGATCAACATCTTGGTGGTGATTTTGTGGAGTTTTCTTCTCTTGATAAGTGGTCTTACTCTTGATCACGATTCCTTTCTCCTGCAACCTCCATATTCTTCTTCCTCCATGGTCATGGATCAACCATGGTGGTTCCTCTTGGATATCTCCTCTTCACAAAGGCCACAGACTGTGTTTTGACATGGTGGCAACTGGCAACTAGTGAGAGGTTGATTTCTTCTCTTTTCCCCGCTTCTTGGTTCGGCCTAAGATTTATTTTTATTCTTTTTGGAACTACCTTGTGACCATTATTTCTTTCTTCTTTTCAAAGGTGATCCCTTGGACAAGGTTTTGAAGCTTAGTTAAAGCTTTTGGAGCGTGAGATCTTGGGAGTTTATTTCTCTCCAAACCAGGTAGGTTTTATAACTCTCCTTACCTCTATTATGTGTTCGATTTTATACTACCTTCTATACAGTTTGTTATACTTGGTTTTGATTATATAAGCACATGAATCTTGATTCTCTCTCATATGTTTCTTTTGATGACTATTATGATCATGTTAGGGTATGTTGAACACCTTAGTATAGGTGTTTTGCACCCTGTTGATGCTTGGTTTGATCTTTGGTTTGAACATCGGTTATGATCTTAGTTCAGACCTTCTATGGGTGGTGCAGGCAGTCGAGACCAACTCTTGGACTTCTCCCGCGGTCGTTACTCCTTGGTGGGTTGGTTTCAGTTGTGACACCCCCTTAACCCTAGACTGGTCGCTGGTTATTTTGGTCGCAACGCAACATTGTTGTAGGGTCAGACTTGGTTGTCGGCTAACGTTGTGCCTAAGATGACTGAGCTTGATGGTAATGTCACTTGATTAGTTGGTGTGAAGGTTGTAACGGGTTAAGGTCAGATTAGTGGTTGTCAAAACATGGTTATGATGGGTCAATATGCTTAGTAGTAAATGGTTGTGTCCCCAGGTTGCATGTGTCACAGTTGCAACACACTCCTTGGTGTAGCGGTCACAATGCTCTATTGCATTTTGGTAGCGAAACCTCTTTAGTTGGGGTTGCAACGTTGTGTTTCATGGCCCTAGTGTCGCGATAGCAATGCCATATGGTTGAGGGGTTGAGACATCCTGCTTGTGTTGAGTCACGATCGTAACTGAGAGTTGATGTGTCATGGTCATAACTCAGTTGTATAGAGGTTTGGACTCCTATGTGTTGTGACAGACGAGGTTAGGTGAGATGGTGGTCATAACCATGAAGTGTATCTCAGTCGTGACACATGTGTTGTGTCTCGGTCGTGACACCCCATTACTGGTTAGGTTGACACCCATGTGTTGAAGGGTCAAGACACTTGTGTTATGAGGGGTTGAGTCATATGTGTTAGAGATGGTTAAGACACATACATGTAAGTATGAACATGGTTAGTACATAGGGTAACAATATAACTAAAAGTGTTGTGATTATGAATGGCTAACCATAAAAAATAATACTTAACCCTGAACATTATGAGAAGTGATGGAATTAGGGTTTATATGTGGTATGATGCTATTAAACCCTAATCGGATACATATTGTAACATCCCTGACCTGGGTTATGCCTTAACCCTAGAAGTTTTGCTTAAGTAAGTCATTTAGATTCTAGTATTTATCTTTTAAAAAGTAATTAAGACTAAAGGAGAGCTTATGTTTCAATTGTGGTCCTATTTGAATAATGTTGAAACAATATTTTAACTGTTTTGGACTAAAGTGCAATTTACCCAATTTAAGGGGTTACCTTGCAAATGTTACATGATAAATGTTCCTCAAGTGTTATAGCATCATAAGAATGAGAATGATTCTGAGTTATGGCTTGTGGAAGCCTAAGTTCCAAGAAGGAGCATGTTTGAGTAATGCTTGTGTATTGAATAACTAGTTTTGGTGTATTTTGTAAATTACCCAAAATATAGGGTTGAATATGTAAAATACCACTTCAAGAGTGTCCTTATTGTTTCTTGGTATCATTTAGAGAAAATAAAAATAAAAGGGGCGTCTTGTTTAAACCACATTTGAGGAGAGATAATCTTGATAATAAAATAATCAAGAAATAAGCATAAATGAAGCCCTAATTTATTTTGTAGCAAAAATAAATATATTAATTGAAGTGCCCATCAACTAAAAATGATGTGGTTGAAATCCTATAGTGCAAGGACGTCCAAATGCCTTGAGTGGCACCAAAATATCCTAAGTAGGTGAAGAAATCCACTCACACTTGTTAATTAAAAAGTAATGTCCACTAAAAATGGATAATAGTATTATAATGATTAAGGTGCTTAAGTGGTTGCTTTTAATTCAAGGATAAACGAAAGGATATTTAGGGAAAAGGAAGATAGCTTTGAAGGCAAGGAAGGGAGGGGGCATGTGGCAAGATAGTGGATGGATTTTCTCCTACTTTCTCTCTCCTAAAAAATCAATTACATATACTCCATTTTTCACTTACTTGAAAGGCTATTTTGCAAACCACTTTCTTTCCTTGCTTTAGCCGATGACCAAGGAGCTTAGAATCAGGAGGAAACGTTCCCCAAGCTGAAGGTAAGCTCCATGGTCATCTTCAACCTTGAATTGATGGTTGAAATCGGATTTCAACACTCATTTTCTTCTCTCTTCTATCCAATGCTTGACCTTGGCTATCTTTTGCATCCAAAGAGTTGGAAACGAACCTTGGATAATTGAAGGAGATTTTTTCACCATTAGAGACGTGAATCTTGAAGCTTTGAATCTACTTTGAAGGCGGGTTATATAACTTGAACCCATTAATTATTGATTTCAATTCCTCATCAATCTTTTATTTCTTCTTGAATAATTGCTGAATTTATCATTTAGATGACATTAAAATTCGGAGGTCTAAAGCTTGATGATGATGACATCATCTTAGCACACACCTCAAGAATATAAAAAGAAAATGGTTTCATTGTGTTGGTCAAACGGTTTAAACCGTTAGAAACCAAACGGTTTCAAACCGTTTGGTGACCAATCGGTTTCAAAATTGTTAGAGGTTAAACGGTTTCAAACCGTTAGAGACGAAATAGTCTCAATGGGTTCAAGGATCAATTGGTCTCATTACCTAATAACTTCAAACAATCAAACTCAATTGATTTTAGAACCCTAGCTCAATTGGTTTCAAAACCCTAGATCAATTGATGTCAAAACCCTAATTTAGGTTCAATTGGTTTCAACTCTGAATTGACCAAACGGTCCCAAACCGTTTGAGGACCAAACGGTTTTCAAACCATTTGAGGGGCTAGAGGTCAAGACCGTTTAAGTTCTAACGGTCTTCAAACCGTTTGATAAGCAAGAGGTCAAGACCATTTAAGGTCTAACAGTCTTCAAACCATTTGATGAGCAAGAGGTCAAGACTGTTTAAGGTCTAACGGTCTTCAAACCGTTTGATGAGCAAGAGGTCAAGACCGTTTGAAGGTCTAAACGGTCTCAAACCATTTGAGGGATTAGAGACCAAGACTGTTTGAGGTCTAAAGGTCTTCAGACCGTTTGAAGGTCAAGTGACCTCAAGACCATTTGAAGGTCAAGTGACCGCAAGACCGTTTGAAGGTCAAGTGACCTCAAGACCGTTTGAAGGTCAAGTGACCTCAAGATCGTTTAAAGGTTCAATTGGTCCAAACCGTTTGAAGGTACAATTGATTTAAACCATGTAAGTACTAATAACCCCATAAGTGGTTGAAGAGTATCTCAAGGTTGATTTCAATGGAAGTACCTCTAAAGTACTTAGGTGATTAGTATAAATCGAGTGATTATCATTCGATGCCTATGAAAGTAATAAATACAATACACTATGATAAGCATAGGTGCATGTACTTGGTGAAAGTTTAAGTCGACTGAATAAGGTATGATGGTGATGTGTGTTCATAAGTACATGAAACAATGATAAGCATGATTTAACACTTAAATAATGCTATGTGCTCTAAGATATGTGGAAGCACTGACTTAGGGTTTGGAATCAATGAGGTAATCATAAAACCCTAATTGATAAAGATGAGAAACCCTAACTTTAATATAGGGTGTTGTTATGAGAAACCCTAATATAGGGTGATGCTATGAGAAACCCTAATATAGGGTGATGTTATGTGAAACCCTAATATAGGGTGATGTTATGTGAAACCCTAATATAGGGTGATGTTATGTGAAACCCTAATTGATAAAGATGGGAAACCCTAACCCTAACGAGGGAATATTGATGTTATCTTTGCATTGCATAATGTTGATATGTGATTGATATGGTTGTTATCAAGTATACTAACCATGCAGGTATCATGAGATGATGAGCATAACCAGGTATGAGCTATGATGTTAATGGGCCTTGTGAGCCATTATTTTATTTGTTTCCTAGTGAGAGGTGACAAGAAGTTGAATATACTTGGTGAGCTATGTGAGATGCTTGTGTAACAAGTATCATGAATACCTTGGTCAGATGACCTGGAAGTATTAGTTACCTGATAAGTGATAACCTTGTTCAGTGATGAACTAAGGGTTTGAATACCCAGATCCAGTAAACATGATGATGATATTGATGAGGGGTGGGAATTCCTAGTGATGAGATAAGGGATTGAGATCCCAATGTTCTATAAAGTTTTGAAAAGCACTTGATAGAAGTATTACATATTTCTTTGTAGCATTTGTCATAATAATTCCTATTTGAAATCTTGACTGATGCTAAAAGAATATGGCAATGTACTTAAATAATCAAGCGGAATATTATCATGTAGAGCCCTGGCCATAGATCCATCATCGTCAGTAGCTAGTGATGGTGAAATGGGTTCTCCTGCTGGTTAATCCGGAGCGTATATTGTTGAGTATGTGGGGTTTCTCCTAGCCGAAAATAGGAGGATTAGAGTGCAACTTCGGTTGTAGACTCAAGATATGTTTAAGAGCATGGTGAACATGCCCATGGCTCAGTGTGATGGAGCATGAATGTGTTCATGGCTCAGGGAGCACGATGAACTGGCCCGTGGCTCAGATTTACTAACGTCGGGACTTGTACCAAGGCGGGCTAGAGAATGGGTAGCCTATGGGAGCTAACCCTGTGACTGAGGTCACTTAAGCAAGAGACTGCGGTCTTGCTTGTAGTCTCACACTGACTGAGACGGATGAGATCGAGGAGTTCGGCTCTTCCTTTGACCTTGTATGGCACCGGCTTTGGGTTTTGCAACTGAAGGTTGGATTTGAGCAGTACTGCTCACTTCCTCAGGGCATAAGGATGATTGTAAAATGTAATCATCAGTGTAGCATATTTACTTAAGGACGAATTACGGAAATCATTGGTTGATGTTACTTTGCTTATTGTATCCTAAAGTGGATAAATATTATACATGTTCTTCATATTCCTTATTAAAATGAATAAATGATTTACTACTTTATCACTAATAGTTGTAATGCTTTAAAAGATGATATTTCTCTATTCTTCTTAATAATGATTAAATCTTGTTGTTCAATAGAGATTCCTCTGCTCAGTTTATTACTGTTTATCTGCAATAATAATATTTTTTGGCAGAGAGTTATATCTCTCGCTGGGACATGGGTCTCACTCCGTTGGTCACCAACATTTTTAGGTGGACGTGGATGAGGAGGCAGGAACCATACACCAGGGGAAGGACAGCAGCATCAGGGACAGTAGTGATATCTCAGGTGGAGATACTGACTTTTGTGTCTTGTAGTTATGACTCCTAAGTGTCATCTCTGTACTCTCAGGTCCTTGGAGTTAGTAGTTAGTGCTTTTATGATCGATCTGAGATTTTGGCATTGAATGCCTCAAGGTTTTATGTTGCTTATGTGTAGATTTAACAGAGCAATTGGTGTATGTAATTGATAACACCAAATTTTGTGATGTTTTTTACTCTTATTTTGTTATCAAAACTACCCTTTTAAACTGTTTTCCTCTCTTTTTATATGTACTTTTGCAATAACAGGCCACGCTACGCTCTTAACTCAATATTTCCATCTTTTGCAGAGTTTTCCTCCATTTTTGACTCATTTATCAGTAATAAGGCTCGTCCCGGCCCACAAACGTGTTCCACCTGCATCGGCCTTCCCTCCAGCCGGCCGATACGCTCACTGCCCGACAGGGTAGCACAAAACACCGACGTGCGACATGAGGATGTCGCATAAGAAGGAACTAACGGGCGATACACCTTTTACCCGACAGGGAGCCGAGCTCGCCACGACCACTGAAGCGTGTCGCGCGATACAGGCCACCCACCAGCAGGCGCCACTCATCACGATGACCGACAGCCGACATCCTTTTGCCTGGCGATACTGATATCGGCCACCCACCGACTCCGCGATAATAAGAGCTGAAGAAGGACATGTGGCGTCCGGAGCACCATAACTTCTTCCAATCACTACCTATAAATAGCAGCTATAGGAAGCCGAAAAGACAGGTCGGAACCCTGCGCAAGCCAACTCAGGAAAGTTGTAAGAGCTAGCGTATCGTGCCTCAGAGGTTGTGCCAGGCGATTCTAGGTGAGCACTTCCCCATCCCGAGAGGGAGGGAATGGTTCACTTAGGGTCGTCCCGAGCACCACTACAGGCCGATATCGGCCAACAAGGATACCCGATACAAGTGACCGATACTGGAAGCATCACTCTAGCCCGGCACGATACTGAACCCTGATACGCATCACCAGTCACGGCGTGTCTCCCGAGAGGGTGCCGCCCGACATGATCGTATCGGGAAAGGGCACCTCACACGATACAATCCTCCCATCATGAGTGTGTCGCCCGAGAGGGTGTTCCGCCCGACACGGTTGTATCGGGCAAGGCTCCTGCCCGGTATCGGGCTGGATGGTCTGCTGTTGTTTGTCGTCCTTCTAAATCAAGAAGGAGACATTTATCTTTATTATTTCAGTCATTTACTTCTTTTACTTATGCAATGTAATCAGACCCTTATATGTTTATGGAAATAGAAGAGTTTAATTATTTGCTGCTTTATGTTTGGTACTTTTGTTGGATGATTGCTCTATTTAACATCTAAACTCTAGCTTGTACGCTTGGATCACGTTTCGATTAGCTACTGAATCGTGTTTTCCCGTTGCAACAGCCTCAAGAGAGGTGTTGTAGCTCTAGTGTTTGGTCTGATTCTGGAGTACGAGAGTGCCCAGAATCGGAGTTGCTTTAGTAACCTTTCCACTCTAACTTAAGTCCAGCAACCTCGAGAGGGGTGTTGATGCTTGGTTAGAGGTACCCGCTTCGAGAGGAGGGGTACATGATGTTTCTATTGCCGCTTGTTTTACTGAAGTTTTCTCCTTCGTACCTTACTTTAGCATTAGTATTATCTCTCTGTTTCCGTGGCATGAAAACCCCTAAAAACTGATAAAATGCTTAAAAACCTTAATCTTCCTCGTAGCTCCAGTTGGAGATAGATTTCCTTTGTTTTATCGATCTTATCCTGTTGTTTCCCTTGGGGAATTTTACCATCTCTTTACCCTTGTCGGAGTGTAACGTGTCGATTCAGCGTTCTCAACACTACCACCCTTGTCCCTGTGTTCGACCTCGTATATCTACTTCAACCCCGTAAACAAAGTTGTGGTGGCCTAGAAGGTTTCGGGTTATAAATTTAAAAGTCCGACTACTTCGAATCCGCTTCTCTTTTTGGATGCGCGATTTAGGCCAGTCAACTTTTTGGCGCCGTTGCCGGGGACAAGGCAAAATGGTACTGTTGACGAATCTGAATCCACTAACTACACTCACGTGCCTCAAGCTTAGAAATGAGCTTGACAGCACTCTCTTTTTCTTTCTTTTTCATTATTATTATTCTTTGCCTGAAATAAATAATTCGTATTATTAATAACAGGTTTTCTAATTTGATTATTACATGATATTTAGGTACTCAGAAGAAAGGCATTCTCTTCAACTGAGCACCGACACCATCCAACATGCCACCTCGCGTTGAGCCACCCCATTCAGAAGGTGAACGCCAAGGGAGAGCTAGGCCGGATTCGCCTCCACCTGAAGTCAATGACCGCTACGATGGCAATGATCAACTTGAAGATCCAGAAATGGAGCAGTTCGAGGAAGACCATCGCCGTGATAGACGTCGTCACCACCAAAGGCATATAAGAAATCACAATAATCAAGAACAACTCCAGGAAGGCAGCGACAGTGATGATTCAGAAGAAGAAGAGAAGACTCTGAGGGAGTTAGCTTCCACAAAGGCTAACAATTCTCGATGCCCTGTCATCATCCCGCGATTCAACGCCACCAATTTTGAGCTCAAGCCATCTGTAATATCCATGATCCAAAACAAAAGCTTTAGAGGGAGCTCTAAGAACGACAACCCCTATCACCACTTGGATGCTTTCAAGAATATCTGTGACACCATTAAGATGCGGGGTGTTCCCCAGGAGGTCATCTACTGCAAGGGCTTCATCTTCTCTTTGGAAGATAAGGCTCTATCATGGTATCTGGGGCTGCCTCACCAAGCTCTGAATGGATGGGGAGCACTGGCAGATGCCTTCATGAACAAGTTCTATCCAACTGAGAAGACTGTGAGGAACAGATAAAGGATAACTTCCTTCATGCAAAAGTCCAATGAGAACCTCCACGACGCCTGGGAGCGATACCAGGAATATCAGAGGGACTGCCCTCACCACAATTACAAGAAAGGTTTCTTAATCACTACCTTCTATAACGGTCTAACTCCCGACGAAAGGGTTTCACTAAATGCAGTAGTAGGAAGTGACTTCCTAGGGAAGAAGTCGAGCAGGTCTGAGAAGATCATCAAGAACATGGCTGAGCTACAAGCCGGCACTGACTATGATAGATCTGACAGGGGGCAAGATAAGAAGGTTGGTGAGGGGCCTTCTTTGGAATCCAAGGCTCTGGAGACTATTACTTCTCAGATTCAGAGGATAGCCACGGATGTAAAGTAGCTGAAATAATCTGGCGGAAAGGGGAAGAAGCAGGTTGAAAAGGTAATGAAGTGTGTAACATGTGGAGAAGGGGAACATGGGGTAGATAATTGCATCTACACCTGACCAGACGCATCAAGCGATATTGAATCTGAGGCCGAAGAGATTGAGAATGTCTCTTTTGTAATTTCAAAAGGCCGGACCACCCTGGCTTCAGTTATGGCAACAAGGATGCAACTGAGAACTCACATCAGCTGCATAACTCCACTAAGCCGCCCCAAGCTTTCGAGAAGAGGGGAGGACCAAGTCAGTACTCCAAAAACACCACCTTCCATTCGAACAAAGGAAACTTTCAGGGGCAAGTTAAATACCAAGGATCAGTCAAAGAGCAGGACAAGGTCTCAAGCCAATCAGATGTGGTTGGACAATTGTTTGATTTTGTAAAAAGGCAGGACGGAATTAATAACCAGCTAGCGCAGAGTGCGCTATCATGTTCGGGTGTTTTGAACTCATTGCAGGTCCAGATGGTGGATATGTAGATGCATCAACGCCAAATTGATCAGTAATTAGCTCAAATGGCCGAGTTAATAAAGAATCCCTCAGGCAAAATACCGTCCAATACCGAAACTGCCAAGAAGGCAGGGCTGTGATCGAGAGAGATAGGGATCGAGTTACAAGAGATGGATGATTCTAGAGGCTAAAGAGTGAAAAAGCTAGAGTCGTCAAGCTGGAGATGAAAACTACAGCACTCTCGAGAGGCAGCCCGAGCTTTTTTTTCTTTCCTAGAATAGGATACAATTTACTTTCCTGCAAAACAAACATTATGGACATTTGGACTGTAATAAGGCCCGAGTCAGTGCATGCGCGACATGCGCTGACTCTTCTGTTTTATGGGCCACCGCACTATTTTATAGACCCGCATGGGTAATACAATCTGAGGTCGGGAGCTTAACCTTAGGCCAATGATGTTTTACTCATCGACCGCTTTTTCCCGCTTTGTTTTTAAGTTTTTCTTCTTGATTTTTGCTCTGAAGGGTTCGTATCGGGCAGCAGCTCAACCGGCACGCTGAATGCGCTCATGTCAGGCGATGGTATTTTGGGCATCGCAAAGGCCGTGACAGATGGCATGTCTGGGCGGCGTGCACCCGTATCGTGCAAGAGGAGTAATTACCCTTGTGTCGATGGATGGACTTCCCGTCTCGAGAAGGACTTATCCCAATGACCGACGCGCATCCCGGAATTACCCGTGTTGCCCCCAGGTGAGATTTCTATATATAATACGGAGGTTTTACAGTGTCGGGCTACTGCCTTTACTCTTTTCACCTACCTGTATCGTGCTGTGATTTTCCTTCGTGTTGATCCCATGTCGTGCAACCCTCTTCTGTTCTCATGTCACGCGGAAAGTTTAAGAAAACAACAAAGGTATAGCCCGACAGTCGTATCGTCCCAACTTGTCCGACACGACCTTCCTATCGCTCATAACTTATCGGGCTAATGGCTTATAGCTGAGAAACCTTGTATCGCCCGACATGTATGTCGAGCGACGCGCCTTTAACTCGCGTTTCCCCGATATGCCATATTGGGTGATAGCCGTGTCACCCATCCTTGTGCCGCCTCGCTGGCTTTATTGTCGGGCGACACATTGCTTTTCTTTCAGGAGGGCCCTATCGGGCATTTTGTTTCTCGCAACCGTATCGCCCGACACACCCATGTCAGATGACGAGCCTGACGTGTAGTTCTCTCTGTATCGTCTTGTTCTATATCGCCTAAGATGTTCTTTCGACGTGACGGACGATACCCAGATCTCGTATCGGGCACGAGCCTACATCTTTGAAAGCTTCGTATCACCCGATACAGTGGTGTCGAGTCATTTTTGTATCGGGCCAAATATTATAGTGCATTTTGTTTTCCTTTTTAAACGTTGGTATCAATTTTTAGTTCTGCCTACTTAATATCGGCACATTTAATTGATCAATGAATTTGTTTAATGTTAACAGAAATGGCCCGTACAAAGCAGTCCATTGTTCGAGTTGACGAGCACGGCAGAAGAATCAACACCGAAGCTGCAGCTGAAGCGACAACGGTCAGGCAGAAATGCCCAAACCCCGAGGCGGCTGGGCCATCAACAGTAGAAAAGAGAACAAGGACGGGAGAAGTGGCGGCTCCAACCATAGCACCAACAGCAGCGGAAGAACCCCTGGATCACACACCAGGAAGGTTCGTGTCGAGAGATGACGAGCATGGACGCTGTTATGCAGAACTGGTGACCAAGCTCTACAGGCCGAGCAGGTTCTACCACTAGTCTTCTTTCATTCAGCCGGGTATCTTTGAAAGATTGGAAAACGTCCTCGCCACGGTAGGACTGAGGAAGATATGCCTCAGCCGTTCTGCCTCCTACACCGAACTCACGAGGGAGTTCATGTCGTCTCTCCACCGAGTGAAGAATACTGCTGAGGAAAAAGAAGAATATTTTGGAGCAGATAGACTGCAAGGGCGGCTGTACAACTCAGAGCACGCCATCTCTGAGAAGATGATGAACGAGATCTTCTCTTCCAGCGAGGAGGAGAAGAATCTGATGAATAATGGTGAAAGAATCACCGAAAGAGACGGGTTCAACCCCGTGAAGCTCTGGAATAGGCTGACCGGCGAGTCATCGTTTAAGCCGGGAAGCAAGGTGGTGGCAGTGCACTCATGTTTTTGGAGGATAGTGCACAAGTTGGTGGCGTGTCTGCTGTTCAGCAAGAACGAGTCCAGCAATATTTACACCGAAGAACTCCACTTCATGTGGCACATGATGGAGGGAAGAGTGATCAACCTCGGGCGGTTTTTGCTGAACAGGATGCACCCAATAAAGGATGCCACCAAGGAATATTGTATGGGTGGCATCGTCAACCTGATCGCGGCTGGGCTTGGGTACCCAAAGGTCTGCGCTGTCTTTCGAGGACGAGGGGCGACGAGCTGATCGACCTCAAATACCTCATGAGGACCAGCATTAGAAAGAAGGAAGGAAGGTGCTATTTCTACAAGTTTGCAAGGACAAACACCCTCCTCCCGCTCCCGTGCTGCGCCACCTACAACGTAGAAAAGTTGGTCTTCACTGCATCAGAAATAGAAGTTGTGGCGGTAGACGCTGCTTACGCCGCCACCACCAGAATTCAAGAAAGGGCAGCTGTGAGAGGAGAACAAATTCCTCTCGGCCCAAGGCAGGAAAAAGCTTCAACGACCCGCACCGAGCCAGCCGCAATTCCAGAGCCATCGACGACAGTAGTTGATAGAGTTGTCGTCGCTCCTACTATACTAGCCACAACCACAACAACGACTGTGGTGGCTGAAGAAGAACCAGTGATCGTTGAGGTCGCCGAGACAACAACTACGGGAGCTGCCACGGAAGAGACAGTTGCATCCCCCGAATTTTCTGTAGTGCCTGTAGGGGCAGAGGAAAAACCATAGCCGGATGCCAGTAATGAGGTGTTCGTCGAGATCCTTGAAATGGAGCTTGAAGATGCATGGCTGATGCCGACACCACCGCCGGTGTCCCCTATAGCAGCTGTTAAAAAGATCGTCGACAACGTAGAGGTGGAGCAGCATCCGCCCACACCACGACCATCTCCACCACGACGTGAAGGCGAGGCAGTAGTGGCCACAAGAGTGTCGACACCTCACCCGGTGGCATCTACCTCGCAAACAATCGAGATAGGCTCTACCTCATCGGGTAGACAGTCACGTGAGCAAAGTATCGCGAGGAAGAGAGGGAGAACCGCAGGAACCCCTCCGTCTCTCGGGAAAATGCTGGGGAACGAACTTGACTACTTGCGGGAGGTAACAGAGAGCCACTCAGCTACATTTAATTCTCTAACCCGCAAGTTTCATTTTTCCAGCAAAGGCTGAATAGCCAGGAACATGAGTTGCTAACTCTAGTTAGCCTTCCCGGCCAACTAGAGGCTCTAAACGCGATGCTTTAGCAAGCCCTCCAACGCCTCGATGAGATCGAGGAGAGGCTGAACAGGGGAGACGACCATCTGCGCCGAAGGTAGCCGAGAAGGTCTCCGTCGCCCCTGGCTCTGGCTCCCCACCTTCCTCGTTAGCAGCCTCCTCAAGGTCATCATCCTCCTCCTCTTCCAGCGGGCCATCCACAATGCCCGAGGAAAGGACGCCACTAAGGTCGACCTACGGAGCTCCAGCAGGACAGGAGAGCTCCCTAGGCCTGGAAGAAACAGCTCCCTCAGTCCCCCTGGATGAAGTTGAAGATGATAACGAAGACATCAGCATTGGGGAGGACTCTTCTATTGAATCAGAGGGAGAAGATGGGACGTTTATGCCGCCAATGAAAGACACCCCCCAGAGGAAGACGCTCGATGGCAGATAAGTTCTCTGCACCATCGGAGATACCTTCCTTCGAGATGGTCGATTTCAATAGAAGGGCCATCGGCTACCTGACGATCAGAGACCAAAAATTGCTGAACAAGGTCCTAAGGTCGCAGGCAGATGAAGAAGACGTCGTCTGGAGCGACGGCTATTTCTCCGTACGATGGGGAGCACTCCGAAGCATTTTCCGCTCACCAGCCGTTGTCGGGAAAAAGTTGTTCAGGGTCCTTGAAGGTGCAATCATAGAGAATATCAGCACCGGGACAGGTCAGAAGACAGTATACAACGCCACCCCGACCTTGGCAAGAAGGTTGATGTGGGGAGTACCATACTCCATTGCGGTGGCCAACATGTTGCAGCACATAGAAATGCATAACCCAAACCTCGTGTTGGCCCCGTACAAGTACCGCAACATATGGTTCCTCTGCGTGGCAGACCTCAGGAACTATGACGTCCAACTGTTGAGCAGAGCAACAACAAGGTGCCACGCTCTGGGCTTGTTTTCAGTCGCCCGGAGGACAAACATCTGAGGCTTCTACCGCTGCATCTTCTACGAGCTATCAAGTAAGGAGTCAAACGACACAATAGTGTTTGGAACTTCTTTTCTATCTGAGACTTCCCCGTCCAAGCAGAAGAGGGAAGTGGGAACAGTGCCTTCATCGTCTTGCGTGCCATGGAGCTACTCAACATATTTGGATACATGAGGAATCTCGAGGGCCAAAACTTTTACCACCTCAGGAGCATATACGTCCTGCTGCTAATCAAAGATGGGCACTATTTCTGAGACGCAGGGGTACCAGAGGGGCTACTGGACAGTGATCAAGAAGATGAATCTTCATAACCCAGCAGCTCCCCAGAGAAAGAAGTTGAGATGGCAACTGACACCTATGGGGCAGGCAAGCAGTTAGAGATCCTGCGGAAAGTACACAGATTTGAAGACCCTGCTTCGCCTGAAACTACAGAAGGACTGATCAACAATTTCGACCGCTTCTCGTGTGCTACACTCACGCAGGAGCAGGTCAACAAAATCCTTATGAAGTTGACTGATTCTACCCCGGCATATGTCATCTATGAGGCAGGCAATGTCATAGTCCTGAATGATGACTAAAGGGACATGGTAAAAGAAGGAGGATGCTTGGCTATATCTGTGGAGGTCGCTTACATCCAAACACTACCGCCAAGGTTTGAACATGCATACATAGCTCATCCTATGTTGTTCAATGACATTTGCCTCGCCGATGAAACAGGAGCAAAGCAAGCATTTCTGGCAGAGTTGGAGAGTGGGGTCCCATGCACAATCTTCCTGCCCATCCTGCATTATAACCATTGGACGCTCTTGACGATGTATACTCGCCAACGAGCAGGAATCTTCTATAACAGCTCAGACAGCAACAAAGATCATCCAGTGTCGTGTACATCAGCAGCATTGACATCCCTCGAGCGCTTAGTTCGAAAATGCTACGACGAGGTGGCATCGCTGATACAACCATTCCTGGACACGGTAGCAAGCAAGTGGCACAAGATTCAGTTCTGCCACCGCAGTCCACAGCAAATTCCTCTATCCAACGACTACGGCATCTTCGTCCTAGAATGGATAGCAAATGAAGAGACGCCTGACCAGCTCCACCACATCGACTGTCATAGCAAACGAGGAGAATATGAGTGGGAGCTTCTATCTGGCGCAGGCGCGCTCACCAGCTAACCCTCACTGGATTAACATTACCTCACCTTATCTACCTCACAACTCTGGGACAGAATGTGGAGTAGGTTTGGGGGGGTACCATGTACCAGTGAGGGAGGTATAAAAATTTTGAAAAATTTTCAGACTCAAAATTCTTTATTCTTTTATTCTTCTCTATATCATGTGTACATATATATATATGTTCATACAAAAATTTTGAAAAATTTTGTTTATCTTGTCTCCATACATATGTACAAAGACATTATATAGTAAAAACCTGATACGACTTCTTGCCAGTTTATTTTCTATGTACCTAAGGTGATGCAAGTTTTGTTATGTCTTTCTGATAATGCAGCCTCAAACAATAAAAGACTATGAATTTCCATGCCAAAAATTTCAAAAAAAATAATCTCGCTACAGCTAAGAGACGTGTATGCAGAAGGAAAAAGTTGCCCAAACAGCAAAAATCCCTCTTGTTCTCCCTTACCCAACAAAAATCCCAAAAAGAGAAAGTAGCCTTATGAGAGTGAATAAAAGTATGACAGTTGTGCCCAATAAAAGAAAAGAGAAAAGAAAAAAAGAAATATATACACACTTGTTTTCCAAAAGTACCCATCTTTAAGCATGGTAGATCCGGGGCAGTGGTACGTAGGATGTGAAATCACTGCTCTAAAGCCAACTGGCTTGGACTGCAGGGACCACTTGCCCTCTAATGGGCCCGTACCTAGATGGACTGATGGGAAACAAGAAAACCCCAAAAAGCCTTAACCTACCCAACACACAACTTTCTGCCCCAAAAAGTTGTTTGGTCTGAAAGCTAACTTCGAAATCATGCACCCAAGTCTCGCCGAAGTTGTGGAGAAAATTTTTGCTTAAATAAGGAAGGAGAAATAAAATCTATTGTTCGTGGTCGAGCCGTATTCTCAGTAAGACATCTCAATGCTCGCTCAACCCCTTGGCCTGAAAACTATACCGGTCAAGAAGAAGCATCACAAATAAAGTTTAAATATTGATTGAGGACAATCAAATTGTTAAGTTTGGGGGAGTTGATAACACCAAATTTTGTGATGTTTTTTACTCTTATTTTGTTATCAAAATTGCCCTTTTAAACTGTTTTCCTCTCTTTTTATATGTACTTTTGCGATAACATGCCACGCTACGCTCTTAACTCAATATTTCCATCTTTTGCAGAGTTTTCCTCCAATTTTGACTCATTTATCAGCAATAAGGCATGTCCCGGCCCACAAACGTGTTCCACCTGCATCGGCCTTCCCTCCAGCCGGCCGATACGCTCACTGCTCGACAGGGTAGCACAAAACACCGACGCGCAACATGAGGATGCCGCACAAGAAGGAACTAACGGGCGATACGCCTTTTACCTGACAGAGAGTCGGGCTCTCCACGACAACTGAAGTGTGTCGTGCGATACAGGCCACCCACCAGTAGGCACCACTCATCATGATGACCGACAGCTGACATCCTTGTGTTGGGCGATACTGATATTGGCCACCCACCGACTCCGCGATAATAAGATCTGAAGAAGGACACGTGGCGTCCGGAGCACCATAACTTCTTCCAACCGCTGCCTATAAATAGCAGCTACAGGAAGCCGAAAAGATAGGTCGGAACCCTGTGCAAGCCAACTCAGGAAAGCTGCAAGAGTTAGCGTATCGTGCCTCAGAGGTTGTGTCGGGCGATTCTAGGTGAGCACTTCCCCATCCCGAGAGGGAGGGAATGGTTCACTTAGGGTCGTCCCGGGCACCACTGTAGGTCGATATCGGCCAACAAGGATACCCGATACAAGTGACCGATACTGGAAGCATCACTCTAGCCTGGCACGATACTGAACCCCAATACTGGCAAGTCGCCCGAGAGGGTGCCGCCCGACATGATCGTATCGGGCAAGGGCGCCTCGCACGATACAATCCGTCCGTCATGAGCGTGTCGCCCGAGAGGGTGTGCCGCCCGACACGGTTGTATTGGGCAAGGCTCCTGCCCGGTATCGGGCTGGAGGGTCTGTTGTTGTCTATCGTCCTTCTAAATCAAGAAGGTGACATTTATCTTTATTATTTCAGTCATTTACTTCTTTTACTTATGCAATGTAATCAGACCCTTATATGTTTATGGAAATAGAAGAGTTTAATTATATGTTGCTTTATGTTTGGTACTTTTTTTGGATGAGTGCTATGTTTAACATCAAACTCTAGCTTGTACGCTTGGATCGCATTTCGATTAGCTACCGAATCGTGTTTTCCCGTTGAAACAGCCTCGAGAGAGGTGTTGTAGCTCTAGTGTTTGGTCCGATTCTGGAGTACGAGAGAGCCCGAAATCAGAGTTGCTTTAGTAACCTTTCCACTCTAACTTAAGTCCAGCAACCTCGAGAGGGGTGTTGATGCTTGGTTAGAGGTACCCGCTTTGAGAGGAGGGGTACAGGATGTTTCTACTGCCGCTTGTTTTACTGAAGTTTTCTCCTTCATACCTTACTTTAGCATTAGTATTATCTCTCTGTTTCTATTGCATGAAAACCCCTAAAAACTGATAAAATGCTTAAAACCTTAATCTTCCTCGTAGCTCCAGTTGGAGATAGATTTCCTTTGTTTTATCGATCTTATCCTACTGTTTCCCTTGGGAAATTTTACCATCTCTTTACCCTTGTTAGAGTTTAACGTGTCGATTCAGCGTTCTCAAAACTACTACCCTTGTCCCTATGTTCGACCCCGTATATCTACTTCGACCCCGTAAACAAAGTTGCGGGGGCCTAGAAGGTTTTGGGTTATAAATTTAAAAGTCTGACTACTTCAAATCCGCTTCTCTTTTTGGACGCGCGATTTAGGCCAGTCAGTAATCCTCGAGAAGAGAAGGTACATGGTATGTACTTTGTAGACCAGAATGTATATATAATATTTTGGTTCTTGTTATAAGAGTTTCCTGGAAATGGATCTCTTTGTAAATGGTTTTAATTTTTAATGATTTTTGTTAATCTTTTTCTTATGTTTAATTCCGCTTAATTCAGTAATGGTTTTGTCGACTATCGTGACACATATAAACCCTAACCCTAATCTGATGATAACATGATAAGTGTGCTCATTAAATTTGAAGATTGTTATTCCATGATAGTGTTTTCTCTCTCCTACTTGTGCCACGTTAAATTGCAGGTGAGATGAATGTCATAGAAGTGTGAATTTTATGTTAATCCCTATGAACTACAGGGTGGTATTATGAGTAATGTTGAGGCTTTGTGTGATATTGAATGTGCATAGTATATGAATTGGTCTAATGACCTAGGAAGTGCCTTGTGCATAAATTGAGGGATTGATATCCCATAGTGAAGAGATATTAGTGATGACATTGTGAATGACAATATTACAAGTGACATGTGATGATGAGATAAGTTCTCATTTAATACATTTTATATCTTCAAAAGTTGCATCCTAACTTAATTTTGTAGAAGTTGTTTAGGGTTAATATGTTGTAATTTGATTGATGCATTAAAAGACACACAATTGTAAATCTAATCAAGTGAAACCCTAACCATGTAGTTGCCATGTACTATAGATCCATCTTCAGTGTCAATATTTAGTTGGATGGTGAAACGAGTAACTCCTATGGGAAACTCAGAGCGCATATTGTTGAATATGCAGGGTACCAATTGAGATAACTCCATGTATTCATAAATTGCATAAATAATGTAATATTGAATAGTGAACGATCATGCATGATACAGTTCTCTAGTGTTGTTCCATGTACCAAGGCAGACCAATTGTTTAACAAGACCATAGCCATGACTATGAGTTGATCTCTCTATAGGACTGTATCTTTGACTACAAGTTGTTGTCTTTGCGGTTTGAATGTTATGTCACTACATTGCAGACTCGAACTGACCGAGTAGTGTTGGTGATGATCATGGAGTCCAGCCCTTCGAAAGAATCTTTTATGGTACTAATTTTGACTTAGCAGTGGTCAGTTGGATTTGAGTGGCACATCTCAAATCCTCAGGGCATTATAATAAAAGTGATAGTACAATTGTGTAGTATATTTGATTAGGGTCAAATATGAATCACATTGGATGACTCCATGCCTTAATTCTTGTACTATTTAGTTTATAACAACTATACATATTCTTCATATTCCTTTTAAGAGTATAAAATGTTCTATTGCTCAGTTGTCACTACTTAAACTGCTCAATAATATTTCATGATTTATTTGCTGCTTTTTATAGTACTATGCTAATAATAAACATTGGCAAAGAGTTATATCTGTCGTTGGGACGTTTGGTCTCACTCTATGGGTTCTACAACTTTTTAGGTGGTCGTAGACGAGGAGGTTGAGGTTGTGGTGCAGGTGTTGAGCAGCAGAGTGAATAGTAGCTAATAGAGTTTGGACATGCTACTAGTTAGAGTCTTGTAGTAGAGTCATATGTGTTGTCCCTGTACTCTTAGTGTGACACACCGTTCGAACAAAACATCATTAACTAAGCGGAAGCAATCATTAACAGTGGATTACTGAAAATCACTAAAAATTAAAACCATTTACAAAGAGATCCAAACACAGGAAAACTCTTTTATCAAGAACCAATGTATTTTATTAACATCCTGGTTCATAAGTACATATCTTGTACCATCCCTTCTCGAGGATTACAAGCATCAACTGCTTTGTTAAAACTATACACAGGCAGCGTAAGAACCTCGAGGCATCAAGCCAAAATCTCAGATCGATTCATTAAAGGTACTAACTACTAACTCCGAGGACCTGAGAGTACAGAGACGACACATAAGACTCTCTATTCAAAATATGACAGCCAGTGCCTCCACCTGGAATATCACTATTGTCCCTGTTGCTACTGCTACTCTTCCCCTGCTATAGGGTTTCTGCCTCTTCTTCTGTGTCTACCTAAAAAGTGTTGGTGACCAACAGAGTGAGACCCAGTCCCAGTGAGAGATATAACTCTTCGCCAAAAACATTATTATTGTAGTTTAATAGAATAAAATTGAGCAGATGAATCATATATATTCAACAACAGATAAATCAATGTCTAAACAGATTAGAGAAATATTCTTATTAAGCATTTCAGCTATAACTTGATAAAGCAGCATGTCAATTATCCAATAAGGAATTGAAGAACATGTATAACATTTATCCACCTAGGATATGCTAAGAAAGGTAACATCAACCAATGATTCTCATATTTCAACCTTAAGCAAATACGCTACACGGCTGATTACATTTTACAATCATACTTAAGCCCTGAGGAGATGAGGTATACCGCTCATACTCCAACTGACCATGACGGCGTAAAGCATCAGTTCCATACATAGGTCAAGGAAGAGCCATATTTCCATGACCTTATCCTCCTCAGCCAGTGTGAGTACAAAATGCAGGACATCTTGTGTCTCTTCTAAATAGCTTTCCAGGGTATACTGGCAACTTCGCTATAGAGTTACAGTGGCGGCTGTACTCTCTTTACAATTGAGAGATTTCATGTTTATCTCACATCGATGCAGCATTAACATTATCAGGAGATTCTTGATACATCCATCCTGGCACATATAATGAAGAATTGAGAGATTTAATGTTTATCTCACATCAATCCCACATTAGGGCGTAAGGATATTCGCGCCCATAACCCCCACATACTCAACAGTATGCCCTCTAGGAGATCCCATGGGAAAACCTATTTCACCATCACCAACTACTGACGATGATGGATCTATGGCCAGGGCTCTACATGATAAGATTTCACTTGATTAATTAAGTACATTACCATATTCATTTAGCATCAGTCAGGTTTTCAAACATAAATTATTATAACAAATGCTACAAAGAATGTGTAATACTTCTATCAAGTACTTTTTGAAGCTTTATAAAACATTGGGATCTCAATCCCTTGTCACATCATGGGAATTCTCATCCCTTAACATCTCATCATCATGATTATGGAATATGGGTATTCAAACCCTCAGTTCACCAAATAACACTTGTTACCACTTATCAGGTAACTAATACCTTCAGGTCATCTGACCAAGGTAAACATGATACTTGCTAAACAAGCATCTCACATGGCTCTCAAATCCCATTTAATCTCTTGTTACATCTTACTAGGCAACAAAGCATATTATGGCTCACAAGACCCATAAAACAATTTCAATAATAAAACATCATAGCTCATACCTGGCTATGCCCAACATCTCATGATACCTTCAAGGTTAGTACACATGATAACAGTTATATCAATTACATCTCAGCACTATGCAATGTAAGGGTAGCATCACTATTCCCTCATTAGGGTTAGGGTTTTCCAATTCATGTCAATTAGGGATACTCATCCCATTACCCAAAATTAGGGTTATGATTTTTCATCATATTGCCTAACATTAGGGTTCATGCACTATAACCCAAAATTAAGGTTTCACATACCTTCACCCTATATTAGGGTTAGGGTTTCATATAGCATTACATAGCATCACCCTGGATTAGAGTTTCACATCACATCACTGCATTAGGGCTTCACATGGAATCACCCGAGATTAGGGTTACACACATCATTATCTTGAATTTAGGTTCCTTATAACTTTTCCCCGAATCAGGGTTTCATGTAACTTTACTCGAAATTAGGGTTTCATGAAGCATCCTCTTAAATTAGGGTCTTTTATTATATTACCCTAAATTGGGATTGCTCATATCATCACCCTAGATTAGGGTTACACCATTACCCTAGATTAGGGTTTCACCTAGCATTGCCCTAAATTAGGGTTAGGGCTCATCAACCTTCTCGATTAGGGTTTCATGATCTCTTTATCAAGGATCATACCCTAATTACATATTTTACTCATGTTGAAAGTGTTAAGGCTTAAGCACTACATGATTATTATACATGTATGAATTCCTCTCTCTCTCATCCTCTCTAGGATGTTGACTACTTCAAGCTTGATTAGATTAGGTCAACCCTTCATTCAAGTACATATATTTAGGGTTAGCATAGTGTATTGAGATATTGCTTCCATAAGCATCAAAGGTTAACCCCTCTAAGGGTACTAATCACCCTAATACCTTAAAGGTACAACCATTGTAATTATCTTTGATATACATCATTAACAATCATGTGGTTAATTAATCTTTCATCACATTAGGTCTTCAAACGGATTTGGTTGCATTGAACCTCCAAACGGTTTTGACCCCTCAACCTCCAAACGGTTTTGAAACCTTTTGCCCTCCAAATAGTTTTGAAACCGTTTGGCATCTAGGGTTGAGACTGTTTGCCCTCCAAATGGTTTTGAAACCATTTGGGCACTCAACCCTTGAAACTATTTGATTACATGTACATTGAAACTGATTGGACCCATCAACATTTGAAACTGATTGGATAAATCAACCTTGAAATTGATTGGACCTTCAAACGGTTTGAGACCGTTTGATCTCAAACGGTTTGAAGACCATTTCATCCAAACTACCTTGAAACCGAAAGGATCGTATAGGGTTTCCTTCAACCAATCAATTAGATTGAATCATTCATCGATTGGACCATTGAGAGTACATCAAATTATAACCCTTGGAACTCCAACCATCCATCACAGCCCTTGACCTCCAAACATTCTTGAGACCATTTGGCCTCCAAATGGTCTTGAGACCGTTTAGACCATCAACCATGAAATTGATTCAATTCATTTAGGGTTTCAACACTTCACCCGATTAGAGTTTGTAATTAGTGGATTATCCATCACTGAACCTATTATGAGTCAATCAATTAGAACCATTGGATCAATATCCAACTACATCCGCAAATATCTCCAAACATTCTTGAGATCATTTGATCCCAAACGGTCTTGAGACCGTTTCCACCCAAACGGTCTTGAGACCGTTTGGTTTCAATCGGTCTTGAGACCGATTGGTCTCAAGTTGAAACCGTTTGGACCTGATATTTCTTGAGTTGTGTGCTGATATGACATCATCATCTTCAAGCTTCAAACCTTCGAAATTTTTTGTGATCTTTGTGGTGATTTCAACAATTAATCAAAAGGAAATTCGGGAAAGAAAAAGGAATCAACATATGATGAAGAAATGAAATCAATAATGATATTTAAGTGTTCAAGTTATATAACAAACCTTCAAAGTTGAATCCAAGCTTCAAGCTTCAAATCTTTAATGGTGAATGAAGCTTTCTCAACTTCCCAAGGTCCGTCCTCAAGTCATTGAGTGAAAAGAATGGCTAAAGTTGAAGATTGAATGGAGAAAAGAAGAAAATAAGCATTGAATTTTGATTTCCACCATGAAATCAAGGTTGAAGATGATTAAGGAGCTCACATACAGGTTGGGGTACGTCCTCCTGTTGCTCCTAAGATCCCTTGTGTTCAGACAAAGCAAGGAAAGAAAGAAGAGTCGAAAAAGCCTTTCATGTGGGTGAAAGAATGGAGTGTATATAAGGGAAATTTAAGAGAGAGAAAGTGTTATAAAAATCCTTCAATTCCCTAAATTGGTGCCACTTATCCCCCTCACTTCCTTGCATACGAATCCATCATCCTACCCTTCGAAATCCTCTTCTTTATCCATGAATTAAAAGAAAACAATTAAGCACCTTAATCAATTTAATAATAATATCCAAAAAATTAGTGGATATTACTTTTTCTTTAACTAATGTGAGTGGGCTCTCCACTCACTTTAGATATTTCGGTGCCATTGAAAGGAACAAGGACGTCCACACTTATATAAATTCAACGATCACATTTTTGGTTGAAGGGCACTTCCATTAATATATTTATTTTTGCATTAAATTGAATTAGGGTTTCAATTATGCTTAAATCTTGATTATTTTAATATCATGGTTCTCTCTCCCCCAAAGAGATTCAAATGAGATGCCCCTCTGATTTTCTTGTCTCTAATTTATACCAAGAAACATTAGGGACTCTCTAGAAGTGGTATTTTGCATATTGAACACTAGGTTTTGGGTAAATTGCACATTACACTAAAACTGGGTTTTAATGCACAAACATTGCTTAATAAGCTCTTTCTTGGTGCTCGGGATTCCACAAGCCTTACCTCTGCATCATTCTCATTATTATGATGCTTCAACACTTGAGGAATATTTTATCATGTAACATTTGCAAGTTAACCCCTCAACTTGGGTAATTTGCACTTTAGTCCAAAACGGGCAAAACATTGTTTGCAACATTCTTCAAAAAGGACTAAAATTGAAACATAAGTTCCTCTTGAGCCTTAATTACTTTTCAAAAGATAAGAGAAAGCATATAATTATCTTTCTTGAACAAAATATCTAGGGTTAAAAGCATAACCCAGGTCAGGGATGTTACAAATTATCCACCCCTAACAGGGATTTTGTCCCCGAAATCATCAAGAGAAAAGGGAAGGGTACTTCCTCCTCATATCTTCTTCTAGCTCCCACGTAGCTTCTTCAATGCCACGGTGATGCCAGAGAACTTTCACCAGACATATGTCTTTCTTTTCATCTTTTTAATTCTTTTATCAAGGATCATCACAGGTCCTTCAACATATGATATGTCATCATTTAATTCTACCTCCACATGTTGCAAAACTAACTCTGTGTTAGGATGACACTTTCTCAGCATGGAGATATGGAACACTGGATGCAACTTATGCAACTCAGGTGGCAATTCCAACGTATAGGCTACCTTTCCAATCCATTCAATGATTGGATAAGGCCCCATAAATCTACGAGATAACTTTCCCTTCTTTCCAAATCTAAGGACACCTTTCCAAGGTGAGACCTTGAGATATACTCTGTCTCCAACTTGAAATTCTAAAGGTCTTCGTCGTTTGTTAGCGTACGACTTATGTCTATCCTATGTAGTCTTTAATTGTTGTTGTATTACTTTAATCTTCTCAGTTGTCTGTTGCACTAGCTCAGGACCCAAAAGTTGATATTCTCCTATTTCATACCAACATAAAGGAGATCTACAACGTCTACCATATAATGCTTCATATGGTGCCATATCAATATTGTGCTGATAGCTATTATTGTAAGCAAATTCTATCAAGCTCAGGTGTAGATCCCAACTTCCTACAAACTAAAGGACACATGCCCTAATCAAATCCTCCAAGGTTTGTATGGTCCTTTCAGATTGCCCATCTGTGTATGGGTGAAAGGCAGTACTAAACTGTGATGACAAATCCCAAACATCGCATAATAATGAATGCTACATCATTGACTAAGCGGAAGCGATCATTAGCAACGGATTACTGAAAATCACTAAAAATTAAAACCTTTTTCAAAGAGATCCAATTCTAGGAAACTCTTAACAACAAGAACCAAAGTATTACATGTACATTCTGGTTCACAAGTACATACCATGTACCATCTCTTCTTGAGGATTACATACATCAATTGCTCTCTTAAGTCTACACATGAGCAATACACAACCTTGAGGCATTCAAGCCAAAATCTCAGATCGATTATGAAAACACTAAGTACTGACTCCAAGGACCTGAGAGTACAGAGATGACACATAGGACTCTTATCTACAAGACATGACAGTCAGTATCTCCACCTGAGATGTTACTCCTGTCCTTGATGTTGTTGTCCTTCCCATGTAGTATGGTTCTTACCTCCTCATCCTCATCCACCTAAAAACGTTGGATCCCATGGGGGTGAGACAATTGAAATTGTCCCAGCGAGAGATATAACTCTTTGCCAGAAACATTATTATTGCAGTTTAATAAATTAAAACTGATTAGAGGAAAAGCAGTTTAGAACATTCTCATATTTTAAAGCATTGCAACTATCTACGATAGAGCAGTAAATCATCTATTCTCTTTATAAGGAATAGGAACAACATGTATATCATTTACCCATCATATTATATCAACATCTCAAGCTTATCTTGTGATACTCATTATTATGGTATGTCATCCATGAATCATTCTCATTTCTATCTGTTGGCCTCAGCAAATCTGCTAACCATATATTGAATTGTACCAGTCATGTGAATATATATATCATCATATTATGTCCAGGCATTGGACTAAACCAATCCTGTGACATTATTCCAGGCATTGGACTATGCCAATCCTGTGCAAACTTTCTAGGCATTAGACTATGCCAATCCTGTGATATTATTCCAGGCATTGTACTATGACAATCCTGTGCAAACTTTCTAGGCATTAGACTATGCCAATATTGTGACATTATTCCAGGCATTGGACTATGCCAATCCTATGACATTATTCCAGGATTGGACTATGCCAATCATGTGCAAACATTCTAGGCATTGGACTATGCCAATATTGTGACATTATTCCAGGCATTGGACTATGCCAATACTGTGACATAATTCCAGGCATTGGACTATGACCAATCATGTGATATTATTCCAGGTATTGGGTTATTACCAATCCTATGCAATTATTCCAGGTATTGGGTTATGACCAATCCTGAGACATTATTCCAAGTATTGGGTTATTACCAATCCTATGTAATTATTCCAGGTATTGGGTTATGACCAATCCTGTGACATTATTCCAGGTATTGGGTTATTACCAATCCTATGCAATTATTCCAAGTATTGGGTTATTACCAATCATGTGCAATTATTCCAGGTATTGGGTTATGCCCAATCTAGTGACATTATTCCATGTATTGGGTTATTACCAATCATGTGCAACCATCACTGAATACCACATCACCTTTACTAGGTATTAAACCTTGGCCAAGCCATCATACTTATTCACATCCTTTATGTAATTCAAGTATGCCTCTTACCTCCTTTAAGCTTATTCAAAACACTATAGCCCATATTTGGCTATAAGCATAAAGCATGCATGATTAAGATTTCATTATTATTATTGTATCCATTTATTATTATTATGTTACTAAGTTTCCATTTCCTAGTTTATTTGAACATTATCATTTCTTACATGACACTTTTATAAACATCTTGTCACCTCTCACTAGGCAACAACTAACCACATGGCTCACAAGGTCCATTAAACATCTTGTCACCTCTCACTAGGCAACAACCAATCACATGGCTCACAAGGCCCATTAAACATCTTGTCACCTCTCACTAGGCAACAACCATTAGGGTTAGGGTTTCCCTTTATAGCCGAATAGGGTTTCAAGTTCATATTATCAAACCAAACCCTAATTCATTGATCCACACATCTAGGAGCATACATTAATATTATAAGTATTCAATCATACTTATTTATTCTCATCATTTATCATTAAATGAATTATCAACACAAGATATGAGTTTCTCTCTCATCTTTACCAGAATATGATTACACCATACTTTATTGACTTGGCTTAGCCTTTTTTTTAAAGTATGTTAGCCCACACTTGTCAAAGTGCATTACATCTCAATGTGACAATTGACTTGACACATTTCATGTGTTATCCATACAAGTATATTGGATTTAAGGTACATTAAGGTATATCAACCTTGAGGTGATGAATGTGATATCTATCATGTCTTGATGTATCACTTTCCTCATCACTTTTATCTTACTTAAGTTCATCAACTTATCTTGTATTAGGGTATTTCCCATCCTAATACTTTATGCACTAGTCCATCACATTTATCATGTAATGTATTGGTCATAAGTCACTCATTTGATTTATTCAACCATTATTGATATAAGGTTATCCATTATCAATCACTTTAGGTGTTTCTCCTACCAATATATTATTCATTATCCCATTATCAGGAATAGGGTTTCCCTTCTTTATCAATTAGGGTTTTTCATAACATCACCCTATATCGGGGTTTCACATGACATCACCCTATATTAGGGTTTCACATGGCATCACCCTTGATTAGGGTTTCACATGGCATCACCCTTGATTAGAGCTTCACATAGCTTCACCCTAGATTAGGGTTTCATAAAGCACCCTCTTAAATTAGGGTTTTTCATTATATTATACTGAAATGGGATTTCTAGTATCATCGCCCTAGATTAGGGTTACATCGTTACCCTAGGTTAGGGTTTCACCTAACATTGCTCTAAATTAGGGTTAGGGCTCATCAACCATCTCGATTAGGGTTTCATGATCTCTTTATCAAGGATCATACCCTAAATGCATATTTTATTCATGTTGAAAGTGTTGGAGCTAAACCACTACATGATTATTATACATGTGTGAATTCCTCTCTCTCATCCTCTCTAAGATGTTGATTACTTCAAGCTTGATTAGATTAGGTCAACCCTTCATTCAAGTACATACAATTAGGGTTAACATAGTGTATTGAGATATTTCTTCCATAAGCATCAAAGGTCAACCCCTCTTAAGGGTACTAATCACCCTAGTATCTTAAAGGTACAACCATTGTAATTATCCTTAATATACATCATCAACAATCATGGGGTTAATTGTACTTACATGGTTTGAATCAAATAGACCTTCAAACAGTCTTGAATTACTTTGACCTTCAAATGGTCTTGAGGTTATTAACCTCTAAACGGTCTTGAGGTTATTGACCCTCAAACGGTCTTGACCTCAGCACCCCTTAAACGGTCTAAATACCTTTAGATCCTAAGCGGTCTTGGTCTACACCTTCAATCGGTCTTAGGACCGTTAGACCATCAAACGGTCTTGAAATCAAAATCCCTGAATGGTTTGAGATCGTTTGAATTAAATAATAATTAACCCCAAACGGTTTGAAACCGAAAAGCCCTCAAACGGTCTGAGACCAAATGGTCCTCAAACGGTCTGAGACCGAATGGTCCTCAAACGGTCTAAGACTGTTTGGTCTCAATCAGCTTGAAACTGTTTAACCCTAAATTAGGGTTTCTTCAATCAATCGATTTAGGGTTTGCTTCATTGAATCATTCATCAATTGGACCATTGAAAATACATCAAATTATAACCCTTGGATCTCCAACCATCCATCAAAGCCCTTGACCTTGAAACGGTCTCGAGATAGTTTGGTCTCAAACGGTCTTGAGACCGTTTGAGCCATTCAACTTAGAAATCAGCTCAACCAATTTAGGGTTTCAACCATTCAATCCAATTAGGGTTTGTAATCAATGGATCACCCATTCTTGAATCCATTATAATTAAATCAATTTGAGCCATTGGATCTTCATCATTCACATCAGCAATAGACCCCAAACGGTCTTGAGACCGTTTAACCTCAAACGGTCTTGAGACCGTTTGTAACGACCGGGCCCACTGCCCATGTCTCAAGTAGAGTTTCAGGAATGACGACTGACCCCACAGACCACCACTAGCCTTAACTGTGCACTTTATCCACACTCATGCGCAAGCTGGGGTCAACTTCCCGATTGGTCACCCATCCTAGTACTACTCCAAGCTGAGCATGCTTAACTATGGAGTTCTTTAGTAATGGGCTCCCGGAAAAGGAGGTGCACATTGGTGATATGGGTAGTCCAATCATTCCTTTTAAGAGTGTTTTATCTGAGGCCTCAAATCCTGGGATGTTACAATCTTCCCCACTTATACTCTTAACGTCCTCGTCAAGGCTCAACTATATAGCCTCATAATATCACCCCATTTCAGTGCAGACCCAGAATGGCCCATGGACACCCAGCTCCCGATCACGGAATACCAGCACAAGGGTGGCTACATCAACCATGGACAACCTTTTCCAACATGCCTGGGCTGCACGGCTTAAGACTGGCATGCCACATGCCCATGTGGGCCCCACCTACTGGAGGGGTTATGGCTCTGATACCATTTATAACGAGCGGGCTCACTGCCCATGTCTCAAGTAGAGTTTCAGGAATGATGATTGGCCCCACAGACCACCACTAGCCTTAACTGCGCACTTTATCCACACTCATGCGCAAGCTGGGGTCAACTTCCCGACTGGTCACCCATCCTAGTACTACTCCAAGATGAGCACACTTAACTATGGAGTTCTTTAGTAATGGGCTCCCCAGAAAAGGAGGTGCACCTTGGTTGTAACACCTGGGCCCACTGCCCAAGGCTTTAGTAGAGTTTCAGGAATGACGACTGGCCCCACAGACCACCACTAGCCTTAACTGCGCACTTTGTCCACACTGACGCACAAGCCAGGATCAACTTCCTGACTGGTCACCCATCCTAGTACTACTCCAAGTTGAACACGCTTAACTATGGAGTTCTTTATAAATGGGCTCCCTGAAAAGGAGGTGCATCTTGGTGATATGGGCAGTCCAATCATTCCTTTTAAGATCAAATTATCTGAGGCCTCAAATCCTGGGATGTTACAATCTCTCCCACTTAGACTCTTGACGTCCTCGTCAAGGCTCAACTATAAGGCCTCATAATCTCTTCCCGATTTCAATGCAGACCCAAAATGGCCCATGGACACCCAGCTCCCGATCACGGAATACCAGCGCAAGGGTGGCTACGTCAACCATGGACAGCCCTTTCCTACATGCCTGGACCGCACGGCTCAAGACTGACATGACATGCCCATGTGGGCCCACCTATTGGAGGGGTATTGGCTCTGATACCAA